>CM049373.1:5867151-6522151 GCA_026937815.1 Etheostoma perlongum
CATGCATATACACATACATATATATATATACACATACATATACACATGCATATAATATACATACATATACACATACATATATAATACATACATATACACATGCATATATATAATATACGTATACATGCGTAATATAATAATACATATATATATATACATACATATACGTACATACATATGTAATAATGCATGCATATGCACATGCATAATATATATGTATATGCACACACATACGTAATAATACATACATATGCCACATACATGCACACATATATATATGTATATACACACACATATATACATACATATGCCACATGCATATGCATATATATATATATATATATATATACACATATATATATATATATATGCATATGCATATACGCATGCATATGTATATATACGCATATATATATAATAATTATATATATATATATATATATATATATATATATATATATATATATATATATATATATATATATATATATATATATAACCAATATATATATATATATATATATATGCTAACTATATATATATACATACACACGCACAGTGCCTTGCGAAAGTATTAAGCCCCCTTGAACTTTTCAACCTTTTTGACACATTTCAGGCTTCAAACATAAAAGATATAAAATTTTATTTTTTGTGAAGAATCACCAACAAGTGGGACACAATTGTGAAGTGGAACAAAATCTATTGGATATTTTTAAACTTTTTTTAGCAAATAAAAAAACTGAAAAGTGGTGCGTGCAAAATTATTCCCGGCCCCTTTACTTTCAGTGCAGCAAACTCACTCCAGAAGTTCAGCGAGGATCTCTGAATGATCCAATGTTGTCCTAAATGACTGATGGTGATAAATAGAATCCACCTGTGTGATCAAGTCTCTGTATAAATGCACCTGCTCTGTGATAGTCTCAGGGTTCTGTTGAAAGCAGAGAGCATCATGAAGACCAAAGGAACACACCAGGCAGGTCCGTAATACTGTTGTGGAGAAGTTTAAAGCCGGTTGATATAAAATATTTCCCAAGCTTTAAACATCCCAAGGAGCACTGTGCAAGCAATCATTTTGAAATGGAAGGAGTATCAGACCACTGCAAATCTACCAAGACCTGGCCGTCCCTCTAAACTTTCAGCTCAGACAAGGAGAAGACTGATCAGAGATGCAGCCAAGAGGCCCATGATCACTCTGGATGAACTGCAGAGAACTACAGCTGAGGTGGGAGAGTCTGTCCATAGGACAACAATCAGTCGTACACTGCACAAATCTGGTCTTTATGGAAGAGTGGCAAGAAGAAAGCCATTTCTCAAAGATATCCATAAAATGTCTCGTCTAAAGTTTGCCACAAGCCACCTGGGAGACACACCAAACATGTGGAAGAAGGTGCTCTGGTCAGATGAAACCAAAATCAAACTTTTTGGCCCCAATGCAAAATGATATGTTTGGCGTAAAAGCAACACAGCTTATCACCCTCAACACACCATCCCCACTGTCAAACATGGTGGTGGCAGCATCATGGTTTGGGCCTGCTTTTCTTCAGCAGGGACAGGGAAGATGGTTAAAATTGAGGGGAAGATGGATGCAGCCAAATACAGGACCATTCTGGATGAAAACCTGTTGGAGTCTGCAAAAGACCTGAAACTGGGACGGAGATTTATCTTCCAACAAGACAATGATCCCAAACATACAGCAAAATCTACAAAGGAATGGTTCCTAAATGAACATATCCAGGTGTTAGAATGGCCAAGTCAAAGTCCAGACCTGAATCCAATCGAGAATCTGTGGAAAGAGCTGAAAACTGCTGTTCACAAACGCTCTCCATCCAACCTCACTGAGCTCCAGCTGTTTTGCAAGGAAGAATGGGCAAGAATGTCAGTCTCTCGATGTGCAAAACTGATAGGGACATACCCCAAGCGACTTGCAGCTGTAATCGCAGCAAAAGGTGGCTCTACAAAGTATTAACGCAAGGGGGCCGAATAATTTTGTTTTTTGTGATAAGTATATATATGGAAATTTGGGGTCCCCTGCTGGAGTTGCTGCCCCCGCGACCCGATACCTGATAAGCGGATAAAGATGCAGGGGGATATATATATATATACACACACACACACAGTATGTGTGTGTGTGTGTATATATAACTGTGCGTCTGTAATGTGTGCATGAGAGTCTACTACATGAATTTCCATGACCCTACTGTAGATAAGACCTAATGTTTGATGACAGGTTTTAAATTAGGCATAAATGAAAAATCTCCAGATCTAACCAAACTGTAGATAACCCGACTGTTATACATCAATATGTAATGTTGTGCATCTTATTTCGTAATGAGCTGTTGTAAGATAAAGGCTGTTTTTAGTCCCAAAAAAAGACAGCCTTCTCATTCATTTCAATTTGAGCACTATTTTTGGCACAGGCTGTCTTCTAATGCAATAGTTAGGCAATAGTTGAAGCTGGCTCAGCTTTTCCACATGATCCACAGGCACTGCTTTGGTCAGTCAGTTACATGCAAGTGCACATTCTTTGTTACTCATTACTGATTACGTAGCGATCACTGTGGAGGATAAATTGTTGCTGAGATAACTTTACAAAATTGAAAAATCTTGTCTGACAGTATTTATACTTAGTTTTTGCTTTCCTACATTTTATTTTTTACCATGGCCCATTTGCTTTTACAAGTGATCATTTACAGAAGATGTCATGGAATGATGTCAAATTATCTTCATTCAGCTTAATCAATAGAAGTAAAACCCAAGCCCCGCCCCCTGACCTTTAACAAAATACTTTTCTTTTTTAAATCGATCTCCTTGGCCACACAAAAATCCCTGCAGTTTACACCAGGGCTACAAATCGTTCTCTGGTAAATGATCCGATATTCTGCGGAAGAGTGAACTCAGATCAGGTTGAACATCATTTGCCATTATCGAGAGATGAATTATTGTCAGCCCGCAGAACCTGGCTCTTTTTGGCCTTCTAAGCTTCTACACGCAGGTAACGCTCTCTTTAATCTCATCTGACAGCCGGCTGTCAGCCATTTGCAGCGGGAATCAGACACCCATAGGTGTCAAAAAGGAATTGCTATGAGTTTACACTGACTATCCAAACGGGTAAGTTTCACCATGCCTTGAGCACTTTTGGTCAGTGGCCCCTCAGCACCGTTGCAGACTGACAGAAAGATTGTGCCTCATGTAGTTTAACCTTAGAACTACGGCAGCACTAAGGTTTTCTCGGCTGAGGTGTATGTGGGTAAACGCCTTGAGAGCGATGCACAACCTACTTAATAGGATAGTTATGTAATAAAGGACACCCACAAAGCCAACCATCTCAGCCCTGCCTTTGATTTAAATGCTCTCCCACACACACACACACACACACACACACACACTCTTGTCTCACTATCTTTATGGGGACAAGTCATTGACATAATGCATTCCCTAGCCCCTTACCCTAACCTTAACCATCAAACCTAAATGCCTAACCCTAACCCTTACCCTAACCCTAACCATAACCTAATTCTAACCCTGATCTTAAAACCAAGTCTTAACCCTCAAACAGCCCTTTAACGTTATGGGGACCAGCATTTTGTCCCCACAAAGCTGTCAGGACCCCATAAGTATACTGTATTTCCAAATTTTGGTCCCCACAAATGTAGTTAAACATGGTACACACACACACAAACACACACAAACACACACACACACACACACACACACACACACACACACACACACACACACACACACACACACACACACACACACACACACACACACACACACACACACGGCAGAGCTCCTGCCCCCTGCTACATCTCTCAATCCCTAGGGCACAGGCGCTCCACTGATGTCAGTGACCCGTCAGGTCCCATTAGCTTTCTGTTCACTGATGGTAGGCATGATTCAAGGTTGCAGGATTGTCTGATACTTGGCATGTGAGGAAAATGTGTGATGTTTGCAGAAGCAGGCTGTCTAGAAAGCACCTGGCGTACCTGAGGACAATATTATTCATGTTTCCCCCTCCATATTTACATCAACTGAGGAATGAAATGATTTGTTGGTAAAATGCAAATTGCCAGCTTGATTTTGAGGAGGCTTTCAGATCTATTGAGCAGTTAAAGAATTAAAATGCCTTTTGTATTGCTCCTCCATGACAGGGTGCCAAACGAACTGACAGATTAAAATGTTATTCAATAGTAGCAGGCTAAAGCTCTTAATGTGTGATGACTTAAAGACTTGGACTGTCTGCTGCCTTGAACATCAGCAGGCAATTCTTGCCAGATTTTTCTTCTCTTTCTGCATTCGGTTGACTTCAATTGGAAATTAGGAGGGTAAAAGTTAAACTGTTATGTAACTTTTAGAAGTCAACACGCCGACTTTCTTAAGCCAAGTGGCGTGTTATCTGTACGCATTTTGAGCGATCCGCGTGTATGTCTATGCTCTATCCAGCGGACGTAAACATAGGCCACTATTACCATCTAAATTATTTTACATCTATGAGTTAAAGGTTTGTGTATGTGTTCTAGGTTTGTGTGGTGTTAAAGGGGCTACAACTTACATTTCAGTGTGATATAATTGAATGAAACTTGCAAACAACTTCAAATGGCACATTTTTTCCTTAAAGACTGCTTTCTTTTCTTCCCCCTCTCTTTGTATACCAGACTACAATGGATACTTGGATTTTATTTGCTTCATTAAAAAAAATCAGGCATATAAAAGTGAGAGTGACTAAGGTTGCTAGATTAAAATTTCACATTTGCAAGGTAATGTAATCAGCAGGATAAATTACAATCGGCAGGATATTTAACACCTGTATGCAGGGTTTTATCTAAAGCTCAAATCGGTCACAGAGGTTTTTGATCTGCAGACGCAAGCCCCATCTGGAATAAAAAGGCTCTTTGCGGTCAAGAATGTTTGCCAGGACACTGATTTTTCTTCCATTCTTTTTAAGATTATGTTTTGGGCATTTTAGGCCTTTTATTTATTAGGACAGCTGAAGACATGAAAGGGGGGAGAGAGGGGGAATTAAATACATCAAAGGGCCGCATGTCAGAGTCGAACCCACGGCCACTGCGTTGAGGAGAAAACCTCTGTATATGGGGGCGCGCTCTACCAGGTGGGCTACCCAGGCGCCCCAGCATCCTGATTTTCTATGCTCATGTTTGAGCTGCCTTCTCTAGATGGTGTAGTTGCCTGGACAACAATGGAACTGTATGTTATTTAGAGTGTGTGGTATTATTTCTGTTTCTTTAAAAGTTTCTACTTCTCTTTACTTCAGGTCTACTTGTGTCAGTATCAATACCACTCTGTGTGTTCTTCTATAAAGTTGATATTTGGGTTAGTAGTGGTCTGTAATGTATACGTTTCATCCATTTTAGAAACTCTCACACAGTTCATCAGGGACACTCTCAGTTAGTTAGAAGACTGTACGCAGAGGGATTCAGTATGTTTTGCTAAGCACCGGAAAAAAAAGAGGCGACCAAACCGCACAAAATTGTTGACAGTCGTCCAAATCTGGTTGCCTGGGACAACGGGGCGACTGTTACTTTCAAGCCCTGCTGTGGAAGTAATTTAGTTTCACAGTATGCTCCCTGGCCTCCACATAAGATGGCTGATAGATATTTTTCATCAGATTTTAAATGATAAAAATAAAACGCTCTTCTTTACAATAAATAAAGTTTGGTTACAAATGAAAACATTACTCCAGCTTTAATGCTTCAGTTATCTGGACTATATCTCAGTATTTTGGTTTACCTGAACTGTTTGCAAAAGCAAACACTCAAAGTAAATTAAATTAGTTGGCACAAGTTATAAAGATATCAAGGTAATAGAATAAAGGGTGGTTTGTGCCTTACAAACAGAAAAACAACTCATCATTTCAGTTGGAATACTAATTTAGATGAAAGTTGTCTTTGCTGATACAGCATACATACTGTATCTGCTCTGTCAATAACTTGTCCTGTGTTTTCCTTTAAGAGGGCGCCTTCTAGTTTTGCACATATTTGACGCAAAAGCGTTCTGATGACCCGTCTACATAGACACCTTCTTTGATACATCGAATTTTTCATAACAGCAACAACGTCAGCGTTCTGTCATAGGCTGAACAAACGGACACACTCAGCCAACACTACAACCTTTTAATGATATTAATATCTGTTTTGACTGCAAAAAGGGACTGTACTGAGATTACAAGATAACTTCACCTCGACAAGTAATATTGCCCTGTTTTAATATCACGAGATCTCATCACACCTCTAGCATTTTTGTTAAAGGTATGCCATTTATTTGAATTTTAACTGCACCGCTTCAAAAAGGAACACAGCAAAGTACACAGTTCATAACTTGTTAATACCTGCTAGTTTTTGCTAGCCAGCTGTTACCATGTGGCATATACTGTAGCTTGAATATTGAATATTCCCAGACTTTTGCAATTCTAGCCTTTTCCAAATAATATGGCTCCAGAAAAGATAATGACAATGGATGCTGGCGAGTGTGTACCGCTGATAAGTAGTTTTTGTCCAGTTGGAGTGGAACCTCCAGATGCACACTGGCAACATTCATGTAGATTTGCAATCCCAGAAAAAGATTGTTTTTTTCTGCCAAGATAAGGTCACTGCAAAGGAGTCGAGGCAGTGATTCTGACATCACTCACATATCACTTGAGTTTGATTTTCTGCCCAACAACTGCTCAAGGTAATGAGATGCTGGAGAATAAGAAAAGCTCTTATGCATATTGTGACAGCTATTTAGGCAGCAAAGATGAAAGCCTGAAAACAAATCTTTGCAAAATGATGATTGACAGAAAGCATGCCAACGTGCAAACAGAGAAGAGAGTATTCTCCAATTAGACATCATGACTTTAATGGAGTGTGTCATAAAGGAAGGCAGCAGCTATTTTCTTTCAAAACTGGTCATTAAGCCAACAACTGAAAGGCGCTTACAAATCAGTGCAATCTATACAGTGCTGAGGATCTCTGCTCAAAAATAAAGGGTGGAAAATACATGTATAGAAGTGCATGTCCCTTATGTGGATTACAAGTTTACACTAGCATTATTCTGGCATAATTTGGAATTGAAATACATGTGCTGTTCCTGTCACCTCCTGCACAACCTTAAGATGAACCCAAAAACATGTTTGCATTATGGACCTTTGTGAAGCTACCATTTAGCCTGGAAAACATATAAAATAACTCAATGACTCACACAGATCAGCACTTTAAATTACTTCTGCTGTACTGCTTGTGTTCTTATGTGCGTTGTATGACTAGTTGTTGCTTTTTCCCCAAATCTAGGGACATCGCCTAAAGGCAAAGTCGCCCCTTTCCGAATAGAGCTTCCTGTTGTGGCGCTGCAATTTCTTTTAAAAAGTGTCCTGCGTCTTGGGACGACCCGAATGGTGGAAAGGTGACAGGAACATTAACAAGTTGAAGTTATTCATTGGCTTTGCAGGACCCTCAGCAGGAAGTTTGTAAATAATTCCTTAGTATCATCCTCTCGCTGTTTGGAGTCCTCTGAGTGCATAAGATCATTTCTGCACACATTAGAAAACTTGTAGTAGACTTGTTGTTTAGGCTTGAAGCCCTGAAGCGGCAGATAATTACGCCACGGTACCTGTGCTTGCCTCCGTCAACTTCTCCAAGTCATTCTAGGTTCAAACTGATGCCAGTCATCAGAAGCTTCAGGCTGTTTTTAAAGGAGGAGGGTGAAGAGGATGCTAAAACATGTTCTGTATGCAAGCCACGGAGAGACAACCACTGAATATTACACTTTAAAGTTTACTGCTGCAACCATGTGTCCTGCTTTACATATCATAAGCCTTTTGTAGCAATGCTATTGATAAAAGCAAAGCTTGTAACCTTTCAAATCCTGCCTGCACACCAAGACAGATGATCATCTTTTCATCCACAGTAAGAAAGCAAACAATAAGCCGTGGGTTGCAGAATCACACTGAAAACATAAATTTTACCCATAACACACCCACACACCCCACACACCACTAACCAACCCCTTCTTAACAACTCGGCACAGTTGAAAGAAATATCAAGTTTGATGTGTAGAACAGCTGTGGTACTTTATGGCTGTTGGCCACTCAAGTTCATAAGAACCAAACCTCATACATATTTAATATTTTAAAAAATAAATGAGAAAAATATCTTTGTTACCGTGGATTGGCGATAGAGCCCGACCGATTATTTTTAAGGCCAAACGGATTGGTTATTTAAAAATCCGATATGCCGATATACATTTAAAAAAAAAATAATACAGAAATGCGTAACAAAACAAACAGACTTCCCTAACATTTGTAGTTATTTATGAGTTCTCACTAAAATATGATAATAATTTGTTTTATTGTCACAACAGAACAGAGGAACATCAAAATATATTAAAGTTATGAATATAAAGTTTAAAGTCCTTTGTACAAAAACACATAAAAAAAATATAATCAGTGTTGCCAACAGGGACGTTGAAGAGCGTCCTCTGGTGGACAAACTATGCAACGCCAACGCTCAGAACATGGTTGACCGTACGTTTTTATTTTATAAATATTCATTTATCAGAATTTTTTTTTGTTTTGGGGGGGGGGGGATTGGTCCTAAACACAAACAATAATTAATCATTGATCTGGATCTTAGATAGGATTGAATTGGGTTGTATATGAACAATAATTGCTGATTTGTTGTAACAAATCGGTTTTAGGCTCCACTGACAAGGCCCAACACAGACTGCGACTTTGTTATAAAGGCAATAATCCTCTGTGGGAAGAGCAATACTGAATGGCTTTATTCAGCAACTGGTTTACTTTTGAAATAATAAATCAAGTGTGTTAATTTTAGAATCAGTTCATTTATAAGTATGTAAATGACTGCCCGGCCATGACTTTCCATGGCTAATCTGGAGCGCTTTCATGGCCTAAAAAAAAAAAATTGTATTTCTCTCTAATTTGTTAATGTTGTTGTTCGGCTCAGGAGATCTGAAACGGGGCCACAACCTGGTTTCCACTCTGCAGGTGGGCTTGGTGAGAAAAAACACATGACAAATATTACAGAGTACACATGTCTGATACAAGGTGTAAAACCCACTTTGGCCCTACTCTCTGTCTGGGAAACACCTCTAGAAATAATATTAAAAAATGGAAATGCCTGTGAATGAATTAAGAAACATGGGGCATGTGGGGAAGAGTGAAGGAGACGAACTACTGCTGTGTTCCCGTGGTAACTAGGCAACACCCCCCACAAGCTCTACAAAACAAAGCAGCTACATATCAGGGTGAAGAAGGGAAGAGTGGACCAAAAAATGGGTTTCTGGATGCTTTTCATGTAAGAGTTTAGACAAAAATGAACTCCACAACGATTTTATAATGTCTGTAGACATTTTAGACTCAGACTTTTATCACTGATTTCCATTGTTGCAAAAGACTGCTCTTTTCATTCCTTTAATGGGTTTTTTCTCCTGAATGAATGTCATTTTAATCTTTGCTTCATCACTCTGACAGGCAGCTGTCCCTAATCGTTCTTTTATAGGAAAGAAAAAACAACTTGAGATTGTGTGAGACAGTATCCTTTCTCAAAAGGCACACTGGTAATGTGGCACATATATTTTAGGGAAAGACAAAAGGACTTGAGCCGAAATCATTGTGTGTTTCTCACAAGAAATTTTCACAGAAAATAAATTGTTTCAGGTGGTTTAGTTAATGACATTTACTTCCTAACACCATTTACAAGAATATGAGAAAAATGAAAGTGACAAAGCGAACGGGTGAAACTTCCTCTGCAGGGAAAGAAGCGGCTGACATCAGTAAAAAGCAGGATAGTAATATCCCATTTTTGTGATGCTAAGCACCTCTGCCAGGAGACTTACTGTCAACATCTTCTCACACCAATGAGAAGTAGAGCAACTGAACATGTTAATTATTTATCGAACAGCAACTGCAGACTTGAAAAATGCAACAGCAAGAAAATCATGTCATACCGGAGGATACAGCAAATAGATTTGTATGGGGGAGCAAATTAATCTTCTGATGTGGAGGACAATAATCAATCCGTTTAAAAACAAACAAAAAACATGGTCCTTAATTTCAGCTGGTCAGGTAATTAAGGCTTTGAAAGGTCCCATGGCATAAAAACAAAATCACTTTATGGAGGTTTTTCCAACATTAATATGCGTTCCCCCAGCCTCCCTATGGTCCCCAGTGGCTAGAAATGGTGATAGGTGTAAACCGACCTGGGTATCCTGCTCTGCCTTTTGAGAAAATGAAAGCTCAGATGGGCCGATCTTGCTCCTTATGAGGTCATAGGGGGCAAGGTTACCTCCCCTTTCTCTGCATTGCCCACCCCGAGAATTTGGCCCGCTCATGAGAAAGAGAGAGACATCATGGCTTCACAACAAGCAGAGCGTGGGAGTCGGTCAAGGCTGCACCCCCAGCCTCCACCTTGCCCCGCCTCTCTCCTCCTCAATAGCATTTACAGCTACAGACACAGAAATGGAATGTCCTAAGTAAAGTTGATTGTGGGACTGGCTCTAGTGGCTGTAATTATGCACTAAGGCTGAATTTTGGGAAAGAGACTTCAGATACAGTATTAGGGAACCACTAAGTTCTATATAAAAGCATCCAAAAAGCACCATGTCATGGGAACTTTAACAGAGATGAGGACACCGGAAAATGAATGATTAACACTAAATTCCAAGAAACTAGTAAAAGCTCAAGAGTTCAGAGACTGATCTGCACACAGGAAATAGAGAAGAATGCTAGGTGTGGGAAAAAGAAGAAAAAAAAAAAAATCAATACAGCATAGTATCACAATATTTTCCGTGGCAATACTGTATCGATACACAGATGCCATATTATACATGTGTTAATCAGTTTGTCTGCTTCACAATGAAATACAATTGAAGTGAGATGAACTAATAGACTTTTATCTTTTTAAATAAAACAGATGTTGACTTTTGGGACATAATTTGAAATTTAGAAATTTGACGTTGGAAAAAAGGTTATAAATTGCAATGTTTATAATCTCAATAATATCGTATCGTGACATAAGTAACGTGATTTTTTCTTACCTGTGAGCCTTTTCCTGAGCTGCCGGCAGAAACGTTGATAAGAACTGTAAAAATAGAACAGAGACAAATTATGTTATTTTAAACATGTTACAAAGCAGTGACTCCTTTTAAACTGAACTCTAAGCTGCCTATTTTTATCTATCTATCTATCTATCTATCTATCTATCTATCTATCTATCTATCTATCTATCTATCTATCTATCTATCTATCTATCTATCTATCTATCTATCAGCTGCCATACACAGGCAGGGCTAAACAAAAACAACTCGCTTTGGGTTATTATATTTAAAAAAAGATTAAAAAAAAAATGTATCTAAAACTTTTAAAAGAGATCCCTCAGACCTCATCTCCTTTGTGATGTTGGATCTCTGACAGTACCATTCATCCATTTCAAGTTTGTAATTAGAGCCCAGAGAGATTCTATCCAATTACATTGCCATCGATTCTGAGGTGAGAAATTCTCTTCAGAAAGATTCCCAGGATTTCAAATCAATACGTCAAAAACACCAGTTTTCTCTGAGAACAAATTCATACAGCTATGCTCGTGTGCTAGGTTTACATCAAATCATTCTGCCACCACTCAACACCACTAAGCTTTAAATTGGACTTTAATTAGGTAATAGAACCGAGAAGAGACACATTTCCCCTTGACGTGTTGCAGCAGCCATTAGAAGGCAACTGAGAGTGTTGATTAAAACCTATAGAGCAGCAATGTTTTATAAAAAATAATTAAGTTGAAATTCCTGCTACAGCGTAATATCCAACATACAAACAAAAGGTCCAATATATAAAATGGTACACATATATCTTTAGATGGATACAATCTCTGCGACCCAACCCTTATGACCCAATCAGTAAGGAAATCCTGTTCTTAAATTATTCAAAGAGCTAACTTCAAAACCCTACAGTGTGTAAAGCCTGGAGTAAAGCCACCAGTTCAGAACAAATGAACAGCATAATGAACCTAATTATTTTAGTCATGAAAGCACCAAAAAACAACAATGGATGCAAGCCAGGTTTTACAATTTGCCAACCAAGCCAACGAAATATTATTTCTGCATGTTGCTTGCAAAATGGGAGACATATAAGGTGCCTTTAAAATAACAGGAAAATACCCACATTGAAAGGTAATGATTACAGCTAAGGTATTAACTGATTTTCACAGAAATATGTACACAGAATCGTCAAGAGAGATTTGGAATCAGATTTTTACACACAATTTCTTTATTAAATGTAGTGTCTTTGTTGCTGCAAGAGGACAATGTTCTCTGCAGTTTACAGTTAAAGGTCCCATGGCATGAAAATTTCGCTTTATGAGGTTTTTTTTACATTAATATGAGTTCCCCCGGCCTGCCTATGGCCCCCCAGTGGCTAGAAATGGCGATTGGTGTAAACCGAGTCCTTGGTATCCTGCTCTGCCTTTGAGAAAATGAAAGCTCAAATGGGCCAATCTGGAATCTTGCCCCTAATGAGGTCATAAGGGGCAAGGTTACCTCCCCTTTCTCTGCTTTGCCCGTCAAGAGAATTTGGCTCACCCATGAAAGAGAGACATCATGGCTTTCAAATGAGCAAAGTGGCAGTTGGTCAAGGTCACATACCACCCTGTTCTGTTGAAATTAAGGCCTAAAAAATTTAAAAAGTAGTATACACACAGTATAATCTAAATATGTAATATAATACAAAACAGAGCTAGCCTAGAAATCTAGACGCACCTTAGCGGCAGCAAATGTAATTTGCAGCCAGGGTTAGTGAGCTGGAAAAAACAATTTCTGGTCAGGCCAATCATATTGTGTATAGAGTCGGTGGGCGGGCTTAACATAAGACGGCAGAGTTGCGAGTTGCAATGGTTCTGCATAGCCGGGAGGGCATGAGGCAGGACGCATGAGACAGGAGGTCTAAAGGCTGCAGCCACACCCGACTCCACGATTCTGGAAGACTTGGAGTTAAGCACTGAAGCCATTCTAAAAAAAAAAAAGAAAAAGGAAGATGTGTTCAGAGTTTTGCCGACTAGATATGGCAAAGATTAAATCTATCAACCAGTGTTGCTCTAGTTGGTTGTAGCGCTATCCTATTGCGTGCAGAGGGAATGTGAAAGACAACTGTTTATCACGGCCCTCGGATTGAGCCCTGCCTATGGTGAGTTCCCAGACCCAACATCTTGATGTGGGTCTGGCTGGCCAGGCTACAACAAAGCTGTAAAAATGTGTCTTAAGACAGGGTTTAAAATCAGGAACAGTGTCAGCTGATTGAAAATACTCGCTGGAAGAGTGTTCCAAAGCTGATATTAGCAGGCCTAATTGTTCTGATAATTCTGACACCACATGAATGCAGCACACGTTTGCATTACACTCCCTCCTTTTATATCAGTAACAAAAAAACAGCTAACCAAAGTCAGACTAAAAACACATTATTATCTAATTTCTAATGTAACACTAAATCTGATCCAGCAAATCATGAGCTCCGTAGAGCAAGTAGACTACATTGACATCTGGCATCACACAAAGCTTCCTACAGGATATATGTTCCCATTACATTCTGCAACAGACTTCCCATCTTTTCATGGCTCACCCCAGAGAGGGAGAAGTAGAGACACAGAGAGGGAGAGGGGAAGTAACTCCCAACATAATGTCAGTAGTGCTGATGGGAGCACCTCCATCTCATCGCCTCCTCAGCCTGCATAATCAAGTCTGTTCTTTCCAACCGTGTTTTCAATAGTGCCGCACCAAGGCAAACTTGCCTGCTCTCTGCAAATGACTACCTGCTGGAAGATATGAATGGTTTCGCTGAAAGCTTTTAAACAAGCTTCTCAATTAACATCGTCTTTGTAACTAAAGCAGATGTCCGATGCAATTAGCAAGGAAACACTGTGCTCATAACCATGGGGAGGTAATCAGGTTGGGATAGGTGTACAAAGAAAATAGGCTATGCACAGTGGGTACATGGCCTATTTTACAGGACTACAATTCCTCTTTGTTCAATGTGAAAAGTTCTGCCAGTTGCCATTTGCTTGTACGGAACTATGTAGAAATGTTGATGGATTCATATTAGTATTTAAGCAGTGATTTGCTTGTTTGACAGTCGGTTTGTGCCTAACTGAGCTTTCCACATCATCCAGGATTTAATGGGTACAACGGAAGTGGAAATAAATGGAGACAACACATGAAAGTACTTTGAAGTTACTTATCACATTAACATAAGCAGGTGTATTCTATTAACATGAATGCTAATTGGCAGTCAGTGTCAGCTTTTAAAAGGGCTTTGATAATTACCATGTCCATGTATGAGTGTTCAAAGCAAAACAAGACAACAAAAGGCTTCCAAAGAGGTTGAATAGTGAAGAACACAGCCTCACTAGTCCCCAAGCAGACGGCTAATGAAACCTGAACTCGGCTCGAATCAACCCCTTCCGAAAACAGACAGCCGCTCCCAGCACTGGAGTTTGTACAGGAAAGCTATCTGCATGGCAAAGAAACATGGCGTGGAGTGGCTGGTGAGGATCGTCAAAACATTTAGCAAGCCAAGGAGCCTTTTCTTTCCTCTCCTTAGTTGGCAAATCAAATCAGAGATAAAAGATGAGTAAATATTGGACTTCTACTGGGGGTGACAAAGTGGACTCAAATGGAATTTTCATGTCGCCCTGTTTCTGCCATTAAGGTGTTAAAATTTAACACAGTTAGTAATCATCTTGCTTTATTCATGCACATTTGATGGCTGTGGAGTTTCATTTGCAGTCCACATACAACACAGCATGAGTGCTGCCTACCAAGGTTAGGTGTATCCGTCAGCTTATTGACCGTGTGTGGAGATAGTGCCTTCAACCCAGAATACCAACTTACTTCTATGTAGGATGATTCTGGGATTCTGATGACAATGTTATTGCCAATGCAGGAAGAAGTTTGCCTTATGTATAGTGAGGCAGAAAGTATAGTGTGTATGGATGTTTCGCAAAAAAGACTTTAAAGCAGGAGATGGGTGTTTGCTACCTGGCACAAATATTCAATTAAAGTTTGCCCTTCTATTTCAACCATGTCTATTGACTTTTCTTACCATGCCTAGATATTGCATAAAGTGAGAATTTTTCAAACATTGGCATTAGATGAAACCAGACATTGTCATTGAACCTATTCTGGGGTTTTACAGAATTGTTCTATATGGATGCTCTTGTCAGGCAATATGGTTTGTGCCCCTGATAGTGTGACAGCCCAGACTGGGATTGATCTCAAAACTTATCAAGTACTCCAATTCATTCTGTTATGACCCCTCTCACTTTTATTCTTGTCTCTGTGCATTCAAGGCGTGAAGTCACACAGCTCATAAGAATTACTTTAAACTCATACAGACCTGTAGACCCTCAATTTTTGTTGCATCAAACAAAACCATGTCTGTGGTCAAAAAGTCAAAAACTTAAAATAGGGTTTATTCACCGTCTCCCCAAGATTTATATGATAGGTGGGCAAACACATTTGTCTTTTTTTTTATTTAGCTAGTTTAGTCTAGTCTTAGCATAGTGAATGGAATCCTTTGTTGCCGGATAGCATGTTGTGAGTATAAGTGAGCCAAAAAATTAAATAAAAAAACGTATTACTTCTTGTGGCCTGCGTATTCACAACGAGTACAAATGGCAATGCAGATTAAGACTAGGCGATTTACTAGGCCGATATTGACTTGGGACTATACTGGGGCGAAGCACAGACTAATATATCCCGTAAAATAACCATGCGTCATGTTTACAATAATCACTTACTCTGTGGACAGCTGTCCATTGGGTCCATTCGGCTTAGGCCGTTTTTTTCCTATTGACTTTTTTGCACCAGAAAAGGAAGTCAAGAACTGAAGGATGGATCAAAAAATCTTTGGTAGCTGTGACACAACTGCGAGCACGCTCATCTTGATCTGACACGTTGAGCCTGGTCATCGGTGGCAGTACCTTGTTCCACTCGCCACAAAATAGACACTATTTCAGTCGGCATAGGTTGGCATATTCAGCCCACACTCACACCTCCAGTTCGTGTTGGCTCTCATCCTCGAGTAGGGCTGGGCATTGCTCAAAATCTTTCGATCCGGTGCCAATTTTGATGCAGGTCCCATACGTTTAAAAATCCATTTCAACATCAACACAAATACATTAAAACACAAAACTTCTATTTTCCACCTTAATTGTGAATCTAAATAGTTTTCAAAATGTTTACATTTTGGTAACACCACCCACTCAGAGAACATTAATAACACTGGTTGTGCTTTTGGATAGGGGTGCATCAGTCAGATACTGGGCCAAAAGTTAACAAAAAAAGAGAAACCTTTTTGCCACAACATGAACATATTATAAATAATAAATAAACAAATGGCATTGTGTACAGGCTAATATTGAACTAACTCAAATACAAAGACTGTTTAGTGCAAACTGCATAATGACACAAACCTTTAACACTAAACTTGGTGACTGCCTGTTGTCAACACTGAACTATCGTAATGGAGAACTAACTTAAGTGCAAAGGGAATGTAATTGAATTCTCTTGTTGCTGGAAGGTGCTGTAGAAATAAAATTGCCTTGCCTTACATCCTCAGCCTGTCAGTCAGTCATCAGGGCATAATAACCCCTGTTGTGCCTGCTTGTCTCGGTGGAAGTGTCACGTCAACAGCACCGCGACCGATTTCGCCTCGCCATTAATATCATATTGCTGTCTGCGTGAAGTTTTGAATAACTGTAATCACACTAGGGCTGCACAATTATTCGAATTTTAATCACAATCGCAATTTTGGCTTCCCACAATCAAATTTGCATAATTTTGCAAAGCCCATCTACCGCTCCGTAAACCCCTGTCTGATCATGTGCCAGTCAGAGTTGTTCCCTGCACCGCGCAGCTTATTTTCTAGATGTAGACAGTCACAGAGGATAGAGTAACAGGAGGAAAATTCAACAGATAGCAGTTGGTTATACGTCGGTCTCAAGGTTTATCAGTTTACTATGAAACGCAACATTTTGTCCCGTCTGTGTTTTTCAGACAACAGCAGTGACCAGTGCTAGATAGTGTCTGTTAGCTCACAGGGCTCTAGGGCGCGAGTAATATTTTTCCTCTAGGTCGCATCCGCTGCCTCTACACAAACAAAGCAATGTTGTTTATATTGATCTGGTTTGATTTTACGTTACGTGACCCATTTCTTCTGTAAAGCCATGCTTGTGTTTGGCTCTCTCCTCTTACTCTCCACGCAGCCCCGCCCCCATTAATTCACACAGGCTCCCCGACAACAGCGACAACACCGGTGTCACGCTTCTGACATTTGTCCACAGTTTCAATTATTAAAACAGCTGTATATTGTTAAGCATGAGAGGCAAACCTGTATTTGTACCAGTGTTTCCGCTGGTAACTCTGATATCGCGGCGGCCACGGCAAAAAACACAGAAGAAGTTATTGAATGCAACTAACTTCAGTTCGTGGAGTAATAGCGTGAGACGGAGCCTGCTGGAACCATTCATAATGAGTCAGCCGTCACTTTGTGAGTAGCGTACTTCGCACTCCCTCTCTCTCCTCCTAGCTCTTTTAATCAGTTATTGTTGAAAACAAGTGAAGGAGCTTTCACAGAGATACTTTTTTTTTTAAATATACAGTGAGGAAAATAAGTATTTTAACACCCTGCTATTTTGCAAGTTCTCCCACTTAGAAAACATGGAAGGGTCTGAAATTGTCACGTAGGTGAATATCCACTGTGAGAAACAGTGGATAAAAAAAATCAAAAAAAAAAAAAATCCAGAAATCACAATGTATGATTTTTTAACTATTTATTTGTATGATACAGCTGCAAATAAGTATTTGATCTGTCTATCAGCTACAATTCTCCACCGACTCCATTTATTATCCTAAATTAGATGCACCTGTTTGACGTCATTAGCTGCATAAAGACACCTGTCCACCCCATACAATCAGTAAGAATCCAACTACAAACATGGCCAAGACCAAAGAGCTGTCCAAAGACACTAGAGACAAAATTGTACACCTCCACAAGGCTGGAAAGGGCTACGGGGAAATTCCCAAGCAGCTTGGTGAAAAAAGGCCCACTGTTGGAGCAATCATTAGAAAATGGAAGAAGCTAAACATGACTGTCAATCTCCCTCGGACTGGGGCTCCATGCAAGATCTCACCTCGTGGGGTCTCAATGATCCTAAGAAAGGTGAGAAATCAGTCCAGAACTACACGGGAGGAGCTGGTCAATGACCTGAAAAGAGCTGGGACCACCGTTTCCAAGGTTACTGTTGGTAATACACTAAGATGTCATGGTTTGAAATCATGCATGGCACGGAAGGTTCCCCTGCTTAAACCAGCCCATCCATTCCATGACACCAGGTCTCAGCTTTCCAAAGGGGGCAGTGCATGCTAGAAACTCTGCAGGGTGCCCAAACTGTTTGCTTTCTTTTGTTTTCTGTTATTTTGAAAGTGTAAATGATGGATATAAAATCTAACTTTTGACATATTATACAAATTTCAAATCTGTCATTTGATGTCTTTTGGAGATTTTTCCATCTTTTCTTTGCTTCTTTATGCACATTAATACATATTTTTACCTGGGGTGCCCAAACCTTTGAGCCCCACCGTATGCAATATATATACAGTGAGGAAAATAAGTATTTGAACACCCTGCTATTTTGCAAGTTCTCTCACTTAGAAATCATGGAGGGGTCTGAAATTGTCATCGTAGGTGCATGTCCACTGTGAGAGGCATAATCTAAAAATACCCAGAAATCACAATGTATGATTTTTTAACTATTTATTTGTATGATACAGCTGCAAATAAGTATTTGAACGCCTGTCTATCAGCTACAATTCTGACCCTCAAAGACCTGTTAGTCTCCCCGTTGGGTCTCAAGGATCCTAAGAAAGGTGAGAAATCAACCCAGAACTACACGGGAGGAGCTGGTCAATGACCTGAAAAGAGCTGGCACCACCGTTTCCAAGGTTACTGTTGGTAATACACTAAGACGTCATGGTTTGAAAACACGCATGGCATAGAAGGTTCCCCTGCTTGAACCAGCACATGTCAAGGCCCGTCTTAAGTTTGCCAATGACTATTTGGATGATCCAGAGGAGTCATGGGAGAAAGTCATGTGGTCAGATGAGACCAAAATAGATCTTTTTGGTCATAATTCCACTAACCATGTTTGGAGGAAGAAGAATGATGAGTACCATCCCAAAAACACCATCCCTATTTTGAAGCATGGGGGTGGTAGCATCATGCTTTGGGATTTTTTTTTTTGCACATGGGACAGGGCGACTGCACTGTATTAAGGAGAGGATGACCGGGGCCATGTATTGCGAGATTTTGGGGAAAAACCTCCTTCCCTCAGTTAGAGTATTGAAGATGGGTCGAGGCTGGGTCTTCCAACATGACAATGACCCGAAGCACACAGCCAGGAGAACCAAGGAGTGGCTCTGGAAGAAGCATATCAAGGTTCTGGCGTGGCCTAGCCAGTCTCCAGACCTAATCCCAATAGAGAATATTTGGAGGGAGCTCAAACTCTGTGTTTCTCAGCGACAGCCCAGAAACCTGACTGATCTAGAGAAGATCTGTGTGGAGGAGTGGGCCAAAATCCCTTCTACAGGAAACATTTGACCTCTGGAACTGCAAACAAAGGCTACTGTACCAAATATTAACATTGATTTACTCAGGTGTTCAAATACTTATTTGCAGCTGTATCATACAAATATATAGTTAAAAAAAATCATACATTGTCATTTCTGGATTTATTTTATTTTTATTATATCTCTCACAGTGGACATGCACCTACGATGACAATTTCAGACCCCTCCATGATTTGTAAGTGGGAGAACTTGCAAAATAGCAAGGTGTTAAAATACCTATTTTCCTCACTGTATACTAGGCTATTTATTTCAGATAATTTTCATTTACATGTGTTGCAGCTGTGTGTCTATACATCATACAAATTCAACATAAGAGGAATGTAGCACAATATGGATGTGAAAGCAGTTATAAATAGCCTATGTGACAATAAAAATTGTTTTGGTTAAAATAAACAAATAATCGTGATAATAATCGTGATCACAATATTGAGCAAAATAATCGTGATTATCATTTTGGCCATAATCGTGCAGCCCTAGACCACACTCAAAACCACTTTAACGGCATTGCTGTGACTCACTGTGACTTCAACAGAACTACAGAGCCAACATACTTTGCATCCATCCATCCATCCATCTATCCATCTTTGTCCTCTTATCCGGTATTGGTTCACGGGGGGCAGCCGCTCCAGTAGGGGACCCCAAACTTCCCTTTCCCGAGCCACATTAACCAGCTCCGACTGGGGGATCCCGAGGCGTTCTCAGGCTGGTTGGAGATATAATCCCTCCACCCAGTCCTGGGTCTTCCCCAAGGCCTCCTCCCAGCTGGACGTGCCTGGAACACCTCCCTAGGGAGGCGCCCAGGAGGCATCCTTACCAGATGCCCAAACCACCTCAACTGGCTCCTTTCAACGCAAAGGAGCAGCGGCTCTACTCCAAGCTCCTCACGGATGACTGAGCTTCTCACCCTATCTCTGATAGGCTGATTGTACCCTGGATTAGAGCCCGACCGATATAGCGGCGGGCAATATTATGCATTTCCCGATTTATTGGTATCAGCATTTATAATGGCCAATTAAAAAAAAAAAGTTTAATAAAATAAATGA
Organism: Etheostoma perlongum; assembly: GCA_026937815.1. Taxonomy (NCBI): domain Eukaryota; kingdom Metazoa; phylum Chordata; class Actinopteri; order Perciformes; family Percidae; genus Etheostoma; species Etheostoma perlongum. The sequence continues at coordinate 5,887,884 of CM049373.1, forward strand.
TTACGATAAATTAATATTTAATTCTGTTCTGTCAATTAAACAAACTGTTATATTTTAGTAAGAACTCATAAATAACTACAAATAACTAATGTTAGGGAAACCTGTTTTGTAACGCGTTTATGGATTTAAAAAAAAACTGATATATACAGTATATCGGCCATAAAAGTATCAGCGTTCAGTGCCTAGCCATATCCTCACATCCTCAGGCTGTTGAGCGATCGCATCCTCCTCCTTCTGTCATTTTATTTCCAAAGCACTTCTGAAAACTGGGTCATAGAGGTATGGTTCTGGATCTTGACTGTGGGAAGTCATCCTCTTTGTTGCTCACAAAATCTGCCATGTTTATCGCCATTCACTATGTCTACTATAGGAAAATTGCCAGCTGATATTCACATATGTTGACGAAAGTTGGCGGTTTTCAGGTGTTGTACGGTATCTCTGTGCCCATGTAGCTGTGCTTCGCCCCAATATAGTCCCAAATCAATATCTGCCTAGGAAATCGCCTGGTTTTAACCTGCTTTACTATTTGTACACGTGAATACGCAGGCCTCAATAGTGTTGGGCATCTTTGGATTTTAACAATGCTGATTCTAATTCTGATTCACTTCCATTCCGGTTCTTATCGATTCTGATTCTGAGGGGTTGAGTTGAAATGAGTCACATTCTTATTATTTCACAAATAAGAGGATGGTTTTATTTCTGTGGTGGGTTGCAGTTTTACAGAGCTTTTTCCAATGTAAAATAAAGCCACACTAGAGCGCCGCTTACTGTGCTCCATGGCTGCAACACAACAAGCGCCTGGCTGCTCACGTAAACCAAAACTTGCGCATATTAAAGTGGGAAGTGATGATCGGATTTTAAACCAAAATCCTCTAAAACGATTCCAATAATGAAACGATTCTACTGGAATCGGTTCTCGATGCCCAACCCTAGGCCTCAATAAGTAATACTTTTTTTATTGGCTCACTTTTTCCTCACGACATGATTCCATACACTATGCTAACCTAAACTAGCGGCTGCCGGCCGGACTAAGACAATGCATGCACTGAGACAAAAATGTATTTGCCCACCTACAGTGCCTTGCGAAAGTATTCGGCCCCCTTGAACGTTTCAACCTTTTGACACATTTCAGGCTTCAAACATAAAGATATAAAAAATTTATTTTTTGTGAAGAATCACCAACAAGTGGGACACAATTGTGAAGTGGAATGAAATCTATTTGATATTTTAACTTTTTTAGCAAATAAAAAACTGAAAAGTGGTGCGTGCAAAATTATTCGGCCCCCTTGCATTAATACTTTGTAGAGCCACCTTTTGCTGTGATTCCAGCTGCAAGTCGCTTGGGGTATGTCTCTATCAGTGTTGCACATCGATAGACTGAAATTCTTGCCCATTCTTCCTTGCAAAACAGCTCGAGCTCAGTGAGGTTGGATGGAGAGCGTTTGTGAACAGCAGTTTTCAGCTCTTTCCACAGATTCTCAATTGGATTCAGGTCTGGACTTTGACTTGGCCATTCTAACACCTGGATACGTTTATTTGTGAACCATTCCTTTGTAGATTTTGCTGTATGTTTGGGATCATTGTCTTGTTGGAAGATAAATCTCCGTCCCAGTTTCAGGTCTTTTGCAGACTCCAACAGGTTTTCATCCAGAATGGTCCTGTATTTGGCTGCATCCATCTTCCCCTCAATTTTAACCATCTTCCCTGTCCCTGCTGAAGAAAAGCAGGCCCAAACCATGATGCTGCCACCACCATGTTTGACAGTGGGGATGGTGTATTGAGGGTGATGGGCTGTGTTGCTTTTACGCCAAACATATCATTTTGCATTGTGGCCAAAAAGTTTGATTTTGGTTTCATCTGACCAGAGCACCTTCTTCCACATGTTTGGTGTGTCTCCCACGTGGCTTGTGGCAAACTTTAGACGAGACTTTTTATGGATATCTTTGAGAAATGGCTTTCTTCTTGCCACTCTTCCATAAAGGCCAGATTTGTGCAGTGTACGACTGATTGTTGTCCTATGGACAGACTCTCCCACCTCAGCTGTAGTTCTCTGCAGTTCATCCAGAGTGATCATGATCTTGGCTGCATCTCTGATCGGTCTTCTCCTTGTCTGAGCTGAAAGTTTAGAGGGACGATCAGGTCTTGGTAGATTTGCAGTGGTCTGATACTCCTTCCATTTCAAAATGATCGCTTGCACAGTGCTCCTTGGGATGTTTAAAGCTTGGGAAATCTTTTTGTATCCAAATCCGGCTTTAAACTTCTCCACAACAGTATTACGGACCTGCCTGGTGTGTTCCTTGGTCTTCATGATGCTCTCTGCGCTTTCAACAGAACCCTGAGACTATCACAGAGCAGGTGCATTTATACAGAGACTTGATCACACACAGGTGGATTCTATTTATCACCATCAGTCATTTAGGACAACATTGGATCATTCAGAGATCCTCGCTGAACTTCTGGAGTGAGTTTGCTGCACTGAAAGTAAAGGGGCCGAATAATTTTGCACGCACCACTTTTCAGTTTTTTATTTGCTAAAAAAGTTTAAAATATCCAATAGATTTTGTTCCACTTCACAATTGTGTCCCACTTGTTGGTGATTCTTCACAAAAAAAAAATATCTTTATGTTTGAAGCCTGAAATGTGTCAAAAGGTTGAAAAGTTAAAGGCGGTCGAATACTTTCGCAAGGCACTGTATCTAAATCTAGGGGAGAAAGTGAATAATCCCTATTTCAAAAAATGGTGGCGTGTTCTTCTAAGTCCTTTTCCTAACCCCTTTTCCTTACTCATGATGGTAAACATCATAAGGTCAAGGAAAGGTGTAAAAGGAGAATTCAAAAGGAATTAGGATAGGACAACCGCAGTGCGAGTAGAGTCTGACTGCCCTTACACTCGACTGTAATCATGCGTGGGTCTGCTGGTGAAACAAGCGCATCTGGAATAATAAACATGGACAACCCGGTGGAAAATATGACTTTATCACCAATTTTTCCCCTTCTTATTCTGAGATAATTATGTTGTTTCATGTGAAGCACTCACTGCATGTCATTCTGTTATCATAAAGCACTGAGCTGTAGGCTGTTTCTTGTATGAAAAGGTGTTCAGCAAATACATTTTCATTATAGGTTTCTCTTCTCACCCTCCTGTCCACTCATTTCATCCACATGAATCCTGATTACAATGATTGTATTGAAATAAAATTACTACTACTATGTATGCAAGATACGCAAAATGCGTTAGACCTATGAATCTACTGTAGGCTACATATTCTATGCTACGGCCTAAGGGTTAGATAGTTGCAAGTGAGTGACAGAAATACATTATTAATGACAATATTCTCTTAACTGTAACCAAAGCAAAGCTGTCTGCTATACTGTGCGTATTTACGCACGATAGTAGTCAGTAGCATAACTCCATCGATTATTTCATAAGATCAAAGTTCAGTTATGTTTTTCTGTCAAGTCAAAAAGTACAGATTTTAGTTTTGCAGTTTAAATATCCTATGATATCAGCTACACTGACATTACTGCACACATGCAAACATTTACAGTTAATGAAAAACAGCCTTACTCATCATTACAGTAAATTGTTGAAGAAAATACTGATGCATCAGTACAATGCATCATTTAAGAGCAATAGCCTACAGAGACTGTAGAAAGGGTGAAAATTACTTATTACTGTGCACCATAAGCCCCTTACACGCCGACCAGACGGCTGACCGTCGGCAGAAAAGGCAGTTGGACTAATCAGTCTCCCCGAGTTGGTCATAAAAGGGCCTTGTCACCCAAAAATGAAAACCACCATCTGATTGGACAAATGCGTCAGGTGGGTTCTGGTTTCTTCAGAAATTCAAAGCCAGACTGTCATGGCGGCTTGTTCAGTAGACTTGTTCATGTTTTACTATATTTAACTTACAAAAAAGTGTTTCTGAAACCATTTTAAGGAGAAATAGGCCGTGCAGCTGCTGAAACTGTCTTCATTTCAGATCCACAAAGGTCAGTTTAAAAGATTTTCCTCCGATTTTGAGAGACTCTAGTCACGCTCATCCCGCTCCTCGTTTCAGGGTGTGCATTCCACCAATCAGATTGGTCATTTGAGTCCGACTGCCGGCAGTGCCCGCCTACCGACCAAGCCTGTCAAGTCGGCCAAAATGAAGGCCGACGACCCCACCGGACATACCACACCGAACAGACTCGAGTCACTGACCTTGCCTGACTATCTGACGGACGATTATCAGGTTGGTGTGTCACGGCCCCTATAGATTATAAACAGGAATATGTTGCTGCCGCGAGGACTTGTGGGATGCCATTATCTCCTTTCCTTTGGTAAAGGATGGTTCAGTGTATCCTATGCTAAAGGAGGTAACAAAGGAAGCAATAAAGCACCTTTCCTCATCACTCAGACAATTCGAACGATAGATAGATAGATAGATAGATAGATAGATTATTTCATGGATAACAACTTTGCAGTGACAGCAAACAAAAGTAACTCCTGAAAGAACTTGCACAGATGGTACACAGTTTGCACTGCACATATGATTGTAACAATGCATCTGATTTGTATGTTAAGCATGCAGGAAGCACAGGCTTCATCTGGCATTCTGTCATATTAAATCCAAACTTTATTTCCACTCTAACACTGCCCGCAGCCATCTAGAACCCATACTGACAACTCCAGTTACTGCTTCCAATTGGAGCTCTCTCTTGATAGTATCTTTTTTTTTTAGGATGCTTAATATTCAACATCCTCAGGTGTTTTGAAAAGGTGCTGTTTAAGCCGAATGTCCATTACCTTCCTCTTCCTTTGTGTTGGCGTTCTGACCTCTGGTGGATTTCTGAGGACTATGGGTTACTCCTCCTCAGATCTCTGCAGGGTAAATTCAGACAGCTAGCTAGACTATCTGTCCAATCTGAGGTTTTGGTTGCACAACTAAAACAACCCTTAAAAAAGGTGGCCTGCCACACATATTTGATTACTTTGTGGTATATATATATATATATATATATATATATATATACACTACCGGTCAAAAGTTTGGGGTCACATAGAAATTCCCATTGCACTCCATTGTAGACAGAATGCCAGCTGAGATCAGTTGCATTGTTTTTTTAACCAGGGCAGCCGTTTTCAGATTACATTATGTGCTTACATAATAGTAAAATGGTTCTCCAATGTTTTTCTAGTTTTTTATTTTTAAATGATAGATTAGTACACAGAATGTGCCTTTGGAACATTGGATGAATGGTTGCTGATAATGGGCAATGTAGATATTGCATTAAAGATCAGCCCCCCCACACAAATTAGCAGGTATTCTGTCTATAATGGAGTGGTATGGAAATGTATAAGTGACCCCAAACTTTTGACCGGTAGTGTATATTTCAAACAATGCAAGTAAAAATGGTTGTGTGTGGCAGGGCACCTTTAAACAAACACGTTCCACCAAAGCAAGTTTCTTCCCGAGGATATTTTGCAGAGAGACTTTTGCTCCATGTGGCGCATAGTGGCGCCCAAGGCGATTGTAATTGCTTTAAAGAAATGCTAATAAACCAGAGCATGTTTTTCTCCCATCCCAGAATGCTGTGCTTACTAGCGCAGCACTGTGGAGGAGGGTCTGGCAATGCGAGACTAAGAATAAAGTAAATGTGAACGTCCTGGGCTGGGCCGATCCAGGCAATAAAATACCTGAAAATCAAAGTACTTGATCACATTGAAGCAACAATTGCATATAAATCCATCTCCAGATAGCAGTCCTGCTAATAGTGGAGCTAAAATGTCCAGGACAGGGTTGCAAAGGCAAGTGCACAAAGGGGGACTTACAGCTCTTCCTGTGGGATGCTTGAGCACACCCAAACCAGTTAAGTTAAGAGTAATCTCTCCAGCACATCTTGAAGCTGAAAGAGCTTGGCCTCTTTGGACAGCATCTTTACCAGGTGCCTGATACTCTTCAGCTGGCTCCTTTTAGTGTGGGAGGCACAGCAACAGCTGGACCCTGAAGCCGTCTTGAATCACAGACATCGTCACAGGTCTCATAGTGAGGCCGTCCAGCCTGCAGAGAAAACTCAACGCGGCTGCTTGTGTCAGTGATCTCAGTCCTTCAATCACTACCCAAAACCTGTGAAAACAGCTGGCGCTCAGTTTTTGGAGAGCTTCTCTCTGTAGCTGAGCTCTCTCCTTACCATCATCAGCCACATCAATCTTACAGTCCTTATTGGCCCTTTGGAGTAAAACCCCACAACACTTGAATCAAGGTGTCTTAGGATCTGGGGACAGAGAGAGATTAAATGGCAATCTGTGACTCTCCAAATGTCCAACCTTAAATCAAGATGACAAAGCAGTAATAACCTTTGAAATGTTGCTTGTTGGTATGTGATGAAAATGTCATCGACCAACCAACTATGGATCGACCGATATGGATTTTTTTTAGTGCCAATGCTGATTTTTGACCGATGACCAATACAGGCTGCTGATTTTCTTGAGCCGATATTTAAAGCCAATACAGCTTTTGGTCCCTCAATTTACATCAAAAAAAGTAAACCCTGCCACACTGGATTTGTTTTTTTGGAATCTGCTCTGCCATTTCTTTAAAAATAATTAAAAAAAAAAAAAACATATCAGTGTCACTTCTGCAATCATCTTACATTCATATCACCCAAATTATATGTGCAATGCGCATCATATAGATGGGTGCACTGCATATGGTTAACCGCAAGGGTGAAAGGCTTTCATCAACATCTACAACACAGCCGTGATGATGCGTTGTTTGCTGACATATAAGACAGATATAATCAGGTAATCACAAAATGTCTTTGTCAACACATTTAAATAATATAAGAAAACAATAAACCTGAAAAGTAGCCATTGAAATAAAATGCTTCATTTGTAATTTAAACATGGTCTGCACATGAACTGCAGCGTCTCCAGCAATACTGAGCTGCCTGTGGACGCCTGTCTGGAAATAATGCAGCGGAAAAAACTATCGCTGAACGCAGCAGCTGCGTATCCGCCGATGCCGACACACTTAAAAACGGAAATATCGGCCCGATATATCGGCCAACCGATGAAATCGGTATATATCACTACAGCCAACCATTCATGTTTTACTTAAGTGATACATTTTAAACCAACAAGTGCAAAGAACATTTCTGCAACTAATTTCACCACACTTGCATAATAACATTAAAAGCAGCTTTAAATACGTAATAAACAATGTGTATACAGTACTCTCTCCACCCCAAATATTGTACATCATTGGCGTATACCTATATCAACAATCACATGTAGACTTTGTCGAGCTACAAGTGCCACAATTGAAATGTTGCCCATGAGGACTCAGAAAGAGTGCTGTTAGCCCCCTAACTTTCTCCTCCTGTCTGCGTCACCGCTCTAGTGCACATCAGAAACAACAGTCTGTTGAAGCCTCATCAACGACATCATTGAAAAACAGCAGAGGAGGTACCCTAATGTCACCAAACTGGACGCTCTCCAGACCTCGATACATGAATATTACATACAGGTGAAGCAGACAAGCATTCTCGTTAGACACTGATGTCCAACTAAACAAGCTGACAAACACACAAACAGCCTTCGCTCGTGTACAGGGTACCGGAGGATTGCACCAGCGTTTCTGGCTTCCCATACTGCACTGTATTTTGGACATATCCGCAATGTGCAAACATCTTCAGGAAAACTAAAAATGCAACATTTCACACATTAAATTGAAACACAGATATGTGTTATTTCTTTGACCCGCAACCAGGAAATAAGAGCAAAAGATGATCCAAATGATATGTGAGAACTTTTTGTGCAAATCCAGAGAACTTTAAAATGATAATTCTGGAAAATAAAGAGACCAAGTTCTTTTTTTTTGACACAAGCACGATCAGGTGTAAAGCAAGCAGAGGACACTAAAAGAGGTGTAGGTTAAAAACTGGTTAACCTATGTCTAATCCAATTAATAATAAATCTGTTAAAGATTCATGGATACTCTATTAGCCTGTAATCTGTTCACTTTATTTCCTGTGTTTTTTTACCCAGGCATATGTTACCCTTTTTTTACAATAGCCTACTAAAGCAAATTGTTTGTAGATCCGATCCAGAGATCATTTTCAGTCCCAGTTTACAATAGTAGGCAGGCAGAGTCTCCAGCGCTCAGCATGTATCTCATTCTGCTCGGGAGGACAGCCACATGGAACACAGGGCCAAAGCAATATTGGTCACTCACTGTAATTCTCTCCACAGCTGCAGCCACACATCATGTCACCCAATGGACATGGCACTCAATAGATTCTGCATGTGCAGGACATACTGCGTGTAAAGATGTTTATTCTAAATGATGAAAGCCATTTCTGCATGCAATGCCCTGAAGTGCGTCTAACAAGCTTTTATTCCAGTGAAATGAAATTGTCAAAATATTTGACATTAAAAAGGCTCTGGCAATCAACTCCATGGAAGGGGAGTCAAAATTTAATTTATCTACAATTTTACATGTTCCTGCAGCAAATGTAATTTTTACACAATGTAAAGTACAATGACACTCTTTCAATTAGCTGGTAGGTCTGTGTACATTGCTGCTCATGAGTATAGGAACCCATGCTAAAGTTGACTAAAAAGAGGAATAAAAAATTAAAATTAAAAAAATCATCTTTTGGAAATTGATCTTAATGCCTTAATTAAAAAATGAGGAAAAAGCCAACCTTTAAGTACACCAATTTTATTTGTGAATGAATAATGTTTTGTAAATAAATAAATGTTCTTCCTTAAAATACAAGGGGCATGAGTATAGACACCCCTATGTTAAATTCCCACAAAAGCAGGCATAATTTATTTTTAAAGGACAATTATTTCATGGATCCAGGATACCATGCATCCTCATTTTTTAATCAAGGCAATAAGATCAATTTCCAAAAGATGATTTTTTATTCCTCTTTTTAGCCAACTAAAGCAGGGGTTCCTATACTCATGAGCAGCACTATATGATCCCTCTTCTGACAACAAAGAAGAATAAATGTATGTCCTTTACTCTTCTACTTTTGTTGCTACATTTCTGGTGCACATCGAGACTGACTGAGAGAAATCGGACTTGGTAAAGCTTACAGTAGCTATAGACTGGGTGCATTCATCCTCGGGCTGGACTCCCACTAGACTCGTGCAGCGTCGATGTGTCAGGAAGAAGTGACGCCGATTGTCGCGATTGGGAACAAATTTCATCAGAAATGCCGTCATTCCAAAGGAGAGGACTTTCAACCCTTTTCATGTGGTTAACTCTACTGTAAACTTACAGTCAGTGGTTTGCATAAACCCACATGGCAACCAGTCTACGTGCAAATCGCCTTTCAACTCCTCAGGAAGTTGAGGAAAATCATGGCTCCGCACTTCTCAAACACTTCTGGGACACACTCGCAACTCTGTATTCTCGAAGCCGCTGTACTCAGCGCTACGCGGTCGCTTCTTTATAAACCCAAGCGTCACCTTTTTTAAAACAGCACCAACTGTTCACTGTTGAGGGTGTCAGCACGTCCCTAACAGCTGTATGGTCCGATTCCCCCCGACATTAGGATTAGAAAGTAAAGTGAGTACTTACAGAGGGAGAGGAGAAGCAAGCAGCCTGCCACTTGGTGCCCGATGTGAGGGTTGTTCGACAGCATCCTGGGAGAGTCCTGGGAGCAGTGGAGGTGGTGGAGAAAGCTCGCAGTGCATGGGCTGACTAAAAACAACTGGGCTTTTCCTTTTCACAGTTTCACGGAAAGCGGGGAGTGTGTTTGTGCTCTGCTCGGAGGCATCCCCATTTTCTGAACGAGGCGCAGGGACGCGCTCTGCTGGCGGGAAGAGTTCACTGAGCTCTGCTAGCAGGCACGAGCTGCTGCTGATGCTGCCTTCAAGTGCTCTGGTGAAAGTACTGGTCATAGCTGCGCGGTTTGTTCAGAACTCCAATTTATACAGAGATAGCTTTAATCACAGGGCCGTAGCCAAGATTTCGGAGTTATGGATTATTTTTCATTATGATTATGTCGATTAATCGCTTAATTAAAAAGCATCCACACAAAAAAACTGAAACATTTGGTTGTGACATCTTGTCTTGTTTTGTCTGGCCAACAGTCAACACTCAAATATATGAATTAAAGGCTGTAGTGATGTAAAACAGAGCAAAGCAGCCTAACATCACTGTAATGTTTAGCCCCATAGTGGAAGGAGGAGGAATGGACTCGGGAGTTCCTCAGCAGTGACAAGGAAATGCAGTATTGCAAGGGTGACTTATTGAAAAATAATAGAATTATAAACAAAACATGAAATCTAAATACTATTGAAATTATCATCACCAACTAATATCAAAATAACAAAATAATAAAAAGGCTAAATCAGGCCCTGACTATTTGGGCCCTAGCAACTGCACTCTTCCTGGCCAAAGTGTTCTCTTTCCTTTATAGCAGAAGAACCTCCTACAAGACAAACCAAAGTTAATTGGCAATCAATCAAATATCATTGTGTTAATTCAGCATTCCCAAACCTTTATGGCTTCATGAATACACGCTAAATCAACAATAACATGAAAAATGAAATGTTACATGCTGAACAAGCTTCTCACAACAGAACTCTATGCACTATGTACACCCCTCTGGACTGGCTGACACTTCCAGATCTTCCCCTCTATAAATTACTCCAGACTCTATCGCTTCCTGTTTGCCAATTTGACTCAGATCCCTGCTTGCAATGAGAACAGGTGAATGAAACTAAAATAAATAATTTGAAATGAATTATGTATGTGTTGCTTTTATCCAACCATGATTCCTAGTCTTTTGACAAGTACTGAAATAAAATGACAAACCATGTGTTCATTGATGCAAGCCCACATGCTAATGATAATGCTCACACTAACCGTCGCCTACTACTGCACATACTAAGGTTAGCTTAGCACGATACCACATGCTACCCCCAGTTTAAATAAAGGCATGGGCTAGCCCCATGACAATCACAATTGAAAAACTGCAACCAATTTGTGGCCTTTTTATTTAAAAAATAACAATCTATGAACTGATTATCAAAGTGTAGATGTATTTTCCAGCCACCAACTAATAGAAGCTCAACCCACCACCCCAAATTATTTATTTTCATTTTCATTTCAATTTTATTTCATTTTCTCAATTACCTGAGCTAGCTTACATGTATATTTAATATTACAGAATGATCTAAATGCTGGTTCAAAGACCACACTGCTAAACAAACATAGGTTACTACCAGAATCAATCAGTGTAATGTAAAGTCCTCCTCTAAGTTGTGTATAATAACTAGCATGGGAAGGCACAAGTGTAACTAATTGTATTAATTAACAATGGCTCCATTCCATTTAGGTCTACCAGTAAGTACTGTTATATAACACATGTGCTCTTCTTGCAAAGTCAAACTGTCTGTTGTGAAAAATGTCAGTCAGGGCTCACAGGTCACGTCCCTGACAGTGATACCCTCTGTATAGTAACCTCAGTGTCTTCCAGTCAGAAACATGCTCGGTGGGATACTGTGTTCTTGGAGGAGCCACAGGGAACATCTTATCAACCCTTTTTTGACCCAGATATTTAAAAAGTGTCTCAGTTTTTGGGAAGGACTTGTGTCTACTGAAATTATTAAGAGCAATACCCCTACAAACCCCCTGGTGTCTTATGGCAGGTGTCTTCAGACAACACTTATTTAGCCTCATTACCTCTTCTCAGGATATCTGTTTCCCTTGCTTTTGCGTTAAGTTGTACTTGTTAGAGTGAGACAACATCTAGCATTGTTATTACAGTGTGGCTACATCATTTATTCCCAGCAACCTGAGCAGTGGCCTACTTAACCACATTAACTGAAAACAGCCACGCAAGTGTACAGGGCATGTAAATATGCTTACTGAATTACACACTTTTGCTCAGTTATGCATCATTTGAAGGGAATGGTTTTCTGAGGGCTGTAATGAAGCTGACGGCTTAATGATCCTGCAGAAATGAGAGAAATGTCTCAGCCCTGATCACAGCGGTGGCTTGATTTAGCTTTTAAATGATAGGAAATAAACATTAAAACATGCCTACTGTCTGTCATATGTTATGTTATGTATAAAGTATAATCACTTTATTTTGATTAAGCAATACTGTCTGTAAGGATGCTTTACTGACAGTAGTTTATTGAAAACACCAGTGCAATGTGTAACAATTTAAGTTCCTACAAATACTGAAAATGAAAACATGGTCTAATTTTGATTGTATATAGTTGAAAGAATATCTGTGTTCTGAGCCTAATGAATGCCACATTTGACAACATTGACGTTCCATTTTCACATTAGTGACTATGAACAAGTCTATTCCACAGCTAAAAACAAAAAAATCAAGTCATCCTTGATTTTTGTCTCCAGAGAAAGTAAATGAAAGGGCACATTTGTGGACAGTGAAGAGATTATGTCTGCAGTTCACTGTCACTGAAGCAGCTATGTTTTGTCTGATGAAAGCCTCAACATGGATATGTATGAAAATTGAATATTTTGAATGTCCTTGAGTAAGTTTTCACATCAACATCACACTCTTTTTATAGCCTGGGTGTAACTAAAATGCGTGGATTTGTGGATAGCCGGGACCTATAATTAGGATGCTTCCCACCCAGGATATTTCTGTCCTACACTTTCAAAATAACCGTTCTCTCCTTCCCTCTATAGATGCTTATATTCACTGAGCATTCCTGAATAATTCAGAGCTCCCACTTCTTTGAATCTACAAGCTTAATAAAGTTATAGGGTAGTGCTAATGGCTTCTGTAATGAAAAAATACATGTGGTGTATAACCTACCCTACCCTGGGATACTTCTTATTACTCTGTGTGTAGATGATAAATTGCAGGTTTTCTGTGGGTTTGAATTCTATGAACGGTGTCCTATCAAAATATAAACATCAAAGTGATTACATGAGGGAGTGCACAAAATGGAATTGTATGCATCCACTGCACAATATGGCTCATTCCCTTTTTTGTTATTTATGTCACAGTTTATTTGCTTGCACAAACAAGTCTGCACTCATTCAGTATAGCTCACTCCCAACCAGCTTATATCTAAAATGCACATCTATACACTCTCAATTACCACAAGGTACTCTGTCCCTTTTGTATATTGGTGTTTAACTCCAGCCTCAGATAGATCTCTCACTTCTTGAAAGTTATAAAGCAGGTATAGAACAGCTAAAACAATGGCATTACATAATGTTTATCATGTATAAATGAAAAATGTAAGGATGACAAATTAGAAAGTATGCAGACTTTTATTAATAATACAATGTATGCCTGAGCACCTTCACAAGATCCTTGATGATACATTTAATACACAGATAATACATCATATCTCAAAGAAAAAGTATTATGTATTATGAAAACTAGAAAAGGATTTGATATGTTTTCTTTTTCCTCTAATATTCTCATATTTTCGGATTCAGGTCTAGATAGCTGAAAAGTAATATCTTTATCTCAGTTACTCTTCGATAAAAAAATAAAAATTAAAGAATTATTAAAAACAAAAGGATTTTCAACATTGAAACCTGCATTACCTATTGTTCTTGTTGTTGTTAAATGTATATGTTTTTGACCACTAGGGGCAAATGAAACAAGATTTAAACAACACAGAAAATCTTAAAGTTTATACGACTACATGCTGCCTATTTACAAATCCAGCAGGCCAACATAAGCATTTACTTGTGTCTTTTTTGTGACTGAATGAAAGTTCACCTTTTAACTCTGTTTTGGTCTCCACCAACTCCTAAGGGAAATATACAGTATTTGGCTTTCAGCTTCTAAATGCTCCATTATGTTCACTAGCTAATCACCAAATTTGTATGTACCCGAGTCAAACCTTTGTTTAAAAGCATAAATAGGATGAAAGCGCCAGTTTTAAGATTTACCATATTCTTGATTTTTGGTCAAATAGCCTTTTGAATGGGAGTGCTAGAGGCACTTCTATGATAGCATCAAAATCACACATTTTTAAAACACAAAGAAGGTTTGACACAACATAAAATTTTGCTCAAAGTATCACCAGGGGCTCTATACATAAACTTGAGCATTGAGAGTTTACAAAAAAGAAAGGTTTTGAACAAGTCATGTAGCTGTTGTTGTTTAAGCTTGCAGCTAGTCTGGCTATCACCAAACCAAGCCAAGAAGAATAGATTTGAGATTGAGCGTTGTTCTGGGGAGTCTGCTCTGTATTTTCTCTGCACAAGAGGCGTGACCAACGGGCATAGTTCAAATGACTCTGGACGCAATTGGATAGTCCTTCAACCAATCAGACCAACGATCCGGGTGACATAGAAGAGACATATGCATGAATGGGTTGCTACGCTTTGGTGGCGTTCACTGGCCACTACGTTGAATGTAAACAAGAAGATGCTTGGTTGCTTCTCTATCGTCATCGTGTTAAACCCGCCAATAGCACGCCAGGTAGATAAGCCGGTTTGTGATTGGTTCCCACAAAATTGTGAACTGAAGCAGGAGAATTAAACGTGCAGGTTTCCAGACCGAGCTGCAGGGAGAAATCAAATTGTTGGCAGAGTGGGCGGGGTTTACTCAGTCTAGCTCTTAGGCATCTTTACCAGACAAAAAGAGTCAATCTGCGGATGAGAATGAATGGACTCCATAGGAGGAAATGGCATTCTTATATGAGGCTCCTTTTTACAACTACAAGGTCAATATTGTTTTTTACTAAAGATAAATCAACAAATTATCTGTGCATTTATATGAAGCTAAGCTTTAGGAGCTCTCCATCTTTACTCTCCTTACTCGACTATTTTTGACTTGCTTTGAGATGGACGGCAACTGGACAGCTACAGTGAGTTGTTAAAACCTTTCTTTTTAGTAAACTTTGTGCACACAAACAATATTCTCAATGCTGGAGTTTATGTGTAGAGACCCTAAAACTTGGAACAAAGTTTCATGTTGTGTTGAGCCTTCTTAGTGTTTTAAAAATGTTGATTTTGATGCAAGAGCCCCTAGCACTCCCCTTCAAAAGGCCATTTGACCAAAAAACTATAATACGTTGAATCTTAAAAGTGACGCCTCCGTCTTAATTATGCTTTTAAACGAAGGTTTGACTCAGGCACAGTCACAAAAAATACCCTAGGTTGCATTTTGGCGAGAGTTATGCTTTAATGACAAAGTTTTTATTGATTTGTGTAAAAGCACTCCAAAAAAGCAATTTAGATTTATTTAGTACTCTGTTCAATACTTTTCCTCTTCTGTTCAAAGCCCCTTAATGTTGCAGTCCACGTTTTCACACATTCATTTCATTGATTTACTTCACATGATCTGTTGTTGCAAAAGCCAGAAACGCGTATGATTACATAAAGCCCACATTCTCACTATTATTTCATTCTTTCAAAATGTTCCTTGCTTTGTCTTTTTGAAAGTATATGCTGCAATGATCCAGCTCCCTAATTGTGATCAATACTGTTTCATGGTATTTAGTTGACTGCAGTTCCTCAGTGGTTCTTATAAGAGGTCAGGTCTTTGGTGGCACCACAGCATGAAAGCCTTTCAGAGCCCAGTGGTTCAATAGCTTGTTAGTATGCCTGACAGTTTCATGACAGAGCCTGAAATGCAAAAGAAGACACACTCACTCCTTTTTTAGATGAGTCTGGTGGAAGACTCATCTACAGTAGTCTTTGCTGATGTAATGGTTATAACTCAGCCAGTCTCTGGATAAAATGTACTTTTAATCTTCCTCAATGTGTGTGGCTGATGGATGTTGGGGGAAGTCTCAGCTTACTGAGTGTCTCTGACTGCAATAATGCCGCAAGAGGAGCAGGCAAAGATCAGTTCAGTTCAACATTTGGAGGGGGGAGAGACGGAGAGAGACACATATATAATGTAGGTTACACTGCCCAGATAATGATTAGGAAAGAAATGCATCTCACCTTTAGTTCACCTCGATGAGCCCCAGTCTTGTCAGGATTGATGGCATCAGAAAGACATGTTTTTACATTCAGAATTTCATGATCAGGCATACTGAGAGGATCAATCAGAACCTGGTAGGGGACAGCAGGATGTTTCCACGAGGAGGGGATGTGGACGCTCCAGCTCTCAGGCTGCCCAAAGGTCCCTGTGGACAAAGCATTTTCCTTTTCAATGTTTTTCCAAATTGCACGGCATGGTGCTGAAGGAATGTGACATCAAAGCTGTGGCTTCTTAAAATGTCACAATGTCTGAATCCATTTGAAATCATTTATCTGCAGTACACCCCATAATTTTACGAACTGTCATGAGAATGGGTTGCCTATAGACACACAGGGACACTGAAGCTTTATTTTCAAAGTATTGAAAAATAAATGGCAAATTATTTTTTTAAAGAATATTTTTATAGTAGGTTATTGTCAGATACAGTCCACATTGGTACATAAAAACAAGTATCAAAATAGAAGCTCACTAACTTCTATAAAAAAACATTATTACTGTGCAAAGAAAAAAATGTCATACACAAATTAAACTGATCTGCTTTCTGCCCAGTCTTGTAGAAGCTATGGATGCAGTTTTTCAAAAAGCGGATGTCTCAAAATGGGATCACACTCTTCCCTTAGTTATTAAAAAGCATTTAGAGAAGAGTTGTAGTGGATGTACGCCAAGGCTGGACTACCAACGAGGTCAATGACAGCTGATTTAAGGAATAGTTTAACATTTTGGGAAATACAAGAGTTGGATGAGAAGATTGATACCACTCTCTGTAGGTTGTACATTAAAGGGGAACTATGCTGCTTTTTTAGCTTGATTTACCGTAACTGAACAGCTTCGGAGTCATTGGAAGGGTTATATGACTTTTTGCGAGTTGAATGGTGGTCGTCTCGCTCCCCCGTAGCCCCTGTGAGCGGAAAAAACACCCTTGCAACTTTGGGCCGGCGAGATAGCGTGATATCAGGTCCCGTGCTGTAACCAATTGCTTTACAGCACTGAACACATTCAGGAACCGGCTAACTATAAGAACAAGGTAGCGATGGAGTTTTTCACACTATTGTCATGGCTGAGGCGGCAAAAAAGAAGCAGAAAGCTAGGAAAGCATTGTCGAAGGAACAGAAAAAGAGGAAATGGCAGACTGACTGAGGGAGGAGTCAGACACAAGTAAATATCGCACCTGCATTTTCAGAATGGCGACAACTTAGACAAACAGAAGCCTGCAAATCTGATGCTAACCTGGTGCTATTGCTGTTGCACTTACTGTATGTATCTTAAGTATCTTTGGGATAAACTCTGTTTAATCTTTGTATTCCTTGTTATTGTGACCTTAGGATGTTTGCTATTGTCTGTAAAGGTTTTTATTATGATCGCTGTTACGGGCTTACTAGCTGTCTACCTCAGTGGGCATGGCTCCGTGCTTTCGCCGGCTTCTTTGAAAACAAATGCACATGACCAGAGGGAGAAGATGGAAGGGAGGGGGAGACGCCTACGAGTTTTTTTACAACAGTGTTGCCAAATATCTATTCCGAAGCTGTAAGGAGAGCTCTATAGAAAAACCTGCAAGAAAACAACAAAGAAATTGCCAAAATTACATAGCGCCCCTTTAAATATGAAGCTACAGCCAGCAAGCTTAGCTTAGCACAAACAGCTGGAGAAGTGGAACTTCCTTTTGAACTATACGGCTCCTGAAATGCCGAGGTTCACTGTGTCATTGGGTTAGTGGTAATTATTTTAAATGTTTGTTTGTTGCTTACAATCTTATGGTATTTATGGTATCTAGGTCCTGCATCACCACCTGATTGAATGGCCTATTTAAAAATCTTTATAATATACAGTCTACGATCTTAACACATTGTTCATATTCCTAACTTTATTTGTGTGATTACCAAAATGTAACTGCCACACTGTAAACCTGGAGCCAGGAAGTATAATAACATGAGTAATTGTTTACCAGTGCTTTAGGCAAAATATAAGTAAGCTGTAGTCTGCTGTGTGCACTGTAGCCTACTCGATGGAGGTGGCAATGCAGAGTGGGAGGAAGGAGGTACCATTAGGGCCCTCAACTTAGCCTTATCCTTAGTGTGTTAATCCAGCCATGTGTACTGTCACACTGAAAGGAACATGCCCACAAATAACAGCATTTTCACCTTTAGCACTGCACCATGCTCAAGATTAATGTGGTTTGCATGAACATTATTAATGTCTAGAAAGAAGGATTGACAGATGCAAAATGACACCAACCAATGAATTCTCCATGTGCACTCCAAAGGCGCACAGTGTAGTCAGCGGATGAGGTAAGCACCACTTGATCATTGTCAACAATCTGCAGGCTGGACCAGAATAAAGAGACATGAGATGAAATGAGAGAAGGCATTTCTGGCAGAACACTCTAAATCATCCACTCTGTTGATATGTCTGATGGCAGATGCACCCCAAGCAGCATCTCGCCTATACGGCTCGTCTGTTTAAGACCTTCCCACACACAGTTTCTACTATACTTTGTTTGTCTGTACTGCAGCAGAAGGAAGTTCTGCTGCTCCTGCTGCCACGAAACCTCAGACTGAGAAGGATTGGTTCCACTAAGGATGTACCCACGGGGACTTTTAAGTACCATACAAAGCTAAAAGTTTAGCCCAAACTCTAATTGTTTAATTTGACTGCAGTTACCCGACAATTTGAAACTTAAGACAAGATGCATATGTGACTGTTATAAAACATGTTGTGTATTTTACATACCCAGTAATTCTGCTGGTGTGGGCACGCCAGAAGTGTTCAGCTGAATGAATGTGAAAAAACAATGTCATTTTGCAGTTCTGCAGTTCAGTCAATGGAAAGAAAATAATGTAGCTAACCTCTAAGTGATTTTTGTGCAGGGGCAAACTTCTCCATGTTGTAAACGTAGATGTAACCAATTCGGTCAGCAGCGTACAGCAGCATGTCCTTGTCTGTTTTAGCCAGTTTTGTAATCTTTTGTTGGTATCGAGACTGCAAAATAAATAATAATTAAATGGAAAATAAGAATAAAATGTTTAAGTGCTTTTCAGTCATCGGACTGACATGTTAACTATTTCTATTCATTATTTGGCTATGGCTGACTAACTGCTACGCTCCCTGCAGACAGACTTACAGTAATACATAGGCCCAGACTCATGTCTGGCAAACAAATTGGAGAAACTAATCATCAAGGAACAAAAATACTTGAAAAGCACATAAAAGCACCTTGAAATGGTTAGGAGCCATTGTTGCTAGGTAACAAAATGCAAGTGGGTTATAATAGCAATGCAAAAATGTTGTTTTAAGGTTTTTTGTGTCTTTTGTGAAAAATATTAACATTTTATGTTCGATAGCCTCAAAACACAATTTTTGCTTTCTTACGGAGGATTTCAACACATTTTACAGTATTTTAGCTTCATGCCCCCATGTTCACCCACCTTCTAATATTAAGAGTCTCTGCTTTGCATTATGTAGCTGCAAGGCAGGTACCTGCTAGTTGTTAAAAAAAAGTAAATGTGCACATTATAGTGTTTAATCAGCCATTTTGAAGGTAAAAGTAAGAACAGGGAAACTAAGAAACAAGAAATGTTGAGTTAAATATCTTACAGCTTTGAAGCTGCCCATAAATTTTCCTCCACTGAGCACGTTCCAGAGATTTATGAAACCTTAAAAAGAGAAAATACATAATTAACAGTGTATTGAAATACATTGTGAAAGGTTGTAACATGCAATCATGCACTGTAATCAGCGCTGTTATTAACTCTGACCCATGGCTCCAGACGACAGCAGAGCTGTAGCCGAGGAAAAGTGCTGTAACTTGGAGTTCTTTAGGAAAATGATGCTTGGAACACTTGTATCCAGTGCTGTGTAGCAGACAAAAAAAACATCAAACAAATGCAATGTTCTGAACACATCAGAGGTTTTACTGACAATATTCGCCATTTGCTTTGCTTTCAAAATCACCTTCGACATTTTGGTGTTCAGCTAGAAGAGGGCTGACAAACCGACACTGTATACGTCCAGACACCACATTCCACACTATTATCTCTCCATCATAGCTGCTGGTGGCGATGAGAGATGGAGGGCACTGAGCCACACAAAGGATGTCATCCTTATGGCCATTTTTCTGAGGAAAGACAAAGATAAGAAGTTCAATAGTTCAACCAGAGTAGTTTTATTTCCATTAGTTTCCAATGTATGAAAGATTTTTGTCTTTGTTTGTACGTAAAAAAGATATAGTGTATTACATTTCCTATCACTTCAGCATGTTTTTAACCACACATAGAAATGTGTTCAAAGCTCCAAAGATTACACTGGCAAGGAAAGTACAAAGTTTCAAAACCAAAAGAAATACTTCTTGAGAATCCTATTGAAAAAACACTAGCACCTCTAAAGCTCACTAATTAACATATCTTGTTTCTTTGGTCTGTGCAAAAAGGAAAGTGAAAGCATATTTCCCACTATTTTAACCATACCAATTAAAGAAATGATCAAGGAGTTTGCACATCACACAGAATAAGTAGGAAGAGGTATGCACCAAAACTTCAAGGAGATGTCTATAAAAAGCCATGGAGTCTTATTCAACAGTTGGGAGATTGGTGGGTGAACATTGTCTTGATTGTGTATGAATGTCAAAGAAGTTTCATTGAAGTCTTGCTTTGTCTTACAGTACTCTGGCAAAGTGTGTCACACATGTTGAATTGACTGTTTGGATCTCAAACGAGCCAAACATGACTCCTGCCACTGTATTTCACATTGATACAAAGCAATCCATCTTGTGCTTTACAGTATGCGCTCTTTCACTAAACTCAACAGGAATAAGTTCCGGAGCAATGCTGCCAACAAGAAACTGTGCTAGGGATGTAAGATATATTGACTCCATATAGTTCGCAATATCACATGTGCAATATTATATTGAAAGTGTTGTGATAATTATGCCCATTCCTATTGTTTCTAATATGTCCTGTTCTGTAGACATGCTCTTTATTTATTGTTTTTATACTGTACATGCAAATACATGCACTGTGATGCGTTAAGTCCTTTTCCATACGTTTAAAAATTTCAAAATTAATCTGGATATTGCAATATTCATAACCAATATTGCAATAGCACATTTTGTCCATATCGTGCAACTCTAAACTGTACACAAATCAGGAAAAGCAAATGGCAATTTTGACATAGGCACTGATTACTACTGTGCAATATATGCAAAATATGCAAAGACCAAGCAAAAATATTTAGCTGAACGGCTGAATGTTTTAAAATATTAATGAGATGCAACACAACACTGACCATCTGGAGAAACAGAGGAAAGAGGAAAGACACTTAAATCTACAATACAACCCATTGATCTTCCTCCTGCAGACCATTAATGAAAAACAATTCCAAGAGTGGCTCTGTAGATAATCAAAGCGGTCACGTTCCTCACTGGCCTCTGTAATGCATTATTTCTGCTCTGTTAATGGGCCTCTTTGGGGGTAAGTGTAACCTCCAGCCATAATGACAGAGATGGAAGGGACCTCAGACACACTTCCTACAATGGATCATACAGCAATAGAATCAATTTTCCTCCTACAGCTCATGTAGAGAGAGAGCTTCCCTGCTGGCAGAGGTAGTCGCCCACTTCATACTGGTTAAATCAAATAAAGTCTAGTCTATGTGAAAATATTGAGGACTAAAGAGACAGTGTTGAGAGCATGAACCTGCATTCATTGCCTATAATTAGCAAATGTTAAATGCTAACAATGCTAAACTAAGATGGTGAGTTTTGTAAACATTATACCAGCTAAACGTCAGCATGCTAATGCACATTAGCATTTAGCTCAAAGCCCCCCTGACTTAGTACAACCGTACAACCTAAGCTTTTAGGATTGCTGGAGAGTCTTGCTTATTGATACAGCATAGTTGTTATATATATTATAACATATAATATAATATAGTAGTATAAAGGCATTCACAGAAAATGAGTCTTTTCTTTCACAATTCACCAAATATAAATCCTCAATGATGAGAAATAGAATTCCTAAAGAATACCAATGGTGTTAGCAGCTATCTGACGTGCCTTGGATTACTAAACTGTGACATTTTAGATGATCTAATCATCTGCATTTCTTAAGGTGCTGTTTGTGGAAGATGTGTTGCTGCAGGGGATAAATATTGTGCTTACCCTATAAGACACTGTAGTAGGAGTGCATAGGGTATTTGCTGGTATCGGGAAGTACTAGAGTTCATGCACTGATGCGATACCAAGTAAAAAGCTCTAAAGAAAATATATGTTAAAGAAGTTTATTTATGTTCTTTTTCGTTATAACTGACTGTCAAACTGGATAAAAAAAAGAAATTTCTGTGGCATTCATTGTTTGAGAGTTTAACTTGACCCAGACCGACAACAAAGATAGAAATCATATCACATCCATACAGGGATAGTAGTCTACAGCTGTTAAAACATAGTAAAATATATGACACACTGGTATCAGATCAGTACTCGGTATCGGCCGATATCAGAATCAGTATCAGGGAGCAAAAAATGGTATCGGACCATCTCTAATAAAAAACGTCTTTATATTTCAGTGAGAGCTCAGACTCTCTGGAGCAGAGCCTGCACAAACAACAGGTAAACTAACAGGCCAAAGCTTGGCTGCACTGGGATTAGACAAAGCAAAAAAACTTATCAAAACTATGTGATGTGAGGGCATCACCAGTGATGTGTTTAGGAGAAAATATTCTATATTTTACTATATATATATGGCAAAAAACAGCAAAACATTTCACAGTTTGTAATTCTGAAACCTGAGAGAAATGGGACACAGAGTGAATAAAAGGGATGGGGTAACTTGCTTGAGTAAAAAAGAAAGAAATCTGCAGGCGATGCTTGACTGTAGGGCAGAGATCAGGGAGAGTTTGTTAAATATCTCTCTCTGAGATTTCTAGCAAATCAGCAAAATCAATTCTTTGGACCAAAGGCTACACTGTCCTCCATGTGTCTGTGTAATATGAACACACAACCAGCAGGTGCGCTTTAGCTTTACAGATCTGAAGGTGCACCAATGACTGAGGCAGAGCCAGACAGAACTGGCCAAGCACATCTGTATGATGCACAATGATGAGTGTTTAAATGGTGTACTGCAGAACTTTTTAAAATATTTTATAAACTACTGGCTTTATAAATGCATCATGAGTTATCTTTTATCCTTGTAATCACCACTGTCATAAAAATATAATGGAGTCAAAAAGCACAATATTTGTCTCTGAAATGTAGTGGAGGGGAACTACAAAGTGACATAAAATGATAATTCTTAGGTGAAGTACCTGAAATACCTCAAAGTTGTACTTAAGTCAAAACACTTCATTACTTTCCATCACTAGAAAAATGCAAATTTTCAAAAAATATTTTTATAAATAAAAATATACTGTAGTAACCAAATGAATACAGTGGTATTTAAATAACTACAGAGCTCACTTGCCTGATGTGTTTGTGAGCATGCATTCAGTTCACAAACAAAAAAACCTAATTTGTCCTCTTGTCACTTTAAACACAAAGAGCTATGCTTTTTAGAAATGGAAAAATAACGATTGGATCTATCCAATGTTTCTACCGCTGTTATCTCATCTGCCTGAAATGAATGGCACAGGGGGAAACCTACCTCTCAGCCGGAGCCCACTGCACTACAGTGGCCTACCTTATTATTTTGGTCGGCCTGAACATCTATTCTTAAAGTTATTGTCAAGACAATTGTCTGTTCATTAATCACCAGATCATCCTGCCACGAAGGCTGTGGCCTCTGGACGTGATGAAGGTCCTCAGGTATGTCCTGACAAAATACAGATGCACAGTCAGACAACATCTCAATGTCAATACATTTAATAATGTTTGGATCAGAAACATTGCTGGTAGGAAACCCTTGTAGCACATTCAAATTCTTATTAACCAGACAATGACAAGAAGTGTCATGCAGCAAAAAATGTGCAGACTTCTTTCTAGGTTTATAATGAAATTCAAAACAGGCTATATACAGCATGAAATATCAGTATAGATGTTTTGCTATTTCAGAATGGAGTTCAGCTGGTAATGACAATGGGGACAAATGCAAATGGTATGTGATATGATGGGGGGATGGAGGAATTGGAGAAATAATTGGAATGGGATTTCTGACACACAACTGACAAATAAAACCTAGAAAAACTCGTGTCTTTTGTACTCACTGGGTAAATGTCAATCATCCGGTCCCGGCCGACAGACATCACATAGCTTCAAACAAGAAATTGTACAAGCTCAACTTGAATTCAAATGTACACTGAGCCAAGAACACTTGGCAAATATCACATCATTACTCACACATTCCTGTGAACTTGCAGAAAGATGCAGTCACACACTTCATGACATTCACCATCTACAGGAAAGATTGAAAGATTTTCACAATTATTAGATAGTATAGTACATCCAACTTTTTGTTTTGAGGAAGTAATGTACAATATATACCCTTCTTTAGTGTCTTTAGGCACTGGCCGTTGTTGAAGTTCCAGATCTTTAAACAGCCGTCTCTTCCACCTGTGACAAGTCTGCAAACACAATAACATACATGAAGTAGTGGCTAAACATTATATTCACAAGCTGCTTCATGTACTATACCTCCGCCCCTTGGGGTCAAAAGTCATGCATGTGATGGCAGAAAGGTTGTGTGTGCCTCCAAACTCAAAAACCTGACGCCCAGTGTCAAAATCCCAGACTTTTACAACCTGAAACAAGGACCATTTTGAGTTAATTGTACAGTTGTTACACATCAGATACATATGATTATGTTCCTGTTGTAACGCAGGCTGGCTTCATTTTGTCAGTGGAAATGTGAAGTTGGGTCATCTGCGTGTGTGATGTTGTAAAGCACATATTTACTCACAGATCCCTCAGTGCAGCTGACAACTTGACGGAACTCCTCATTGTAGCCGCAGCACATTACAGTCTCATTATGTGAAACGGTCAAACGACTGTGAAGTTGTGGCCTTACAGAGGCAAGAGAAAATAAAATCAATAAAAGGGAGATGAATATTAAACTGCTGCAGTCATTTCTGAAGAAATAAAAAAACTTAGTTATTATATATTTTGGGTGAAAATGAGATGTTAATCCCTCAATAGCAAATCTTCAAACGCATCACCAGTCTTTTTATTTTAGAATTTCACAAACCATCATTCTTAAATTAGTTTAGTTGAGGAATATGTTTTCAAAATATCTTCAGAGTACATTGGGTTTTATGATGAATAAAGCACAAAGGCACGACAGCCGACCTGATCTTCAGGGAGAGCACAGCCATACAGTCTGCTGCGATGTAAAAGGATTTCAGAGCAGAGGAGTACGAGCATGCAGATATGTCGCCATGAATCCCGCTGGCTTTGGGGTCTGCTGTAAACAGGCAACACTGATCTTGAATATCCCAAATCTGAAATGGGAACAGTGAACAGCGATAGAAGATGTATTTCACATAATTCACCTGAGCAAAAGCAATACCAAACTACTCCATTACAAGTAGAAGTACAGAAGCATTAGCAATAATGTGTACTTAAAGTCTCAAAATACTAAACTTAGCATGTAGAATGGCTCCTGTCTGTGTTATATTATACTACGACGTCATTATAATTAACAGTAAGCACCATTTCAACATTGTAGCTGGTTGGGGTGGAGCTGATTTATTCTGTAGTTTAATCTTCAATAAAACATCAGGTTTTATTAACTAAAACTCAAGTACTGTACAATGTGTCTCAAACTTTTACTGAAAACTTGTGTAAATGCATTTTCACTACCACTGGTTAAAATGTTCACAGTGGTGAATGCATATACAGTAATATGAATGCTGTACTTCTTTGGACCATTTAGAAAAGCGATTCCCAAAGTGTGGTGCGCGCAACCCATGGGGTGCTTGAGGTGCCTCTGGGGGGGTGCACGAGAGGAAAATGTAATGGTGTACAGTAATAACTATACCAATACTTTTTAGTGACATTTTTCATGAAATAAAAACCTAACATTGCAAACTTTGCTTTATAAATGCACTTCAGTTCCTGCCAGTCAGCTTGTCTTTACATAATGTACATGATGGGTAACATTGCTAGGTTTAAAGTTACCTATGTATGCCTACTAGCTAGCTTACTAGCTGAAATAGTTTATTTACGCAAATATGCACAACTGGCTAAAATCAGGGAAACTGTCAGGTGGGACATCTAAAGTTATAAATCATGAAAAAGGAGCTAGAAAGACAGAGACTAAGGAATTGGAGGAGAGAGAAACGGAGAGGTGCATTAGGCTGGAAGGACTGAGACCGAAGAAACTGAATGGGAGACAGAGAAAGAGACCGAAAAGGAGGATCAGAGAGCACAGGCAAATCAAGAGGACATATGCTCATCCTCCAGGCAATTAGGGGAAAGAGGCAATGAGACTGGGCATCAGACTGAAAGAAAACACAGGAAATATGATGAAACTTATTTGGGTCCGGACTTCACTTGGACTGGCGATTCAGATTTCCCAAAGCCACAGTGTGTGGTGTGCAGTGAGGTTCTGGCTAACAGCTGTATGAAGCCCTCTTATCTACGTCAACAAAAATGAGTCATGAATTACTTTCACGGTTCTGTCTATGGAGACAGAGAAGATCTGACTGTCCTCTGAGAAGATGCAGAGGTAGATGATGGGAGCAGAGTGTCCTTTCAAAATGCCGGTTGGGTTCCTGAAAAAAAAACAGAATGAAGAGGAGGAGGCCTTCATGTTATTTTGTTTGAAAGACTACTGACTTTTGGCTCCTCACCCTGAAAAATGTGGGTTCCACATGCGTATGAGTCTGTCCATGCCTCCCGTGACCAGCAAGCTGTGCTTCTGACAAAGGTCAAAGGTCTTGACACCTTTGTAAATGCTGAAAACGGTCTGGTCATATGCTGCCCGGAGCTGTGGAGTCCAGCTCAGTTGGACCTTCTTGGTCTTACCTTCATAGCAGGCCTCCCTGATCTCACCCAGCTGCTGCTCAGCGTCTGTTAAAGGCAGCACACAGCCTCAAGAAGAAGAGAAAAACAACCATTTTATTGCCAGGCCAGGTGTGTGAACATCGACCAAACCTGCTTTGTGGAGAAAGGGTAAGCAATTATCTGAACAAATGACAAAACTGGCAAGTGGACATGGCAAACCATGCACACACACACACACACACGCACACTGGACACACATGCTGGTATTGATTGGTGAAATTGTGATATGAGTCATCATGAGTCATCCCCCACAGCTCTCCTAACAGTCTGAGTTATGTTCAATACCCAGTTTAATTAATGCACACTGTAGAGTTAAAGGACCAAATGCCTTTTTTATCATCATTTTCCACATTCATCACTTTTTATTGGAGTCTTAAATCAGTCACGGAGAATATGCATATGTTAAAACAGACATAAGTTTGTGTTTTAGGTCTATTAATTTACCTATAACGAGGGAGGAAGGTTCTTCATTTGATGAGGAGACAACAGCTTGAAAACCTTGAAAATATTTTGCCTACAGTTAGAGAGAAGAGTTAGTTGCTTGCTAGTCTGTTTCAGGATGTAAAATGCCACATCATTGAACACAACTTGTAATACAACTTCTGCAGATATTGTTATATGTCACTCGGCTAAACTTAAATGAATTTCTTTGTAAGGGAAGTGGAATGGTAAAATGTCACCTGTGTTACCCAGTCCTGGTGAACCTTCCATCTGACAAATGTCACATTCGGGGAAAGCACTGCATTGTCAACTGCTATGTTGGGCATATTTTCAATCTTTGGTAATTTATTCCATAGTCTATAAAAAGAGAAGTTGAGATGTGCAATCAGGCCTGAAACTGTGTCATATTTTCTGAGACACAAAGCCTGTGTATCATTTTCCACCACATTTGGAAGTCTCTGTTATAGTCAACTGCCTACCTGGCTTTCAGTAGTAGTTCAGAGTCCATAGACTATCTGCTATAACCAAAAGAGTTCACAATCCCTACTGTGAAAGGCATGTGCTTTCATTGTGAATACACTGAAATGTGCCATATTAAATGAAAGAAGAGAAATACAAAATAGCTTTTTAAATGGAATTGGCCAGGATACTGGTGCAATTCAATGATCTACCAGTCAATGAAGTACTGACTCAGTGGAACAACTGCATGACACATTCCCAAAGGTTTGTACAGTATAGCCTGGGAGAATTAAAAAATCCAATGCATTTGCTTTAATAAAATTTAAAGAAATTTTAATTTCACAGCTAAAATCTAATATGCAGCGGCATATATTCTCTCAGTAATAGCTAAATGAACAATATTCTTACTGAATTGGACACATTTTAGTACTCAATGTGATTAAAGGCAAACACATTTTTCCTTATACTGCTCCAGAAATCTGCCTATCAAAGCTCGATATTTCATATTTTTGTGATTTAATCAATACATTGTTATATTTTCAAGAAAATATGAAAATTGCACCATGTTATCTGAACATTAGGGAATTCAACATTTGTTTAAGGGCTAATTGAATAACTGAAATAAGAGTGCATGTGTGTAGTAAGTAATTAGAAAAGCATAATTACCTGAGGGTATCTCCAACACAGGATATTAAAATGATAGTCACACATCCCTGAAAGAGTAACCTCCGCCAGTATTAATCTGTTGGAATAAAATGAATGATTCTTGTTTGAGAATTGGATCAGGTTTGGACAAAAGGACCTACCTCCATGTCTCCATACAGAACACAACATTTATCAGGGCCAGTGTACCTATTGAGGGAAAAAACAAACCATTAATGTGACTCTTTGTGACATTTGGAACAAATGTTAACATGCAGTTATGTTGCTCACCCGTAGTCTAATGTCAAAGGCACAGTGTCTAATGCATTGATCTGGCAATAAGGCTCCAGAGTGGAAAGCTCATAAAGTTGGATCTCTCTGTCCCTGCAAGATAATCAAGACACACACAATAAACAAAGCTAGAATAGTCTGGAACCTGCAGTAAGAGTAAGCTTAATCAATGTACGCAATGAATCCTAAGTCATTTTTATTTATTGTAATACCCCGTTCCAATCATCAGCTTGTTGAACTCTTTCATCAGAGTAAAATCACTTGCCCACTTTGACTTCCTATTTGCAGGTCCTTCCTTCTGTAAGATAGGAACAAATCAATATGTCACAAACACTCGTTTTATAGGTAGAGGTAGATTTAATGCAATACAATTCTAGACTATAAAGAATATTTGTAAAGCTTCAGCTGTGAGATGCTAATAAATACAGTGTTTAATATGGTATGCTTACTGAATACAGTGTATATATAGTGATATGATATTTTGTCATCACTATACATACAAAAGAACACAATCATCTTAAACCTTCTATACATATGGACAATATTAGAGGTGAAGTTTGGTTTGGCCTATAGACCTCCATTGTTGTCCAAAAACTACATTGATGAGCTATACTGTTGCACTACATGTATCTTTAGATCTGTGTCTTCTGTAGAAGCCAGTGGGCTTGGGGCTTGACTGCCACAGACAGGGTATTGAAAGATTGAGTAATACACGTTGGTTTTGATCTTTATATAGGATTTGTTAGTCTGGATGCAAAGTACAATTCCAGGATGAAATCCGAGATGTGGCATATGCACCAAATGTCAGGCTTTACCCCTCTCCTCGCTCTCTGTGTGTTGCCGTTCTCAAAATCTCTTTGCTATGGGAAACAACAACAAACTTCAAATGAGGTTTGACCATGTATCAGCTAATTTAAATAGCTCACATGACTGTATTGTGTCAACAGTTAACTTCAGTTAATTTTTTATGTTGTGTTTTCTTTTGCAAGGTGCAAATGTTCCACCAAAACAAGTTCCTGCCCGAGACTATTTTGCAGAGCCACCGTCGCAGTGCCCCACGATTGTGATTGGTTTGAAGAAACACAAACAACAAGCCAGAACGTTTTTTTCCTTTCCCAGAATGTATCTGTGGTGTAGCCAGACATTACTCCAGATTGCTTTGGAGATAGGTCTGACAATGCTAGACTAGGGATTTGTTGACAATAAGAAAAATATAGAATGACACCAGACGTATCTTTAAAGTGTTCAGGTAAATGTACAAAAGTGAAAACATACAAACATGGTTTTGGTCTTCAGTGGTTTAAGTTCAGGGCTCCAGTGGCAAACAACCCCGTCTTCTCGCACTGTTACGACGGTCTCATCATGGGTGGAGTGGATGTTGACGATGGGGATGCCATGACACAACGCCTTCATAGTGGCTGGCAAGGTGAAAGCCACCTGCTTACTGCGTCTTGCAGTTTCCTGCCTCTCTTTGTACTCCTGTATCATGTGTTTGCTGAAATCACCCTGCGCCACATGAATTTGTGTTAAATGGGTAATGTTCAGGCTGACTAGCCTGCATGTTGATAATCACACAATGTCATCAAAAAAGAGCTTCAAAAAAGAAAAGAAAAATTAAAGCGTGTACAGCAGATGATGAAGTTATTGCCTACATTTTAACTATGCATATCAATCTACAAATGATCACAACATGCTTTTCAAATCAATAGTATCAAATCAACTAGAAAATTCCGCAGAAATTTTATCAGTGTGCCTGCTACTGGGTGCACATCCACATACACACACATTGGAAACATCAGTTAAGAGTCAGTTGGTCAACACGGTCTCCAGTGAACAGTGTCATGATAGGTGTGTGTGTGAGTGTGTGTGTGTGAGTGTGTGTGTGTGTGTGTGTGTGTCAGAAGTTGTTACAATGGTTATTTCCTCAGAGAAGGATCTAGATATTCGTTTTCAATGTGTTCTATTGGCAGTTGGTTCCCCTAGCGTGAACACGTTAAGTCTGATAGACTCCATAGTTACATGTCTGCGACCGGCACACAATTTCCTACATTTTTACCAAAAATGATGTCTGAAGACTAAAAACTGGGGGAAAGAGAGCAATCGTACTGCAGCCCCCCTCTATCTCTCACCATCCACCACATACACACACATTGGAAATGTCAGTTAGGAGGCAGTTGGTCAACACGGCCTCCAGGGAACAGTGTCATGATAGGTGTGTGTGTGTGTGTGTGTGTGTGTGTGTGTGTTTCTGTATGGGTATGTGTGTGTGTGGTGTGTATGTGTGTGTGTGTGTGTGTGTGTGTGTTGTGTCTCTGTGTGTGTGTGTGTGTGTGTGTGTGTGTGTGTGTGTGTGTGTGTTTCTGTATGTGTGGTGTGTGTGTGTGTGGTGTGTGTGTGTGTGAGAGTGTGTGTGTGTGTGTGTGAGAGTGTGTGTTTGTGTTTGTGTGTGTGTGTGTGTGTGTGTGGTGTGTATGTGTGTGTGTGTGTGGTGTGTGTGTGTTGTGTCTCTCTCTGTGTGTGTGTGTCTCTCTCTGTGTGTTTATGTGTGTGTGTGTGTGTGTTGTGTCTCTGTGTGTGTGTGTGTGTGTGTGTGTGTGTGTGTGTTGTGTCTCTCTCTGTGTGTGTGTCTGTGCGTGTGTGTGTGTCTCTCTCTCTGTCGTGCTGCAGCCCCTCCCTCTGTCCTCTCAGTAACAGAACCTGTTGCTATGGTGATTTCATCAGAAAAGCGGCGAGATACTTTTTTTTAATGTTACCTGTCAGCAGTTGGTGAGCCTAGCGCGAAAAGTATTAGTCCGATAGACTCCATAAAATTTGCTACATTTTGACCAACTTGAAGTCCGATAGACTCCATAGTTACATGTCGATAGACTCCGATGGCACAAGATTTGCTACATTTTGACCAACTATGAAGTCTAAAGAGGTAAAACTGGAGGAGAGAGAGAAACTTGTTTGGGAAGAAAATGACCGAATCGGACTCCAGCTGCATGGTTTTTTCATAGATTCAACGACAGTTGGTAGATCACAGCCAACAGTTTAAGTCCGATAGACTCCATAGTTGATGACGGTGGCGTATGTCTTGTGTTTTAGTGTAACTTCAGATCGAACAAGATTCCCTACATTTTCACCAATAATGAAGTCTGAAGACAAAAAAACTGGAGGAGAGAGACCAATTTGTTTGGGAAACTTCCAGAGATCTTTGTTTAGTCACGACGCGTTAAACGTCAGCGAATATCGCCCCACTCTGTCCGGTGTGAACAGGCCTAACTCTGAACATTCCGCCACATACACACACATTGGAAAATCTGAGACGGTCTGAAAACGGGATGAAACGTAAACTGGGATTAGAGAGAAACCATGCTTGATATCTGAACGCCCATTCAGCCCAATAAACGCCAAAGTCTTGTCTTCGGTTTAAACTTTTAATCATGTTTCTACGTTAAAGTATAGCGACACAGCACGGTCCCAAAGAGGGGGCGTTTTGAGCGATGTTGAGCGATTTCCCGATCATTTCCCATTCATGTCTATGGGACATTTTTTGCCGTATTTTTGCCGATTTCGGTAAAACCATGCGGCAAATCTCTTTGAAAAGTCATAGCCCGCCATTCCCGATCATTACCCACATTTCGATGTCATGTGTTTGCGCGTGTTGGCAACGCTTTGGGACTAGTAGCGGGACAAAAAACAGGCGGAATAATAATAATAAGTATGGGCAATAATAGTTATTGTGCCGATTGCACACTGAATTACTGCATAAAACTATGATTTTGATAAGTGAGGCAGACTTTCAATCTCTTCTTTAAAATTTGCAAACCAGGACATTATTTTTCAGCTTTACAATCCATAAAACCTGTTAAAATCGACTATCCAGCCGAAAAACAAAACAAAAACAAGATCATTAAGTTAACAGTGAAGAGTGAATGCACTGCAGACTATCACTTGGGAAACAATCTCCTTTGAGTCAATACAAGGCAAATGTGTTATTGCACAGTCAACTTGGCATTAGAAAAGCTGGTGAGTTCCAGTTACAAATCCTTACTGCATTACAGTTGTCAAAATAATTATAGTTAGGCACATTTCATAGTGTCCTAACGTTTTTATTCCAAATTCCTGGTTTTAGCATGCATGAGAAGTGGCATAACTAAAGAGCTGCATGCTCCATAAGAAACAAATATGAATTTCATCTCACCCATGAAATCCTTCCTTGGCCTGAATAATCAATCTTCTTAAATAAGCCTCGAATCTGTGCATTGCTCTGTGAAATTCAAAAAACAAAAGAATAAAGAACAATGACATTTATTGTCAATTATTAGGGTAACCTTGTTGTCAACTGCAAAGAAGTGAGACACAGAGAATGCAGGGATGTGAGAATCAGAGAGAGAGACAGCAAGATATAAAGAAAAATGTCACACTGTCTTACTGTCTTTGACAAACCCAAACACTTCTTTACTACACGGCCAAAATTCTTCGCATCAATGGATCTCAAGCCACCCGCTTCAAAATCCTTTACAGGAAAAATAGAATCAAATTTTCCAGAAATTAATAGTCAGACTGTCTGTGAGATTTAAAAAAAGATATAGTTTATACAGTACCTCAAATGCTAGTTTCAGTTTCTGGAGGTTGTCGAGTGATATCGCCTCATCAATCTCATTGGAAAGGAAGAATGAGGACATTATATGATGATGACCTGAGCCAATCCATATTACAGGTTGATAATGAATATTCTAAGAAAATAGCATAATAATACCAGTAATAAAGTTAATAAACTGGCAAAAAATGCTCCTTCCAATTTTTTTCAGTCTACTCACCAGGCAGTTTGCAGAGTCTGAGTGCTAGACAGGAGATTTTAAGACTGTAATTATCAACACACATGATTAGGGCTCCACCTCTGAGTATTCATGACATCTGTAAAGGTCACTGCAAGCCATCACCGGCTATGATATGTCTCTGAGATCCATGCTCAAGGCCTGTTGATGGGCCACACTCTCATGTTGTTAATGGCCTCTCTACAATTTGCCACGGTTTCCTAGCAACAGGTCCTTGATCCATGACACTCTTCAAACCAGACTATTATTAATAAATAACAGGGATAAACAGCCTAATTCCTCACAGATGTAACTAGAGTCAAGGGTTCCCCCGCGGTATCTCTGCTGAATTGCAGAGATAATTGTTTTATCAGTCAAAGAGATGGAAGTACTGAAAGTGTTCACGTAACCTAATCCCTTCATAAGAACTGCATAACTTTGAACTCCTGAGCCTGTTCTTTTTAATCTGTCATGGCACATTGCTCATTACATTAAGCAGGAGTGTGATTGACATCTGCAACTGAATTTCAGCCTCCTACATCATTCCTTCATTCCTGTCAGCTTGAAAGCTTTAATTTGAATATACAGGGGTCCTTTTAAGAAGTTGGCCCAGCACCTATATTTGTTTTGCTGTGGCCTGAAACATAGGCATCCCTGGCTGTGGGACAGATTGTCCTGCCCGATGCATTGTCATGCTGCGAGTAAATTGATCATCAACATGATTTAAAATGTCACTTTTGACATTACCTTACATTTATTCTGTGGTTCACCTTGTGAGTGAGATATACTTCAGTCGAGTTTAAGCACTTTGGAAAGAGGCTGTAAAATGGTTAGTGCACCAATGTAGCACTCTAGTGACACCTTGAGGCCAAAAGCAGCAACTTTAAGAATGTAGATTCAATGACAAAGGGTTCAAATCCATGGCAGTAAAATAATCAAAATTTACCAATTTTTCAGACTCAGAGATAGGTTGAAATATTTGACATTTATTTTTCTGATTTCACATTTAAATATATGTTGTGTACCTTGAGGCTGCAGAGTCTGAGAGTTAAGTCAATACTGCGTTGTCGTCTCATGATTTGAACCTCATCTCCAAGTGTGACAGAGTGTCTCCGCCTGTTCTGTCTCAGCAGCTCTCCAATCAACCATTCAGGCTGTTGTTGTCTGTCCTCGCAGACACCCACTTGTCTGTGTGCTGAGGAGTCATGTGTGATTTTCTTACCCCGACAGCCCGGCCCAGAAGTGCTTCTCGTCCTGTCCCCTGCACTCCACAGTTCAGAGAGCATGCTGGAGGATTTGAGATGTTGTTTTGATTAAATGCATGCCTTGTTCCTATAGTGCAGTTATTGTAAATATTGTTTTGGCACTCATTAAATGTACTGTATATCAGAAGATCATTATTGTTGATCATTACTATTACTTGATTCAAGGCAGCCAACATGGTTACAGACTTTTTTGAGTGTAAACTACTCATCAATTTATTTCATCTCAGGAGTGCAAGTTCCAGGTGACCAGTCTTCCTGTACTACATAGTAACTGCTCCGTGTTGCCACGGATGCAACTCAAGCATCATGACAACAGTAAACATTGTCTGAATATGACAAGGCAAGGCCTCAACCTATGGTCCCATTATCCCTTATCCAGACATTAAAACTCTAAGATAAAACTGGTATTAACAAAACTCAACAAAAAAATGTGATTTTATACTGGTAATAAGGAGAGAAACAAAGCAGCAGATTACCTGGTTGCATGTTGGGTTTCTAATCTTCCTGAAACTGAAGAAGAGCGGGTCTTTTTGCCAAAAGGCATCCTTGTTAGAGGCTGTATCTTAAAGAGTGTTGTGATGTAAAAAGCAGACTTTAGCGCAGCACATTTCCTCAGACATCCAAACAGATGTTAACAAGACAGATCTCACATTAGTCTACCTGACACTCACGCTAACATTACACCTGAGCAGAGCAGGTGGCCCCATGGTTACTAAGATACCAAGAGTGACAACTGTGACTACACCAAAGACAGAAGGCTGCACTTACAAAGGGAGAAATAGCTTTGTTAAAGCCACATTCAATCTTGTTTAAAAGAAACAATAAAATGTACAGTTTACATTATACTTTAATACATTAACTACATTTATAGAGGATGTAGTCCATTCTGATCGATATTTCCCACCTGTCATAATGAGTTACCCTATTTTTTAACTACATTTATAAAGGAAGGCATTCTGACAGATATTGCCTACCTGACAGAATGTTACCCTACTTGTAGCAATTTTCAGGTAATCATCATTTATTCATCTCATTGATTTTGACGCATGTTACAGAGATGTTTAATTATCACAACACTCAAGTTCCACGCAAAAATGACAGCAATCTAATTTTGCAAGACACTGTTAATTTATAGTACATTGGTTATATTATTACAGTTTTACCTCACCAAAAAATTACAAAATGAATTACATAAAAACACACAGAATACAAAGACAGATAAAGAAACTAATATAAGCCATGAGGTTCAGAGAGGTCCTGGCCAGCTTGATATTCTCTCTGGGGAGCAGGACTTAGACACAACCGCTGGGAGTTTATACACTTTCTCATTGTTGTTTGGGTACACATCTTTACGTAAAACTGTTCTTACAGCCTCCTTTTCTGCAAAGCCAAAAGACACAAAACATGAACTAGCTGTCTGTCCAAATAAAAATCAGTAAGCAACCTGTCAAAATGTTCAAACATTCAAAGGCATTAGTTGACGCTAACCCTCTTCTGGTAAAATTCTGTGTAACTCCTGCAGCTCCTGGGGCAGCAGAGACTTTATCTCACATGTGACATCAGTGACTCTCTTTCCACAGTCGTAGTTGATCAAGTCTGATCTTTTTTGCTGAGTGTGCCTTTGCACAACAGTTGGAACTGCAACACAGAGGATAAGCAATTGATAAAAAGCAAGCATTAGGCTTGGTGAATTGCAAGCACACTTAACTGTGTTTACATCAGTATTTAATTTTTAGAATACAGTACCTATACCACAACAGGCCTTGTTAGGATATGTGCTGCAGCTGTAGAGAGAGTAGTTGCCCAGCAGTTCAGGATTTTGCTTTGGCGGGCGGTAATTGTCCCTCATCTCTGTATCAGTAGAAAGCGGCATTTCACGCCTGCTGTGCAGAGGTATAAGTCTTCTTTCTGCTTGTTTAATATGCCCATGTCCTGTCATTGAAGTTCCACAACAAAAGTAAAATGAGCTGAAGAGAGAAATATGTGTATTGTTTCATTTGGACACACCTGACTGCTTGAATGTCAGCAGTTCAGCTGTTCTGACATGCTTTCATGTATGCAAGACTGAACCGACAGACTTGTCCTACCTTGGGGCATACCCATGTAGTCACATCTGTAGATGGAGCTGTACTGTGCTGTCCAGGCCTTACGGATCTCCTCCTCAGATGGGGGACATTTCCAAGGAAAGCTGACATACTCAGAGCTTTGTGTGGCGTCCCTAGGCAGCCTCCACATGATGAAAGACTTGGGGAAAATAGCTTATTTAAAGGTTACGATACACTGTGTGAGGTCAAGCATGGCATTCAACTATGAATGTAAAATTGAGGTTAACACAGCCTAAATACCAACCTGACTGGGATGTGGGTTGTTTCTCCTCTGCCCTGAGGCGGTTCCTGTGCGAATGCATTCAGGTTTGCAGGCTGGCTTCCAGCAAAAATCCTTGATGTACACAGTTGAACCAAATGGTCTAGACCGTGAACTGGAGTCTATAAATGAAGTTGACGTTGGGCACCTAAATATGCATCAACATACACATACAATTACACATACACAGAAACAACTAATTCTGCATGCATATTCAGAACTTTATCAGAAGCCCATGAATAGAACTTACAGCAGAATCTCTTTAGCTGAGTTTGGACGGTAGACAAATTGTCTTCTATGAGATGTTTCATATGGATCCCACCACTGTTTTCCCTCTAGAAGAAAATGACTATTAGACTGAAACCCTCAATTCTTGATATGTAGTTTTCAACAGTTACTCTGGGTTACTTACAATATTTTGTTTCCTTAAAAGATACCTGATATTTTCTGTAAAAGTAATGTTGTACTTGCATTTTAACTATAAAGAGAACTGT
The DNA here is from genome assembly GCA_026937815.1 of Etheostoma perlongum. Taxonomy (NCBI): domain Eukaryota; kingdom Metazoa; phylum Chordata; class Actinopteri; order Perciformes; family Percidae; genus Etheostoma; species Etheostoma perlongum. The sequence goes on from CM049373.1 coordinate 5,925,570, forward strand.
GCTTGACCATCTTACTTTTGACTGATGTTCAGTACTAGTGTTTCTTTTTTCAGTAACAGATAGCCTTTATTATTAGTCAAGGTCCATAAAAAACAGCAACAACAACAAAAAAAGATACAGATACACAAGACAGACACCAATTAAATAAGACAGCTTTACCAGTAATCCCATAAGGGGGACTGGTATCGCAAAGAACTGAACCTCGGGAAATCAGATGTGAAATGACAGTTACAAGAAGAATTCAGGCGACCAATATATTTATACATCAAATTCCTCAGTAAAGCAGAGAATGTAGTAACTCTCAGTAAGAGAACAATCAGAGACTTTAGTAAGAAAGTCATCCTGAAACTACAAAAGTGAGGGGGACAAAAATAGGATTTTGGATCAGTCACAATAAGGCCTTTGGTTACACTAACAACAACAGGTAGGAATCAAAATCACCCCAAGGTGAGGAAGGCATACATAGGGAAAGGACACTTCTACAATAATAATTACTGTAATGCTGTAAATTAAGATTTAAAGTATAACTACAGGAGTGATAACAAAACATGACTCTGCAACAAGCCTAAATAATAGCATGGAATTATTCCAAATAAAAAGCCTACAGTATAATGTACCACAGTCGATCATATAGTCTAATTACACAACATAAGAAACCTAGGATATTACAGTAAAGCAAGAGAATAGAAATGTAAGAAAATAATAAGATTCTTGCTAAATCAAATATAATGTGTTTTGCAATTCAGAACTAAGTTAAATTACTTTCAAGTAAGTTAACACATCAATCTTTACATATCCTTGGTTTAACATTACCTTTGGTTGCCATTGGTGACCACTGTTCTGGCACCTTGTGCAACAGTAGTTGTTTTCACTGTAATGAAAACCTTCCCATTTCCAGGTGACAGTTCACTTCATTGATGGCATCCAAAAAAACGTAATTTACAACTGTGGATCCTAAATTCAAGCCTGTGTGTGTATAACAATTAGAACGTTTGGCTTTCAGGTATTGTTCTTATGTGCAGAGGCAGAGCTGATTACTGATGCAGGGTGTTTCTAGGTGCTGTGGTTATGGAGACCTACAACATTTCAATGGCCACTGTGAGCTGCTCAGTAGGGGAGATGTTGCATTAAAAATTAAACACTGCCCAATATGGTTGACATCTGTTACTGACAGTGGTACAATTTCATTCTATGCTATAATCTTCAACTCTGCTATTTCAGAGAGAAATACAGTACATTTACAGCTATACTTTACTGGTTACACTGCAGATAAACATCAAATATACAAAAAATATAATAGTATCTCATTGAATGATAATTGTATACAGTAGCCTACTTCACATTATTGCACTCAATCTGCACCCTAACTTCAGGAAACTCATCATTTTGCAATTTGCGATATAAATATCTTCCAAATATGGAAGTTTCAACAAATACATTTTAGAAGACAAGTCACTCCTCCTGACTTACTCTTACTACATAACTAAATAATCTTTAAACCTGTCAAAATAAATATAAATCCTAAAATAAAAACATAAGGGTTCTACCGCTTCATGGTTTGAACCCTAATGATCCATTTTAACCAGCTACATGTTGATAATCCGGTAATATACCATAGTCCTATTACACTCTAAATTAGTTAGGCCTATGTATATTTGATACTTTACGGGTAACGTGTAGTTAATGGGTTAATTGCACAGGGTAGTATTACTTTTAAATTAACAATGGGTATTTATTCCACAACATAAATCTGCACTTGTTTAACGTACTCGCCAATTTGAATATACTTGCTATACATAACGTTACTTTAAAGCAGGCGCTGGCTATTTGACATTCAAGTTTAGCGCCACCGCCCCGTCGTGTTTTGGACAACCAACTGTACTACTTGCAACAAGCAGGACTGACAGCGAGTGTCCAATAAGGTACTCCAAGGAGTTGACGGCAGCCAATCTTCAACAGCCGGAGCCCGACACACAAGACAAACACAGAGGCATCCTCACTGCCGAGAGACCGCGCACTGACGGACGGTGCTTCTTCTTCCATTGTTTGATACGTACCGACGTAAAGCTGGCTTCAGGGGTAAGCATAATACATGTTCAACGCTAACGTCACTTATAAACAACGCGACCAGTATGTACTTGTTATGATTAAAGCCGTGGGCTGTAATAAGGTTTGCACAGTATACAACGGCGTTGTAACTTTAACGTTATCATACATGTTTAGTTGCATGACTGAGCTGAATAAAATGCTAACACGGTATCAAGCCTCTGCTGATGTTTAACACTATCTTGCTAATTTAGCTGCGCAGTTACCTAACACTGATATTAGTTTCCAAAAACAAGGTGGGATAGGATAACCCCCATGACCAAGTCGATGACTACGCTCGGGTTAGCGTAACGTCCGCTAATGTCTTATGAGCTAGCCGACATAGCTAGCCTGCTACGCTAGCATGGTAATGGTGGCTGGTTGGTGTGGCCGTGTTGCTATCATAAAAGCTAACGCTAGCGAGAAGGTGAACGTAGGTTAATACCGCTGACTGGTGCTGAGGCAGCCCGCCGGCTGCAGTGGTGCAGGCGGAGCATCTTTCTCCGCAGTCATCGCCACTTTTATTTAAACTTTAAACCATTTAATCTGTATTACCCAGACAGGCCATTGAGGTTAAATATGAGGCCTGTTGAGATGCGGGTGGGGTGTGATAGCTGCCCGCTAAACCATTGTTTGCAATCAAATCAGCCATTTTAATAATTGTCTCGTGAAATGAGCACTGTGTCATGCCAGCTCGATAACACTAGCTAGCCTAGCTAAAGGCTAACGCGAAAATCAAGAGGACACACAAGAGCGGAGCCACAGTGGCTAACAGCTAGCTAGCGAACAATCAAAGGCGACGGACGCTGTTTTATGTATTTATTTACATGGTATTTAAATGGGAGGCTAATGTTACTAAATAATTGTTTTCACTAACGTTAACTCAGTAATATATCACCATGAATTCATGCTGGACGTAAAGTACCAGTAAACTAAATTGTTATTGAGTGTAGATAGTACTAAAGGAAGCATCATGTTGGCCTCTACATACAATAGCTTATTAGTCATTCCCCCCCTCCCCCCTAAACAATAGATGGAACTGACAAAGCAAGAAGCATACAATTGACTAGGGAGATATTTAAATATTGCCAATGCTGCTGTATGATTAGACTTGGATACATTTATCTCAAAACATGTTTTCTCTCTTCTCTATTTAGCGATCCAAGATGGGGAAAGATCTGAGGAAGCCGAAAGGCAAAATGTCCTCATATGCCTACTTTGTGCAAACATGCAGAGAGGAGCATAAGAAGAAACATCCTGAAGCATCTGTCAACTTTTCAGAGTTCTCCAAGAAATGCTCTGAGCGATGGAAGGTAAATTAAATTATGCTCAATATCCGAATCATCTTTTCTTTTTTTTATGGAATCTTTTTTTAATTCTCTGAATCCAATATTTTCTTTAAAAAGTGTAGGTCTTCAATATTGTTTGAAACTGTTTTTGTCTTCCCAAAAGACAATGTCACAGAAAGAAAGAGGCAATTTTGAAGATATGGCCAAACAAGACAAGGTGCGTTATGAAAGGGAAATGAAGAATTACGACCCCCCCAAGGGCCAGAAGAGGAAGAGATTCAAGGACCCCAATGCCCCCAAGAGACCACCGTATGTATCATAATCAACTTGCTCCACACCATTTTTTTATGACACTAAGTGTCAAGTGGATTATGATATCTTATTTGAACCATTTTTCCCCATAGGTCTGCATTCTTCATATTCTGTGCAGACTTTCGCCCCAAGGTAAAAAGTGAGCATCCTGGACTCACCATTGGGGACACGGCAAAGAAGTTGGGAGAGATGTGGAACAGCTCATCAGCAGAGAACAAGCAGCCGTATGAGAGGAAGGCTGCCAAGTTGAAGGAGAAATACGACAAGGTAAATAGACAAAGCTGAAAAATTAAAAACATTTTATTGTTTTTAAGGTTTTATTTTACTGTAAAGCATGTGAAAGAGTAGGTGTCTCTCTATTGCTAAAAACACTTTGGGCTGTCCACAGGATATCATTGCTTACCGTACAAAGGGCACAGTGGAAACAGCATCTGCTGCTGCAGCAGACGATGATGACGACGATGAAGAGGACGATGATGATGATGAGGATGACGATGATGAATAGATTTCCTAGGCATGGGACCTGAAGTTTTGTTTATGCCATATAACCCTAATATACTCCATACACCATCTTGAAATATAAGTCAGACTGACAAGAACATGTGTATATTTAATGTTTTTAAGATGTACAGTGTTATTTTTCTTTTTTTTTGTAAATTTAACACTACATATCTTAAGTTTTTGAGATTTTCTAGTGGTAGTTCTATCCCCTGGCATACTAGGAGGACTAAACATCGAAATGAAAGAAACTAGTCTTTAGGTGTTACAACTCAAAAATCAGATTTGAGTTGGTAGTGTATTTTTCTTCATTTGAAAAATATTTTTTTATGTGCTGTATTGATGTCTTTTTATTGTTCTTTGAATACCACTCTAATATCAAAAACAGTTGACATTTAAGAATGTCTTCAATAAAGGTCTTTTTTTTTTTTTTAAGAAGTTTGCTTTTTCTTTTAATTTCAGTTATCTTAACATCTCCCAAGGCTACCTGTCAATTTTCAAGGACCCAATGTGTAGAACATGTAGCTGTTCAAATGAACACATAAATAATTCAAACAATCTGGGGTTTGAGATTTTTCATTTAAAAAGAATAGCTGGTGGCTGCACAAGTGAATAAGTGCAACGTAACACGCAACTGCTTCCTGTTCTCACATCTGCTGTCAAATTATACTTCAACAATATAGTGTAGAAGCTATTCTAAATTGGAAATGAGGACTAAATAGTACCAGATTTTTAATTATTTTTGGATATGTTTGAAGTGAAGCTGCCTCTGGATTACAAATGTATAGTTGGATTTAGGTAATGGCCAGCAGCAACATATGACCTCAAATCAAGTTCCAAAAACAGCCTGTCTGATTTTGAAATAGTTAATGAATCAATGCCCTATAACTATAATCAGCAAATAAAGGCATGTACTGCAAAGGTGAAGAAACAAATATAAAATAGACTAATGTAAAATAAAAATATATTTTTTTTAAATTAAAAACAAAACCAATATAGTTTGCAGTTTTAATATTAAAGTTCTAAATGCTTTGGGAATGTGCAGGAGAAGTTGACAGTATGAGGCACAAAGAACATGTGTGCTATCTAACTGGCTGATTTGTATCCTATCTTGCGCTAGGCTTCTACAGTTGTATTGTTTTTATGCCAATAGCTTTAAAAAGTGAGTGTAATGTCTGGTTGTTTATTGTACTGTGGTTTGTGGAACCTTAAGGTGGTCACCAGAAGGTGGCACCACAATAAAGTAAACTGTACCGTATGCAGTTAAAAGTTTAAGCTATAGGTATTGTGTCACACATAGTGCCCAGCCCACATGGACTTATAGGACACACACAAAAAACTATTGCAGTGGTGAGACATGGTCAGACATGCACATACTTTCATACAGTACATTGTAAAACAGAACTTTGTCTTTTGTCCCAGGCATGAAATCGGCCAAACAAAAAGTTGCCTTCCAAAAACAGTCACATTTCTTAAAATAATTTATCATAGACTCATTTTCTAGTCTATGTCATTCATCCCAAACAACCCAACAGAAACTAAGGACATTTTACTAAAGCAAAAAGCCTATGAATAATCTTATAATGAGCAATAAAACATCTTCAGTCTCACCTAAATCAGCAGACAAAGTATTTTCTTTTTAGCGAGAGCAATACACCTGCCTGTTTCTATAGCTTTTGGTAATGAACTGTTCTGAGGTTCTACTAATTATTTTTCATTTCACAATTTAGGTTTGTATTAAACCAGTGTTGTAATGTAACAAACTACAAATACTTTGTTACTGTACTTTAAGTAGAATTGTCACGTAGCTGTACTTTTACAGCGTGATATATATTTATATACAGTTATACTATATATATTTACTACAAACTATATATATATAGTAAACTTTTACGTCATTACTTTTCCTAAATAAAATGTATACTTTTACTTTACTACTAGCGTCTTTGTTACTCGCTACTTTATACGTTGGAGTGAAATATTCTTGTAGCATTTATTAAATATCTACTATGTAGGTTATCTATCTAGACTAGGTTTCAGAAGATTTAGATAAGAAGGTAGTAGACTGAAACAATAACAGAAACGACACAATTATTAAAGAAAGAATGAAAATATTTATGTATTTATGGACATGAATAGTATACAGCATGAATATAAAACCCTAGGGTGCACCTTCTAAGGAGCCTAAGATGTCCATATAATGGAAATAAAAGAAATAAAATACAATATTCAAAATTGTTTCTTTACAAGAGTCTTGCGCTTGTCTTTAGTACATGACATAAAATAAAATAAAATAGAATACCGTCCTTTAAGATTTTGTAGTTCTAGTTGGGTGGCTCGCCATCAAACTTCAAATCTTTCCAAGAAACCCAAAAACCTGACCTGTGTAATCAAGGTCTGAATAACATAATGGAATATATGTAACATATTATACATGAGGTAAGTACAGTGTATTAAACATATGTTACACCAAGTACTCATTTCTTGTACAATTCTGCAATAAAAATACATTTCCCAGTTTCCTAGCCTTGATCTCTTTACACCATGCATACCAACAGTGTTAACCACAACTGAAGCTAGATGCACGTGTTGAAACCACGCACTCAAAATACAGGAATACAGCTAGGCTACTGCAAATTACCTTCTTAATAACCCAAATGTATATTGTGAATGAACTTAGATAGACTATATTTAATATAAAACCGAAACTGACACATGAATATGCATTAATATGGTAACATTAGTGAAATACATGACATGCTGCGTAATATCTGCATTAGCTTAGCATAGCACTAAATACTTCGATTACTTTGGCTAACTCACCAAGTTTCACGTCGGACAAACACGACGAAAATCCAACACAGCGGGTATCCCTCAAGGCTCCCTGGCAGCGGTGCAGTTCCCAACGCACTTTTTCAAGTGTTTAGATGATATATGCAATTATATTTAAATGTTAATATCTCTGTTATCTCGTCGCACCGGCCGATAACAAGCTGGCTGTGTCCCGTGGGGAAGCATCCGCTGTCACCTATCAATCAAGGCGGGATCAACTCTTGAACCAATGTTTTAATTGGTGCATAATGACTGTACGGCCGCTAACAGACTGGCTGTCTGCGTAGCAGAGAAGCTTCTGCTGTCACCTATCAATCAAGGCGGGATCAACTCTTGAACCAATGTTTTAATTGGTTCATAAAAACTATATACATTTATAATAGATTAACTAAGTTTTATTTTACTATATTATAATAATATAATATATCCATATTAATTAGTCTAGTGGGCTATATTCTTCCTCACAAAAACCGAAAATGTTTCTGTTTTTGTCTTTGTTGATGTCAGACCTTCAGTTTGATGTTTAAGGTGTGGATACCCTTAAAATTATGCTTTACTACAAGAAAGCCGCAATAAAGTTCAAAATAAAAGTTTTTATTTACTTTTACTTTTAATAATCAAGTACATTTAATATCAGAAAATTACGTTAGTTACTTAAATACAGAAAATATCAGATACTTTAATAATTTTACTAAGTAATATTCTGAAAGGTGATTTTCACCACTACCAAAGTCATTTTTTGGTAAGATACTTGTACTTTGTAAAGTACTGCATTCAAGTACAAGACTGTACCAAACATACAACACACAGTGCTGTATATTGTTTGTCCCACCTAAATGTCATTATATTATATAATTATATTATATATATAATTGAATAGTTATAATTCAATCCAAGAAGACAAACAGTCATATGTAAGAATTAGTAGATGTTTCTTTGTGACAAACAAGGATGAATTGCAACATTTGGCTGAGTTATACTGACCACATCCAAGAGATGAAATCAAGTGTTGTGTGTCTATCCTAGTCTCAGAAAAGTTCTTTTTGTGGTTTGTGTGTGCACTTCCCCAGCGAGTCCAGGCAGGGACCTTTTGTTATCCTTTGCAGGGTTAGAGTTTCCTCTGCGTGTAATTGGAGACAGTCTCACAGTCACAGTGGCCTCACAGTCACTTAAAAGGGGATCACATGTCCATTTATCAGACTTTTCTCAGTACTTTTGACCTTTGCCACACAAAGAACTGTCCTCCTAGAAGTGTTTGCAAATATAAATGAAGCCATTTGCTCTTACACTGAAACAGGCTTTTATCCTCAGTGTTCCTGCATTTAGTTAACATTAGGATTGCAGTTTGTATTGGGGGGGGGGAAAGCAGTGACGATAGTGGTCCTGTTCCCCTGTGTACCTATTATGTGTTATAGTAACAGTAGTTCAGTAAACCATAAATGTAATTCCAATAAGAGGCAGTAAGTTCAGTTTGAAACCCAAAGAGAAACTGTTTTGTCAATGCTAGTCATATTAATTAAGTACAATTGCTACACTGTTATAGTTATGTTGGTACACAGCAACGATCTGTTAATCTAAATTCAGCTTTAACATTCTGATCCACAGTGTCATGTCAGAGTAGCAGTTTTCTTTTCTCTCCACTCCTTTCATGCATTGAATGAACACTTTGCAGTCTTTGAATGAATTCCCTGTGAGACATGTAGAAACAAAGGCTCCCTCTAGGTTACTTTAGAGGAGGTAACTGTTCAAAGAGTGCATTTCATCTCTATACCCAGAAACTTCAATAGCAAAATCCACAGAGAGAATATAAAACAGACCGATTCAGTAATGCATGTTATTACTCTTTTATTTTTTAAACTTCACAAAATTCATTTTATAAAGAAGGCAAGGACATGTGGACCAATTTATTTAAATATTGCCAAGCATGATTCTTTTGAAATATATATAACAACAAACTTTCAATCTGCTGCATTTTGGAGCTTTAATAGAGTGTTTTTCCCCTCCAGAATTTGCATAGAGTGATGTCAAAGGGGTGTGTCAGTCAGGATTACAAGCTCAGAAGATTGAGTAATCACTATGGATACAGCTTTTATAGTTTTCCATTTGTTGGTCTTGTGTGAAAGTAATGCTGTGCAGTTTCCTGGAGTTTTGTTTTGCTCGGGATCTTCTTTTTTCACTTGATTTTGAAAATATGAGGACTGCACTTAGGAAGCCAACTTTATGATGGACTCTACTCGACACTGCAGAAAATATACAATTTTGTTGTTTCATTTTCTGGTAAGTTGGCCTGTTAGCTCGTATGTTGCAACAGTGAGTGAGAGACAACTGATTAGAACTTAGTTTATTATTATTTAACAAATTAATGGCATTTGAATTTTAATAATTTATCAACTAAAAAAAATCTTCCTCTGGGACAATAAAGTATCTCTGTCTATCATTTAAGTTGCCACTTTATGCACATTTCACTTTGACAAGAAAATAAGACTTAAATTGCCCCTATTATGAAAGAAATTACTTTTTCTGGGATTTGGGGTGTTATTTTGTGTCTCTGGTGCTTTACACGCATACAAACTTGTTTTGAGTGAGATACAGGTTTCTGAATGTCTTCTGCCTTCAGTCTCTGGGTGAGCTGTTCAAAATCTCCACGACTTTCTATGTCACTAGCCGAGACGAGGTGGCTAACCGTAGCATGCTAGCTCGTTCTCAATGGCAAAACATTGCTACAACCCACACTAGTTCACCATAATCTCCTAAAGAACTACTTCCATGTCCCTGTTCTGCAGGTATTCCACAAGTGTCCCTCGTCTAGAAGAAGTCTCCCAGCTAATCTTGCCTTGGACTGACCAAAGTTGGAGAAAGAGTTATCTAGCTGATGGGATCTTACCTAGCTACTGAGCATGTGTGACTCCCAACAAAGATAGTAAAGAAATGACATATCTCACTCTGTAGCTAAAACAGAGACCTAAACACACAGGGTAAAAAATAGGATCTGCAGCAATGTGCAGAACAACAAAAATATGGTGTTTTTTTGAAAATTAAACCATGTAAAACTATTCTGGTACAACCTCAAAATGCAATTTTGAACCTGTAAATGAGCATAATATGGGCGCTTTAACATGCTCAACTCACATTGAAACTTAGAAGACTTTGAACACTCAAGTAAGCAAGAGTGATTTATTTCTTTTTCCATGATTCCTCAGGTGTTTAATACTACATCCTCTCATGAACCTTTATCTGGAAATACAGTGAATGGGAGCATCGAGGGACAGCTTGCAGATACCGTCTCAGGTCCCTCCTGGTATTTTACATCTATTAATGCTGTGCCCAAGCATGGCACAGTCGGGTTACACTCCCATAACAGATGGGGAACACAGATGGCTTTCTCCAGAACTGTTCATTCATTTGAAGTGAAAGAAGACACACTACCAGGTTAGTCCTCTGTGCAGCGAGGCACAAATACATGTTAATTAACTTAATTTTTAACAGACTATTAGATGGCAGTTTTTTAAATCTTCAGTAATTATTTAGCTTGTGATTGTATATACTGTCTTCATTTTTAATATTTAGGATAGCGAAGGTCCTTCTGTTTTTGACAATAATGTTGCCAAATGTATTCTCTTCATTTTACAGTCATTAGATCCTTCAGTGATTTGTTATTATCCGTGTGTTGACAGGAACAGTTGTGGGAAATGTGGAAACGGTGTTTGATGGTCTCACGCCTATCACGTACTCAGTGCAGGAGGATGACGGGGAGAACCTGTTCCTCCTCAGCCCCTTCTCGGGGGAGTTCCTATTGTCCCGCAGTCTGGATTTCGAAGCACAAAGATTCTACATACTCACCGTGGTGGTGCAGCAGGGGGATTCACAGATTTCCAGTGTCAGGGTGTACTTCAATGTACTAGATGTAAACGACAACCCCCCTGTTTTTAGTCAGGATGCCTTTTCTGCGTCAGTGCTGGAAGACACACAGGTTGGCACTTGCTTCCTGTTTTTAAATGTCTCAGATAAAGATGATGGTAAGTGCAAAAGTACAATTTAAATATAAAATTTGTCCAACAATCAGCAGACGTCCCATTTGTATGGCTTCTGTGGCATTTAAAGGCAGAGTAGAATCCACAACCTGTTCTTTGCTCCCACAGGGTTTTTTCTATTCAGTTTTGCTGTGCAAAATTTCAATTAATCAGAATCTGATGTTATTTAGACACAAAGCAGCACCAACAAACGTCCCAGTCTTATAATGATCTGCAACAGGTGACCAAACTGAACACCATGTATACATATACTGTATATATATGCGACAATAAATGCCTCTTCAGAAAACAAGGAAGTTATCATTGATCAAAGATGTCAACAACATGCAATGCCAAACAAGATTATACATTATAACAGTCAAAAAGAACCTTAATATGATCAACAATTTTCACAGTCACAGTGAATAAAAACATTGTTGTAAAAAATAAATATTTGTTGGTGGCTGGGAAAAGTTGCAGATCTGTAGTTTGCAAAGTACAACTACAGATCTGCAACTTGCATGTTCAGGTGAGTTTTCTCCCCATGAGATGTTTTTCTCATACAATTGGAATAGTAGCTTGTGTTTGCCAATAACTCCCTCTAGTGGCCACGACTGAGAAATTGGAGAAACTACATGTTCAATAAGCATTGTTGGGGAACTAATTCACCATATAGAGTTTATTTGAATTTAAATACAGCTAAAATCACCTTTTAATGTTTAATGAATCTTTGTGGAATTACTTGATTGCAGAGAAAAAGAGATACATATATTATATAATGGAAAGACAAAAAAGTCCAGGGTGCTCAAGAAGTACAGTTTTAAAAGCCTTTATTTACAGGCACTGGCTGTGATGCTACGCGTGGGTTGCTTCTCCATATGTCTTTTAAATTTTCTATTATGAAATAGCCAGTAAAATGAAGGCTTTATAAATAATTTTGAAGAAGAGTGCCTTGGTGTTTCTTTTTTTTGATATATGACATAATATTTGACAGTGGGCTAAGGAGCTAATGCACAGCATAGGTGAAAGTGCTGCCAAAGTTTTACCTGAGCTGTGCCATTTTCTCCTGTTTGCTTCTGTTTAAACACTTGTGGGTATGTTGTTACTAAGTCGGTCTTACTGATCTGTGTGTACAGCAAGTTTTTCCTGCCAAATCCAATTAGGATACTGAATGCAAAGCCCCTGTGCCCCTTTTTACGTCCTCTTTCTTTTCTTTTTAGTGTTTTCATGTATTTTGAATCATGTTTGTTGATACTTTGTCCTGGTTGCTTGCCCTCATTAGTGTCCTTGTTGTTTAGTCTTTTGTGGTGAAGCCAACAACATGAACAACACAGCTGGGCAAGCCACATTTGGGAAGTCCATCCAGAAATATTAATCTTTGTGTTTGTTTAGTGAAAATGTCTGAAAATCAAAATCTTATGTTTAATTGGAGGCTAAAGTCTGCATTTAAAAAAAACATTTCCCAGTGATCTGTTGGCAGAGCCTTTCTTTCACATTTGCCAGTTAATTTCTATTTTTAGCCTCTTTTTTATTGCAGTTGATTAAAGTTTATTCTTAGCATACTTGGTAGCAAACAGGTGTTTCAGTATGTGCAAAGTGCAATGTTTGGTTCCCTGATTTATATACATTATATAGTACACCAAGCCATTATGAGGACATTCCATAATTTGTCATCATCTTTTCATCTTTTCCTCTCTGCCAGGTGACAATGGAGATTTGAAGCTAAGAATGGCTGGTGGCAATAAAGAGGAAGTTTTCTTCATAAACACAGCTGGTAGTTTATGCCTGAACACAGAGTTAGACAGAGAGAGACAACCCTTCTACAATCTGACTGTGACAGCCAATGACTGTGTCCAGCCTGTGTCTTTACAGTTCACAAGCACAGCGCATGTTAGTGTCGTGGTTGACGATGTCAATGACAATGCTCCATTTTTTGTGTCAGGAAAAATAGTCAGTATACCAGAGGACACTGCACTTCATTCTGTTATAATGACTGTTCATGCTGTGGACGAAGACATTGGATCCAACGGGGACGTTTTATATTATTTAAACAACACTGCTGGTGGCGTGTTTAGCATTGATAACAAAAGTGGCAAGATATACCTGGAGGAGGAATTGGACAGGGAACAGGTAGACATCCTGACTATTACTGTAACAGCCTCTGATAAAGGCTCACCTAAGATGGCCACCATTATGAATCTCACGGTGCACGTTGAGGATGCTAATGACCATGACCCTGAGTTCTCTCAAAGCACCTACAGCTTGACAATCAGCGAGGATATCCCCAGAGGAACGAGTCTGTGTCAGGTTCAGGCTCTTGATCGAGACATTGGGACAAATGGACAAGTGCGATACATATTGACCCAGAGCAGACCTTTTGTGGTGGATGCGGTTCGAGGTGTCATCACAGTCATGGACAAACTGGACAGGGAGAAGGGATTCAAACTACACCTTAACCCTAACAGCTCTGGATCAGGGGAATAAACGCAGATCTGCTACTGCTGCTATCAGCGTCACGGTGTTGGATGTCAACGACTTTGCACCCCTCTTTACTCCACAAACAGTGACCATACATGTACTGGAGAATGAGGAGGACCCCACTCAGCTAACACGTCAGGTGCTACTGGCTCTTTATTAACCAAAGACATTGAATGTTGACTACAGAATTTTTATACGATTGTTTGTCTTTTTCAACCAGGTATCAGCTTTAGATGAAGATTTAGGCATCAACAGCCAGCTTACCTATTTCATACAGAATGAAGATAGTGATGGTTTGTTCTCCATCACTCCCAATGGCATGTTTCAAATGTTACACAGTCTGGACAGAGAGAGGAAATCATTGTACTTGGTAACCATCATCGCTGTTGATTCAGGTGATTCAAGCCAAAGCCAAATGGGATCACTTTACAATATTCTATAATATAATCGTTTTACTCTAAGTATAATGTCACTTCAAACTGTTTGATTAACCACTATTTACTTTGTCATTTGCAGGATTGCCGCCTCTAACAGGAACTCTAACCATAAATGTCCTAGTAGATGATGCCAATGATAACCGTCCAGAGTTTACTGAGGTAGTCTACAACACCATAGTTTCTGAGGACAGTCCTACGGGCACTGTGTTTGCCATGATAACTGCATCTGACAATGATGAGGGTGTCAGCAGTGAAATAAGGTAAAAGGTCACTCAAAATTTAAGAGCAATGTCAAGAATTACTGTCTATGATCATGTTTTTTAGGATAGCAGTGTAACAAAAAGATCACCATTTCTTTCACATTTGTCTTTCTTGTATATTTGCTGAAAATGCAGCATAAGAGCAACTTGGATTCTAAATGGATTATGTTCATTCGTACTTTATTGTAGTGCACTGATTGAAGATATAACATCATTTGACTGTTGTTTAGGTATTCCATGGAGAACCTTGATGTGCCGTTTGCCATTGAAAAAACATCTGGAGAGCTGTTTACTACCGATGTCCTGGACAGGGAGACAGTAGCCATTTACAAGTTGATAGTGATTGGCAGTGATGAGCATCCCACTCAGCCTCTGTCAAGCTCAGTGCTTGTTACTGTTCTCATTGGAGATATTAACGACCACTGGCCCCAGTTTATGAACAGCCCCTATGTGGCCTATGTGCCCACTGAGGTGGCTCCAGGTGAGTGCTTTTACTTTCACTCAATAGTTAAATATTTCATCCTGGGTAACATGGACTTGATAGGATTGAGAGTTTTATATTGTTTTTTTTTCCTACAGGCTCAGTCGTTTGTGCAGTAAGAGCAAGAGATGGAGATACTGAGATGAACGCAGAACTGCATTATTCGTTATATGGACAAAGTTCAGATCTGTTTTCCATCCATCCATACAGTGGCACTGTATTTGCTTCAAGTACTCTCCAGGGAATGAAAGATATCATTGTCAATGTACATGTGGAAGATGCTGGAGAAAATCCTAAATTTGACATCACTACGATCAGTATCCGGTTTCAGAACTTCTCTGAGTTTCCAGAGATGAATGTGGATGTTGTGATTGATTCCCTCTCTGAGGATGAGCCAGTGGGAACATTAGTGGCAGTTGTCTCCGCAGCGAGCATCAGGGCTGAACCTGTCTCTTTTTTATTTAGCTTCTGGAAACTTTGAAGACATGTTTCATGTGGAACAATTGAGTGGCGTGGTGACAGTGGAGAACCCTCTGGATTATGAGAACAAAAAGGAGTTGACTTTGCTGATAGAAGCCAGAGATTCTGGCTCGCCTCCTTTCTCATCATTTGCAGAAATTCACATTAACGTCAGTGACGTAAATGATCACTTCCCTCAGTTTACCCAAGCCGATTACAGGTGTGAGGTGTATGAGAACTCCCCGCCATCCTGGGTTTGTGATGTTCTCGCCATTGACTCTGATTCAGGCAGCTATGGCACAGTGCAGTACAACATAACAGGAGGAAACACTGATAGGCTTTTCACAATTGACCCTGAGAATGGTTTCTTGAGCACCACTGCAAGTTTAGACAGAGAAAATATCCCTGAATTTAATTTAACAGTTGAAGCTGCAGAGCTAAACAACCCTCTACATAAAGACATAGCAACCGTTATTGTAGTTGTTTTAGACAGAAATGACAACGCACCTCGCTTTTCACAGATTTTCCTTACAGAGGTAGCTGAGGATTCCCCTGTTGGACACACGATTATACAAGTCACTGTAACTGATGATGATATTGGTGCCAATGCAGTAATTAATTACTCCATACTTGACCAAACTGATGAAATGCCATTTAATATTGACTTCACCACTGGCTGTGTCATGGTTGGAAGACTTCTGGACAGAGAGATGCAGGATCATTATGTCTTGAAAGTAAATGCAAACGATTCAGCATGGAGCATCAGCACTGACGTCACTATAGTCATAGAAGATGTCAATGATAATAGACCAGTGTTTTCCGATCATTTTTACAGCGTTGTCCTCCCTGAGACAAAAGATAAAGAGGTGTTTGTTTTGCAGATTCTTGCTACAGATGCAGACATGGGGCAAAATTGTGAAATTTTGTATGTTATTGAACCTTCAAATGAGCAGTTTTGGGTGAACGGTTCCTCTGGTGAGATATATACAAAGCAGCCACTGCTGTTACATAATCCTGCGTTTGAAATCTACCAGTTTACAGTCATTGCATTTGATTCTGGTAGTGTTCCTCTGTACAGTGAAGCCACTGTCACAGTAAGATTAGAACCATTTAATTACCACCCACCAATGTTTTTACCTCTGCAGCCTCTGATTGCTATCCCCTATCACATGGCTGTTGGTACTGAGGTGGTCCAGTTTACAGCAATAGATCAGGATGTCAGTAACATCAGCAGTGGTATTGAATATGTTGTGAATGGAGGTAATGCATCTGATTTCTTCTGGATCCAAACAGACAATGGAAAAGTAATGTTAACTCAAAGTTTGGTGGAGAGCATACATTTATGTTTCACTTTATCAGTTCTTGCAAAAGATCAGGGCTTCCCCTCTTTGTCATCACAGACTGAAATCACTTTTGAAATAACTGGGAGGAATCAATTTTCTCCGAGCTTTAGAGTGCTGGATGTCATTTTCTCTGTCCCTGAGGACTTGCCGGTAGGATCTGTTATTGGAAGGATTCAAGCAGAAGATAATGATTATGGTCCCAATGGGGCCATTGTGTACTGCATTACTGCAGAAAATCAATATTTCCCATTCTCTGTAGGAGATAAATCTGGGCTACTAACACTGACCAAAGAGCTTGACTTTGAAAAAGAAAGTATTTATCATGTTCAAATCAAAGCCGTGGATAGAGGCTGGGTCTCTAAAACTGGCATGTTAAATGTTACAGTGGTAGTTATGGATGTAAATGACAATCCTCCAGTCTTTTTGTCCTCAGAATATACCACCTCAGTGCCTGAAAACTCAGAAATTGGAACAAATGTTCTAGTTGTGAAGGCTGCAGATGCTGATTCAGGTGCACAAATATCCTATTCTCTTATCGCTGGCCATGTGGATAAATTTGCAATTGATTCAAGAAATGGCACTATCACCACATTGGATGTGTTTGATTATGAGCGAGAGCAGATCTTTGATATTACAGTCAAAGCTTCAAACATTGGTGGCCATAGTTTATTTAGTTTGGCACACATTGTCATCCAAATCTTAGATGTCAATGAGTTCACACCAACATTTAGGAAAAAAGTATATAACTTTTCTGTATTTAAAAATGTACCTGTTGGAACTAGGATTGGAAATGTAATAGCTACAGATTATGACCAAGGCTCTGAAGGTCAGGTGTTTTACCTGATGTTTGGTCAAAACAAATATGTGGGCTTTGAAATTGACAAACTTTCTGGAGACATATACACAACTGTCAGTTTGAGAAAACAAGGCAACAGTGACATAGTTTTAAAAATACTGGCAAAGAACTCTGGCGTTATCACTGGCATGAATGTGGACGAGACTTTGGTCCACATCAGGGTGATTGACACGAACGATGCACCCGTTTTCACTTATGCACTTTATTTGGCCAGTGTTGCAGAAGACAGCCCCGTTGGTACATCTTTGGTAACTGTTAGTGCTCTGGATGAGGACTCCATCTTGAACTGGAATCGTTTCTTCTTCAGCATTGCAAATGGAAACACAAACTTCTCTTTTGCCGTTGATCCATCCAGTGGTGTTATATCAGTACATTCTCCACTTGACAGAGAACTGTGGCCAGTTTATAATCTGACTGTTACAGCCACTGATAATGGCTCTCCACCAGCCACTGGGACTACTAATGTCATTGTGATTATTGTCGATGTTAACGACAGTGTTCCCAAACTCACAATTACTGAGGCTCAAGTGAAGGAAAATCAGCCTGAAGGCACAATGGTTGCCAGATTAAATGCATCTGATTCTGATTTGCCCCCAAACCAGGGCCCTTTTACTTACTGGTTGGTAAATTCTTCAACAGGTAGTGTTTTTTCACTGACTCCTGATGGAGTTTTATTCACCACACAGACTATTGACCGGGAACAAATCTCTGCATATCAAGTCCTGGTGGCTGTCAGGGATGCAGGGATCCCTCCGCTGTCATCCACAACCATGATCCACATCAAGATTGTGGATGAAAACGATAACCCTTCACAGCCTAGAAATATCTTCATCGAGGTGAAATACTTTGGCAGTTCCTTCCAAGGAGGCATGATCGGCAATGTCCATCCTGAGAATAAGGATGAGTCTGATACATTCAGCTGCACTATCAAAAGTGGACACCTTAATATGTTTACCATATCTAATGGCACATGTGAGCTGTGGTCGTCTCCTTTTCAAGGCGAGGCTACAATCAACATCACTATCGAAGCTACAGACCAGCTTCACTTCCCGGTCAACAACAGCATCTATGTAACCTACAAAGGTTTCACGAATGCTTCTATAGACAGCTGCATATTGTTCTATGTGTCATCATCCTCACTGGAGGAGTTTATGTCTAATAAGTATTTGCGGTTTGTGAAAGCTCTGGACAGTCTGTTTAACCTACAGGCCTCGAAGACTCATGTATTTGGAATCAAACATATTGACGGGGAAATCCTTCTTTTGGCTGCGGTGAAAAACTACAATGGTCAATATCTTAGCAAAGAGGTAGCCATCGGTATCTCTGCAGGCCATAAGAAATTACTGGAGGCTCAGAGCAATGTGACGATTTCTCACATCACAAGTGATCCATGTCTCACCAGCCCTTGTCAAAATGGGGCGACGTGCAACAAAAACACTTACATCAGTCAGGATGTGGCTGTCCTGGAAAGCTCGGCGGTCATCTTTGTGTCACCGCAGAAAGAGATTTTTAATTGTACCTGTCTAGCCGGCTTCACCGGGACACTGTGTGAAGACGACGTAGACGAATGTGAGGTGAATCCTTGCGAGAATAAAGGCACATGCATGAATGCTCCAGGAAGTTTCTACTGTCACTGTCAGAGTGGCTTCTCTGGCTCTTTCTGCTCTGCTGATGTAGATAAATGCCTGAAGGTGAAGTGCCTAAACAGAGGAACTTGTATCCCCACACAGGATGGACATTACTGTCACTGTGTGCCTGGATTTGAGGGTAGATTTTGATTAATTAAAAACACTTACTATAATAATGGCACATGACTTATCATGAATTCGTACATGACTTCATGCAAGAAAAAGCATGAATTTATTCATGTAGTACTTGATGAACTATTAGTAATGTAGAAGGATTAATATATCTCATGCATGACTCAATGCAGGAACAATTCATGAATTAATACATTAATTACAGTTTTAGAGTCATCATGACTTTTGATTTATTAATGATGGTCATGTCTTAAAATACAGACTAGTCACAGCAGTGCACATATGTTCTGAAGAATTGTAGTGTTGAAATCATGGTTAACTAAACATTACTTCTTAATTTTTTACACTTTATTGTGTTTGTGGCCCTTCAAATAAAGTCCTGACCTGGTCCATCTTTACCAATGATAAATAGGATATGATTAATGGTGGCATGAAATTAAATGTATTAAGAATTAAATGAGTGGGTTGACAAAATGATACTGAGGTCACTACATTGACACAAAATACAGTATACTGCAGATACACTTAAACAGTAATGCTTGAGAACAATGCTCACTCAAGTAGGATATTTATGAATTTTACTTTCTACAAACATCCAAGTGGAACGCCAGAAATGTCATGACATTTTTTTTTTATTTGAGGAGTTACAAAGATGATTGCTGCATTTGCCATCATTAATCATTTTGTTTTTTAATGTTAAAGATGGACCAAGTCAGCACTTTATTTGACGGGCCACAAACATGATGAAGTAATGAAGGAGTAATGATGATTAAAACACTACAATTTAGTTTATTTGGCCTGAAATATCTTAATGGATGCATTAATTAACATATACTTCCTGCATTAAGTCATAAATACAATACAATGAATGCTTGTACATTACTGATAGATCAGAACATTAATGAATTCATGCTTTTTCATGTATGAAATCATGCACAAAGTCATGGTGATTCATGTTCTGTTATTATTAAGTGTTACTAAAATGACAATATTACACTGCATGAATAGATTCCAAACTGTCTTCAAAGTCTGGGCTTTATGTGTTTGTTTTTTCTTTCTAGGGCAAATGTGTGAGCAGGCCATTGACCACTGTGAATCAACGCCTTGTGCTCAGGGCAGCTGCATCAATTCACAGACAGGATTCTCTTGTCATTGTCCCTTTGGTAAGAATAATGGATAAAGAAGGAGCTATAAAGCAAAGATTATGTTTATTTGTGGAAAGTAAGATAAGAAGATTGAAACCACTGTCATATCTGTCTGTTAAATACAAACAGAGTTGAAACAGGAAAACTGCTGGCCTGGCTCTGTTCTAAGATAACAAAATCAAACCAAATCATAAAGCCTGTTATTAACCCATTATGTTTTGTTTGTTTAATAATGTGCCAGATTCTTTCTTGCCCCGGAGCCTTTGCTAGGCACCAGTATACTCAATTAGAAATGATTGTTAGATGGTTGAATAGCTTTTCCGATGTCTCTTTTTTCATTCTTTCCACACGATTGGACCATGGATGGACCATTCCAAGAGATGCGTAGATGTCTAAAATTGAACCTCTCATACAAACTAGCTCTCTTCTACCTGTGCCTGTCCAAGAAATAGTCTGGCACATAACCCCCTGTAAAATGACACATTGTCAATTTTGCACTTCCGTTCCGTAATTAGTAACCTTTAAGGTGCTGCTGGTCCATTTTGTTGTGTTTTGCACAGAGCCAGCTTAGCTGCTTCATCTAACCTTCTGCAAGTAATAGCCCTCATGTTGTCCTCGGGTCAAATTGACTTTTTAAAAATCTCTACTTTCTTTAATTTTGGGGTGTCTTGAAATTGAAGTGGTTTTGAAATAGTATTGAGTAAAAGTTGACATATTCCAGTCTGTGATTATCCATCAACATCCATTCCTTTAATTTTAGTCTAAATAATTCCTAATTTCCGCTTTTCTGACTCAAACATTAGGTATAATTTCCTATAAATGAGGTTCATTGACCATAAAATAACTGTAAAACTAGAGTTAATAAGTTAGTGTTACGTAGTGTTGAAAACATAAAAAAGTGACAAACATTGAAAACAAGCATCCAAAGGGTTGAAAAAAGGGACAAAAATGTAAGAAAAAGGAAAATAAAATGATAAAAAGTGTTGCTTTTGACAGGAAGACAAGGGATAATTTGCTAAATGTTTCAACTACTCCTTTAAATTTCATGAAATATACCTAAATGTTTCCAAGCTACAAATGAGAACAACTTACTTATTAAAATATACAAACACTATGTTTCTATATTGTTGTTTTTTAGGGGTCAATGGAGCCCACTGTGAGGAGCACAGTTACGGCTTTGAGGTGCTGTCTTTCATGGAGTTTCCCCCGTTGGATCGAAGGATTAATTTAATCTCTCTAGAGTTTGCAACAGTACAGAGAAACTCCCTGCTCCTGTACAACCCCGGAGGATCCTCCAGCAGGGAGTTCTTTGCACTAGAAATACTGAACGGGGCCATGCATCTCTCCTATGACCTGGGCTCAGGACCTGTGAGGCTGCAGACAAACAAACATGTGGCAGATGGATATTTCCACAGTGTGACTGCCAGGAGGATTGGCCATGTGAGTTGGAAATGTGTCAGCACATACGCAAGGTTAATGAGATGGCATTTTTAAGTTGGAAATGAGCGAAGTCAATCAGAAAAAAAACAACTAATGTGCACTATCTGCATTTAACAGATGGGTTCTTTACATGTGGACAACTGCACAGATGATGAGAACAATGGATTTTGTTTTTCACAGAGTGATGGCAGTAGCTTCAAAAGGTAGCAGTGATATATGGTCCATAATTTCTGTTTTTGACCCTGTGTTTAATCTTTGTATATTAACGACCTCTCTCTCTGTACTCCTCTCAGAACACTAGATGTTGGCAGTAATATGACATTGGGAGGAACAAGGACATTTAAATCTATTTTACTGCATCCGGCTCAGATAAAAACCCATGACTTTGTTGGATGTATTCGGAACATTCATGTAAATGGAATCCTGCTGACCCCTTCAATGGCCCTTGCAACATATAACATCCTTGATAGGTAAGCATTTATTGCAACGTACACAATTCACTGTCCCATTATAATCATAAACTGTGAGGTTCTGTGATTTAAACTATATAATCAGGGCGTCATGGTCAGGGCCTGATGTTACCTTTTTTGGCCACCAACCAGTGTGGATTTTAAAAATCCACTAGCCACACAGGCATTTAACCAGAATTAGTTTTTGCCTCCATGAAGGTGTAAAACAGGAAATGCACGGACATTTTGTTAAGAATACACATTCAAGTGCTGTCAAGTTATTAATGAAATTAGTATAATTAAGACTTGAATGAATAATTAATTTTAGTTTTTTAGTCCTGGTTACAAAAGGATTTGCTTCCTATTCTTTGAGCCATACACACGACAATCACTGCAGTACATTTGTCCTTCATCTTTGAACTCTGCCATTGTCACCAATTGTCCACTTGGTATTAAAACGTTTTATTATTTATTATTATCTTTTGTTGCTTGCTTGCTTCAGACGGCCTCTTAACCCCAGTAATTTGCCGCCACAATTTTGAGCTCAAATCCAAGGAAATGGCGGACTTGGTTGAAATGTGAAAAAACAAAAGTGGCAAAAAAATAAATAGTGACTCAATTTTCAACTGCCAATGGCAAAATTGGGTGTTAATTTCACGCCCTGGTCTTGGCGGTGTAGGGGTTTGGGATGCTGACTTCATGGTCACATTTGCCCTCACCTCTCTACTTTTTAATAAAAAATGTAAAAAGAATATGTTATAAAACTACGTTATCACCATATTTGCATAATACAGAGAGAAATCTCTGTTACTTTTGTGTCTGTCTACGTTTAATAAATTTGTCTTAGTAACTCATTTTTGTTTTATAAAGGTGTCCTCGGATAACACCATCCCCATGTCATAGCCACCCGTGTAAAAATGGCGGCGTGTGCCATGACCTTTGGTCTGACTACCTTTGCGAGTGCAAAAGCCGTTTTACTGGAAGCAACTGTGCTAAAGGTGAAATGACCTTTAAATACACAGGAGTGATGATTTGTTGATTTTCATCTTAACTTTAATACATGTGTTTTTATGCTCTGTCTTTTTGAACAGAAATGTCAGAACAGCTTATATTGCGATTTAATGGAAATGACTACATTGAGTATGTCATCAAGGAGCAATTCAAAAGAGACTACCTGTTAAAAAATTTGCTGGATGGTGAAAAAAAAGGAGAGAGAGACCAAACAGTAATTGATATAAAGTTCAAGACCCAAGATAATGGAGTGTTATTGTTTGTTGTTGGAGAGACAGGATACACTATGCTGAAGGTTGGTATGGAATACATTCATCCACATATTTACTCTTCGTGGTTTCATTTTCTTTCATAACATTTTTATTTATATTTATATATTTAAGTAACAAACAATTACAAACAATACACTGAGACAAAAAACACATCCATGGGCCTGGTGGTTTCATGAAGTGCTTGTTCTTTCTGTCTAATTCAGATAAAAGACAGAAAGCCAGTGTATATAGCCAAAGACGCAGGACACCAGTCAGAGTTCACTGTGGACTCTCCTGTGGCTGACGGGGTCTGGCATGTCCTCTCCTTGGTCAGCAACGGACAGATTACCTTTCTGCTTCTGGATAGTAAATCAGTCTTGAACATCACTGACAGCAGTATGGATCTCAATCCCGTCAGTGTGGAAAAGATTATTTTTGGTGCACTTCTGACAGGTGATTTGAAACTCCAGCAGTCAGGTAAATATACACTAATCATTGTTGACAAACCAGGTGTTAATGTGTAAACCATTTAACTATTCAAATACCTAAGAAATGTTTTAACCTAGATAAATAGTCAAAATGTCTAACTACAGTACAGTACATGCACAATCATCAATGCCAAGATTACACCACATGTGTATGTGCAGTATTATATAAGGCATGCAGACAGATAACAGTATAGAAGCAATATCTGAATAAAGGGGAACTTTGCATTATATACATCAGAGTAAAACAATTTAAGGGGGTGAACCTCAGTTGACGGGGCTCTAACATGGCAACATATTTCTTTATTACTCTTCATACATGATGTTTCATCAGGTTGGATTATTTGTTTTGTGTGGAAATAGTGTGCATGTATTCAATCCTTTCTCTTTAAATATATAATAAACTTGTAGCAAATTGCTTAAATAAGGGAACATACCCAAGTTTCCCTTGCTCTTTAAGTAGATCACTCTAAGTACAAGAACAAGTATTAAGGAAATGGTCAGCTTACATGTTTTCTAGCCCTTTGAGTAACACCGTTGAAACTGTCTTCATTCTTTTAATGGCAGGGTTCAATGGCTGTGTGCAGTATCTCAATGTGAGCGGGCACACTCTGCCAGTCAGTGGACACAGTGGGATGGTGGACGTCCAGCCGAGCTCGACTCTTGTTCAGTCGAACTGCAGCTCTACGGGTGTCTGCCTCCCCTCGCCCTGCTCTGAGGAGGACACAGCCAGGAGGCGTTGTCTCTCTGGACCTGCTGTGCAGTACAGGTCCTGCATCTGTTTACATAACGTTTCTGAGCATGCCTGTGATATCTGCATCTCTACAACAGAGAGCCGTAATCAATGCTCTGAGGTGCAGGGCAGCACTCCTCTGTGGCTAATAGCTGTGATTCTTCCTCTAATCTCCATCCCAGTGATAGGAATGTGTGTCGCCCTTTACAGAGTGAGGCGGAAGAATGCAAAGTGTCAGAGAGATAGTTCGCCACAGAAAACAGAGCAAGGGACAGACAATGTAGCGTTTTGCTTTGATGACAAGAGAACACTCACAGATGATGAGTCTGCAGAAATAGAGAAACAACCCGACCCAATGAGTGCTGATCAGCAGAAGTTAAGTGTGGAGTTTTACGGTGGTGCCAGTCTGTCAAGTGTTCAGCAGGTGCCAAACAGTGAGCTGGAGTTTTATGAAATTGGCAGCATCTGTAGCGCACTTCATTCAGACACTGCCTCACTGACACTCAGCTGGCACAAACATCTGTACAGCCCAACATGTGTGAAAGCTGATAATAAACGGTGGGGAGATTTGAGGATGCTGTTAGCAGGATTTAAGAAAGAATGCTTCAGTGAAGAGATGGCAAAAAATCCTACAGAACCTCAAGATGCAGCTTTCTTAAACAAGCAGCTGTTGACTAAGATTGATTCAGAGCAGTCCCAGCATACACTGCCTCTTTACCAGAAAAGGTTCATACAACCAAAGTTCCTGGAACCGGCCCAATGTCTCACATTGGAGGAAATTGGTAAACTATACACTCCTCTGGAGGAAACAATGTCACAACCAGCATCCCCAGGTTTTGGACCTGACAAGTCCACCATGATGAACGGTGCCTCATCTGACAGTGAAACAGGCACCTGGTCGGAGTCTGAGTGCGGACAGTTTTCTACCATCAGCGCCAGGACAAATATACATGACCTGACATCCCTGTCAGCGTGCAGCTTCAGACAACAAGGCATCTTGCCTGTCCACTCATTCTTAAAACACTCCTGTCACTCTGCTGCAGGTCAGCACAAAGCTGAGAGTGCTCCCTCAAGTATGTTTGAGCAATGGGGAAGTCTTTTAAATATGCATCTACCTTTCAGCAGCTATGCTCCTGTATTTGAGGATATAGCATGTCTACCCTCTGACCCCAATCATGGCTTTGATATGCAAAGTGACATGGAGGAAATTATTTAATGGCCATTAAATAGGCTACTTTGTATATGTCACAAACATAAAATTTTAAAATATGCAGTCACTTATTTGAAATCATTTTGACATATCAAAACTCAACAACAATGTAAAAGAATGACCCATAGGTAGCTTCTCTGTTCTCTCCCCTCTCTCTGTCTGTCCTAATTGCAGGAGTGGAGTCGAGTGTGCTGGAGTCAGGTGTCCAGCTGCCTCTCATCTGCCACAATCAACTTCTGCCTCATATACCCGGTCCTACCCGGTCCTTCCAATACTGCCACAGTTAGTCTCGCTCCAGACAAATCTTTGCCTGTTAGTTTAAGCCTACTTCAGTCCCTCCAGAAAAACGTGATTATGTGATCACATAATTCAATGCATAATCAGCCAAAGTCTGCATATTTAAGCGTGGACCGCATTTCTTCAAATACGCTGCACATTTGCCGCATAAATTGCAAATTTCCACGCAAAATAATGCGGGGCTTGCATGATTTCATAATCCCTGTATTTTTGTTGCAGAAAAGTCACAAATAGTTGCAGAAAGTAGAAAAATGTTGTGTTTAGCAGCCATGTTCCCTTGTTGCCATGGGAATGTTATGATGTGACGTAACTAATCGACAAAACACACAGTCTTTCTTTCATCAAACCACAATTTTTGCAAGTTCCCGCAATTCCGTCGCATAAAATCGCATAAAATCCCACATATTCCATCGCATTTTTAATCAAGGATTTTTGCTCGCAACAATCACAAAAAATCTCTGGAAAAATTTTCTGGAAGGACTGCTAGCCTACTTGTATGTTTGCCTGTTCTGATTCTTCTTCTTGTGCCTCCAGCTGCCATTGGAACCAGACTCCAGCTACCGCTCCACTCCTGCCGTATCCCGAAGCAGAACCACCACCACCACCGCCTCTAGCCTGTTCACCTGCCTCTTTCTTCTTCTTTTTTTTTCGATTATGTTTTGGGCTTTTCCACCTTTCATTTTTGACAGGACAGCAAGGTGAGAAAGGGGAGACATGCAGGAAATCCTCATTTGCCACTTAAGTACTTTGAATAAAACAGTTTAATTCACACTCCTGGCTCTGCGTCTGTCTGCATTGGGTTATCATTCAAACATAACAGGGACATGACCAGCTTCTAAACAGGCAGTAAACATATGTTTTACTTAAACCAAAAATGTTGATCTTTTCATGGTCACTTGGTTACTTAATCATGTTTTTTTGTTTTTGTTTTGGTGATGATGCTTAAATAATAAAACCCATGTAAAGACAACCATTTTTAAAGTTAATGTTCCCATAATCATATGTCACTAGCTGTTCTATATGTCCAGTCTTGTCTGTTTCTTAAGTAACCTGTGCATTATTTTAGACATAAATATTCAGGATGCTGTTTGTTTTGGACATTATACGATGGCACAACATATTCATTTTTAGAAAAGGCACTTTCCCAAAGACCTACAGAGTGGCTGTGTTAATAGACATTCACAGCAATTGCAGGCTTACAGAACTTTAAAATTCAAGTTATGTTTAAGCATTGTGTGGAGTGTGAATGGAACCTAAAACATTGATTATTAAGTGATATTTTGATGCTAATAGAGAATGTGTTTATTTTATAATGTTTAGACAAATTGCAAAATATTTTATTTATAAGTACCTTAGAAAAAAAAACACAAATGTGGAAATAAAGTATGAGTTAACAAGACATGAAAATATAGTATAAAACATTAAGAACAGGATGGCTACAAGGAGTTTTAAGACGTGGTATAAAGTGATTCTATTCTGGATCCTTGCCAAGAAGAAAGCTAACATAGCATTTTTGTTGGAACAGCCAGGAGACCCCAGCTTGAGGATCTCAGGCTGCGTGGGGCTCGTAAAGGATGCCATTATTTATAATTACTGTAGGAGGATGCAGTACTTTAATAGGAAAAAACAAAAAGTATCCAAATTGTTTCTAAAGCTCACAGGGAAGTGACATTTGAAGCAGCAAAAGTAACTTAGCACTTGATTGATGATGTATTGTACAGTATTTTATCCAGTTGTTGTGCGGTTATTAATTTTCATAATAACTAATTTCTTTTTCAAGTGTTCTTTGATATCCTTGGTTTTGAAACAGTATATTAATGGGTTAATGGCAGCAGGTAAAATACTGTACAGCATTACAATAACTATGCGAACTGGGACACTGAATGTAAATCCCACAATATTTGCCACGTACACAAAGCATCTTGGCATGTAAAAGAGAAATGTGATGATAATCTGTGGCAAGCAGGTAGACAGAGCCAACATGCGGCTGCTATTTGAACTGGTCATTCTCATAACTGCAACAATGATGACAAAATAAGAGACGATGATAAAACCCAGAGGCAACAGCAAACTGAACATGGCCATACCAAATGCCACTTCCTGAACTTCTCGCACAGCCTCACATCCAAGCCCTGTTATTGCTAGATGGTCACAATAACACTGTGTAATTATGTTTAAATTACAGTAAGGCAATCTCAGAGCATCTACAACTAAACCCACCATCAATGACATTGGCCAAATCCATGACATTCCACAAAGCACAGAAACAGTGTTGTTTGTGAACAGAGCTGTGTAACGCAGTGGAGCACAAATTGCAATAAAGCGATCAAGGGCCATCACCATCAGGATGAAAGAATGAGACGCCCCTAAAAAATGAACAAAGTACATTTGCACAAAGCATCCATAAAATGAAATAATGCTGTCATTAAACCAATATTTTGATATAATCTTTGGCAGAGTTACAGTCCCAAACAATAAGTCAGTTAGTGCCAAGTGGCAAAATATCAGATATGTGGGTTTGTGAAGAGACCTCTCACATTTAACAAACACTAAAATAAAAATATTTCCTCCAGCTATAGCCAAGAAGAGAACAAAAAGCAGGGCTGACACAGGTCCATAATACTCCTGTGAAAGGCCAGGAAATCCCAGGATGAAAAAATGTTTAATCCTTGTTACATTAGTGTAGAACATAATCACTTGAATTAACAGTAACAACCTATCAAAAGAAAACACAAACATCAAAATAGTCATTAGATGTGAGAAGTTGAGAAAAATATGAACTAACATTGGAGCATTAATAATAGACCTAACTTCTTTAAATCTAACAATTATGCAAACAAAAGTGTTAGTCACTACAGTGTAATTTCATGTTTTCTGTGGAGGATCTAAAGTGTAAATCTTACCTTGTAAAAGTTACAATAGATCTGTCTCTATGGAAGTACTGCCACATTACACTGTAGTGACACCTTATATGTGATTAGCATCTTGTTTGAAACTAATGTCAATGTTTACTTTCATAAGCAATTAGGTCCCAAATGATCATGTTCTCTAACAAGTTCCACCCATCTGTGTTAACATGACACAAATAATAGTGTAAATATTATTCAGGTTCAAGTCAGTTACATACAACATACAACATTATGCAGCTGCAATATACAGTGGCTTGACAAAGTTTATGCACCCAGGCTAAAGTTGATTACAAAGAGGAATAAAAAAATTATTTTGGAAATTGATGATGATGAAATTGATTAATGCCTTAATTCAAAAATATTTAGGAAAATCCAACCTTTTAAGGACACCAATTTCCTTTGTGAATAAATAATGTATTGTAAATAAATAAATGTTCTTTACATCTTCCATAAGATCATCTCTCAATGCAAATCAAACCAGCTATTTAGCTAACTGAAATAAAACCATGCCAATCTCTATGTATGGTGAAGGGTATGTGATGATGGCCAAAGGCCAAGGGCACTTTATCAGGATGCATAGTATCCTGATCCATGAAATAACTGGCCTTTAAAAATAAAAATGTGCCTGCCTCTATGGGAATTTAACATATGGGGTGTATATACTTATGCCCCCTTTATTTTAAGGAAGAACATTTATCTATTAACGATACATTATTCATTCTCTTTAAAAGGTTGGATTTTCCTAAATTCTTTTATTTAAGGCATTAAGCTCAATTTCCAAAAGATGTTTTTTTATTCTTCTTTTTAATCAACTTTATCCTGGGTGTGCCAACTTTCTCAAGCCACTGTATTGTGGAGCAGGTTGTATAAAGATATATTTTACAAGACAACTCAGTTCTTTCAAAACCTTTACTCGGGTGTGTGGTTTGAAAAACACAATATTAGAATTGATTACAAGCAAGGCTTTTGGAACGTTTTGGAATGTATAAGACTGCTGAAGACCTTCCTTTTCGATATTGCCTTTGTTTAATTATTTGCACTGCACTGTACTGTGAATTGTATTCTTTTATTCTGGTATTCAACCTGTATTCAGATCAGTTGTTCAAAAATGTGCATGGTTTAAATAAAACAAATCTACTTGCATTTCTTTTATTTGATTATTTATTTGCAAAAGTTAAAATGAAGCAATGCCTTCTGGGAATTTCAAGACTGCGTCAGCATGGTTGTTAGAAGTTGAAGACTGGAAGTTGGATATGGGGTTCCATTTGTGCCAAAATTAAGTCAATGTGTCGTCTTCCATGTATTTGTGTCCGCTCCGTTTGTGCCAAAATTAAATCAACATCCTAACTGTCTGTCTATGTGTCGTCTTCCATGTAGGCTATAAATGTCTATTTACTGTCTAAACAAAAGGCTGTCTGGGGGTAGTGATTGTTGGAGTGCATGCCAAAGGGTGGCGCGGACACGGGCTTCGCACCGCGAGCGGGTACTTGCCCCACATGGAGAAAGAGGAGAGAGAGAAAAAAAGGAGACGGTTCGGAGGATGATGAACCGGTTGAGATTGTGTGCGTGTGTCCTCAAGATCTGTGAGTCATGTAACTTGTCTTGTCAGTTCTTTTAAGCTTGTTGTTGAAGGCTAATGGTTTATAGTTCTATAGTCCTAATCTAAATTAAACTAGCTAGTGATTTGTTGTCCTCATTCTTTACTTGTTAGCTAGGTTACACTTGTCTGTTGATCCAATATAACAGTAATTGTCATGGGATGATGGGTTTTTTATTGTTTGCTAGTCTGTATGTGGTTATTATGCATTGTGTATGGTGGCCTTTACAGTGTTGTTTTTACCTTGCAGAACCACACACACCTACACAGCTAAACAGTAATAGCAGACCCCCATGTTTGTACTGTTGCTTTATTGAATAAAATACCAAAAGAGAGAAGTGGTCTCTGTATGGGGCGCCGTTTGTAAAGCGGCTCACGCTAAAAATAACAGCAACATTTTGTCACATTTAGCTTTAAATAATGTTTAAAAAACTGGTCTGAAATTTTGAGGGTCACTTTCTTGCACATTTACAACAATATTTGTCAACTTGGAAATATTTTAAATAGTTAAATCCGAATATTAAATATTATACCTAAATGTTAAATCTTAAATCTAAATGCTAAATCTAAATCTAAATGTTAAATCTAAATCTAAATATTAAATCTAAATCTAAATGTTAAATCTAAATCTAAATATTAAATCTAAATCTAAATATTAAATCTAAATCTAAATGTTAAATCTAAATCTAAATCTAAATGTTAAATCTAAATATTAAATCTAAATCTAAATGTTAAATCTAAATGTTAAATCTAAATATTAAATCTAAATCTAAATCTAAATGTTGAATCTAAATCTAAATGTTAAATCTAAATCTAAATGTTTCGAGTGAAACTAAATATTTAGCTAATATGCAAATGAAATGCCGGTAACCGGAAGTAACAAAATAAAAGCTCGAGGAGGTCAGTGTATGTTTATATTGTCAAATAACGAATAAAAATCATCTCATCAGTGGATATGGACACTTGTACTTGGATAAACGTGATAATAACTACCTAAAATAATAAACACAGTTGGAGAAACTGTATTTGAAGTGTACTTTGAGTTTTTAGTGTCACTTTTATGAATGGTGCCGGACTTATGACCTGTAACCACTATAGCCAGCCACCAGGGGGCTCACTTTGACTGGTCTGTCATGTTCGCTTGCATTATGGTCAGCAAGAGCCTGACCTAAGTACCTGGCAGGTCTCTCCCTTCAGCAGTTTGAGAACGCCAGCCCACTCCTTCTCATTGGTGCCAATCATCCACATCTCATCACCCCCATAGAGCCAGTGAAGCTCGGGCCACCAGATGGACCAGTCGCCATTTGAACGCTACAAGGCCCAGTAAGGATCGTGGAGCAACAGCTATGGCTCCAACAATGTCTTCTGACGTCCACTGTTCCTTCCAACATGGAGCTCTTCCAGAACACTGGAAGCTTTGGCAGCTGGATGTGCTGCCATACAGAAATGAGAAAGTGGTGACCAGGTCAAGACAAGACCAGGAGGCAGTAAGTCTGCTTGAAGAGAAGACTACGTGTGTGGAGGTGGACGGAGTATTACGCTATGCGACACCACTGCCCCAATTCCATGCTCCTAAAGAGGCAGTGATGCCGAGCCTCCGAAGTACCAAGAGACGGTTGGCTAAGGATCCTGATCGGGCCTACAACAAAGAGATACAGAAGTTAGTTCAGGCAGGCTCTGTGATCAAGCTAGAATCCAGTGCACTCACCCAAGACAGGGAATCGTGGTACATTCCGCACCACATGGTGAGCCACAATGGGAAGAACCGTGTTGTGTTTAATTGCTCATACCAGTTCAAAGGGCTGAACCTAAATGTGTCCCTCCTACCTGGACCGACCCTAGGTGCATCACTCACGGGAGTTCTTCTACGTTTCAGGGAGCATCCTGTCTGCATCAGCGGAGACATAAAGGGAATGTTTCATCAGGTCCGCCTTCTACCTGAAGACAAGCCCCTACTGCGTTTTGTGTGGCGCAACATGAGGAGAGAATATCCCCCAGAAGTCTTTGAGTGAAGGGGCTACCATTTGGCACAACTTGCAGTCCGTGCTGCGCTAGCTATGCCTTGCAGAAGCACGTCTCAGATCACTGTGAGCCTGGGGATAGTGTCCGGTCATCAGCGGAAAGATGTTTCTACGTGGATAACTGCCTCCAGAGCCTGCCAACATCAAGAGATGCCAGACAGCTATTGGACAAGCTACAGGCCCTCCTAGTCTCCGGAGGGTTCGAACTGCGCCAGTGGGCCAGTAATGTTTCCAGCGTAGTTATTCACCTGCCAAAGGAGGCCAGATCAGACAACTTTGAGCTCTGGCTTACTCAAGAGGTAGCAGAGGCTCCAGAATCAACCCTCGGGCTAAGTTGGCACTTCCATTCCAACACCTTAGGGTATAATCATCGGCCTGTGGATTAGGGTGCCTAGTATGCAGAACGTGTACAAGGTGCAGGCAAGCCAGTACAACCCTCTTGGGTTCATTCTGCCATTGATAACCAGAGCCAAGATTTTAGTCCAGCGCCTCTGGGACATGAAAAAGGAATGGGATGACCCCCTCCTCCCACAGGAGCTTCTAGATGCCTAGAACGAGTGGTCAGGGGAACTACAGGTCCAACCATCTATCTGCCTGCCTAGGTGCTATACTCCTAAAGAAGTGGACTGTGACAGTTTCATACGTGAGGTCCACATATTCTGCGACACTTCCAAAAGAGCATATGGGGCCGACTTACGAACAGTAGACAATCAGGGCAAGACCTACTTGGCATTCCTTTTGGCAAGATCCAGGGTAGCACCCAGTGTCCTGTCTATGCCAAGACTGGAGTTGTGTGCAGCTGTCGTAGGAGCCCAAATCACCATAGTGTTACAACAAGAGCTCACATTGAAAATCAATCAGATAACACTGTGGACTGATTCCACAACTATGTTTATGTGGCTACAGTCTGAGTCTTGCCGCTTTAAAGTCTTCGTTGGCACAAGGGTGGCCGAGATCCAAGAGCTCACTGACCTCCAAGCGTGGCGTTATGTGGATTCAGCGAGGAATCCTTCAGATAACATCACAAAAGGAAAGGCATTGAGAGATCTTGCAGAGCCAAATAGGTGGAGTCAAGGCCCACCATTCCTGCTCCATTCTTCAGACACATGGCCCGTGAAACTGACCACCTCAGCTGAGGAAGAGGTATCAGAACTCCGGAAGTCAATCTTCTGCGGAGTTGCATCCACAGATGCGGACAAGTATAACACTTGGAGGGAGCTCATCAATGTTACAGCGCAGGAGCTTCACGGGGCAGCAGACCAGTATAGTAGTCCTACGGCCGCAGACTACCAGAAAGCAGAGACCCTCATCTTCCGAAGAGCCCAATGGGACAGCTTCCCAGAAGAGCTGCATCTCTTGAGAGCTGGTAAGCCAGTCCCATCTAGTAGTCGCCTACTTACCTCATCCCCAGAGTTTGACGAGTTACAAGACATCATCCGAGTAGATGGCAGACTACAACGATCTGAAGACCTGGAGCACTCCACCCTGCATCCCATCATTCTAGATCCTAGTCACCCTGCCGTCAAACTTCTGATAAAGGATTATGACAGTTGACTGCATCACCCTGGCACAGAGAGGGTGTTTGCAGAAATACGGCGCACATTTTGGATCCTCAGAGGGCGTGAGGCCATCCGTCATCACCAGCACACTTGCAATGAGTGTCATTGGTGGAAGTCTAAACCAGTGATTGCCAAGATGGCCGGCCTACCGGCAGCCCGCCTGCACCTATTTAAGTCAGCATTCCACTCCACTGGCATGGACTGTTTTGGACCATTCCAGGTCAAGGTGGGGTGGCGTCTTGAGAAGAGATGGGGCATAATCTTTGTCTCACCACCCAAGCTGTGCACTTAGATCTCCTCACCAGCGTCAATGCTGACTCTTTTCTGATGGACCTGAGGAGGTTCATTGCCCGCAGAAGGACTCCAGCTGAGTTGTTCTCAGATCATGGGACAAATTTCAGGAGGAGAGAAAGAACTGCGAGAGGCCTTCACTTCACTGTCCCCCAAGCTGATGCAGAGCCTTGCCAAAGAAAAGATCGTCATTCACTTTAATCCACTGACGGCACCACATTTTGGAGGAGTCTCGGTAAGGGAGATCCGTTCAGTCAAACAGGCACTCTACACCACCGTGGGTGCTCAGACACAGGCTGAAGAGGTGCTCAGAACAGTGCTCATAGAAGTGGAAGGCATTTTAAATTCCAAACCCTTGGGTTATTTATCATCCAACGCTGCGGATTTGTGTCTTGTTGATGGGGCGGCCCGATGGGTCGCTTCTTCAGGTGGTGTATCTGAATACGGAGCTCCTCAGCCAACGCAGGTGAAGACACTCTCAGATCTGGTCAGATCATTTTTGGTCAAGTTTTATTAGGCACTATCTACCCAGCCTGCAAACCCGCCAGAAGTGGCATGTCATCAGGGACAACCTCACAGATGACAAAGTAGTTATACTAGTAGACCTCCAGCTACCAAGGGCACTCTGGCCTATTGGACGGGTGGTCAAGGTGTACACCAGCGGAGATTGTTATGTGAGATCTGCTGACGTGAAGATAAAGGATAAGATCTACACCAGGCCTATGGCCCAGCTGGTTGTCCTCCCAGCTAAACCAGATGATAAGGACCAACCTTCCAACCCACCCCACCTGAAGTGGATAGGCTATCGTAGGGGTAAACTGCTATCGCTATTTGGGGCGGCTGTACAAAAGGCTGTCTGTGGGTAGTGATTGTTGGAGTGCATGCCAAAGGGTGGCATGGGCATGCGCTTCGCACCGGAGGCGGGAGAGAAAAAAGGAGACTGTCGCTGTTTGAAGGATGATGAACCGGTTGAGATCGCGTGTGTGCATCCTCGAGATCTGTGAGTCATGTAACTTGTATTGTCAGTTCTTTTAAGCTTGTTGTTGTAGGCTAATTGTTTAGTTCTATAGTGCTAATCTAAATTAAGCTAGCTAGTGATTTGTTGTCCTCGTTCTTTACCGGTTAGCTAGGTTACACTTGTCTGTTGATCCAATATAACAGTAATTATCACGCCCTGGCTCACGGTTGCAATTTCTGTGCACTGTTTACATGCTGTAGTACAGCATTATTATAATGTGGTTAATGGTGAGTTTGTTATTATCAGCCAGCCAGCCTGATTTCTAGTCTGTATGTGGTTCTTAGGCATTGTTTATGGTGGCTTTTACGGTGTTGTTTTTCCCTAGCAGAACTACACATTCGCTATGATACGCGTTATGATACGCGTCCCGATCCACGTAAAAAGCGGTGTTGAAGGATCAATCCGCTGCGTTTTTTACGGCGCTGACGTATCGTGTCATGTGACCCGTTGTGACGCGCAACTCGATCCACGTAAAAGGCGGCGTCAAAGGAGCATTCCGCGGCCCTTTTAACGGCGCTTTGACATTGAACGACGTAAAAAACGAGGTTCTGACCATTCAAAACGCGAAGCGGAAGTGACGTTTTGCGATACCTTTGGCATACCATACACACACCATACATACTGTCATTCTGTCGTTATACGATCCGTCCTGCCTGCACGATCTGTTCTGCGCATACATGTGCAAAATGTAAGCGCACGCGCAGATGATAATCATGATTTACCAGGGATTTACGGCACTGCACGATCCGTTCCACAGTAGCGGTCTGCTGTTAGCCTCCACCGGAAAGCTAACGACGTTAGTTTAGCTAACAGCTAATTCGGCTAACTGCTAGCTGACAGCTTGATTCAGCCTAAAACAACGTTACTCAAACTAAACAGTGGGGAAAGCAGCTACAGCTAAATTAAGACTTTCTAGTAATAATAAAGACAAGTCTTGAGTGATTGTATTTTAAATGAGCACAAGTAAAGTAGAACTGACGTAACAGCTGTTACATATTTAAACGGTTAACTTCATTCATTCATTCATTTTACATGCTGTCTCAGCCATAGACATATACAGTATACACTCACCGGCCACTTTATTAGGTACCCCATGCTAGTAACGGGTTGGACCCCCTTTTGCCTTCAGAACTGCCTCAATTCTTCGTGGCATAGATTCAACAAGGTGCTGGAAGCATTCCTCAGGGAGTTTGGTCCATATTGACATGATGGCATCACATAGTTGCCGCAGATTTGTCAGCTGCACATCCATGATGCGAATCTCCCGTTCCACCACATCCCAAAGATGCTCTATTGGATTGAGATCTGGTGACTGTGGAGGCCATTTGAGTACAGCGAACTCATTGTCATGTTCAAGAAACCAGTCTGAGATGATTCCAGCTTTATGACATGGCACATTATCCTGCTGAAAGTAGCCATCAGAAGTTGGGTACATTGTGGTCATAAAGGGATGGACATGGTCAGCAACAATACTCAGGTAGGCTGTGGCGTTGCAACGATAGTCAATTGGCACCAAGGGGCCCAAAGAGTGCCAAGAAAATATTCCCCACACCATGACACCACCACCACCAGCCTGAACCGTTGATACAAGGCAGGATGGATCCATGCTTTCATGTTGTTGATGCCAAATTCTGACCCTACCATCCGAACGTCGCAGCAGAAATCGAGACTCATCAGACCAGGCAACGTTTTTCCAATCTTCTATTGTCCAATTACGATGAGCTTGTGCAAATTGTAGCCTCAGTTTCCTGTTCTTAGCTGAAAGGAGTGGCACCCGGTGTGGTCTTCTGCTGCTGTAGCCCATCTGCCTCAAAGTTCGACGTACTGTGCGTTCAGAGATGCTCTTCTGCCCACCTTGGTTGTAACGGGTGGTAATTTGAGTCACTGTTGCCCTTCTATCAGCTCGAACCAGTCTGGCCATTCTCCTCTGACCTCTGGCATCAACAAGGCATTTCCGCCCACAGAACTGCCGCTCACTGGATGTTTTTTCATTTTCGGACCATTCTCTGTAAACCCTAGAGATGGTTGTGCGTGAAAATCCCAGTAGATTAGCAGTTTCTGAAATACTCAGACCAGCCCTTCTGGCACCAACAATCATGCCACGTTCAAAGTCACTCAAATCACCTTTCTTCCCCATACTGATGCTCGGTTTGAACTGCAGGAGATTGTCTTGACCATGTCTACATGCCTAAATGCACTGAGTTGCCGCCATGTGATTGGCTGCTTAGAAATTAAGTGTTAACGAGCAGTTGGACAGGTGTACCTAATAAAGTGGCCGGTGTATGTCTATGGTCTCAGCTAGCGGTTAGCCGAATTAGCTGTTAGCTAAACTAACGTTAGCTTTCCGGTGAAGGTGAACAGATTTTCTTTAACTGTCTATGTGTGAACAGATCGTGCAGTGTCGTAAATACGCGTTCATCATGATATCATATACGCATGCGCGAACATCTTGCACATGCGCAGAACGGATTGTGCTGGCAGGACGGATCGTGTACCCACAGTTACTTTATGTTGTTTCACTCTGTCGTTAGCAAGAGATAACGTTAGCTAGCAAGAGCGCTGGCAGTTGACGTCACGGAATCCCAGCATGCACCAGTCAATATTAAAGCACCATAGCACCAAAAGAATGGGCTATCAACGGAGACATAACCAAACCGAGCGATGGGAGCCCACAAACTATGGATTTTAGTTATGCTGTGACCACTTCATATCAGGTAACGTAACAGAAATATCTTATTTAGCTATGTAATGTTAGCTAGCAAACAGGCTACAACAGTTTGGTGATTGAGGCTAGTAGGGATACAGCTAGCTACTTTCCTTTACTTTCTAGCCACAACCGTTAGCTAGCTAACTAGTAACTAGCTAGCTATTACGAAAAGGCAAGTTCTACTATGCGGATTTTGTGTGGATTACAAAGGCTAACATTAGCTACATTAAAAAAAGCACTGTATTCATACTTAAATCCTAAAATATCAGTATTCATAATTAAATCCTAAAATCTCAGACTATACTGAGTAATGAATTGTTCATGCCACACGTCTGTTGACATAATGTAGGAGGGCAAATAATTCGTTAAATCTTTCTGTATGATGCAGGCAGATACAACTCCTGTAACACAAGCTATTTCTGACCTTAGGAAGGAAACATTGGGACTGTGAAGGGAACATTTGTAAATGAATGAATAAAGCAAGTAAGAGGCTATTTGTGATCAATGGTAGAAAAATGAATCTGTACCATAACTTTTATTGTTGTGTTGTGTTATTACCACATTTTACAGAGCTCAGATGGTTGGAGGGTCTGAACCGCTAGCTTTCTGACATAGGACAACATATACAAGTGTCAGCCCTCACAGACAGAAATCAACCGGTAAGGACACCTGTACACACACAAAATCTTGGTGCTGGCTATATTTATAGCGGAATTCAGAAATTGTTATGTCTCACATTGGAGAAAATTGGTAAACTATACACTCCTCTGGAGAAAACAATGTCACAACCAGCATCCCCAGGGTTTGGGCCTGACAAGTCCACCATGATGAACGGTGCCTCATCTGGCACATTCACCTGGTCTGAGCCTGAGACAGTTTTCTACCATCCGCGCCAGGACAAATATACATGACCTGACATCCCTGTCAACATGCAGCTTCAGACAACAAGGCATCTTGCCTGTCCGCTCATTCTTAAAACACTCCTGTCACTCTGCTGCAGGTCAGCACAAAGCTGAGAGTGCTCCCTCAAGCATGTTTGAGCAATGAAGAAGTATTTTAAATATGCATATACCTTTCATAGCATGTCTACCCTCTGACCCCAATCATGGCGTTAAAAGTACAATGGAGGAAATTATTTGATGGTCATTAAATAGGCTACTTTGTATATGTTGCAAAAGGGTCATGTGGGAAAATTTTAAATATGCAGTAAGTTACTTATTTGAAATCATTTTGACATATCAAAACTCAACAACAATGTAAAAGAATGACATGAAAATCCAAACTTTTAGTTAGCGACTGTTGGGCCTGCTGCATAAAGGTAGCTTCTCTGTTCTCTCCCCTCTCTCTGTCTGTCCTAATTGCAGGAGTGGAGTCGAGTGTGCTGGAGTCAGGTGTCCAGCTGCCTCTCATCTGCCACAATCAACTTCTGCCTCATATACCCGGTCCTACCCTGTCCTTCCAATACTGCCACAGTTAGTCTCGCTCCAGACAAATCTTTGCCTGTTAGTTTAAGCCTACTTCAGTCCCTCCAGAAAAATGTGATTATGTAATTGCATAATTCAACGCATAATCAGCCAAAGTCTGTATATTTATGCGGGGGCCGCATTTTTTCAAATACGCTGCACTTTTGCCGCATAAATTTCTGCATAAATTTCCGACTTCCGTGCAAAATAATGCGGGGCTTGCATGATTTTTATTTTTTATCTTAGCAGCCATTTTCCCTTGTTGCCATTGGAATGTTATAAAGTAATGTAATTACGCATCAAAACAAACAAACAGTCTCTCTTTTATCAAATGGCAATTTTTGGAAGGACTGCTACTTGGCCACCACCTGCATCTTTCTGACGGACCCGCTCCTTTTCAGAATTCCCCTGACCTCCCCCCCCCCACGGAAACCTTGACATGCCACTTGAGTACTTTGAATAAAACTGTTTAATTCACGCTCCTGGCTCTGCGTCTGTCTGCATTAGGTTAACATTCAAACATAACAGGGACATGACCAGCTTCTAAACAGGCAGTAAACATATGTTTTACTTAAACCAAAAATCTTAAACTTTCCACTTTTCACTTGGTTACTTAATCATGTTTTTGTTTTTTTTATTCTGGTGATGATGTTCTATGTTCTATATGTCCAGTCTTGTCTGTTTCTTAAGTAACCTGTGCATTATTTCAGACATAAATATTCAGGATGCTGTTTGCAGATCAGGTTTTGTACATTATAGGATGGCACAACATATTCATTTTAAAAAAAAGGCACTTTCCCGAAGACCTACAGAGTGGCTGTTTTAATTTACATTTAGAGCAATTGCAGGCTTACAGAACTTTCAAATTGAAGTCATGTTTAAGCATTGTGTGGAGTTTGAATGGACAACTAAAAACATTGATTATTAAGTGATTATTTTGATGCTAATAGAAAATGTGTTTATTTTATAATATTTAGAAAAATTGCAATACATTTTATTTATGAGTACCTTAGAAAGAAAGAACACACATATGCAAACAAAGTGTGAGTTAGCAGACATAAAAATGAAAAAGTAGTATAAAACCTTAAGAACAGGCTGGCTACAAGGAGTTTTAAGACGTGTTATAAAGTGATTCTATTCTGGATCTTTGCCAAGAAGAAAAGCCTCAGTATAGCATAACATAGCATTTTTGTTCAGGAGACACCTGCTTGAGGATCTGTATGAGGATGTAGTACTAATAATATGGACTACTAATAGTGAAAAGCAAAATATCAAAATTGTTTCTAAAGCTCACATGGAAGTGACATATTTGAAGCAGCAAAAGTAACTTATCACTTGATTGATGATGTATTTTACCCAGTTGTTGTGCTGTTATTAATTTTCAGAGTAACTAATTTCCTTTTCAAGTGTTCTTTGATATCCTTGGTTTTGAAACAGTATATTAATGGGTTAATAGCAGCAGGTAAAATACTGTACAGCATTACAATAACTATGCGAACTGGGACATTGAATGTAAATCCCACAATATTTGCAACGTACACAAAGCATCTTGGCATGTAAAAGAGAAATGTGATGATAATCTGTGGCAAGCAGGTAGACAGAGCCAACATGCGGCTGCTATTAGAACTGGTCATTCTCATAACTGCAACAATGATGACAAAATAAGAGACGATGATAAAACCCAGAGGCAACAGCAAACTGAACATGGCCATACCAAATGCCACTTCCTGAACTTCTCGCACAGCCTCACATCCAAGCCCTGTTATTGCCTGATGGTCACAATAACACTAGCACAGAAACAGTGTTGTTTGTGAACAGAGCTGTGTAACGCAGTGGAGCACAAATTGCAATAAAGCGATCAAGGGCCATCACCATCAGGATGAAAGAATGAGACGCCCCCTAAAAAATGAACAAAGTACATTTGCACAAAGCATCCATAAAATGAAATAATGCTGTCATTAAACCAATATTTTGATATAATCTTTGGCAGAGTTACAGTCCCAAACAATAAGTCAGTTAGTGCCAAGTGGCAAAATACCAGATATGTGGGTTTGTGAAGAGACCTCTCACATTTAATAAACACTAAAATAAAAATATTTCCTCCAGCTATAGCCAAGAAGAGAACAAAAAGCAGGGCTGACACAGGTCCATAATACTCCTGTGAAAGTCCAGGAAATCCCAGGATGAAAAAATGTTTAATCCTTGTTACATTAGTGTAGAACATAATCACTTGAATTAACAGTATCAACCTATCAAAAGAAAACACAAACATCGAAATAGTTATTAGATGTGACAAGTTGAGAAAAATATGAAATAACATTAACAATAGACCTGTTAGTCACTACAGTGTAATTTCATGTTTTCTGTGGAGGATCTAAAGTGTAAATCATACCTTGTAAAAGTTACAATAGATCTGCCTCTATGGAAGTACTGCCACATGACACTGTAGTGACACCTTATATGTGATTAGCATGGTATTTGAAAACTAATATCAATGTTTACTTTCATAAACAATTAGGTCCCAAATGATCATGTTCTCTAACGAGTTCCACCCATCTGTGTTAACATGACACAAAGAGTAGTGTAAATATTATTCAGGTTCAAGCTTTCAGCCATAAAAATGATGCAGCTGCAATATACAGTGGCTTGAGAAAGTTTACACACCCAAGCTAAAGTTGATTAAAAAGAGGAATAAAAAAACATCTTTTGGAAATTGATCTTAATGCCTTAATTCAAAATATTTAGGAAAATCCAAGCTTTTAAGGACACCAATTTTCTTTGTGAATGAATAAGGTATTGTAAATAAATAAATGTTCATAGAATTAAATTCCCATAGAGGCAGGTACTTTATTTATTTTGCATTTGGTATGGCCATGAAACTGCCCAGTGGAGTATGCCCAACCAGTCTACATGTGTTTTGTGGATCTGGAGAAGGCGTATGACCGGGTACCCCGAGAGAAATTGTGGGAGGTGCTGCGGAAGTATGGGGTGAGGGGGTCCCTTCTCAGGGCCATCCAACCTCTGTATGACCAAAGCGAGAGCTGTGTCCGGGTTCTCGGCAGTAAGTCAGACTCGTTTCAGCTGAGGGTTGGCTTCTGCCAAGGCTGCGCTTTGTCACCAATCCTGTTTGTAATATTTATGGACAGGATATCGAGGCGTAGTCGGGGCGGGGAGGGGTTGCAGTACGGTGGGCTTGGGATCTCATTGCTGCTTTTTGCAGATGATGTGGTCCTGATGGTGTCATCGGCCTGTGACCTTCAGCACTCACTGGATCGGTTCGCAGCCGAGTGTGAAGCGGCTGGGATGAGGATCAGCACCTCTAAATCTGAGGCCATGGTTCTCAGCAGGAAACCGATGGAGTGCTTTCTTCAGGTAGGGGAGTGAGTCCTTACCCCAAGTGAAGGAGTTTAAGTACCTTGGGGTCTTGTTCGCGAGTGAGGGGACCATGGAGCGTGAGATTGGTCGGAGAATCGGAGCAGCCGGTGCGGTATTACATTCCATTTATCGCACCGTTGTGACGAAAAGAGAGCTGAGCCAGAAGGCAAAGCTTTCGATCTACCGGGCAATTTTCGTTCCTACCTTCACCTATGGTTATGAAGGCTGGGTCATGACCGAAAGAACAAGATCCAGGGTACAAGCGGCCAAAATGGGTTTCCTCAGGAGGGTGGCTGCGTCTCCCTTAGAGATAGGGTGAGAAGCTCAGTCATCCGAGAGGAGCTCGGAGTAGAGCCACTGTGGTTCGGGCATCTGGTAAGGATGCCTCCTGGGCGCCTCCCTAGGGAGGTGTTCCAGGCACGTCCAGCTGGGAGGAGGCCTCGGGGAAGACCCAGGACTAGGTGGAGAGATTATATCTCCAACCTGGCCTGGGAACGCCTCGGGATCCCCCAGTCGGAGCTGGTTGATGTGGCTCGGGAAAGGGAGGTTTGGGGTCCACTACTGGAGCTGCTGCCCCCCGCGACCCGATACCGGATAAGCGGATGAAGATGGATGGAAGATTAATTCTCCTTTAATAGTTTTTGCCTTTTAAAAATAGTCTATTATATTGACTGTATTGCAGTAGCTATTTTACACCAGCAGAGGTCAGTGCTGGCGGTACAGAGGAAGGATAACAGTACCCAAGGTGGGAAATTAGCACCTGCAGAGCGGTTAGCATAAGTCAGTCTAAGCATAAAGTAGAGAAGAGAAATGTTAGAAAAAAGTTTGAGTTATTGGTTCAATGTTTATAGTACCTAAACTCGAATATGTTACAGGTAGT
The DNA here is from genome assembly GCA_026937815.1 of Etheostoma perlongum. NCBI lineage: Eukaryota > Metazoa > Chordata > Actinopteri > Perciformes > Percidae > Etheostoma > Etheostoma perlongum. The sequence goes on from CM049373.1 coordinate 5,969,511, forward strand.
AACTGGTAGAACAGGTTGTAACAGGAAGAACGTCCGTGAAAGATGTAATGCCTGCATTTTAGTTTCTCTGGTAAGTAGCTAGTAATGCTAACCTTAGCTAAATATTAGCCATGCAGTGTTAGCTTAACCTAATGTTGAGAAAAGACAGTATTTTCTGTACTGAGAAGTTCCTCTAGAAAGAGTTCATGACCTTTTTTATTTATATTTGTTGTGTTTTGGTCTGACAGGTTTCTTGCTAAGAATGTAATTATACAATTTTAAGCAATACATGGAAAAAACACTAGGGAAAACAGTGGCCATGTTGCTGTTTAATAATATGATATAGAGTATAATGTTAATATATTATTTATTTGCCAATTGCATATTTACATACACATGAGGAATGTGTCTTCTGCATAGGAGCATAGAGCTCACCACTCCCGCCCAGAAGTAAAAATACAATGCAATTTCTCCATTGACAATTGGGAGTATAAGCCATTAAGCATAAGACATGGCCATAGCCATCTGGCCCCTTAATTTTCATTGGAGGCCCATTTCATTTCTCTCGGTCCCCTTTCAAGCGTCAATTATTTTCTTTGACCAACTTATAACCAAATATCTTCAAGTCACTCACACCTATCTGAAGAGTAATTTGATTCAGTATTTATAGCACATAAGAGTCTCAATATCCCACTCATGGTTAGCCTCTACAGTCTGCAGTCACAAACTTTCTCAGTTTTTTCATCAGTTTGCAATGTTTTATAGCAAAATTACTTTTTCAGATCAGATGTTCAAAAATGTGCGTGGTTTAAATAAAACAAATCTACCTGCATTTCTTTTGATTATTTACTTGCAAAAGTTAAAATGAAGCAATGCCTTCAGGGAATTTCAAGACAGAATTGAGTAGACTCCGTCAGCATGGTTGTTAGAAGTTGAAGACTGGAAGTTGGCTATGGGGTTCCATTTGTGCCATGTATTTGTGTCTGCTCCGTTTGTGCCAAAATTAAATCGACATCCTAACTGTATGTCTATGTGTCGTCTTCCATGTATATGTGTCTGTTTACTGTCTATGTCTATGCTATATGTCATGCTATGTGTCGTCTTCCATGTATACGAGAACAGTGCTCATAGAAGTGGAAGGCATTTAAAATTCCATAAACCCTTGGGTTATTTATCATCCAACGCTGCGGATTTGGACCCTGTGACCACAAGTGTCTTGTTGATGGTGCGGCCCGATGGATTGCTTCCTCAGGTGGTGTATCTGAATACGGAGCTCCTCAGCCAACGCAGGTGGAGACACTCTCAGATCTGGTCAGATCATTTTTGGTCAAGTTTTATTAGGCACTATCTACCCAGCCTGCAAACCCGCCAGAAGTGGCGTGTCATCAGGAACAACCTCACAGATGACAAAGTAGTTATACTAGTAGACCCCCAGCTACCAAGGGCACTCTGGCCTATCGGACGAGTGGTCAAGGTGTACACACAATGTTTCCCCCTATCTTTATAGAACCAATCCAGTTGATTAGAAGAGCACAATCCAAACACCACCTGCATCTTTCTGACAGACCCGCTCCTTTTCAGAATTCCCCTGACCTTCCCCCCCCACGGAAACCTTGACCTGCCACTTGAGTACTTTGAATAAAACAGTTTAATTCACACTCCTGGCTCTGCGTCTGTCTGCATTGGGTTATCATTCAAAAATAACAGGGACATGACCAGCTTCTAAACAGGCAGTAAACATATGTTTTACTTAAACCAAAAATCTTAAACTTTCCACTTTTCACTTGGTTACTTAATCATGTTTTTGTTTTTTTTATTCTGGTGATGATGTTCTATGTTCTATATGTCCAGTCTTGTCTGTTTCTTAAGTAACCTGTGCATTATTTCAGACATAAATATTCAGGATGCTGTTTGCAGATCAGGTTTTGTACATTATAGGATGGCACAACATATTCATTTTTAGAAAAGAAGAACCCGAAGAACTACAGAGTGGCTGTTTTAATTTACATTTCGAGCAATTGCAGGCTTACAGAACTTTCAAATTGAAGTCATGTTTAAGCATTGTGTGGAGTTTGAATGGATAACTAAAAACATTGATTATTAAGTGATTATTTTGATGCTAATAGAAAATGTGTTTATTTTATAATATTTAGAAAAATTGCAATACATTTTATTTATGAGTACCATAGAAAGAAAGAACACAAATATGCAAACAAAGTGTGAGTTAGCAGACATAAAAATGAAAAAGTAATATAAAACATTAAGAACAGGCTGGCTACAAGGAGTTTTAAGACGTGTTATAAAGTGATTCTATTCTGGATCTTTGCCAAGAAGAAAAGCCTCAGTAAACTTACATAGCATTTTTGTTCAGGAGACCCCTGCTTGAGGATCTGTAGGAGGATGTAGTACTAATAATATGGACTACTAATAGTGAAAAGCAAAATATCAAAATTGTTTCTAAAGCTCACAGGGAAGTGACATATTTGAAGCAGCAAAAGTAACTTATCACTTGATTGATGATGTATTTTACCCAGTTGTTGTGCTGTTATTAATTTTCAGAGTAACTAATTTCCTTTTCAAGTGTTCTTTGATATCCTTGGTTTTGAAACAGTATATTAATGGGTTAATAGCAGCAGGTAAAATACTGTACAGCATTACAATAACTATGCGAACTGGGACACTGAATGTAAATCCCACAATATTTGCCACGTACACAAAGCATCTTGGCATGTAAAAGAGAAATGTGATGATAATCTGTGGCAAGCAGGTAGACAGAGCCAACATGCGGCTGCTATTAGAACTGGTCATTCTCATAACTGCAACAATGATGACAAAATAAGAGACGATGATAAAACCCAGAGGCAACAGCAAACCGAACATGGCCATACCAAATGCCACTTCCTGAACTTCTCGCACAGCCTCACATCCAAGCACTGTTATTGCCTGATGGTCACAATAACACTGTGTAATTATGTTTAAATTACAGTAAGGCAATCTCAGAGCATTTACAACTATACCCACCATCCAACACATTGGCAAAATCCATGATATTCCACAAAGCACATAAACAGTGTTGTTTGTGAACAGAGCTGTGTAACGCAGTGGAGCACAAATTGCAATAAAGCGATCAAGGGCCATCACCATCAGGATGAAAGAATGAGACACCCCTAAAAAATGAACAAAGTACATTTGCACAAAGCATCCATAAAATGAAATAATGCTGTCATTAAACCAATATTTTGATATAATCTTTGGCAGAGTTACAGTCCCAAACAATAAGTCAGTTAGTGCCAAGTGGCAAAATACCAGATATGTGGGTTTGTGAAGAGACCTCTCACATTTAACAAACACTAAAATAAAAATATTTCCTCCAGCTATAGCCAAGAAGAGAACAAAAAGCAGGGCTGACACAGGTCCATAATACTCCTGTGAAAGTCCAGGAAATCCCAGGATGAAAAAATGTTTAATCCTTGTTACATTAGTGTAGAACATAATCACTTGAATTAACAGTAACAACCTATCAAAAGAAAACAGAAACATCGAAATAGTTATTAGATGTGACAAGTTGAGAAAAATATGAAATAACATTAACAATAGACTTGTTAGTCACTACAGTGTAATTTCATGTTTTCTGTGGAGGATCTAAAGTGTAAATCATACCTTGTAAAAGTTACAATAGATCTGCCTCTATGGAAGTACTGCCACATGACACTGTAGTGACACCTTATATGTGATTAGCATGGTATTTGAAAACTGATATCAATGTTTACTTTCATAAACAATTAGGTCCCAAATGATCATGTTCTCTAACGAGTTCCACCCATCTGTGTTAACATGACACAAAGAGTAGTGTAAATATTATTCAGGTTCAAGCTTTCAGCCATAAAAATGATGCAGCTGCAATATACAGTGGCTTGAGAAAGTTTACACACCCAAGCTAAAGTTGATTAAAAAGAGGAATAAAAAAAACATCTTTTGGAAATTGATCTTAATGCCTTAATTCAAAATATTTAGGAAAATCCAACCCTTTAAGGACACCAATTTTCTTTGTGAATGAATAATGTATTGTAAATAAATAAATGTTCATAGAATTAAATTCCCATAGAGGCAGGCACATTTTTATTTTTAAAGGCCAGTTTCATGGATCAGCATACTATGCATCCTGATAAAGTTCCCTTGGCCTTTGGAAATAAAATACCCCCCATCATCACATACCCTTCACCATACATAGAGATTGGCATGGGGATCCTTTCATAAGATCATCTCTCAATGCAAATAAAACCAGCTATTAGGCTAACTGAAATAAAACCATGCCAATCTCTATGTATGGTGAAGGGTATGTGATGATATGGGGTTAGTTTAATTCCAAAGGCCAAGGGAACTTTATCAGGATGCATATCCTGATCCATGAAATAACTGGCCTTTAAAAATAAAAATGTGGTCCCTGTCTTGATCCTGCCGGTAGCTGGTAGCTTGTAGTTGGTAGCTGCTAGCTGCCGTCCGGTTAGCGTGGTCAGCCAGGCTTCTGTGATAATTATCCTGACAACAATTTATGCAGCCACGGTGGTGTGGCTATGTCCTCCAGAGGATAGGTCATGGTTTTGCAACGAAAACTTTTTATTCCCCTCAACAATCGGTAATTGAGCACTGTAGTGGTCATGACCATATCAGTGACTATCTACCTACGGTACATGGAAACAGAGCAAATGATGTATGTGGCTTGAACAGTGATAACGTAAGAGAAGGTAGCTGTAGTCTCGCGCGCTGAAGTCCCGTTGTAGCAGGAAAATGGAAACAGTGCAGATCGCTCAGCGCTAACGTTTTTTTTAGGGGGGAATAAACTTCAAGATGTGACATGACCTGTTCTCTGGAGGACATAGCCACACCAACTCCGCTCCGTGGATTGTTGTCGGGATGATTATCACAGAAGCCTGGCTGAACACACTCACCAGACGGCAGCTAGGAGCTAGCAGCTACTGGCAGGACCAAGACAGGGACAAGGCCGTGTTCATGTGGCACAGACATTTCAATTGCATTTTTTGTCTGTTAAGAAGCACAAAAGCTCTCTAAAACTTGGCCTGGCAACTGCCGTTTTAGCTCAGTGGAAGCTCATATACATTGCTGCAGCTACTCCGTGTTGCCTGCACTGATTTGGGTTGTTGTTTTTTTTCAATTTAAATCATATCATATTTATGATGATCAAGATTAATTCTCAGAGCTGTCAACTGATCCTCCATCTGGTGGTGAGTTGGGTCAGGGGGTGGGGGAAGACTCTGGACAGACCTGGTAAGCCCAAACGGGTAGTGCGGGAAAATTGGGAACGTCTGGAGGAGGCCCCTGTCCGACGGACTTTCAACTCACACCTCCGGCGGAGCTTTTCGGGCATCCCTGTGGAGGCTGGGGGCATTGAACCTGAGTGGACAATGTTCAAAGTTTCCATTGCTGAAGCTGCGGCGGCGAGCTGTGGTCTTAGGGTCTTAGGTGCCTCAAGGGGCGGTAACCCACAAACACCCTGGTGCACCGGTGGTCAGGGAAGCCGTCCGACTGAAGAAGGAGTCTTTCCGGGATATGTTATTCCGGAAGACTCCGGAGGCAGTTGCAAGGTACCGACGGGCCCGAAGGGCTGAAGTCTCTGCCGTGACAGAGGCAAAGCAGCGGGTGTGGGAGAAGTTTGGAGAAGACATGGAGAAGGAGTTTCGGTCGGCACCAAGGTGCTTCTGGAAAACCGTTCGCCACCTCAGGAAGGGGAAGCGGGGAATCATCCAAGCTGTGTACAGTTAGGATGGGACGTTGTTGACCTCAACTGGGGAGGTAATAGAGTGGTGGAAGGAGCACTTTGAGGAACTCCTAAATCCAGCTGACACGCCCTCTGTGGTAGAGGCAGAGCTGGAGGATGATGGGGGATTGTCGTCAATTTCCCTGGTGGAGGTCGCTGAGGTAGTTAAACAACTCCACAGTGGAAAAGCCCCGGGGATTGAAATGAAATGCTGAAAGCTCTGGGTGTGGAGGGGATGTCTTGGTTGAGACGCCTCTTCAACATTGCGTGGAAGTCTGGGACGGTGTCTAAGGAGTAGCAGACCGGGGTGGTGGTTCCCCTCTTCAAAAAGGGAGACCAGAGGGTGTGTGCCAATTACAGGGGTATCACACTTCTCAGCCTCCCTGGTAAAGTCTACTCCAAGGTGCTGGAAAGGAGGGTTCGGTCGATAGTCGAACCTTGGATTGAAGAGGAAGAGGGGGCAGTGACTGTGCGCAAAGATACCACCGTGTTAACAGATGTTTCAGAGGGAGACGAGAAATGCGCGCCCCAGAGCCCCACTCCACTTCCGTGTATGTCTGTATGTCTTGTCCTGCTTTAATTGTTGTATGTCTGCAATTAGGAGATGGATCAAAATTATAGTAATATGTCCTGTCAGACCCGAGAAGGAGGCTGAGAAAAGTGAACTAGGAAAAGAGGGGAACTGTGTAACGTTTTAGGAAAAAGGATTTAGATTTAATGAGGGAAAATTTGGTTTAAAGGGAAAATTTGGTTCAAAAACAAATACATAAAAGTAGTCAATTCAATGTGGGATCCATCTTGTACAACACAAGTTTTAAAGTATGGGACTTAAGGGTTTTGCAATATCCTATTAATGCCAGTAGAGAAAATAATGCAGAATAAATTAAAGAGAAGACCATAGGAGGAAGGGGGACACAAGGTGCTGCAGAGACAGGCTGTCTTTTTGACTTTTTGATTGATGATACTATAAATAAAATTGAATTGAATCTAAAAAAAAATTGCATGAAAGAGTTACTTGGTTAAATCACTTAGGTAATAGAAAACGGCTTTGATCATTTCCAGTTTAAGGACAGAAAAATGTGAGGCTTCCTATATTGTTACATTTTCATACCTTAAGTACATGCAGTACTTTTGTGATACTTTTCTTATATGAGCAATATTTTAGGGGAATTTTGTTGGTAACAGAAATACAAAGATATTAGTTTGGAATTGGGATTTTAAACTTAGAACAGTGAAATTATGATATTTCTTTCTATTAGTAGAAACGTTTTGGAATTAATGTCATAGATTAAGAATTCTTTAAAGTTTTTTTTTTTCTTTCCAGAGGTAGAGGACAGCTGAAGTATGGGTTCTTTCAAGAAAACACACACAGGTATAGAGAAGGATAAGGTAAAAAAGAGTTATGCATAAAGTAAAGAGGGGTTGCGGCAGACCTGCAGCTCAGTGAAGATTTTGATCATAAATCACACAGTGTAATGAGATATGTTCTTATATCAGGTAACAAACTGGATAGACTGAACCACTGGGTGCTCCAGTGGGTTCTACTGTTAATAGGATTAAAGGTCATAAAGAACACATTAGACATTAATTAGTACACATTTTTGTTGCAACCTAAAAATAGAAAATTAAAGAAACATTATTTTTGTTCATCTAATTCATCTAAGTTTATTGGTTAAGATAAGATTGAAACCTATCCAAGCTGATATGAGATTCCATTCTATGTACATTAGATGTTGTGCTCAAATGAGCTTTTAAATGAAGCTTAATTATGGATTTTGTTTGTATTTTGAGTTTTTATATGACAAATTGTTTAAACTATTAAGTTGATGTTGAAAACATTTTATTTGGGTGATTCTTTTCTTTTTCTGTTTTGACTTTTTGTTTTGTTGCTTTTAAGATCAAGATGAAGTTTGTAACGCAAGACAGTGTGTTAATGGCTAAAACTACTACATAATTATGAATAGGTATGCTGTAGGAGACATAACTCAAAAAGAGGGATACAGTAGCTATAATACAGTGTCCACAGCATCAAGGATATTGAACTACTCTACAATTTTGTTTTGATTTGTGCAGAAACATGACCCGTAAGGTAAACTGAGGCTTAGAAGAGATAAGTTCCAAAACCAATGTTTCTCTTTAGAATGTTTGTATGGATTTTATAGAGTTAAACCAGCAAGAGGGAAAGAAATGTTATTTTATAATAATGAGTGACATACACTAAATGAATATTGATAAAAGAAAAGATAATGCTTTTTGGAGTTCTGTTTTGTGTCACACAGTGCCTCGTTGTGTCAGAATCCGGTCCATCTCGCTCCTCCAGCTACAGGATCAGAGACAATCTGTACCAGAAGAATGACAACAACCATCACAGCACCTCAGACCACAGCACAGCTAAAGACCATAAAGGTTCATGGTCTGGCTGCAATTCTTGGCCCAAAGTGACATGAAAAGTGAACCAGGGCTAAATGTTTGATAGTGATCGCAACATCTGTAAGTGTGCTGTGCTGGACCGCAGAGCAAGCAGTGGGGTCCACATGCTCTGGCTGGGGCCTTCCTGACGATGAGGTGAAAGGGCTCTGCAAGGGTCAACCATGTGACCCTGAGGCCTGCTACACCATAAACAGAGACACTGAGGTACGGATCAACGACCAGAAGATGGACTGATAAGGAGAAGGGGGGGAGCGAGAGACCTCCTGTTCTGGTACTTCAGACGCACACATGAAGGCAGTTTGCTACTTACAGAGTCACATTCTGAAAACACACATACAATACTGGGAAAAACTAATATTTTAGAATTACTTATTCTTACTCCACAAATAAGGTAAAGTTCGTGTAAACAAACGTATAAAGGGTTAAGACATGCCTCAAAGATATAAGCAATTTGGTATGGAAAATTACATTTTTTGGGGTCTTATAAAATTTTGTAACATTTGCATTAAATTTCCTGTTATAGTTTCAAGCAAGATCGGTGGCAACTATGTTAATACAGATGGATTAAACATAGTTCTCACATTTTCAATAAAGTGTTAAAAGATGATTTGGTAGGGATAGATCAGGTCTTGCAAAGTACTGTGATTTAAAATGTAGACAACATTGAGTAAACATTTAGGTGATGATCTCACAGAGTGAGATAAAGGGGGAGTGTAAAACTCCATGCTTTATTCCAGGGTGCTCCATGATTAATGCTGGGATGTTTGTCATTTCATTGTGTTCACTGAATAGGATCTCCATAAAGGTGATCTCACGTAAAGGTGAGATCAAAAGAGGGTGTTGTTGGAATTTAAAATTTTATATGTGCTTAAACATTGTGGGTGATTTGCATTATACATTCAAGCTAAAAGGTAAAAGCATTATTTCAACATAAATGAAGACATGTGGGTCATGCATTAAGTTTGTTGTTATAAGTTTATAGTTTGTTGTTTGTTGCATTAAGTTGTTTAGCAATACTTTTGTTTTATAATATAAGATGTTCTGGTACATTTTGTTATAACCCAGCTCTACAAATGTGTCATAAGCTGAATTGATGATGTTAGAGACATCCTGTCTCTGGTTTCAGTCACCCTTTATGGCCCTACTGCTCTGTTGCTTTCCAAGTCTCTGATGGTCATAAACCCTCAGTCACATCCCAACTAAAAGATAAGGAATAAGCACAAGACCCCACCCTTTGTGAGATAATACTGGGGGTCTGAGGGAAAAAGAGTCAGACAAATTTGGGGGAGAGCCGTGTTAGGTTGACTCTGTATTTGTCTCTAGGATATCCTATGTAATAAAATGGATTCACATTTCAACATCTAAGATTTTGACTAGTAAATGAATGAACCCTGAGAATGGAGCAGGATTTAGCTCCAACAATACTCGGCTGAAACAAGTATCCGGTACGGATAAAGCACTTTTGCCGAGTACAATTATTATACGAGTAATGCGAGTCAATATCTGTGCTCGGATTTAATAAAAGTCCTCATTGACTGTGTCTGCCTTCTGTGATAGGCTAGCGCTAGTCACAACGCCCCTCCCCCACACTATTCTGTGATAGGCTAGTCACAGCACCCCTCCCCTACACTATTCTGTGATAGGCTAGTTCCAGCGTCCCTCCCCTACACGCATACAGATTCCTTGTGTTGCTGTGTGCTGCTCCGCTCACTCTCACTCGCACACAGAACACGGAGAAGTGAACAGCTCTCTCTCTCTCCCTCAGTCACTCAGGGTCGCGGGTCTTTTCCGTTAACATTTAAGGTTTCTTCAGCTTCAGGTTTGTTTTTAACTTCGGTTCGAACTAGTACTTACTTAGTAACCAGTAGATATCTGGTAAACGTGGGGTTTGTTCAGACATTCTGCTTGCATTGCATCTCTGCCTGTCTGAGTTTTTTTTTTTAAACTGCCTGCTGGCTCTAACCAGTTTTTTTTTGAGTGTCTGAAACTTTCTTGCTATATTTTATAAAAAAAAATAAACAAAAGGGAGTTGTGGTATAAATAAATAATATTACAAGTTAAGATACACACACAAACACACACACACACACACAAACACATTCCAACCCCCCCTCTCATGATCAGTGATACAGAATAATGAGCGATACAGAGAGTACTTCAGCTGACACTGCACCACCAGTCAGAGTTGGCTTAACCTTGCAGGACAGTGAGGGTCAAATCAGTGACCATGAAAACAGTGGCAGTACCTTCCTTTCTTTCTCTCTCTCTCTCTCTCTGTGTGTATCTCTTACTCAATCACACTCACACATACCTGGTGTGGAAATAAAAAAAAAAAGATCACATTGATCATAAAAAAATTAAGTTAAAAAAAGAAAGTTATATTGAGTATGAAAACTCTTGTTCATTACATTTTACTTCATAATTGCAACCACATGTGTTGTATTCATTGTTGCAAAACTTGTTCTGTATATAGTTTGTTTGTTACCATGACAACACCATTGTCACCATCTGAAGCTCAATGCTGATGCTGTCATGTAAATAGTTTTCTAATCAGCAATAAATATAACAATTTATGATCAACCCAATTGCATGCTTAAAATAGCATACCGGTTAAAGCCCCGCCCATTTCAAGACAACCCGACCAACTTCCGGGTTAAATCCTGTCCACTTCCAGGTTAAATCCTGCCTACTTCTGGGTTAGGCCCCGCCCAGTCCGAGTACAGATACAAATACAGATAATTCATGTGGTTAACAGATACATATACAGATAATGCTGTACTCGCTCATCCCTAGTCGTTACTATGAGTCGTTATGTCGTTTCAATATGTTGTTATGATTGTCGAAGTGTCGACTTACTGCACGTACACACCAATGGCGACTTGAACTTATGAAGTTACCGGAAGTCATTCATTTTCAATGGAAGCCAACTTCTCTCCGCTGCAAGGAGCGGCAAATCTATCGGCATCGCGTTTTGAGCGTCAAGCAGAAAGTTCAGCTATGACGCGATTTAACGGCAAGCAGCGGCTAACGCCAGCAACCAGTCATTCTTGATGATGTAAACTTTTGTTCCTACCAAAACATTAGTTCTGAGGACAAGCTCATAATCGCCGTTGTTGGGTTACTGGTAATAAATTTTATTTTTAAAGGTGCCTTTCTCGGCACTCAAGGACGCCGCACAGGGTATTCATATATTAAAAACAGCAAAACAAATACGATACATAATAAAACAGCAAAACAAATACTATACAACAGCAAAACAAATACTATACAGCAAAACAAATACTATACAGCAAAGCAACGAAAAAGGCAGAGCAATAGACATTTAAGTGGAGTAGGCAGTTTTAAACAGATGTGTTTTGAGTTGAGACTTGAAATGAAATTGTTTGCACATAAGGACCAGTTAGCGTTAGCTGCCGGTCACATCGTCTCTAAACAGTCCGCTCACAGTGAAGAGCCACCCATGAGAGAGAGACATAATGGCTTTCAAACAAGCAAAGTGGCAGTGTGTCAAGCCCCCCCCCCCCCTCAAAAGCTACAGACTCAGAAATGGCACATACTAAGGAAAACTCATTGTGGGACTGGCTCTAGCAGCTGTGATTCTGAACCAAGGCTGAATTTTGGGAAAGACACTTCAGATATGGTATTAGGGGACCACTAATGTCTATATAAAAGAGACTTCAGATACACTATTAGAGGACACTAAGGTCTATATAAAAGCATCCAAAGAGCACCATGTCATGGCACCTTTAACATGTTTATTAGCAACATTTTGTGGCAATGCAGCAAGTGAAAAAAGGGTGAAAAACATCAAAGAAGCAGTCACAAAACTTTACAGTTTATAGTCATATAGTCACATCAAAATAAAGACTAAGTTTGAAAATAGGTATGGTCCAAGCAAGGGCCCAAGAACTAGAGGGGGCCCACCCACTTTACTCCCCTGGCCAGATTTGGCTTTGAGGCTGGTGTGATCCCATCACAAGATGTTCTCTAGTTCATACATTTATTTTGTTTACTATATTACACTGCTTTTATGTCAAATTGCTTTCTATCGGCAATTAGTAACCTGCTCTGGTATATTTGACACATAGTTTTACTTTATATTGTGTAATCTCAATTTGGATTGAGTGAAAACAAGTCACATAAAAATTAAATAAGTAAAAAAGGTCAACCTTGTACTTACTGTAGAATGTATAAACCAAGAACCCAGAGGATGTGTGTATTATGAAATATCACTGATTTGTTTTCATATACGAGAAGACTGTTGAATAAAATGTCAAAGTTGAGCTGCTGTGTTAGAAGTCATTGTAGCATGTATAACATTGTCTTGCCTACAGTGCGTTTATAATGCAATTAGCCTACTTAGAAAAGTCTTGCAGGGATTTTATACTTCATATAATCATCTAATCATCAATTGATTGAGTTAAAGATAGAGTTAAACTAGTTTTAATGAACAAATAATGCAAATTGCATTAGTACATGCTATTATTGCCTTAAGGAGAGGAGCCACTGCTTAGAATATATATTTAAACATTAAATGAAAAATGTTATAATCATATTTTTATTGAGTTGGTAGCACAAGTAAAGTAAAGTAAAGTAAAGTGATTAATAACATTTGTCTAAAGTTTACAAAGTTTAGGCCCATCTCAAACATGGTTTATAATTATCTGGTCAATAATAACTAAAGTTATCATTAAACAACCAAAAGCTAAGCCATGCTCAAATTTTTAAAACACTAGTTTTAGCAGTGATCAGTAATTGTATTTATTTTATAGTGTGTAGTTTCTGTCTTCCCATGAGGAATTGTAACTAATAACAAAGTTATTAGCCTAAAACATTGGATATTTTTAAAATAACCACAATAATGGAAAGATAGGAAAACAAGATTATTGCAAGAGGAAGCAAGAGACAAAACATGGCAATACAGTGAGAAGTAACCTGTACAATTTTAACATTCTCACCACATGTCTGACTTGTTATAGATATGTGGTCACAGTAGCACTGAGCAATAACATTTGATTTACAGAAAGGTAAAGTTAGGGCATGGAGTACAACAGCTACCATCAAAGACGCAGCCGTCATGACCATAGGTGAGGGTAGGAAAAAAAACTGACCGGTAGATCATGAGCTTAGCCTTCTTGCTTAGCTCTCTTTTCGTCACAACGTTGCGATAAATGGAATGTAGTACCGCACCCACTGCACCAATTATCCGACCAATCTCCTGTCCCCTTACTCGCGAACAAGACCCCAAGGTATTTAAACTCATTCACTATGAGTAAGGACTCATTCCCTACCTGAAGAAGGCACTCCATCGGTTTCCTGCTGAGAACCATGGATTTAGAGGTGCTGATCCTCATCCCAGCTGCTTCACACTTGGCTGCGAACCGATCCAGAGAGTGCTGAAGGTCACAGGCCGATGATGCCATGAGGACCACCTCATCTGCAAAAATCAGCAAAGAGATCCCCAGCCCACCGAAGCAGTGCACCCGATCCCAGTGGTTCCTCCCACAGGTGGTGGTCCCATGGGATGGAGAGAAGGGCGCCATGGAGCTTCTTTGGGTTGTGCCCGGCTGTGCTCCGTGGCAAACCCAGCCACCAGGTGCTCGCTGACAAGCCCTCCGTCTGGGCCTGGCTCCAGGCTTCCTCCGGGTAGGGTCACTCCCTCTCTACCTCGTTCACTCATACGGGTTTTTTTAACCATTCTTTTTCTGGCCCCTCACCTGAGACCACTTTACCATGGGAGACCTTACCAGGAGCACACAGCTCGAGACAACACAGCCCTCAGGTTCATAGGGACACACAAACCTCTCCACCACGATAAGGTGATGGTTCCCGGAGAGGATTTTATCTTTAATAACTTAATCAAATGAAAGATAAAAGTAAGGCTTGTTTATTGCTAAGGCCATATGGTTAAACTTAAAAGAAGAAGGAAATGTGCTAACAACAACAACAATTTATTTTCCAGGCATTTGAAAAAACACTACATGGCAGTACCTGGAGGTCTGCATTTAACTTATGGATTGAAAATCTGCAAATTTCTTTAGCACAGCACAAACATAAACAACACTGGTTTGGCTGTATCAATTGGCAGTTATTTATAGATTAAGACCCACGTAGGTTAAGAAAATTCTCTCTTAAGACATGTGGGACCGGATGGGATGGCATGTTGCTGCAGGATGCTGTGGTAGCCATGCTAGTTCAGTATGCCTTCAATTTGGAATAAATCCCCAACAGTATCACCAGCAAAGAACCCCCACACCATCACACCTTCTCCTCCATCCGGTCACCTTATCTCCGTTGCACAAAGACACGGCGGTTGGAACCAAAGATTTCAAACTTGGACTCATCAGTCCAAAGCACAGATTTCTACTGGTCTAATGTCAATTCCTTGTTTTTCTTGGCCCAAACAAATCTCTTCTGCTTGTTGTCTCTCCTTAGCAGTGGTTTCCTAGATGCTATTTGACAATGAAGGACTGATTCACGCAGTCTCCTCTTAACAGTTGTTCTAGAGATGTGTCTGCTGCTAGAACTCTGTGTGGTATTCATCTGGTCTCTAATCTGAGCTGCTGTTAACTTGCGATTTCTGAGGCTGGTGGCTCAGGTGACTCAGATGAACTCAGCAGCAGAGGTGACTCTTGGTCTTCCTTTCCTGGGGCGGTCCTCATGTGAGCCAGTTTCATTGTAGCGCTTGATGGTTTTTATGAATGCACTTGGGGACACATTCAAAGTTTTTGCAATTTTCCGGACTGACTGACCGTCATTTCTTAAAGTAATGATGGCCACTTGTTTTTCTTCACTTAGCTGATTGGTTCTTGCCATAATAGGAATCCTAACAGTTGTATGAAGGTAAATATGGTGCAAAGTGAGATGTGAGCACTTGTAAAATATGAGTTGAGAGCTTGTAAAACAAATCTGTAGTTGTAGATGCGATGTGAGCACTTGTAAAACATGACTTGAGAGCTTGTAAAAAAAATCTGTAGTTGTAGATGCGATGTGAGCACTTGTAAAATATTACTTGAGAGCTTGTAAAAAAAATCTGTACTCGTGTTTATTTTTATTTTTTTCACTTGAGTCACTTTTTCAGTACAACCACAACTCAGTGATTACAACTTCTCGAATCTGTCGCTGCAGCGTGCTCTCTCGCATCACACAGCGGCGAGTCTGCGCTCTCGACTTTCGCAACACTTCTTGCGGTACATTTGGTGCAAAACTAATTTGTACCGGTGGACTTAGTCTGTTGAGCTCTGAGCCAACAGAACGGCCGGGGACAGCAGGGTTTCTATTGCCAGATGAGGGGCAACTCTGTCCGGCTTATTTATGTAGCATGAAAGCTAGCGTTAGCTAACTAGCAGCCAGCCCGCTTATAAATACTGTTATACCTTTTAATTATCTCAACACTTTTTAACAGACAACTGAAACACTGGTGGTGAGCTCCAGGGTCCTGTACCCGCAGACGGACCGCCGTTAGTGGGGCTTGGCCAGCGTGGAAACATCGCTAGAAAGCTCCGCTGCCGACCTCGACCTTATCTGATCTCCAGCGGGACACGGAGAGCTCCAGACCCGGTAGCAGCGGCACAGCCCCCCTGGAGCCCACCGCCAGTGTTGGTGGAATAGCAAGCTAGCGTTAGCGAACTAACCAACAAGCACACTTACAAATAAATACAATTTCATTAATTTAATTAAAGGGCAGGCGTTATACCCACTGATGGCGGTCCGTCCGCGGCTGCAGGACCTGGAGCTCACCGGCCGTGTTTCAGTTGGACTGTTAAAAAGTGTTGAGATAAAAAGGTATAACAGTATTTATAAGCGGGCTGGCTGCTAGTTAGCTAACGCTAGCTTTCATGCTACATAAATAAGCCGGACAGAGTTGCCCCTCATCTGGCGATAGAAACCCTGCTGTCCCCGGCCGTTCTGTTGGCTCAGAGCTCAACAGACTAAGTCCACAGGTACAAATTAGTTTTGCACCAAATGTACCGCAAGAAGTGTTGCAAAAGTCGAGAGCGCAGACTCGCCGCTGTGTGATGCGAGAGCACGCTGCAGCGACAGATTCGAGAGGTTGTAATCACTGAGTTGTGGTTGTACTGAAAAAGTGACTCAAGTGAAAAAAATAAAAATAAACACGAGTACAGATTTTTTTTACAAGCTCTCAAGTAATATTTTACAAGTGCTCACATCGCATCTACAACTACAGATTTTTTTTACAAGCTCTCAAGTCATGTTTTACAAGTGCTCACATCGCATCTACAACTACAGATTTTTTTTACAAGCTCTCAAGTCATGTTTTACAAGTGCTCACATCGCATCTACAACTACAGATTTGTTTTACAAGCTCTCAAGTCATATTTTACAAGTGCTCACATCGCATCTACAACTACAGATTTGTTTTACAAGCTCTCAAGTCATATTGTACAAGTGCTCACATCGCATCTACGCGCTCTCACTTTTGCACCATATTTACCTTCATACAGTTGTCCAATAGGGCTGTCGTCTGTGTATCAACCTAACTTCTGCACAACACAATTGATGGTCCCAACCCCATTAATAAGGCAAGAAATTCCACTAATTAACCCTGACAAAGCACACCTGTGAAATGAAAACCATTTCAGGTGACTACCTCATGAAGCTCATTGAGAGAACACCAAGGGTTTGCAGCGCTATCAAAAAAGCAAAGGGTGACTACTTTGAAGAAATTAGAATATAAGACATGTTTTAAGTTATTTCACAGTTTTTTGTTAAGTACATAATTCCAATGTGTTCATTCATAGTTTTGATGCCTTCAGTGATAATCTACAATGTAAATAGTCATCTCATTGAATGAGAAGGTGTGTTCAAACTTTTGGCCTGTACTGTATGTGTATTGTAGATGAAACAATGAACTGCAGAATGCAAAGTGTGTTTCATAATAATGTACAATAACGTACAACTTTTCTTTTCAATATCAGACTAGTTGAAATATATGAACATGTGAAAGAAACATTTAATTGTTATTTTATTTTACAACACAAACTGCATAAAATCCAGATGATGAAAAAATAGACGTCAGGAGAGGACATGAATTCACAGGCTTATACATCAGACTTTCCCATAATTTAAGGACAAAAAAACAACACAATAACAAAACAAAAAAAATATGGTAAAAACAAAACAAACAAAAAACAAAAATAAACAGCAAGAAGAAACAAGATTAACAATAACAGTAATCAATCAGTCAACAATCCAATACATACGAAGAAATGCATCAAACACAATCCAAAAAAGTAAAACTAAAGTAAGGCACAATGGTATTTTATGCATTACATTTTAGTTTTATTTGACACATTTCTCAGATACCTTTTGTTTTCATTTTAATTTATTTAGCAGAACTGTGAAAAAAAAATTAAGTCTTCCACCATAAAGAGAAAATAGTTATCAAATACTCTAGAGTGAAAGTGGTTTAGATGGACAAAGAGTTTTTATTTGTTATTTGATATACAGAGATATGGTAAGATTCATATTTAGACACTATGCATAAAGCTTCATTCCAACTTTAGCTTTTTTCAATCTCTTCATCAAAACATCTTTGATATATTGTGTTTTAAAGCAATATATGATTGGATTAAGAGCACAAGGAAGAAGACTATACAACAATATCAATAATATGCGGATGTCCAAACTGAAAGAGAATCCTATATAATTAGCTAGATAAACAAAACATCTTGGCATGTAATAAAGGCAAGAAATTAGTAACTGTGGTGAACAAGTTGAGAAGGTTTTGTATCGTCCTTCTGCATTTCCTATTCTTAAAACAACTACAAAGATGGAAATAAAGGAAAAAAGTATAAATGAAAGGGGAAGCAGGAGACTAAACATTGCAAGGCTGAAAGCAACAGTCTGAACATATTTAACATCTCCACCACATCCCAGGCTTACAACTGAATTATGGTCACAATAACATTGTACAATTATGTTAGAATTACAATAAGGCAAGGTTAGGGCATGATATACAACCGCCATCATCCTAAGAAATGTACCAATCCATGACAACCCGCAAGCCATAGATACAATGTTGTTTGTAATTAGAACAGGATATTTTAATGGGAAACAAACTGCAATAAAACGATCAAGGGCCATAATAAGGAGAAGGAGAGATTGAATTGCTCCCAAGGAATGAACAAAAAACATCTGAGTGAAGCAGGCAGCAAAAGATGTTATCTTGTCATCCCACCAATATCTGGATATTATTTTTGGTAAGGTCACTGTCCCAAATAACAAATCATTCATTGCCATATGACAGAAGATCAAATAGGTTGGCTTATGAAGATGCCGCTCAACTCCAACAAAAACTAAAATAAATACATTACCAACAAGAATAGCCATGTAGGTCAAGAAAAGAAGAGTAGATACAGGTCCATAATACATTGGGTCAAGTCCTGGGAATCCAAGTATTATGAAGTCTTTGATTGCTGTTATGTTCGTAATAATCATTTTTTATGTTAAAATGAACAAATTCTCTCTAAAAAGACATTTGCAAGTTTGTTGTAGGTATATCATTCAGATAGTCCTGTAGTCTTTATGATATAGCTGTTTTCTATTGACTATGAGGCTGAGGCAATCAAGGTTACAGTGCATTGCATTTTATAAAGGCTCTTTATGGAATGATGTAATGAGATATGTGGGCGGGATAATCTGTGTGCACTATTCATCATTAATGCACTATTCTTCATTAATACCTTGCTGATCAAATATGTCCTAATTAGGGATGAAGGTTATAATTGAAAACAAACTAAATCAAAGTGGGAAACAACATTGTTGTTAACTGAAATAAAAATAAAAACGAGGCATTACAAAAAAAAATGATAACTAACTAAAACTGTAATATCTGTTTGCAAAACTACCTATTATTAAATGTCCTTAGTTTTGTTCTTTGTCAATGTCTTTCACAGAGACACAACATAGATCGTGCCCCTCGCCTGGCATCATGGCGGTACTGAAAGTTGGAAGAAAGCGGTTGAGTCCTATTTGATTATGACTGTGTCAGATAAAATCAGATGCATTGCTGTGGAAGATGGTAAACTATGTGGACAGTTCATTACAGGGGAACATCCCACAAATTTGAAAGTACATGGATGTATGGGTACAGGGCCAGGCAGCATGACGGAGACAACCGTAGGACAGAGAACACTACAGGCATGCTTTCACCGATGACCTGAAAGCTGCTGGTTAGTAAATACACAGGAACACCAAAAGTGGGAGGAAGTGTGGGTTGTGTTTTGAGACTGGGAAACTATGTGAGTCAATTTACTTCAAAACGCTTGCCACTTTACTCAAAC
The DNA here is from genome assembly GCA_026937815.1 of Etheostoma perlongum. NCBI lineage: Eukaryota > Metazoa > Chordata > Actinopteri > Perciformes > Percidae > Etheostoma > Etheostoma perlongum. The sequence goes on from CM049373.1 coordinate 5,989,002, forward strand.
CAAAGTTCAAAACACAGGTTCATTACTGCAGCATCTTGTGTAGAATGTTCACATATTTGTGGTCATCATATGTACATTTTATTTATTTTATATAGGTAATCACATACAGGAAGACCACAGTGCAGCTGGTAATTTTACCAAAATAAACACATTTCAAAACAAAACAGCCAGGTTTATGGTGATTTTGGCTGTCTTGATTTCTCACAGCTAGACCCGCGATCAGACACACGGAGAGAGAGGACGACAGGCGGACAGAGAGAGAGAGAGCGAGACACACACACACACACACACACACACACACACATAGACACATATAGGCTACAATCACCACAGTTTTCCCAACTCATCCTGTTTCTTTCTATCTGAGAGAGAGAGAGAGAGAGAGAGAGAGAGAGCGTCCAGTATGAATAGTCAGGCGCAGGAGGATACCATGGTTAATGCTTTATTTTTCTGTGCTTTAATTGGGACACATCCCGTTAGCCAGTTAGAAGAAATTGTTTTTCTATGCTTTCTACTCCGTCCGTGCACCATATATTTTTATTTCATGTTTTCAGGTCTTCTGTCCGTCTATTTGGTACGTACAAACGTCTGTCCCATTTTTGTGAACGGGATAGCTCAGAAATGCTTAAAGGGAATTTCCTCAAATGTGGCACAAACTTCCACTTGGACTCAGTGATGAACTGATTATACATTAGAGGTCAATGTCAAAACACATTTTTGGCCCAAACTCTAAAATTCCTTCGCCAATTGCGACATTTCACACAAATGTGATGACATGTTATATTCAAAAGGTCCAAGGTCAACTTGCAGTGACATCATAATGTTCTGCAAAAACACTATTCTCGCCGTTATTCAATGCCAGCAACTGAGAACAGAAGACATTTACATCAAAAGGTGTAAACTGAAGGTTTTGCCATGGCCTTCACAATCCCCTGACCTCAACATAATTGAAAATCTATGGATAGACCTTAAAAGAGCAGTGCGTGACAGACAGCCGAGAAATCTCAAAGAACTGGAAGACTTTTGTAAGGACGAATGGGCGAAGATACCTCGAACAAGAATTGAAAGACTCTTGGCTGGCTACAAGAAGCGTTTTTAAGCTGTGATACTTGCCAAAGGGGGCAGTACAAGGTATTAACTGTACAGGGTGCCCAAATTTTTGCAGATGCCATTTTTTTGTTTTCTGTTATTTTGAAAGTGTAAATGAGTGACATATTATACGAATGTCTAATCTGTCATTTGATGCCTTTTGGAGATTTTTTCCATCTTTTCTTGGCTTCTTTCTGCATATTAATACAATTTTTAACCTGGGGAGCCCAAACTTTTGAGCCCCATTGTAAATCAAATGTTTTATTGTTAAACTAACGAAATCAAATAAAACTCGCTGGCTCTCGGGCTCACTCTGGCCAGCATTGGAGTGTTTTGTTAGAAATGTCTTGTACTAGTTAACTGTATGTTTTTAATGATGTTGGCAATTGTGTGCTCCTTGGTGCAAAATGTAATATATATTATTATTGTTCTTTATTTTTCTCCTCTTTTCTCCCTTTTGTTTTTTGTCTTAGTTTTTTGTGTAGTGTTTAATTATATCTTTTTTAAGAGTGTAGCTTATGGTTTTCATTTACTACAAGTGATCTTTTATCTCTGTTACTGATATATTAAACATTAAAACATTGATATCATTAGTGTGTGTATGTGATGAAAAGGTGTTTCAAAGACAGTCTTTGCAAATGAACCCATCGTCAGCACAGATCCCATTCTCTTTGCCACAGGTTTCGTGAAACCAGGCAGAACAAGGGTCACATTTTACCCATTCCTCAGTAGCCTTAGGATCCTCTGGGTCACCATAGTGGGTGTTGCAAACTTTGCAAGGTGACTTGCTTTTCTTTTCCTGATTTCTTTTCCCTTTGGTTGCTTGCTGAGCGGGCACTTGCTGGCTTGCTTAGCTGGTTTCTTGCTGGATGTTTTTTTTGTGATATAGTCAATGTGTTCCTCACTTGAAAGATTATATGAGGGTGGCTTCATACGTTTTCTGATGGCTCTCTCCCTTTGTGGCACTGTGATCAAGTCAGTGAATGTCACAGACTGAACAAAAAGAAAATGACAAAAAGAGCCTATGTTATTGCAAGACATAGGATAATTATTTTGTGTACATTTTATATGATTAGGGACTAAATTGTGTGTATGTGTGTGTGTGCGTGCATGCATGAATGTGCATGTGTATGTTTGCGTGAGCATGCATGTGTAACATGTCATGTAACATGTCAAGTTTGAAAGTAGTATAAAATATCACTTATTGTGGAGGTGGAAGGTCCCTCATCCGGGGAGTGTGTTTCTTCCTGTGGTGTGAACTGGTTGAAGATATCATTATCTTCCTCCGGTACTTCCTCCAACACAACCTCTTCAAACAACACCTTCTCATCTGGAAAAAAGTACAGTGGTTCCACAGGTAGCAGGGGTGTCAGGGAAGCAGAGGACTGAAGTCTGGCTGGCGGATCGGCAGGCGACTGAGGTCTGGCTGGTGGATGGGAGGACTGATGTCCAGAGAGCAGAGCTGATGGCTGGCGGGCAGAGTGGGTCAAGGTCAGCAGGGGCGACCATGGTCCAGTGGGCGGGGTTGGGAGAGACTGCGGCCTTGTGGATGAGGATGGTAGAGTGGATGGTAGCACTCTTTCGGTGGTCTTGCTGGGGGCAAAAGCAGTCTCAGGGAGGATGTCTTTATTGAGTGGGAACATCCCTGTCCCCCGGAACCCTGCCTGGGCATTTTCAACAGTGGCAGCCTTTGCCCAAGCCCTGCTGAACACCGTAAAAAATTCCATCCTTGACAGCTTCTGCCCCGCCATCATCCTCGTCCACTTCCTGCCTTCCTGGTCCCAGTGGTGCTTCAAACTCTTAAAAAGGGCCTTGTCTGCCGGTTGCAGCGCATGGGTTGTGTGGGCAGGGTAGCACATTATGTGCACATTCTTGCTCTTCAGTAGCTTAATAAACTCCATGTTATAGACATGGCTACTGTGGCCATCAAGGAGGAGAAGGTAGAATACCCTTGTTCTACACTTTTTGCGCTCCCTCTACTTGACGTATGACACAGCTGACTTCAATTCACATTTTGAAAGTCATCCACAGTTATAATTTCCACATAGCAGATAAAAGAAGCCTTTTCCCTCCCTTTAAGAATTGGCTTGAATTGAGACATGTTTCAAAATGACATGGTTACCATTGTGACAGCTTTGACCTTCAATTAGTCCTCAATCAATATTTGTTATGAGACTTGCCTGTAGGGATGTAACTGTATGAAAATTTTGCCTTACGGTTATAGTGACCAAAATTATCACGGTATTTTTGAAAGTGTGTTCAATATGTTCAGAAAGCACTGATAGGCCTACACAGTGTGTAACAGAATTTATTATATTACAAAAAATATAGGCAATAGGCTTGTAAAAACTATTGAAAACTAAAACACCTGAACCAGAGATGTCTGACTTTGAGATCTAGGAAGATTTATTTAAAACTCCAACATGAAGTTAACTATGAAGTTGTATTTAACGTTACCTGTGAAGTTGGATGTGGTTCTGAAATATGAGCAAATAATAATGCACATTAATAAGCATCTGACTTACTGTTAACATAATTTTCTAAAACTAAATGTTATAGCCACCAGCATATAACAAGAAACAATATTAAGAATTACATTAATTTCTTTGTAATAATTAAAATTAATGTAACATATTGCTCAGTAACACAAACTGAGAATAAGCCACATCTATTACAGCACATATATCCATAACGGAGCTAACAGTGTAATACACCTTTAACAGCTAAGCATGTGGCTCCACAGGCTAGTCTGAGTATCAAGACGTGGCTGCACAAGTAATATTAAACAATCTGCACATCTATCAGCTTTGCAATAAGAAACACAGAAACAGCAATATTATCAAGGCGATAATCTCTCTCTCTCTGTTTCTCCCTCTCTCTGTCTCTCTCTCTCTCTCTATCTGTCTCTCTCTCTCTCTCTCGCTCTCTCTCTCCAAATGTCACGTCGTAACACTGGCAAAGCTTCCATATTGTAGCAGAACACTTGGTGAAGATAATGAGGCAGTTAAACCCAAGACAGTTTAACAAGCAACAGAATAGTTTTAACCTACTTTCTGGGCTACCCGCATCACTTCAACAAGAAAATGGGAAAGAAAAGAAAAAGACAAAGATAAAAGTCAGCTGATTCATTCTGTCCCTTTCTCCTGTCTGAGCGCAGTGCGATTAAACACAGGGTTTCCACACTGTGGCAATTCACCGCGATGATAAGGCTATTTTAAATGAAAAAGATAATTGTTATCGTCAACATTTCTACCGTGGTTTATCGTTACACCGGTAATCATTACATAATTGCCAGTTGTCACAAGGAGAGATGGCTATTAAGAAGAAAGGAAAAACATTGAATAATGAATTGGTTTATCAGCTACTTATAGCTGAAACTTGTGCTTTTTGTGGAACAGCCATTCTGTTGAATTGCTTCTGCAAACTTTCTCTCATGTCTTTAGCTCTCAAGCAGTATATAAGTGGATTAATCATGGGGGGACAAAGGCTATACAGCATAATAATTACTATTCGCACATCATCATTAAATTTAATGCCAAGGCCATTGCTGGCTAAATAAACACAACATCTGGGTAAATAATAGAGTGAGATTATAATCAGTTGAGGACTGCAAGTGGACAGAGATTTTATACGACTTTGGAAATTTGCTATCTTAAATACAGCTATAAGTATAGAGCAATATGAGAACAGTATGAATGCCAGAGGTCCCAGTAACACAACCATTGCCAACGCTAAAGCAGTGACACCATAAGGAGCCCTGTCAATGCATGCCAGCGTTGTTATACTAATATGATCACAGTAGCAGTTTTTGATAATGTTTGAAGCACAGTAAGGCAGAGGATATGCTCTAATAACTAACACTAAAGTGGCTAAAGTGGCAGTTACCCATGCTGTAATACTTAGAATGAGGATAGTGGAGTTTTTAAGAACAAGGGAATAGCGGAGAGGATGGCAGATTGCCAAATACCTATCCAAAGCCATCAGAAAGAGAATAGAATTAAGTGTGCCAAGATAGTGAACGAAGAACATTTGAACGAAGCATGCAATGAATGAAATGTTCCCTGATTGAAACCAATACCTACTGATGATCTTAGGTAAAGTGACTGTGCTAAAGAGAATGTCACATGCACTTAGATTTAGAATTATATAATACATTGGCTTATGAAGGTTGCGGTCAGTTGCAAATAAAAAAAAAACTGTAACATTGCCTGCCACAGTTAAGAAATAGACTAAGAACAGTACTGCTGAGACAATTCCTTGGTACTCTGGATGAAGTCCAGGGAATCCAGTGAGGATAAACTCAGTGACAATGCTTTGATTCCCCCCCCCGGCATGATGGAGGACAAAATTCCTGAACAGACTGAAAAGAAATATAAAACATTTTAACATCATATCATCATCATCATATCAAACATTTAAACAAAAGCAATGTAGCAACACCTCATGCACTGTCAGCTATTTGATTGCAATCACTGTTTTGCATTAAAATTAATCAAATTAATAAAACAAAGTGTGAGTAACTCACACACTTATTATCAGACTTTAAACAAACGAACAAGCTGATCAATTTCTACCACTCAACATTTTACACCTACATGTTGTCAAAGACTTTCAGATGCAGAGGATGAATCAAATAATTTATCAAGAGGCTAAGATGGTGCAAAAATAAGATCTTAATCTAATGAAAAGATCTTAAGTACTTCTACAGAAAAAAACTGAAGTTAGTGCACAGTTACAAGATATTATGAAGACAACTGCAACCACTCCCTCCAGAAGACAACCCACACCTGCTTGTGATGAAGGTCAATGTCTCATCCTTTTTATTCTCTGTGGATCACTAACAATCAGTCACATAAATCTCATGAGGGTTAATTGGAAGAGCCATTCATTTAATAATGCCAATGGATTATAAGTCCCACATGAATAAACAGTTGCACTTGAACAAAACCCAAATGTGTACCTAAATTGTTACTGAGGAGGGAGTGTTACTATCCCCAGTGTTTAATAGTGGTCTCTACAGCATAACATGCAAGCAAATGCACAAGCAAATGATGAACATGGAATGTGACGCCTTTTAGCTTATGAGTTTTGTGTCTTAAGTTGTTGGACAATGCCTGCATGTAGATATTGTTACTACAGTTGTTTGTGGTAATTGTAGTTTGTATTTTTTGTAAAAGTTTGTAATAGAAGTAGCAGTATGATTAATGTTGTAGTTGTACTAGTAAGCTTCATCTACAGTACATACATTTTGAAAACCTGTATCCAGCAGTGACAGACCAAAATCGATTATAGCCTACTGATCATGCTTGTTGTTGCTTGATTTTCGGGTTGCTGCTTATTTTGTTTTTGCCTTTTGTCTGTTGTCTTCAGACTCTGCTACATTCAGGAAGTTTTTTTTAAGAGAGAGATACAATAAAGAGGGGAGTGCACGGGGCCGGCGGCAGCAAAACCAAAACATGCATCATCTTTCATTGACTTTAAGAAAAGTCAATGGAAAACAATTGCACAGAAAATACCAGTACCATTTCTAACTTCTGATTGGGTGGGCAGCCTAAAGCCCACCTCTAATGTCGCCTACTGCCTCGTCTTCTCATCATTATTTTATTCTGAAGTAGACTTGTCCGTCGGTTTGTGTCCGCTCTCTTTGTAAAAATAGAGATGAGCAGCACGGCTTCCACAGTCAGTGTAACAGTTCCAGTTAATTATAATGGACGTGCTTCCGTGTTGTGTGTCTGCTGCAGACATGTGACACTGCGTCTGTGCTTCTACCGTAGTTTCAGTTTTCCACCTCCAATGTGAAGCTGGCACCCGTTGGGCCACTAATGCACTTTTCTAAACTGTGCTACCAACCGCCCAAGTTGTCCACCTATTTTTTCTACCAGCCCACCCTAATATAACAGGCTAGAACCATCCCTGGGAGTTCATATCTAACTGCTTGAATCTGTTGATGAAAACCATGTGTTTTAATATATAATAATATTAAAGAGGGGATGCATCGATTTGACAAGATAATCGTAATCAAATCCTGAGACCAGTGAAGATTCAGACCCCCAATATACATTCAATGAATAGAAAATCGACTTGTTATAGTTGATTGAGTTAATTGATAATCAGAGTTCAGGCAGTTAAACCACACAGTACTTGCCTTCATAAACAAACATAAAACGTATTTTGACCAGTGAGGCTACTGTATAAGCCTCATGTATTGCTGCCATACAGGCTACAGTACATTCAATGTACAGCATTCATATTTTGACTTTCCTAAATCTATGTAACTCTATTTAAGATGACAGTTCATACAAATAACATATTAAAGAGTTGAGGTTGCCACAAAGTTGGAGGAGAGAATTGTTTCAACAGAAAATATGTGCAAAACACAGTGTTTGGAATATGTGAACTCTGGAGAAAACAAAATTACATAAGACTGTTTTGAGATAAGAATTCCCTAAGGCAAAAAGATACACACATTGGAAAAAACTCCCAGATGCACACTTATGTTACGCGTGATACACTAATTAGCTTCCCCATGGATCTCATTTGTGTTGTTGTATCATCATCCATCATTAATGTTAAACTTTTAACATTAAAATCCCCAGGGGGACTATGTCTATGGTCTATTGTTGCATGAAAAGATCTATTGTTGACCCTAGTACAGCAGTTTGCTTACTGACATATTGTACATAACTGACAACACAAGTTATATATTTTTAAATGATATATACATTTATTGTTATTAAAACACATTTCAACTTGTCATCTGATACCCCCACCCCCCACAGTTATTGTGAACTGAACCGCTTAATTTTCACCAAAACAGTGGTCAGATGAGCAGAACACAAATGTGCCTATATAGTAAATTTGTATAAGCAAACAGCAGCCTGACATGAAAAATATAATTGTCTTATTTGAAAGAAAACATCACTCTGTGTTTTGAAATAACTGACTTGACCTTTTGTGCTTTATATTCACTAGTGCAGTGCCTGTTTGGAATGTGCCGTTTGCTCCGCCTGTGGTTTTTCTCCAGAATCATTGTACCCAAAATTACTTAAAGAAGGAACCAAAGGGGCCCCGGGGTGGAATCTGCCCTGTGGCCCTTTGCTGCCCCTCTCTTCCTCTCTCCCCTTTCCTGTATATCCTCTATCACTATTAAATAAAGTAAAAACTCAAAATAAATCTTAAAAAAAGAAGGAACCCAAAGCACTTAGTAATAATATGCAAACCCACTGTATACAGTGAGGTTTGAAAGTTTGGGCACTCCAGGTAAAAATGTGTATAAATGTGCATAAAGAAGTCAAGAAAAGATGGAAAAATCTCCAAAAGGCACCAAATGACAGATTAGACATTCATATAATATGTAAAAAAAGTTAGATTTCATTTCCATCATTTACACTTTCAAATTAACAGAAAACAAAAAAATGGCGTCTGCAAAAGTTTGGGCACCCTGCATAAAAGTTTGGGCACCCTGCCATAGTCTTTATTTCTTGTTTAGGTATCTTCACCCATTCCCTTACAAAAGTATTTCAGTTTGCGAAAGGTCTATCCTTAGATTTTCAATTATGTTTAGGTCAAGAGGTGGGGAAGGCCATGGCAAAACCTCCAGTTTAGCCTCTTGATGTAATCCACCGTGGATCATGAGGGGTCAGGATCATTATCTGTTTTTGAAGCCTCTCTTTAAAGCTTTTTCCAGATTTATCCAGGCACAAAATTTGCTGAGGGGGAAAGGCCGTGCCACTGGTTACCAGTTTGGTGATGAAATGTCGGGATGATTGTATTGAAAGCACTGAAAAGAGAGAGTCAGTGAGCATCTGCTTGCGCCGCAATCTTCTAGTAGGAGATGATCTGTGCTGCTTCAGGTTATCATAGTAAACAAACTATGCTGTGGGCATGGTACGCTGTGTCCATGCTCCATGTATTTCTGTCGTAGGTTTTCCACCTGCAATTAGGTTTTCCACCTGTAAAGCAGTTTACAGCTTCAGAGACCAGAGGCAATCACGTAATACACAGGTGACTATAGGGCAGGTGGATTTTTCCTGAATTATTAGACTCCTTATTAGTCTTTATTCTTATATCTTTATTTTTCTCAAAATATCATGACTCCAAATGTCAGAGAACACAGATGGGATGAGTTATATTTTGAATGTGCACAAAGTTCTGAACATTAGCAGAAATCTTTCTGAAACACATACTGTGTGCATAAAAGTTCACCAGAATGCTGGAAATTAATTTGTTTAATGCTCCAAATTTTCAGGGTGAGAGGGGGGCCCCAGAGTTACCAGTTTGGCTGAGGAAAACAATGAAAGCACTGAAAAGGAGAGAGAGCCGTGAGCATCCGTCATTTTAGTAGGAGATGATCTGTGCTGCTTCAGGTTATCATAGTAAACAAATATGCTGTGGGCAATACGCTGTGTCCATGCTCCATGTATTTCTGTCACAAAAATTAAAAAATAACCAGAGGCAATGCCTACCAGAAAGGGCAGGTGGAAAGTAAAGTCTTTAGGCAGTATCTTTATTTTTCTCAAAATATCATGACTCCAAATGTCAGAGAAAAGATGGGATTTTATTTTATGTATTCTGAACTCCTTTTCATACTGTTATCTCAGAATTTTGACTTTATCCAGAAAGCGCAGAAAGTAAAGTAGGCAGTACTGTCTTCGGTAACTGCACTCAGAATTCTGACTTTATTCTCAGAATTCTGAGATTAAAGTCAGAATTCTGACATATTAGGCTCAAGTGGAAACAATAGTTCACCAGTTCATGTAGTGGATGCCAGTTTGTGAATCAGCAACAGTTCATAGAAGATGCCAGTTTGTGAATCAGCAACAGTTCATAGAAGATGCCATTTTGTGAATCAGCAACAGTTCATAGAAGACGCCATTTTGTAATGCATCAAATTGCATTGAATGCCAGCCATTGTGCTGGAACTATCCATTCTCTCCATTGCACATTTATGTAGTTTGTTTTACTTTTATTTACTAACTGAAATAAATATGTGCAATATGTTGTTAATGATATGTTGTCTCTAAATCTATTCATTTCTGTATGTTATAAATGTCTAAATCTGTGTAAATAATAGAAAGGTCGCTGATTAACACTTGCAATTCAGTGTCGTGATGGTTTAAAAAAAATTCTGAAGGTAGTAAAAAAGGTATTAAAAAGTAGTAAATTTAACTAAAGGATTGCTGTACATACCTTGTAAAATGATTGAGCTTCATTCCTCCCAATTCCCCAAGATCTGGTAAATCATGTCTAGTTGTCAAAATTTTCAGTTGGATTGACACAAGCCTACTTTAAAAAGGGTCAATTTTATGAGGCTTAACCTTATTATTTATGCAATGTGCACTTTGGAGATAATTGTCTTTTTTCTTTGTTCTTCTGTGCAGATTGACAGTGACGTCATTGGGCTCATGATCTTCAATTACTGTTATTGCCTCCCCTCAATAGGATTTGATCAGTGTTGCTACTCACAACAATGCCTGCTATGTATTATTTGGATGAATATATCAAACTCTACTTCAGACTTTCTTTCAGTAACAAAGAAATACTAGCAATTTTAGCGCACAACAATCAAAAAGTAATAAGTGTCCTGACTTTGAAGAGAATTTGTAGAAGACTTGGTCTGTTCAGAAGGAAGAACCAGTCTCACTTGGATGAAGTGCTGGCTTTTGTTCAACATGAGATCATGACCAATGGACAGATGCAAGGTTATCGTTGGCTACACCTTTGTGCAGTTAAACAGGGATTTGTTGTATCACAAGATACCGTCAGACGCATCATCAAATTGGTTGATCCACAAGGTGTGGAATTAAGACGAGCCAGATGCTTGAGAAGACGCCAATACTGCTGCAGAGGGCCAAATGCGCTTTGGCATATGGATGGCTATGATAAGTTAAAGCCCTATGGCATTGCCATCAATGGCTGTATAGATGGCTTTAGTCGCTTTGTGTTATGGATGGAGGCCTGTACAGTGATCCTAAAGTAGTTGCAAGTTACTTCATCAAAACAGTTTCAAGCATAGGGGGTTGTCCAAAAAGGATTTGTGCAGTCAGGGGAACAGAAAATGGTTGTGTAGAAGAAATGCAGATATTTTTGCGGCGCAACCACCCAGATAGTTTTGCAGGGGAGAGACGTTTCCTTTATGGAAGAAGCACAGCAAACCAGCGCATTGAGGGATGGTGGGGTACCCTCCGCAAATAAAGTGCACAGTTCTGGATGAACTTATTTCAAACTTTTCAGGATGATGGCCACTTCACAGGAGACTTTTTGGACAAAAGTCTCATCCAATTCTGCAGCATCGTTCTGTGTGCCCATGCTGTTTGGTGAAAATGCCATTCTCTTGCTGCTTAGTTTTACAGTGATTAGTTGGGCATGCTGTATCTGTTCACTGTTGATTTAGCTGCTGAAATGCAAAAAACCAAGGTTGCCGTTTAGGCAGCAGTTGCATAGTTTAAGACCAACTATATCACGTTTGTATTCTGTACTTACTGTTTGTTTCTCTGCAGGATGAACTTGATGAAGTTGTCAACACATGGAATTCACACAAAATCAGACCACGATCAAGTGAGGATGTGGCATCGGGTCGGCCATTTGTGATGTACTCATTCCCAGAGTTGCACAGTGCTGAGGATAGACTGAAACCAATTGCCATGGAGGAAGTCCCTTTGTGTATGGAAGAGTGTACTCCTAAAGGCCAGTTTCCGTCTAACAAAACTGTTTTTGAACTGTGTTGTCTCCTAATGGAGGAGAAAGGATGGGATGCTCCAGCAGATCCACTTGCTGCAGTTGATTTGTACATCATGTTAAGAGTGGAAATACAGAAAATTATTTAATCTGTTTAAGATGAATGGATGTTGGATGCAAAACAAAATGCTAACTCTTAACAGATGAAATTAGAAAACTACAATTCAAGACCCTTAATAAAAATAGCAAAATTGTAGTTAGAGCGCTGCTTCTGAGTATAGGAACCCCTGCTTAAGTTGAATAAAAAGAGAAATAAAAAAAATCATCTTTTAGAAATTGATCTTATTGCCTTAAAGAATGAGGAAAAATCTAACCACACAGGACACCAATTTTCTTTGTGAATGAATAATGTATTCTAAATAAATGTTCTTCCTTAAAATACAGGGGGCATAAGTACAGTACACACCCCCATAGAGGCAGACATACAGTATGTTTATTTTTAAAGGCCAGTTATTTCATGGATCAGGATACTATAAATCCTGAAAAAGTTCCTTTGGCCTTTGGTATTAAAATATCCCCTCCCCCCCACATCATCACATACTCTTCCCCATACCTAGAGATTGGCATTGGGTATTTCCCATAAAATCATCTGTCAATGCAAATCCAACCACTTTAGGCTAACTGAAATAAAACCATGCCATTCTCATGGTAAAGGGTATGTGACGATATGGGGTTATTTTAATTCCAAAGGCCAAGGGAACTTTATCAGGATGCATAGTATCCAGTATTTTTAGGAAGAACATGTATTTATTTACAATACATTATTCATTCACAAAGAAAATTGGTGTCCTTAAAGGTTGGATTTTTCCTCTTTTTTAATTAAGGCATTAAGATCAATTTCCAAAATATTTTTTTAACTTAAGCAGGGGTTCCTATACTCATGAACAGTACTTTACATTTGTATTTAAAGAAAGTAATTAGTCAGTTTGTATTTTTTTTACAAAAAAATGGGGATAAATGAAAGTGTTAGGTACTATACTATGTGCAGTGAGGACAACTGAGGTATTAACTGGGATCTACAGCTTGTAAGCAGTGAAAGAACGTAAGATGGTTTAAAAAAACAACACCATAGTGTTATATGTATATTTTATTTAGCCAAATATGTATCAATAAAAATATAGGCCTTGCTATTTAATGTGTTCCTAAGAAATGTTTGACCCCCAGCAATACCATTTCCATGGATTTCTGATTATTGTACATCTACTATTACAACTTTTTACAACTGTTTTAGGTTTTGTGTAAGATCAGCTCTTTCTAGGTAAATTGCTAGCTGTTTAATCATGCCTAGTTGACACCTTACACTGATTGATTTGTTTTTAATTCCAGTGGAATGATTTTTTCACACTTGTGTCAAATATGAATGACTTTAAAACACTTTGTAATATTTCTCAACTGTATTTTAAACTTCATTTACCCCTTCACTTTCACCAATATGGACAAAGGTTCAACATTCAAATGAATACACATACAAATGTGAAAAAGTAACATTTTATTAACATTAAAACTTCATATTAAACATTTTTTTTAATAACATGGTTAAATCTCATAACCTCATAGCCTGGTCTGTAAAGTGAATATAACCAGAATGACTTGACTTTTTAAACTAACATTTGACCATTAAAAGTAACATTTTACATGTTTATAGTAAAAAAAGGCTTTAAAAGAAATCTTAACTAAAGAGATGGTCACAAGCTAAAAGTGCATGAACACCACATGACCAATTCTGCATAACAAATGCAGTATATGAAGCATACAATTTTAAATTGATGCTTTAAAAAATAAAATATATATCCTCTACATCGTCTTGTATAGCCTCTATCGATGCATCTTCTACAACTGTAACCCAATGTAAAAGATCATTAACACCTCAGGTCAACATTGGCTATTCAACCAAGGTCTGTTACTTCCAAAGTTGTATCATAAAATCTAAATCATACATGTAGTGTAGAATTAAGGCAAGTGTTAATGCTCATAAAAACTTGCAAAGCTATATGCCAGACTTGCTTTTAGTAACAGAAATACCTTCTCGTATTGGATTAAAATGAGAACCTGAGAATTTGGAACATGGATTCCTATACATCTACAGCCCTTTGGCATTGCTAGTATCAAATGTGGTGATCCACAAGGTACTGTAAGAACGCGAAATTTTCAGACTGCTCTGTATAGTGCATGCACAATATCAAACCAAATTAAAAGCCATCAGTTTTGCTGCTCACAACAATTCTTGCAATGCCGGATTTGAATGACTTAATCAAACTCTTTCAGTAACAAAGTAATATTTGCAATTGTAGCACATAATAATCAGATAGTAATAATTAAACTTTAAAGACAATTTGTATATATCCTATAGCTGATATTGCTGACTGGATAAAGTAGTGATGAAGCATGCCACAGTTGTTGCTGCTGTTGGAATGGAATCCTTAACCTCAGTTAAACAAACAAAACATGTTTCTGTCCAGCAAGAAGGTCTTTGTTGTACAGCTGGATAACTTGATCTGGTGTAGATGATTCTGGCTTTGGTAATGGTCAGTATAACAGTTTGTTGTGGTATGTGAATGCACCACCAAAACACATGAAACTTATGATTATATAGTTTTTGTAACAAAAGCTGGGCTTCCTTCTGCACAGCTGGAATAAGCTGTCTCTGACTATTAAGGGTCATGCTGAAGTGCTTATTATACAGGATGTCCTAAGTATCTATTCCTCACACTTCCTTGCATTTCTATCCTTGAAATCCTGCATTAGATCAAATGTGAAAAGTCTTTACAGTGGCTTGTTGTCGGATTGGTTTTGTCAATCTAAACAATGTCCATTACCCTGACATTGCTTTCAAGAACTGCATTAAATTCTGAGCGAAAGTCTGGGAAGTTCTCATAGCTGTCAGCTATATGCAGAATCTTCCCACATGTGTGCCCGCTTTACTTTCATCTAGCTCTCTGATTAATTTTTTCAGATGATTTATGACTTCCTTCTGTTTTGTAGTCAAATCAACGTCAAATTTCAGCAGCTTGCAGACCTTTTTTGTGGTTGGTTGCAGGTCAAAGAACAACTTGGTCAGTGCTTCTGGACTGAGAGAGAGATGATGATGATGGGTGATCTCCCTCCAGCAATCAATAACAAACATGGGTTTTTTTATGCAATATTTCATCAACTATTGTAGGAAGAGTCTCCGCTGTGATTCTCCTTCTACAGTCATAGCTGTCTAGAACTTCCACAAGATCATCAGCGTGAACTGCCGACAAATTACTCATCGCTTGCATCAAAACCTCACGTTCTTGGCTGCTCACAAACTGCAGAAAATGTGCTTTAAGATCACTATACACATTGTTGAAAAGCACTTGTTCAAGGAATGGTAGTGCAAGTG
Organism: Etheostoma perlongum; assembly: GCA_026937815.1. NCBI lineage: Eukaryota > Metazoa > Chordata > Actinopteri > Perciformes > Percidae > Etheostoma > Etheostoma perlongum. The sequence goes on from CM049373.1 coordinate 6,004,192, forward strand.
GTGTAGGGACCAGGGACCCAAAGTTAAATTAATGTTGAGGGATCAACTAAGACCACTGAAATTCTAAAGAATGAGATCCACTGATTTACATAAATTCTAATTCAAATTCAAATGAATTGCTTTTTTGGAGGACTTATCATATTCAAAAACTCACCAAATTTGGCGGTCGCATCAAGTCTGGTGAAAATTTACGTATTTTAATGGTTTCGGGAATAGGCGCAAAAAAATGGCTCGCTAGCGCCCCCTACAATATTAAGAAAATTCAGCCACTGCAGCTCGTTTAACGTAGAGTCACAAAACTTTGTACACATATGTAACATTGCAGGGCGGACATAAAACTCCATTGTAGCCCCCCCCTAAACCCAACAGGAAGTCCGCCATTTTGTATTGAATGTTCGAAATTAGTGCGATTTTGGCCATTTCCACATGTCGTACTTTAACAAACTCCTCCTAGAACTTCAAACTTGGTGTGTGTCATCTTAACATGTTAACGATGAAAAGTTATTAAAGAAAAAATTTTCGTCATAGGGCGTGACCGTGGCGGGGCGGCCATTTTGTGCGATTCGCCACCGAAACAGGAAGTGGGTGTAACTTGAGCGTACATTGTCCGATTGGCTCGAAACTTTTCAAAAAAACCAAACCAAAAACCAAACTAGCAAAAAATGCAAAACTATAATAACCTTGCTAGGGATCATATCAATATCGTTATATTATTATATATCGGCAATATCGGTCCGGTGAGCAAAACTGGTCCGATGTCATCAACCAATATTTATTTACTGTATGTCTAGCTGCCGTTGTGTGTTGGGGCGGCGCTGGTTTGTTTTTTTTGCCAGAGTTTTTGATGCAGCTCAGGATTTACATGCTGAAGACTAACAGCTGGAAGCGCAGCTATTTTTATTTCGGCGCCCATGTTATCCAATCTGTCAAGCCACACCGGGCGCATATAGCGTCCATAATTTCGGCGTCTCCTCTATTTCTTGTGCAATACACGACCATACGTATGTGTCAAGCCAGGCAGGTAATCACATTCAGGAAGACCACAGTTCAGCTGGATATTTTGCCAAAATAAACAGCCAGGTTTATGGTGATTTTGGCTGGCTTGACTTTTCACAGCTAGACCCGCAATCAGGCACACAGAGAGAGACGACGACAGGCAGACAGAGAGAGAGCGACACACACACACACACAAACCCACACACACAGCCACAGCCATATATAGGCTACAATTACCACAGTTTTCTCCACATCATCCTCTCTTTTTCTATCTGAGAGAGAGAGAGAGAGAGAGAGAGAGAGAGAGCCAGGACCGGCGGAGTAGAAATACGCATCCAGTATGAATAGCCAGGGGCAGGAGAATACCATGTCAAATATTTTATTTTTCTGTACTTTAATTGGGACACATCACATTAGCCAGTTAGAAGAAATTGTTTTGCTTTCAACTCCGTCTGTGCACCATAAAGTTGTATGCCTCCGCGCCAGAGATGGCAAAAGTACTCACTTTCCGTACTTACTACTACCATCCGTAGTAAAAGTAACAAAGTACAAGCTTGGAAATTTACTTAAAGTATAAAAGTAAAAGTAGCCTTGCGAATGACAACATTTTTTTATGCAAAGCTACCTGGACCACACAAATGTTACAAGAGAGCACGCTGATGAACTTCAGTGGACATGGAGAACACAGTCTTTATATGGCAATGGCTACATTATAAATGAATGTCTGCCAATAGGCCTAAAACATAACATATTATGATAAAAACTGGGACTCCAGGTTAATAAGATTCTGACAGAGTAGCAAGATATGAGTTCAGTTGTGATTCTGTGAGAATTCACAGATCCAGTTCTATTTTTAATCTTCCCCTTAACATTTAAATGAATCTACATGTATGTGTGTGTGCTCAAATATGGCTTCTGGAAAGAAAATAAAGGATTAAAATATGAATGACTAAACAGACATTAATGAAGAAGTTCCCCAGCACATTGGCCAGGAGTCCTTCTTGATGCCTACTGTCTCTCAAACATCTCTCTCAGATAAGGCCGAGGATGATCGGGAATGTCTTGCTGCTTGTCTGCCGGATTTCTGGGATCTCCATTTTCTTCATTTTCAATCATGTCGCCATCCTACTATGTGCTAACGTTAGCGCCATATCAAGCCGCAATGATTTGCTCTGAATTAATGCAGAATGCTGAATCTGTTGAGTTGCGTCCAATGCAACGTACAGTAGATATATTCCCATCTATTTAGATTGAATATGGTATTGATGACGTAAACAATAATAACGATAACTCCAAATTATGTGAAAAGTTGAGGATTAGATTAGGACTGTATTAAAGCTGATTCTGATTTCCAACTTTGCCCCACGAGTGTCTGTTAAAACACAGACGGAGACAACTTCTCTCTAGCTAAGTTTTCATCCACTTGTCAATTGAATTATCTGTAAGTTGGTGAACAGGTGAAGAACACACCAAAATCACTAGCTAACTTACTTTAAATGTGCAAGAACTATATACCAATACCAGGTTTAAGTGAACTAACAACATAAATTGTACGACTTACAGATCTCAAAGAGGCACAAACACGATCTCAGCTGATTATCCTTCGAACAGCTAGTCTCTTTTTCTTTTCTCTCACTTTTTTCTCTGTGTGGCACGTGCACCCACTCGCGGTGTGTGGCACGTGTCCACGCTATTTTCCGACATAACAACCTCTTGTACAAAACGAAAGCAACAAGCCAATTTTGACAAAATGTAAGGAGTAGAAAGTACCGATATTTGTGTTAAAGAAATAGTAGAAGTAAAAAGTTGCCACAAAAATAAATAGTAAAGTAAAGTAAAAATATCTAAAACATCTACTTGAGTACAGTAACAAAGTATTTGTACTTCGTTACTTCCCCTCTCTGCTCCGCTCTGGCGAAAGCTGTAACAAGATGCGTAACATTTTTCTATTTGTACGTACAAATGTCTGTCCCATTTTTGTGAATTAAAATGGCATCAAATGAGCTACGCTTCGTGGATGCTTGCTTACCCCCTTGGTGAAATGTTGGAGTCACACAAGGTCATTCAGAAACAAGGTAATGAATTTGTGCGAGGTATGTGTGACGTCAACCTGTTCTCACTCCCGCTTGGTAAGTGGCTCTCAGAGTCACCTACTGATACAAAGTCTGGCACGTGGGACTGCTGGGATTGGTTGAAGTCGCGGGAAGCTCCGGTCATTGGTCAAATTTGCGGAAAATTTGCGGTGAATGGTTATAATTGCGAGTTGCACCAAAGTCACAGTGATTGGTTGAATTTGCAAAAATTGCCGCGATCTTGACATCGAAAAATGGACTGATTGGTTTTTCAGTTACTTATAGCTGAAATATAACTTGAATTGTTTCCGCAAACTTTCTCTCATGTCTTTAGATCTCAAGCAGTATATAAGTGGATTAATCATGGGGGGACAAAGGCTATACAGCATAATAATTACTATTCGCACATCATCACTAAATCTAATGCCGAAGCCATTGCTGGCTAAATATACACAACATCTGGGTAAATAATAGAGTGAGATTATAATCAGTTGAGCACTGCAAGTGGACAGAGATTTTATACGACTTTGGAAATTTGCTATCTTAAATACAGCTATAAGTATAGAGCAATATGAGAACAGTATGAATGCCAGAGGTCCCAGTAACAAAACCATTGCCAACACAAAAGCAGGGAAACCATAAGGAGCCCTGTCAGTGCATGCCAGTATTGTTATACCAATATGATCACAGTAGCAGTTGTTGATAATGTTTGAAGCACAGTAAGGCAGAGGATATGCTCTAATAACTAACATTAAAGAGGATGCAGTGGCAGTTACCCATGCTGTAATACTTAGAATGAGGATAGTGGAGTTTTTAAGAACAAGGGAATAGCGGAGAGGATGGCAGATTGCCAAATACCTATCCAAAGCCATCAGAAAGAGAATAAAAGAATTTACTGTGCCAAGATAGTGAACAAAGAACATTTGGACGAAGCACGCAATGAATGAAATGTTCCCTGATTGAAACCAATACCTACTGATGATCTTAGGTAAAGTGACTGTGCTTAAGAGAATGTCGCATGCACTTAGATTTAGAATTATATAATACATTGGCTTATGAAGGTTGTGGTCGGTTGCAAATAAAAAAACTGTAACATTGCCTGCCACAGTTAAGAAATAGACTAAGAACAGTACTGCTGAGACAATTCCTTGGTACTCTGGATGAAGTCCAGGGAATCCAGTGAGGATAAACTCAGTGACAATGCTTTGATTCCCCCCCGGCATGATGGAGGAAAAATGTCCTGAACACACTGAAAAAAAAAAAAAAACATTTTAACATCATATCATCATCATCATATCAAACATTTAAACAAAAGCAATGTAGCAACACCTCATGCACTGTCAGCTATTTGATTGCAATCACTGTTTTGCATAAAAATAGGATTAATAAAACAAAGTGTGAGTAACTCACACACTTATTATCAGACTTTAAACAAACGAACAAGCTGATCAATTTCTACCACTCAACATTTTACACCTACATGTTGTCAAAGACTTTCAGATGCAGAGGATGAATCAAATAATTTGTCAAGAGGCTAAGATGGTGCAAAAATAAGATCTTAATCTAATGAAAACCCTAAACCAAATCTGATGTACTACAATAGAAAAAAAATTAAGTTAGTGTGCAGTTACAAGATATTATAAAGATAACTGAAACCACTCCCTCCAGAAAACAACCCACACCTGTTTGTGATGAAGGTCAATGTCTCATTCTTTTTTATTCTCTGTGGATCACTAACAATCAGTCACATAAATCTCTCTTAGCCTCTCTAGCAGAAATACATCAATCAGTTACTGTGAAGACAAAAAAATAAGAAACATAATATTGTTTTACTTTTATTGTATTTCCAGTAGGTGTTAATGTCTGACTTTTTCCAATTGACATAGTAATTAATATTAAATTGGCCAGTGTGTGTGTGGGAGGGATACTGCTATGCCAACTATGCATAGCAAGGAACTCATGAGGGTTAATTGGAAGAGCGATTCATTTAATAATGCTAATGGATTATAAATCCCACATGAGTAAACAGTTGCACTTGAACAAAACCCAAATGTGTGCCTAAATTGTTACTGAGGAGGGAGTGTTACTATCCCCAGTGTTTAATAGTGGTCTCTCAGCACATAGCACCTGTTTAATCAAAGTTCAGGACGTCTCTACAGCATAACATAACAAGCAAATGATGAACATGGAATGTGACGCCTTTTAGCTTATGAGTTTTGTGTCTTAAGTTGTTGGACAATGCCTGCATGTAGATATTGTTACTACAGTTGTTTGTGGTAATTGTAGTTTGTATTATGGGTAATGGAATTATATATATTATATAACAATAGAAGTAGCAGTGTGATTAATGTTGTAGTTGTAGTAGTACATGGCAGAAGCTTTATCTACATAAATCTTAAAAACCTGTATCCAGTTTTCTACAAGTATCTCTAAAGATGTGAGCAAAAACGTAACGTAACGTAAAAAGTAATTTAAGATGCAATAGAAGGCCACCTTGAGTCTTTTCATCAACAGCCTGTAATTAGTCTACGACAACTGTCAATTCAGTTCAAGATTCTTGTCATCATCTTAGAGCCTTAAGTGTTATGAACCTGCTACCTACATCACCAGTAGGAATCTGAGGTATGAGGGTGTTTAAATAATACTATTTTTCATTTACTTTTGTCTAGACAAAATAAGAAATATGAAGACTAATTGGTGTTGTTGGACATTGTAGGCAGGGATTTGTTATTACTTTTTCTTACGCACCTTAGGGGTGTTGAAATTTATCATTGCATCCATGCATTGCCATGCGGACGTGGATTATTCTGCATCGAAGCAGTGACAGACCATAATCAATTGTAGCCTACTGATCATATGCTTGTTGATTTTCCAGTCACTGCTTATTTTGTTTTTTCCTTTTTCTGTTGTCTTCAGACTCTGGAAACTGGCACCCGTTGGGCCACTAATGCACTTCTCTAAACTTTGCTACTAAGTGCCCAAGTTGCCCACTTATTTTTTCTACCAGCCCACCCTAATATAGCAGGCTAGAATCGACCCTGGAAGTTCATATCTGACTGATTGAATTTGTTGATGAAAACCATGTGTAGTATTATATAATAATATTGAGGAGGGGATGCACTGATTTAAATCGTTGACAGGATAATCGTAATCGAATCAAATCAAAGATTCAGACCCCTAATATACACTCAATAAAAAGAAAATTGACTTGATATAATAATTGATAATCATAGTTCAGGCAGTTAAACCACACAGTGCTTGCAAAAATAAACAAACATGTATTTTGACCAGTTTGTATAACCATGTAAATGTAAAGTGTAAAGGCTGTATTTATATAGCGCTTTTCTGTATCAAAGCCTACAGGAATGTATTGCTGCCATACAGGCTACAGTACACTCAATTTACAGCATTCATATTTTGACTTTCCTAAATTTATGTAACTCTATTTAAGATGTCAGTTTATACAAATAACATATTAAAGAGTTGAGGTTGCCATAAAGTTGGAGGAGAGAATTGTTTCAACAGAAGATATGTGCAAAACACAGTGTTTGGAATATGTGAACTCTGGGGAAAACAACATTACATAAGACTGTTTTGAGATAAGAATTCACTAAGGCACAAAGACACACACGTAGGAATACACTCCCACGTGCACACTTTTGTTATGTGTGATACACTAATTAGCATCCCCATGGATCTCATTTGTGTTGTATCATCATCCATCATTAATGTTAAACTTTTAACGTTAGTCCTAGCCCAACTTTGCCAAATAGTTGTTTTAAATGGTTCCTACTCCGGTATTCTACCACTATATGCTCGATATAGTTACCTATGGCGGAATTGCAAGTAAAGGCAAAGGACAACGTAGCGATACTAAGACTATTGCAGAGGCAGTACTGGAGAAACAGAAAAGCTACCTCGAACCATGCTCTTCTCAGATTCAGTCTCAGATTCAACAGGTGGGCATCAGCAACAATAAGAAGCTAACTGCTATCCATGCTCAACTAACATCTCTGAATGCAAGCCTTGGCCTTCTCAGGTTGGACGTGAATGTCCTAAAGATTACCATTGAAAGTAACTCAAGTGTTCTAGACAGCCATGGCCACACTTTTCATGAGATGGAGGTAAGGCTAGCAGACATGGAGGACAGAAACCAAAGATGAAACATCCGCATTGTCGGGCTAAAAGAGAAGGTGCTAATGCTATCCAGTATCTCTCACGCTTGCCTAAGTGGCTCCCGAATCTAGCAGATGTTCAGGTCGAGATTATGGGAGCCCACCAAATTTACCATGATAGCCCAAAGAAGAACAACACTACCAGTTGCACGCTAATTTTCAACGTGGTTCGTTACACAGCCAGGCAGACGATTCTACAAGCTACGCGGAAATCCCCGCTCGTCATTGAGGGCTGGAAAATTCACTTCTCCCCGGATTTCAGCAATTACACGATAAAAACACGCCAGGCTTTTTATCGAGCCATGGATTCAGCACAGGTAAAGGGTCTGGATTTTTTCCTGCTTCATCCAGCAATGCAGAAGATCAGGCAAAGCGCCCAGTGGTACAGAGCTTTCACAGGACTATGTGAACCGGGCTGCGACTCGTTCTCCTGCTGCTGCAGCTGGGAGAGCCAACACTTTGGATTCTGTCACAGAGGGCACCATGGAGGAGGATCAGGACTGAAACAACTGCCTGATGAACATGGATCGTTGGTTTGTTGTGTTCTCTTAATGTGTCCATTAGTCAAGAAGGAAATAGACAACATTGTGAAACAAAAGTCTGAATTTCTAATTCACAGAGCAAGACAGTGCTATTACTTTCAGGGTGCTAGACCCAGTAACCTTCTCGCTATGAGATTAAGATCCAGTGATTATTTTGCAGATATTCCCACTATTAACTCCTCAGATTGTAATATTAGAACTAACCCTGTCGAAATAAAAAAAATGTTATTCCAATCTGTATGAATCTGAGGTTACTTTGGATAAATCCCACTGTGGGGTAGCTAGCTTGCACAAATTGATTACTATTGAAGAAATAAATGTGGCAGTACAGAATATGCAAAAAGGAAAATCACTGGGCTTTGATGGGATTCCCCCTGACTTTTATGCAACTTTTTGGGAAGAATTGGGCCCTTTCCTTCTTGACATGATTTACTTCTCTATTGAAAAGGGTGAATTCTCAACACAGCCTTAATTTCCTTACTTTTCCCTTTCCTTAAAAAGGATAGGATTCTACAGAGTGTTCCAGTGTGTTATGCATTTGTAACATGCATCATTATTTGCTGATGATGTTTAAGTCTGTTTAGAAAACCCATCTCAGTCTCTTCCTCACCTTCTATCGTTATGCGAGGACTATGGCAGTTTCCAGGTTTTAAAATTAACAGGTCAAAACCTGCACTACTTCATTTAAATGTTTCTGGGCGCAACTAAAGCATCTCTGCCGACATCCCCATTGTTAAGCAGTTGAAATATTTAGGCATGGAGGTCTTCCTCTTCTTAAACCAGATTATAAAACATAACTATTCTGTTGCTCTTAACAGTGTTTTGAAAGATATGGAAAAGTGGATGGGTCTCCCCATGTTGATTCAAGCCATATCTCAGTGGTTAAAATTAATGTTTTACCCAGGCTCAATTTTGTGAGCTATATGCTACCTCTCCCCTCCTGCTGGATACTGGCATAACTTACAATCAGCTGTATCTAAATTTATATGGAAAGGCCAGCAGCCGCAACTCAAGATTCTACTCTACAGAGGAGGAAAGAGGATGGTGGCCTTTCAGTTCCCAACTTCAAACATTATTTCTGGTCCTTTGTCTTAAGCATGGACATCATTAGGCCTAATTTAGGGGGGGCTGAAACTACTCCAAAATGTTTGTATGTTGGTTCCCGCTTCAGTCAGCCACCAGCCAAAACAAATAGGTATAAATTCTCCTTCGTCCCCTCTGCTATCTCTCTGCTTAACTCTGGAAAGAATAGGTAATGTCTGCACATAAGGCACACTGGGACTTAAACTTTGAATGTTGTGGTATTTATTTCCCCATTTGGTCTGTATTTTTAATTGATGTTGTCGTCTTTGTTATGTACTGTGTGTCAATTTCTTTGCTACTGCAGCAAAATGAATCGCCCCTCGGGGACAAATAAAAGTCTTGTACTTGAACTTGAACTTGTAAGCCCTCCCAAATAATAATAACAATAACTAATAACTTCTTTTTTTTTACAGTGCACTCTGTATCACTCAAGTGGAATCAATCTTACTTCACCATCTGTTGGTGTCATTGTGCACTGCAGTCTGTTTTATTTTTATTTCACAAACTGTCAACTGGTTGAAATGACAGTGTTTCAGGCTGATGAGCGGCCGCTTGCACGGTAACGATATGTGGCCAAGCAAGGTAGAGAGTTCCTGAAGAGAGAGAACGCCAGGCAGCATTAATACACAGCAGTAAATCAGAGATAGAAAATGTTGTTTTTGTCTGTATCACTCTAAATGCAATTGTAGCAAGTATCTCACTATTTAAGTTATCCAAATTCATAATTAGAAAATTTATATTTAGAAACAACAAATAATATATCCAGCTACAAAAAAGCCGGAAAGCCAAAAGTTGGAAGTACAAAGAGCAATGGCTATGAAGACAATACACCGTCTTGTCTCTTCTCATTAGGGATGAGCAAGTACAGCATTATCTGTATCTGTATCTGTTTACCACATGAATTATCTGTATCTGTATCTGTACTCGGACTGGGCGGGGCCTAACCCGGAAGTGGACAGGATTTAACCCGGACATGGGTCGGGTTGTCTTGAAATGGGCGGGGCTTTAACCGGTACATTATATTAAGCATACAATTGATATGGGTTGATCAGAAATTATTATATTTATTGCTGATTATAAAACTATTTACATGACAGCATCAGCATTGAGCTTCAGATCAATGGTGTTGTCATGGTAACAAACAAACTATATACAGAACAAGTTTTGCAACAACGAATACAACACATGCGGTTGCAATTATTAAGTAAAATGTAATGAACAAGAGTTTTCATACTCAATATAACTTTCTTCTTTTAATTTTTAGTTTTTTTATGATCAGTGTGATTTTATTTTTATTTATTAATTTTTTTCCACACCAGGTATGTGTCGTTTCAGCCGAGTACCCGGCTCGTCTCTACTTGTCATTGGTTTAAACCGGCAGCTTAAACTGGGGGGGGGGTTGTTTTCTTCTAACATGCATTTGTTGGGAAGTCTAGGCAAAAAAAGCATAGCCTAAACTAAATTATTTCATGATATTTATTATATATGCCATATTCTGACCAACTTAACATTCTGCATTCATTTGATGTAATAAATTAAACAAGTATATAGATGGTGTCTAAATGTAGATTAGGCTATACAAGCGCATATATACAGTACATATATACATACTAAAACTTCTATTCATCTCGTCATCAGGTTCTTCCGCTCATTGTCTGTTGTTTGCCTGTTTGTTTGTGTGTTTACTTGTTTTGTTTTTTTTACTTTTACTGAAGAAAACCGCTGCTGCTGTAACAAGGGAATTTCCCCACTGTTTCATGAATAAAGTATTATCTAATCTAATCTATTAAATTCAGACATACTTTAAATAGGATCCTTGTCAACCACATTGCAACGAGCTAGTTCCGCATATCATGCCGGACTGAAGTAGTGTGTTTTTTTGGCCTAAGTAAATCTCCCATGCAGCTTTGATGTATCTAAAAGCTAACATTAGAGTTTGTAAGTAAGATTTTGCCAGGGAAAGTGTTGCATAGCCTCGTGGGTAAGCCCCCTCTGTCTTTCAATCCAAGTGACGTCCCTGGTCTAAAGACCGCTCTTGACCTGGTTTAATACAGATACATTTGTTTGTTGGTGTCCTTAGAAAGTGCTATGACAGAGCCTTGGTCTATCCATGACGTTCTTTTTGCCAATGATTCTAATAAACAGTGCCAGCTACGCTTTGGCACCATTATCTCTCATCTTACCAAAACTTGGAGATTAGTTGAAACATACTGCCATATACAGTAGCTTGTAACTGGCACACTTTTTCCTCATTATTCAATAATACAACACTACTGATTGGAGGGAGGCCAATAACAGCCCCACAATGGGAGCAAAGGGGAGTTCATTGTCAAAAAGACATTTTTGGCAAGGTTGGCTTGTTACCCTTCTCTGACTTACAAAATGCATTCAGTGTGCCACGTTCCTCTTTTTTCTTTTACCTTTAATTAAGGTTGGCATTCAAAGCATACGGTGTACCCTGGCAGAGGCCTTTGCCCAGCCATCCTATCTGGAAGTCATTTAATGTGCAGCCTAAAAACTGTAGTAGGGTATCCAGGCTTTATCAGTTCTTTGTGATAACTAGTCGCTCTACCCTTCCTATTGAGAGGATCTGGGCACACGATTGCCCAGGCCTCGCTCTCGACTGGCATTATGTATGGTTTAGCATTCCAGAAGTATCATGCAATTCAGACCATCAGCAGATTCACTACAATTACACAATTACCTTGTGCTACAGGCCGACCTCTAACTTGCCTCTAACTAACTTTTTGGCCCTGGGACGCGTTCTCCGTTTCAGTGTATTGTTAATAATTGTTTGTCACTGTTTGTTCTTCAAATATATAAAAATAAAGTTGATCACAAAAATAAACTTTTAACAACCCTAGCAGGGCTATGGCATGCAAAGGTCCATGGAACAATCTATTGTTGACCCTAGTACAGCAATTTGCTTACTGAGATACTGTATATCACTGACACCACAAGATATTTGTATTTAAATGATAATACATTTATTGTTATTAAAACACATTTCAATTTGTCATCTGATACCCCCACCACCCACAGTTATTGTGAACTGAACCACTTAATTATCAGTTACAGCTGGGGTCAGATGACCAGAACACACATGTGCCTCTATCGTAAATTTGTATAAGCAAACTGCAGCCTGACTAGTTAATGTGAGAAATATAATTTTCTTATTTGAAAGAAAACATCACTCTGTGTTTTGATATAACTGACTTGACCTTTTGTGCTTTATATTCATTAGTGCAGTGCCTGTTTTGAATGTGTCATTTGCTCTGCATGTGGCATTTCTCTAGAATCATTGTACCCAAGATTACTTAAAGAAGGAACCAAAGGGGCCCTTGGGTGGAATCTGCCCTGTGGCCCTTTGCTGCCCCTCTCTTCCTCTCTCTACTATCCTGTATAACCTCTATCACTATTAAACAAAGTAAAAACAGGGAAAAAAGGAAGGAACCCAAAGCACCTAGTAATAATATCCAAACCCACTGCATACTACTGATTTACTGTGTACTTCTACTTCAGAAGAAACATTGTACTATGCAGTGTGACCGCTAGAAAATATTGGTGCCGGTCATGTGACCTGTAAGGTTTCATTTTACCAGCCAAATGGGAACGTTCAAATATTTTTCCGTGGTTATTTCGCTTAAAAAACAATTGATAGGCAGGCTATATAAAGAATAATATTTTCAATGGATTAACCTGTATTAAAATAGGCCTAGTTTCCATTTGAGGAAATAAATGAATACAAACTACAGTACAAACAAACAAGCCTCTGCCTTCCCTATAAGGCGACTTTTCTGCGCTGTTTAGATGTGGTTCTGCAGAAGGATGGCAAGGATTCGGGTTATTCTGAGTCACCTACTAGATTGATCCAGGTTGTGCGAGTCACTTGAGTCAGTATTGCTAAAGCACCAAGGAAACTCAGTCCTAGCCCAGTGTCTCTAACCACTAACATAGTCCGAAGTTCTGTGGATTCACTCAGCGCAGACTCACTATTTCAGATCTGATATATAGGCTTTAGACAATGTAGACAAAGAAACATTTTTAAAATCGATCAACCAAATTTTGATATGCTACAGTGAGGGCAATAAGTATTTAAACACCCTGCTATTTTGCATGTTCTCCCACTTTGAAATCATGGAGGGGTCTGAAATTGTCATCGTAGGTGGATTTCCACTGTGAGAGACATAATCTAAAACAAAATCCAGATATCACAATGTATGATTTTTAAACTATTTATTTGTATGATACAGCTGCAAATAAGTATTTGAACACCTGTCTATCAGCTAGAATTCTGACCGTCAAAGACCTGTTAGTCTGCCTTCAAAATGTCCACCTCCACTCTATTTATTATTCTAAATTAGATGCACTTGTTTGAGGTCGTTAGCTGCATAAAGACACCTGTCCACCCCATACAATCATTAAGAATCCAACTACTAACATTGCCAAGACCAAAGAGCTGTCCAAAGACACTAGAGACAAAATTGTACACCTCCACAAGGCTGGAAAGGGCTACGGGGAAATTGCCAAGCAGGTTGGTGAAAAAAGGTCCACTGTTGGAGTAATCATTAGAAAATGGAAGAAGCTAAACATGACTGTCAATCTCCCTCGGACTGGGGCTCCATGCAAGATCTCACCTCGTGGGGTCTTAATGATCCTAAGAAAGGTGAGAAATCAGCCCAGAACTACACGGGAGGAGCTGGTCAATGACCTGAAAAGAGCTGGGACCACCGTTTCCAAGGTTACTGTTGGTAATACACTAAGACGTCATGGTTTGAAATCATGCATGACACGGAAGGTTCCCCTGCTTAAACCAGCACATGTCAAGGCCCGTCTTAAGTTTGCCAATGACCATTTGGATGATCCAGAGGAGTCATGGGAGAAAGTCATGTGGTCAGATGAGACCAAAATAGAACTTTTTGGTCATAATTCCTCTAACCGTGTTTGGAGGAAGAAGAATGATGAGTACCATACCAAGAACACCATCCCTACTGTGAAGCATGGGGGTGGTAGCATCATGCTTTGGGGGTGTTTTTCTGCACATGGGACAGGGTGACTGCACTGTATTAAGGAGAGGATGACCGGGGCCATGTATTGCGAGATTTTGGGGATCAACCTCCTTCCCTCAGTTAGAGCATTGAAGATGGGTCGAGGCTGGGTCTTCCAACATGACAATGATCCAAAGCACACAGCCAGGAGAACCAAGGAGTGGCTCTGGAAGAAGCATATCAAGGTTCTGGCGTGGCCTAGCCAGTCTCCAGACCTAAACCCAATAGAGAATCTTTGCAGGGAGCTCAAACTCCGTGTTACTCAGCGAGAGCCCAGAAACCTGACTGATCTAGAGAAGATCTGTGTGGAGGAGTGGGCCAAAATCCCTTCTGCAGTGTGTGCAAACCTGGTGAAAAATTATAGGAAACGTTTGACCTCTGGAATTGCAAACAACAATAGCAATACTACTGTACCAAATATTAACATTGATTTTGTCAGGTGTTCAAATACTTATTTGCAGCTGTATCATACAAATAAATAATTAAAAACTCCTACATTGTGATTTCTGGATTTTTTTTTTTAGATTATGTCTCTCACAGTGGACATGCACCTACGATGACAATTTCAGACCCCTCCATAATTTCTAAGCGGGAGAACTTTCTAAGCGGGAGAAATTTCTAAGCAAGTGAAAGAATGGCTTTTGTTGTGGATTTGCTTTTCACCCTGACTCGAGGAGAGACTTCAATCGCTTGTCTGCTACAGATCCACTCATGACAATGTAGCCGGCTGATTTGGCCTCCCTGGATCTTCACTTAGAATTCTAATTGGCTTAAGATAGCCGGATACTAGCTTAAATTTCCTGGGGTCAGTATCCACCGGACAACAACTGGTCCATTGTTGGTTATGATTTACAATGTTGTGAATGACCTCATGCTTTGAGAAGAGTTTTTTCATCAATTTCTTTACTCTTGGTATGTTTTGAGAATGTCTCTGCAGAATGCTTCAATCAACATAACAGAATTTATAATAGCTGGATTTGACACAACCGAAAGACCTATTTCAGTTGGTGTGGTTATATTGATTACCTATGTTCTAGTTGTTTTAGCCAACATACTTAACATCCTCTTCATTTTTTGTGATAAGAGATTGCACAAACCAATGCATATTCTCATTTGCAACCTTGCTGTTGTTGACATACTGTTCACCTCCAGCTGTACAACAATGATTGGGGTTTTAGTTGCAGGGGTTATTACTATATCTTATGTGTCGTGCTTAATTCAGATGTATGTTAACCACTTGGGAATGGTATTGGAGATGTTTACCTTATCGGTTATGGCATTTGATCGATTGATTGCTTTTAACTATCCCTTTCATTACCACAGTCATTTAACAAATGTGCGCATTCTTGTCCTAATTTATATCCTGTGGATTTTTGCCTGTGGTTTGGTGGGTATACTGCCTGCAAATGTGCTATGTCTCCCTCACTGTGACTCAAAGCTGAAATACACATTCTGTGAGAATGCTATGAAGGTAAATAAGGTGCAAATGTGAGAGCGTGTAGATGCGATGTGAGCACTTGTAGAATATGATTTGAGAGCTTGTAAAAAAATCTGTACTTGTAGATGCGATGTGAGCACTTGTAGAATATGAGTTGAGAGACAAAGGTATTTACAGTATTTTAGAGCGGGCTGGCTGCTAGTTAGCTAACGCTAGCTTTCATGCTTCATAAATAAGCCGGACAGAGTTGTCCCTCATCTGGCGATAGAAACCCTGCTGTCCCCGGCCATCCTGTTGGCTCAGAGCTCCACAGACTAAGTCCACAGGTACAAATTAGTTTTGCACCAAATGTATCGCAAGAAGTGTTGCAAAAGTCGAGAGCGCAGACTCGCCGCTGTGTGATGCGAGAGAGCACACTGCAGCAACAGATTCGAGAGGTTGTTATCACTGAGTTGTGGTTGTATTGGAAAAGTGACTCAAGTGAAAAAAATATGAGTAGAGATATCTTTCTACAAGCTTTCAAATCATATTCTACAAGCGCTCACATTGTATCTACAAGTTCAATTTTAGCTGTACAAGCTCTCAAATAATATACAAATACTCACATTGCATCAACAAGTACAGCTTTTTTCTACAAGCTCTCAAATCATATTCTACAAGCACTCACATCGCATCTACACGCGCGCTCACATTTGCAACTTATTTACCTTCATAGTATGCTGCCCTAATACAAACTACTTGTGTTGACCCCACTTACCGTTTCAATCTGGTTTCCATCATATCATTTTGTATGTTATTTTTCACTTTCATTTGACTGACATACTTTTGGATAATAATTTTTGTGAAAATATCCTCAAATAATGACAAAATTAAAATGAGCAGCACTTGTTTGAGTACACTTAATCGTGGTAACATTTTATTACTGGGAAGAAATGTTGGTGAATTCCCTTGGCAGTCCAAAAAATATTCATGTGTATTCCGCCAAGTGGGAACGCCAGCAGAGCAGCTCAGGCAATCACAGACTGTGTGATTTCCTGACGTGTGAACAAACCTGACGCTCCCATGCTAATACTTGGCGATTTTAACCACTGCAGTTTGAATAAAACTTTACCTGGTTTTCATCAATATGTTAAGTGCAACACCAGAAATGACAACATCCTTGATAAATGCTATGGCAATATCAAGGACGCCTACACAGCTAGAGCCAGACCTCCCTTGAAGAACTCTGACCATAATGTTATCCAGCTCCTCCCCTCCCTATCGCTCAGTTTTTAAGTCCAGCAAACCAGTAACCCAGTCCATGCAGGTATGGTCCAGAGACAAAATAGAGGAGCTGAAGGGATGCTTCCTCTGCACAGACTGGGATATCTTTTTCAAGGACGCAGACATTGACAGTGCTACTGAATCAATCACTGCCTATATATCTTTTTGTATTGATTCTGTTATACCCCAGAAAACTGTGAAAAGATATCTTAATAATAAACCCTATATCACAAAAGGTATTAGGGATTGTATTAATAGGAAGAAAACAGCTTTCAAATCTGGAAATAAGGCGGAAGTCCGAGCTGCACAAAAGGACCTCAATCAGCAAATGAGAGCGGCACGGCAGCAGCATAGGGAGCGGGCAGAACCAGAACTGTTAGAATCCAACACAAAGTCACTTTGGGACTCTATCAGACATATGACCAACATGGACACTAAAAGGAAGCCCCTGTTTGCCCACAACGAAATTGCAAAAGCAAACAAGCTAAATAATTTTTATATACGTTTTAACACTGTTAATGCAAGGGAATGTGCTGTAGTGTTAGAGAATGTAATTTGTAATGTGAACTTGGATAGAATCATAGTTGAACAGCACGCTGTTACTAAGGTATTCAAAAAAATACAATCAACCAAAGCAACTGGCCCTGATAACCTGTCTGCTTTTCTTTTAAAAACTTTTGCAGAAGAACTGTCACCAGCCTGGCATAAACTATTCCAGCTTTCTATAGATACGTTCACAATACCAAATCTGTGGGGAAAATCTATTATTCCAGTACCCAAAAATGTCTGTCCCCAGGAGAATAATGATTATCGGCCGGTGGCTATCACCTCTAATGTTTTTAAATCAATGGAAAGGCTTATGATAAAGAAACTCCACACTGATGTGGATCTATTGTTAGATAGATACCAATTTGCGTACACAAATAATTGTAGTACAAGTGATGCCATATCAACAATAATGCACCTTACTCTGAAGCACCTTGAAAGTCCTGATGCATATGCCAGATTGCTTTTTGTTGATTTCAGTTCTGCCTTTAACTCAATCCAACCAGATCAGTTAAATGTAAATCCTTTTTAATTAGGTGGTATCACTCTTTCTTGTCAAACAGGCCACAGCAGGTGAAGTTTAACTCCGTCCTGTCTGATATAACCGTGTGCAGCACTGGCGCCCCCCAAGGGTGTGTCAGTTCTCCCCTCTTGCTTACATTGTACACCAATGACTGCATCAGCTCTGAGCCAAACCAACATTTAGTAAAATAAAAGACGACACTATCCTTCTCAGTTTGCTTACTAGAGAAAGCAATACAAGCGTCCACCAGGTAGCTGTGAACAAGTTTGTCAACTTCATATTAACACAAGCAAAAAATGCTGGTAGATCCCAGATCAGCTGGAGACCAGATCCCTGTATCCATCCATTGTCATGACTGTCAGGTTCAGGACACTTTATCTTAATAAACATGGTCAAGCAAAGAAACGAGACGCAGACGGCAAATGTGCAGTTGACAGACTTTTGCAGCAAAAGGGAAGAACCCCAAGAGCAACCTTCCTGCCAGCGTTGCTCCAGGGAACTACAACTAGAAAACTAAAAGCAAAGTCTCTTTATTGAAACACACACACACAAAGAGTTACAGTTGTTGAGTCTAAAGCATCTGGTGTTTGGTTTATGCCTACACAGAAAAAGGAGGGTAGGGTGCAGGTCGCTGGGGCAACGTGCTCTCTGCATGACCTCGAAACTAAGACATACTATCTAAAGGATTTACAACAGAGTGAGACTTTATGGCGGTGCTAACAGCTTTAAGGAAAACATAGTTGGTTAAATGTGCATATAAGATTATAAAATATAAAGCATACATGAATATACGTTAAGCAAGATATGGATATATGATAAGCATGAAAGTAATGATTATGATATGAATATGAATGTATGAATTTAAGCATGCAAGGTATAATATTCTAAGACACTACTACAGAGAATTGTCTAATAAGGGACTTATAAAAACGAATTTCTCTGTCATTTCCCTCCTGTTGTACATTTAACAAACATCAGCAATTATCACTCCGGGTTGCGGTTTTCAATTATTACGTCATTACATGTACTCACAGGATAGGAGAGGATTTCTCTTCATCAGGGAGAAAGCAAAAACCTTTCCGTCTGTTAGAATGGAAAAATTCCTTCTCGACCCTCCCTTGGGAGCGGTCACCCTTTTGGCCAAAATGAGTTCAAAGGTTTATGTGTGCTTTAATACATCATCATGTGGGCTTGGGACACATTCATCATTACTGATCAGATTTAGCAGAGAGCTGATGGAACTGGACATGTGCATAGGTGGTCAATGCTTGAGACATAGTACGTTGTATCAGTGTATGAACACAGGGCATCACACATCCTAGCACTATGAAAATTATTACCAGTACTGCTACAAGGGGAGTAACAATTCTAAGCAATAATCCATACCAAGGTCCTGAAGTTAACCAGGAGAGGAAATCTCCGCTAACTACATTGTCTGCCTCAGCAGCATCTCTAAGAGCAGTCAAATTAAGAATGGCTTGCTGAATGACACCTGCATCTTTGTCATTATCTGGGATAAAAGTGCAACACGTAGTGCCAACAAGCGCACACACACCACCTTGTGATGCCGTCACTGGTCTAACACCAGCCTATTTTGTAGGGCGATCAATCTTATAGCGGTTAATTCTTAGCGTATTTTTGACAGGACTGTTACGGTTGAATTCATGAACAGCCCTACTCGGTAACTGATTGTTTCCATTCTCAGCTCAACTTTACCCACCCCTACCCACGGGAAAAGTGCATGCAAAACTTTTTGGCCATCAGACCACAGCTTGTGGTCTTTGGGGACATCCGATCCCCATACGCTGTCATGGTGTTCCAAAGCACTACGTCTCGCACGTGGGTGGTGGCGGAGCATTACCATGTACGAGTGATCTGCCGGTTCTACTAGAGCGCAACGACCCTCCCAACCCGTCGGCAAATCTAGGAACATGTAGGAACCACACAGCCAATTGACAGCTGGCCATATGTTCCCAATGCATCAGGGGCCAGGAAATAGGGCACACAAGTCGTATTACCTACAAACTTGGTGAAGTCCAATTTACATACAGTCAATGGCGGGGCCATTTGCCAATTCAGGGTCTCGTTCAACAGAGTGGGTGTTACGGCGGAGGGTAGCGCGTGTGGGAAGATGGTGCTGGCGTCGACGGGTTTCGGGACCACATACGGGTTGTGGGCGGCGATTGGCATACGTGTGCATACATAACAGTTTTTGTGGTTCTCAGATCTGGTTACATATTTAGCATAGAGATACCATAGGTTCAAATCAAAGGACAAATTGTAAACCACATCATAGTCTTTCATGGCTTCGTCGATAAGCATAGGCTACGGTTTCCGTGCGAACCTGTCATGGGCCCGCCGCAGTTGGGGCCTGTCCTCCCTATTCCCTGTGTGTGTGTCTGTCTGTCTGTTTCGTCTGTCGTCCACTAGAGGTCACCAGAGGATCCTGGGCCGGGGGCGTGTCCACTCATTGCCGTCTGCTTTCCGCTCAGCTGCAACCCATCTTAATCATCCCATCTCCGCAGTACTTAAACCCGGGGCCCGCCACCTCTTCGGCGCCAGTTCGTTACTAACCTCTAAGCGGTAACTCGGCCAGTCAGTAGTGCACGTTGCTCACCTGCTAGCTATTGGACTAACTTTGTTTTGTTCTCGTCACAGTGTTTGTCTCCTGTCGTCAGTGTTGCAGCTTCCTCAAGACCCGCTCCTCGTGACTCTCATCTATACCTCCACCACCTGTTCCTCCTTTGTGTTTTTGTTGGATTAAACCTTTTTCTTTACCGTCATTGTCTGAGTCTGTGTCGTTTCTGTGTCTGGGTCCGACCAACCCCTCACAGAACGAACTGGCCAATATGGACTCCGCGGAAACTCCACGGGCTACTGACGGGGACGGCGCCCAGCTGGCTATCCACTCCCAGGGTATCCTCCTCGGCCAGCATGACCAACTAATCCGCTCTCTGCTGGAAAACAACCAGCAGCTCATCACCCAAGTCACCAGACTTACCGAGCAGGTAGACAAACTGTCCGTCTCCCTCGCTCCTCCTCAACCTGTCTCCCCGCCTGCTCCTACAGTTATGGCTGCTGCTGCTCCCCACCGCGAGCCTCCCATCTGCGCTCCTGAGCCGTTTTCTGGGGAATTGGACAAGTGCCGGGGTTTTCTCCTGCAATGCGGACTCATCTTCCGGCAACGTCCCTTGTCCTTCGCTTCCGACTCGTCTAAAGTACACTATGTTATTGCATTGCTCAGAGGAAGAGCCCTAGCTTGGGCGGAAGCTGTTTGTTCCAGCCGTCTCTCCTCCGAGTTCTCTTTTAACGACTTTGCCACTGATTTTAAGACTGTTTTTGACCACCCCGATTACGTGGGGTGTGCGTCTAAGCGCTTGCTTAATCTCCGGCAAGGAGCGGACAGCGTGGCAGACTACTCGGTGGGATTCCGGACGCTGGCTTCTGACACCGGGTGGAACGAGGAGGCGCTGCGTGGGGGTTTTGTGAACGGTTTATGTGACGGAATTAAGGACGAACTAGCCGTCCGGGAAGACGCCAACAATCTTGATAACTCATCTCTCTGGCTATACAACTGGATAACAGGGTCCGGGAGAGGACACGCGAGAAGGGCAGCCGGACAGATCCCTCCAGACGGACAGCTACCCCATCCAGGCTTCGCAGACCGTCCCCCGACGCTTCCTGTGTCATCACCGGAGCTCCCGGTAAGTCGGAGGAAGCCATGCAGGAAGCCATGAAGAGCTGGGTCGCACTCATCTGTCTCCTGCTGAGCGGAGCCGCCGCCTTCTGGCAGGTGAGTGCCTGTATTGTGGGATTACCACTCACCGTGTTGCTGCATGTCCGTCCCGGCCAAAAGGCAGGGCTCGTCAGTAAAAGTGGGGATACTGACCGAGCCCGGCCCCTATTCCTGCTCCCACTAAGCTCCATGTCAAGATCCCTGCCACCCTGCAATATGAGGCCCTCTCGCTGCCCCTCGCGGCCCTTATTGACTCCCGGTGCCGAGGACAATTTTATTGCCTACGGAGCCCCTAGATACCCCGTTTCGGGTCACCGCTGTTGATGGCCACACGTTAGCCAACAGTACCCATCAGACTGTGCGTCACGGTGATCCTCTCCGGTAACCACCGGGAGACCATTTGTTTTAAGGTCATGTCTGCCCCCACTACCCCGCTTATCCTCGGATTCCCGTGGCTGGTCCTCCACAATCCTCTTATTGACTGGCAGCGTCTCACTGTCCTGAGCTGGAGTGACTGTTGTCACTCCGTGTGTTTGGGCTCGGCGGTTCCACCAGTTGAAGGGGATACTGCCTCGGCGGAGCCGCCGCCGGACTTGTCTACGGTCCCGCCGGACTATATGGGTTTGGCCAACGTTTTTAGCAAAGCCAAGGCCTTATCGTTGCCTCCCCATAGGCACGATTGTGCCATAGATTTGCTCCCCGACGTCCCTTATCCTACTAGCCGCCTGTACAGCGTGTCCCGGCCCGAGCGGGAGGCCATGGAAAGGTACGTCAAGGAATCCCTCTCATCTGGTATAATCCGTCCGTCGTCGTCACCGGTGGGGGCGGGGTTCTTTTTCGTGGAGAAGAAGGACAAATCCCTGCGTCCCTGCATTGACTACCGTGGGTTGAATAAGAGAAAGAACAGTAAAGAACAAATACCCTTTACCTCTTATCAATTCCACCTTTGAGCCGCTTCAGGGTGCGGTGGTGTTCACTAAACTGGATTTAAGGAATGCCTACCATCTCGTTCGTGTTCGGGAGGGGGACGAATGGAAGACCGCCTTCAACACCCCTCTGGGACATTTTGAATACCTCGTCATGCTGTTCGGGCTCACCAACGCGCCAGCAGTTTTCAAGGCTCTGGTCAATGACGTGTTAAGAAACTTTCTGAACCGTTTTGTGGTGGTGTATCTTGACGATATCCTTGTTTTCTCCTCTTCTCTCCCCGAGCATATCTCCCATGTCACGCAGGTCCTCCAACGCCTTCTTGAGAACCGGCTTTATGTGAAGGCGGAGAAATGCTCTTTCCACCAACGCTCGGTTCCGTTCCTGGGTTTCGTCATCGAGGGTGGACAGGTAGCTGCAGACCCGGAGAAGACCAAGGCTGTCGCCGACTGGCCCACACCGGCTACGTAAGCAACTGCAGCGTTTTCTGGGGTTCGCTAACTTTTATCGTCGGGTTCATTCAGGATTTTAGTCGGGTGGCGCCCTTTTGACCAAGCTCACGTCCCCCAAAGTTCCATTCCTTTGGTCTCCAGCTGCTGAGCAGGCTATGGCGGAACTTAAACGCCTGTTCACGTCCCCGCCTGTGCTCAAACATCCTGACTGTTCCCTCCAGTTTGTGGTGGATGCTTCTGCGTCTGGGGTGGGGGCGGTTTTGTCCCAACGGTCCACTTCGGACCAGAAGCTCCATCCCTGTGCCTATATGTCTAAGAAACTGTCCCCAGCAGAGCAAAATTACGATGTAGGAAACCGGGAGCTGTTGGAGGTGAAGCTGGCACTGGAGGAATGGCGCCACTGGCTTGAGGGTGCTGTTCTGCCGTTCGTGGTGTGGACTGACCATAAGAACTTGGCCTACATACAATCCACCAAACGACTGAACTCTCGTCAAGCCAGGTGGGCCTTGTTTTTTGGTAGGTTTGAATTTTCGTCAAGCCCGACGCCCTATCTCGTCTGTTTGACCGCACCGAGGAGACCTCTGAACCCGAGTCAGTGCTGGCGCCCTCCCGGGTGATCGCTGCCGTCCGTTGGGAGATTGAGGCCCTGGTGAAGGATGCTCAAACAACGGATCCTGGACCTGGAGACGGCCCTCCCGATCGCCTCTTCGTGCCGCAGACCGTGCGGTCCCAGGTGTTGCAATGGGTGCACACCTCACGGTTTGCCTGCCACCCTGGTATGCAACGCACGTTGACTCTACTACGACGACACTTCTGACAGTCGCCGGGCACCAGCTCTGCAGTTCCGGCCTGGCCAGGAGGTCTGGTTGTCGTCCCGTAACGTGCCCCTGAGGACTGAGTCACGGAAGCTCTCCCCTCGGTACTTGGGTCCGTTCCCCATCGAGTCCGTGTCAACCCCTCGCACCGTCCGGTTGAAACTGCCCGCCGCCATGAAGATCCACCCGACCTTCCACGTCTCACAGATCAAGCCGGTGTCCTCCAGTCCCCTGTGTCCTCCTGCTGACCCTCCCATCCGGCCTACACCGTCCGCCGGCTCCTGGATGCTCGGAGGCGGGGGAGGGGGCTGCAGTACCTGGTGGATTGGGAGGGTTACGGGCCTGAGGAACGCTCATAGGTGCCTCGGAGGTTCATCCTGGACCCGCAGTTGGTGGCTGATTACCCGGTAAGTCAGCGGAGGCTTGAGGGGGGGGGCCCTGTCATGGGCCCGCCGCGGTTGGGGCCTGTCCTCCCTATTCCCTGTGTGTGTGTCTGTCTGTCTGTTTTGTCTGTCGTCCACTAGAGGTCACCAGAGGATCCTGGGCCGGAAGCGTGTCCACTCATTGCCGTCTGCTTTCCGCTCAGATCTTGAACCCATCTTAATCATCCCTTCTCCGCAGTACTTAAACCCGAGCCGGCCACCTCTTTGGCGCCAGTTCGTTACTAACCTCTAAGCGGTAACTCGGCCAGTCAGTAGTGCACGTTGCTCACCTGCTAGCTATAGGACTAACTTTGTTTTGTTCTCGTCACAGTGTTTGTCTCCTGTCGTCAGTGTTCCAGCTTCCTCAAGACCCGCTCCTCGTGACTCTCATCTATACCTCCACCACCTGTTCCTCCTTTGTGTTTTTGTTGGATTAAACCTTTTTCTTTACCGTCATTGTCTGAGTCGTTTCTGTGTCTGGGTCCAACCAACCCCTCACAGAAACCTTTTGTTGTGGTCCCTTAGTCGCTGTCAGCGACACGCAGAGGACCAGTAGGACAGAACAAACCCATCCCTTTACTTCACCCATAGCTGGAGTATAGAGTCACAGTTGGTTTCTTCTTTCTTCAGCAGACAAAGGTTTTGATACCCCCCGCCCTCCAGCTTATTCGGGGTGTGGGAATGGAATGATCTTTTTACAGTGACTTTGGTGAACCCACGTGGATCGTTCAGCAATCTTTACAGCTGTGGGCGTGGTGATGAGCACGGTGTACGGCCCCTCCCACTTTGGTGATGACCAGCACTTCTTCTTTATCACTTTCATCAGCACTCGGTCACCTGGCTGGAGTCTCTCCACCTGGGGAGACAGAGGGGGAGAGATAGGCAGATTACATGCACTTTGAACAGTCCTATCTCTAAACACTTTGCACATCCACAAAAGGGCTCCTGGGTCATCACTTTTCTCTGCCCAGGGGACCCCTTCCCACAAAGGTAAAATAAACGGCCTGCCATGAACCACTTCAAAAGGTGTCAGTCCTGTGTTTTGTGTAATTCTCATGTACAACTCTACTAGGGGAAGACACTCTGGCCATGGCTTTCCTGTCTGATCCATAATTTTCTTTAGCCTATTTTTTACTGTGCCGTTAGTCCTCTCGACCAATCCAGCACTTTGGGGGTGGTAGGAACAGTGTCGCTTCAGTTCTATGCCTAGGTGTTGTCCTAGCAATGTTACTGTTACTGTCTCATTTACAAAATGTGGGCCATTACCACTCCAAATTATTCTTGGGATGCCATACTGTGGTATTACCGTTTTAGCGAGTGTTTTGGCTACAGTAATGGCATCTGCTTTTCGTGAGGGTGCTATTATTACCCATTTTGAGAAGGAATCTACCAGGACTAAACAGTACTTGTAAGTACCACTTTGGTTTAGCTCTATGAAATCCATGTGTAGGATCTCAAACGGATGTGACCCTTGTGGGCATTTCCCTCTCTTTGGTCTTACCTGCGGATTATGTTTGCAACAGATAATGCATCCTCTACAAAAAAAATTTTAAGTAAGAATTTAATCCCTTGAAGGTGTGAAACACCTTCTGTACTCTTCCCCGCTGTTGGGACATGGCTCTTCGCCATGGCCCACCTAACTACCATATGATACAAATTTGTAGGCAAGCAGGGCTTGTCATCTTTCTGATATAGGCCATCAACACAAGTGGCACCGTCTGACAGCCATACATCTTTCTCGGTTTTGGGGGAGTTGTCTTGCATGTTTTTCAGAACTTCTGTAGGGATCGGATTCTGTGGTTCCTCTCGAACCGCTAAGAGCTCTGATCTTACAGCTGCTCTCTTAGCTTTCTCATCTGCTTTTGCATTACCTAAACTGACTGGATCTTGTCGCTTAGTATGCGCTGCACACTTGCAAATAGCTAGTCTGTGTGGTAATTGAATAGCTTGAAGTAGCTTCACTAGCAAGTCTGCATGTTCAACTGTCTTTCTCTGACTTTCTGTGTGCTGCTCTGAGAGTGTGCGTTCCTGTTCCACAGAAGGAGAGGAGCAGAGAGGGGAGGGGCTCGGGGGCGTGCTTTGCTCTGGCTGACTAGGCTGGTATCTCTGTGTATTTCTGTGACTTTCTCTGTGTTTTTTTCTGACTTTAGTCTTTTGAGGCCAAAAATCTTTCCCTAAAATCCACTGTCTGTACAAATGTTGCGGACAACATTAGCTCTTCTTTTAGGTGAGCAAAAGCTTTTCTTTCCTCCTCATTATTGATTAACAATGTGTGGGGGCTCTGGACTGTACTGCTTGTTTCTGTTAAGCCAAATTCAGGATTTTGTCGCGAAGCAGAGACCTTGTTGAAACAAAACAAACAAAAATGACAAGAACTGTACTTCACAACGAACAGAGCCACAGAGTGACCCCACAGCTCTGTGCGCATAACACATGACTGCTCCTTATCTCCCGTTTGCCCCAACAGAAACCAGACCATGTTTGGAAAACACTCTAAACTTAAACAACACACTTCATCCTTTTGTTTTCTTTTTTCCAGGCTTCTAGGAGCCAGAGCTGTCCCTGTGCACCCGCCTAGTGCGTCAAAAAAAATGACTGTAGCTGTCATTCAATCTTAGAAGTTAGAAATTTATCTCGTCTGTAGATTGGTTCAGGCATTAACCAACAGTTTGGGCAAGCTGACCGTTGCATATCTCTTGAGGCGCCTGCTTTTTGTTGCCTATTTGCTCACAGTGGAGAATTGCAAAGTCATAACATTACTAGTTGTCTCTAGACGCCGGAGGCCCTATTCTAGGATCTATCTTTAGGAGGCACATGTTTCAGAGGCACCTACAATGTAGAACCACTTGATAAATGAACAATTAACTAAAAGAAAATCTTGTCTATATAATTTTCCCATTACAGGCTTCAGTTACCTGTCTTATATCTTGAATCAAGCACCAATTAACCTTATCAGCTTTTTTTACTGGGAAAATTGGTGTATCACATGGCTAGTCGGGACATTCTCTGACTAGTCCTGCTTCTAGTAACTCTCTAATTACAGGTGCAATGTCTCTCTCTGCCTCTGGTTTGAGTGGGCATTGTCTCACCCTGGGCTGCCAGTCTGGCCTTGTTTTTGTTTTTGGGCAGCTTTTATCAGGCCTACATAGGCAGGCCCTTTAGTCCATAAACATTAAAGGACCCCTGCTAGGTCCTGTACATCTCTCTCACTCAGACATATGGATGTAAATCATTGGTCAGTTTTGCGTAGGTTGGGCGTGGTCAGCACCTCCCACCCCTGTTGATATCCGTACGTTTCACTGGAGGGGCTGTATGCCAACCCTGGGTCATCAACTGGCCCTTAGTCATCTGCTCTATGAACTTTGAGTGCCACTTCTCCCAAATCTTTCCATCTCATATCATATGTTTTTGCTAGTGAAACGTGTGGCACTTGACTGGAAACAAAAAAAATTAACAATTAAAAAAAACTTAGTCTTCCCAAAACAGTGGCAATTCATGTACTCTGGCTCATTCTTCTTGAGCAATTTCAAATATATATATATATATGTATACATATATCTCCATATATATATACATACACATACACACGTACATGCACGTACCCTTTTTTACTTATTTTTCTTAAATCTAACAATTTTGGAATTGGTATCAACCAACTGTTTTATATTCTTCCATTACTTTTTCCTAATTTCTTTCACTAGCTCTCTGACTCATTGTTTTTTTTCTTTTCTTTTACCAATAAGTCCATCTGTAATCTATAGGGATCTGGTCCCAATTCAGTAATCAATGAATGTAATTCGTCAGACACCCTCATATAATTGTGATTGTAAACATGTATACATGCATTACTCCTCATAGAATTTGCTAAGAAATTTTAGCAATACTCATGTTTTAAGAGGTTCTGCGTTCAGAAATTTTAACACATTGCCTCTTCCATGTGTGTAGTCTGTCTCTTAGACAAAATACACACTACTTCTCACCAAACCCGCTGCTTGGCTACTCTTTACTCTTCAACAACACGCAGGGGTTAACAACACGTAGCATTAATAACCCCACTGGATCACTTAAATTTTTATCAGTCAGACCATGAAAACATCATTGCCTTAATTTAGATGTCACCAATGTGCAGATTCGATTCACAACAGGTTCTGCTCACCTTTATTTAGGGGCCCCAGGCTCCGTTGTTTCCTGTTCTGACTGTTCCCATCCAATTTTTCAATCAATCCAATCCAATGTTCAATCCAATTCTGAGTGAATCCCCCATTTTCAGATTTGATTTATGCTTGGTTTTCGTTATATTCCAAATAAAAAGGCGCAAACAGAGAACAAGAAAAAAATCGTCTCTGTAGTTTCCCTTATCTGTCTCTGTCTCTCTTTTGCCTGCCTGCTCTCTCCACACTCCTGCAGCACACAACTTTCTCTGTATCCCCCGTCTCTTTTTCTCCTTAATAGCAACTCTCTCCTCCACCTGCAATCGCTCTAATAAACTAGTAACAGACGTCATTCTAAGTTTACAATCAAAGCCGTATTTCTTTATCCAATCTTTCACAAATTCTACACTTACCGGGAAGATTTTTCCATGAATTTTACGTCTTTAGGAACGGCAGAACTCTGATTTTGACCCATACTGCTCTATTTCACAAATCACACAATTTCCACAATAAAACACTGCGACAATAAAACTTCACAAATCACAATATAACGCTGCTCTACACCAACCTGTGTCCCTGTCCTAAGCAAAATCTCACAAAGAACCACAAGTTATCACAATAAACCGCTGTGCAGCAACACCCTTATTGTCTTCAAACAAACAGCACATCTGTCACAAACAATACAAACACCTGCTATGCAAAAAACACACAGCGTATCAGACAACAACCCGTTGTAAAAAAACACAACGTAACGGCATAAACCACAAATCAGTAACCCGCTATGAATGAAAAAACACACATCGCGTCTCAGCAAACACAAAACAATAAAACCACAACAACAACAACAAGACAAACAAGACACAAGCCGTGATCACCCTGCCGAACTTCTGAGGTATTCAGAATGGCCGCCGGACACCAACAACGGTTTCCCCGCACGGGGAAAAGTGTCCCCCGGAACTTGTCAGAACCAACTGATAGCTCCCTCGGAACTTGTCAGAACCAACTGATAGCTCCCGTTTAAGCTCGCTATGTCCCAGACGGAAAGCATTAATCACAACAACCCGGCTTCGAGCCTTATATCTGCACCTAGCATCCACAACAAATCACTCAATAAAGTCCCAGACCGTAAGACATATAGCCTTTACGTCAAGCTTCTTTGTACGTGTACACAGGTAAACAGAATAACAGACTCAATACAGTCCCAGACAGTGGGGCTATCATAATCATTACTTTCAAATTTGTCACTTCCAAAGTACAAATTCTAGCTAGCAAAAACCCATGCACCTCTTTTTACATGAGAAACTCAGAACTGCCACACTCACCCGTGTCTGTCCGCTGCTTTGACTATGGGAGTCGTCACCGAGGGGTGCAGGGCAGCACCGGACCAACCTATGGCCCCGTCCCGCGAAGAGGTGGACGGCTGTTAACAGATCCTCTGGCCTTGATCGAGCGCGGTCCTGGACTCCTCAGCTGTTGACTCCCGGGTTTCGGCACCAGAAAATGTCAGGTTCAGGACACTTTATCTTAATAAACATGGTCAAGCAAAGAAACAAGACGCAGACGGCAAATGTGCAGTTGACAGACTTTTGCAGCAAAAGGGAAGAACCCCAAGAGCAATCTTCCTGCCAGCGTTGCTCCAGGGAACTACAACTAGAAAACTAAAAGCAAAGTCTCTTTATTGAAACACACACACACAAAGATTTACAGTTGTTGAGTCTAAAGCATCTGGTGTTTGGTTTATGCCTACACAGAAAAAGGAGGGCAGGGTGCAGGTCGCTGGGGCGACGTGCTCTCTGCCTGACCTCGAAACTAAGACATACTATCTAAAGGATTTACAACAGAGTGAGACTTTATGGCGGTGCTAACAGCTTTAAGGAAAACATAGTTGGTTAAATGTGCATATAAGATTATAAAATATAAAGCATACATGAATATACGTTAAGCAAGATATGGATATATGATAAGCATGAAAGTAATGATTATGATATGAATATGAATGTATGAATTTAAGCATGCAAGGTATAATATTCTAAGACACTACTACAGAGAATTGTCTAATAAGGGACTTATAAAAACGAATTTCTCTGTCAATGACATCAAGCAGGTGTCCTTTTTTAAATATCTAGGAGTGTACACTGACAAGGACTTGAGTTGGTGCACACATGTAACAAATGTCTGTGCCAGAACTCATCAGCGTCTCCACTTCTTGCGCAGGCTTAGAGTGTTTGGGGTCTGTAAAAATATTATGTTAATCTTCTATAGAGCAACAATAGAGTCAATTCTTCGGTATGGTATTACCAGCTGGTTTGGGAATTTGACAGTAAAATCTAAAACCCAGATTTTTAATCTGGTTAAGACAGCAGGTAAAATTATGGGAACACCTGCACCTCTCAACCCGCAGGAACTTTTTGAACAGGCAACAATCAGGCAGGCTAAGACCATTCTGTCTGATAACTCTCATGTTTTGTTTTCACAGTTTGAGCTGTTGAATTCAGGAAAGAGGTACAGGGTTCCTTTGTGTAAATATAACAGATATAATCGCAGTAAAGCTCATTAATGAACAGAGATGAATGTATGACTATGACTATTTTAATGTATATCTGTGACTGTGATGGATGAATGAAATTGGTTTTGTTTTGAAGTATGGCTTTTATCTTATTTAGTATAGGAAATCATAAATCTGCAATTTGCACAGGCCCTGGAGTAGCCCATATGTTGACTGTATATTTGTCTTTTAATTGTTTTTAACCCTGTGCTTGTCTTTATGTCTGTAACTTTTGCAGCTAAGTAAGTTGCTCAGTGTCCAAAGCAAATTTCTCCTTAGGGAGACCAATAAAAAGTACTTTGACTTTGACTTTGACTGTCCATTATTTATCACCATTGTTTTCACCAGATTAGGCGTAATATTAAATCTCAAGGCTCGCCAAGGTTTAACGATCGGTTCCATCGTTGCTCACCCTCTTTTAAATCCTTTGGTGTATTGTCTTAGGACAAAAGAAAAAAAATGTAAGATATTTAGGATATTCAAAAAAGTTTAGACATCTCAGTAGATTCTTGTAAACTGTTATTTATTTACTTTATTATAAAAGGTGCATTCTTCCACATGTTATACTAGTAATAATGTTTGGCCGACATGTTATACTAGTAATAATGTTTGGCCGACATGTCATACTAGTAATATTGTTTGGCCAACATGTTATACTAGTAATAATGTTTGGCCGACATGTTATACTAGTAATAATGTTTGGCCGACATGTTATACTAGTAATAATGTTTGGCCGACATGTTATACTAGTAATAATGTTTGGCTGACATGTTATACTAGTAATAATGTTTGGCCGACATGTTTTACTAGTAATAATGTTTGGCTGACATGTTATACTAGTAATAATGTTTGGGTGATATGTTATACTAGTAATATTGTTTTATGACATGTTATACTAGTAATAATGTTTGGCCGACATGTTATACTAGTAATATTGTTTGGGTGATATGTTATACTAGTAATATTGTTTTATGACATGTTATACTAGTAATAGTGTTTGGCCGACATGTTATACTAGTAATATTGTTTTATGACATGTTATACTAGTAATAGTGTTTGGCCGACATGTCATACTAGTAATATTGTTTGGCTGACATGTTATACTAGTAATAGTGTTTGGCCGACATGTTATACTAGTAATATTGTTTTATGACATGTTATACTAGTAATAATGTTTGGCCGACATGTCATACTAGTAATATTGTTTGGGTGACATGTTATACTAGTAATATTTTTTGGCTGACATGTTATACTAGTAATATTGTTTGGGTGATATGTTATACTAGTAATATTGTTTTATGACATGTTATACTAGTAATAGTGTTTGGCCGACATGTTATACTAGTAATAATGTTTGGGTGATATGTTATACTAGTAATATTGTTTTATGACATGTTATACTAGTAATAATGTTTGGCCGACATGTTATACTAGTAATATTGTTTGGGTGATATGTTATACTAGTAATATTGTTTTATGACATGTTATACTAGTAATAGTGTTTGGCCGACATGTTATACTAGTAATATTGTTTTATGACATGTTATACTAGTAATAGTGTTTGGCCGACATGTCATACTAGTAATATTGTTTGGCTGACATGTTATACTAGTAATAGTGTTTGGCCGACATGTTATACTAGTAATATTGTTTTATGACATGTTATACTAGTAATAATGTTTGGCCGACATGTCATACTAGTAATATTGTTTGGCTGACATGTTATACTAGTAATATTTTTTGGCTGACATGTTATACTAGTAATATTGTTTGGGTGATATGTTATACTAGTAATATTTTTTGGCTGACATGTTATACTAGTAATATTGTTTGGGTGATATGTTATACTAGTAATATTGTTTTATGACATGTTATACTAGTAATAATGTTTAGGTGGTGAATAAAAATGACTTAATCCCAAGTAAATGTTCAACTCTTAGTCTGTTCAAGTTAAAGTCTTACTTTATGCCTCATTCAATTCCCAAGACTGAAATTATTTAATAAAAACTTTTATTCATGAACATGACTATGTAGCAGTCTATCATTGAAACAAAAAATCACACGTAAGGAAACTCTTATTTTAAATTACTTTAAATAATTATTATTCAAAAGGGTTAGGGTTATGGTTAAATGTTTTTTAATTTATTTATTTAATTTGTATACATATATAAAGAGAGATATTTTGCTGATTAAATCCAGCTCTGTGTCATGGCAGTGTGTGCGGTGTGTTCAGATGAACCGTGTGTGGCTTCCCTCCGTGGCCGTAGCGCACGAGGCTCAGATCACCCAAGGGTGATGCAAAATGCATCACAGGGTTCTGCTGAGATTGGTGAATTTCAACAACAAATCTGAAATAAAGACCTGTAAGCGAGTATCTGTCAGGTGGGCAGCAAACGATCACATTTATTAATATTTATTAATTTTGCCCTTATCAAGGTAGTGCAGTTGACTAACCACTGAAACTGAAGACATTCAACTGTTTGTCTGTTTTGGATGTTCTTTAAGCAGTTTCAGTGCATAATAGTAGAAGACATGTTAGTGGAACAAACAATAAACCATGAATAATAATTTAACAAAGCGGTTACAGTATACATGGGCTATTGTAAATGTGTGGAGATTGACTTGGGCTAGTTTCCAGGCCCAAATTATTATCCCAGTCCGGCCCTGAGCTTGGCTGATGTTTAAAATATTTATCATAGTATGTTTATGTTTTAGATAGTGATGATAGTGATGCATGCTATTTTCACTTCACAATACAGAAAAAATATTCCAGTCAATAATAATACATGATAAGTAATGTCTCTGGGTGAAATGTAAGAGAACATACCGCAGTTATAGTAATTTAGTTTATTTGTTTATATACTTTGAGTTGATTTTAATATCATGGACTTCAGTGGAAATGTTATTGCATATTTTACTTCTGTTTTTAGTACTTTTGGAAAATCTTATCAATTGAATTATCCTATTTGAATTATATCCTATTTAGTGAATTATGTTATGGCACAACTAAGATATTCTAGTTAAATGTACTTTGAATCTTTTTTTGCTTGTATGCTTCTTTTTTTGCTTTTAACTTTCAAAAAGAACTTTATTAAAAAGTAAAGATGCTCACTACTTTACCATTACTGAACTTGAGAGCTATTTGTTGATTTGGGGCCTATGACCAAAAGTAAAAAAAGTTATTACTTGAGTGAGATATTTCAGTGCCATTTCTATTTTTTATGGCTAATAATGTGTTTTATGCTCTTTAATTATAAAATGCAACTTAGGCAAACCACTCTAACTTTCACAAAAAAACAGTAGCTGTTTACAGCATTGTGTCACCAAATCCTTTGAGGTTCATTACCTGAGCTGAGTACAGAGGATCGTCACTCCAGAGGGCTGAGAGTGACACATCTTTCCTATCAACACTTCGTAAACAAAGAAGTCATTAACCTAACGAGCAAAGTTAAAGAAAGAAACTGCAACCAAGCATCGGTAACCATCACAAAATTACGTGGAAAAAGAGATCCTCTGATGGGTAATGACATGTTCACAGCCAACTAATCAGATGTTGGCAAATATTATTAGAAGCAAATTTGGATTGGTTTCCAAAGGTCCCAAACACAATTGTGTTAGCCAAATATCCTACAACAGAAAATATGCAAAATAAAAAAAACATTTACATTATGTATAAGGAGACATCAAACAGAAAGGACATTTGAAACAAGAAAAGTTATAATGTAACTACAGTATTGCCATTTAGAGTATTTGTAAAGTCTTTGTAGTGACTTCAGAAACCTAAAAAAAAGGCAAAAAGTTTGGTAGACTCAGTTTAATTTAACATTATTGCATTTTTTCTTTGGTTCGGTTAGCGTTTGTACTTTGCACCAAACATCATAAACAAATGTCACATGCTTGAAACAGTCGCTTTATATAACAGCTGACAAGACAGCGAGTGAGAGAGAGGGTGGGCCTGACAAGAGAGACATGCTGATGTGTTGTCACACAGACAGTAAGCATTGTATGGTCATAATAGGTTATGGATTGGAAAGTCAACATCCCTTAAATCAAATATAAGTCCACAAATTGTGTGCAATGATGAAAAATGCACTGTTGCTTGACATTATATATTTGGGTGGTATCCAACTGAAGTCTAAATAAATACAACCAACTAAATTCATTCATGGCTCCAATAGTTTTTTTATTCAACATGTTTGACACATTAATCGCCTTGTGCCCGGTTTTGTGCTTTGTGGAACACCCAGATTTTGCACCTGTGCCCTGACAAACTACAGTGTGCACTTTTACAGCCTGTCAAACCAAGTTTTAGGAAACAACATGTCTTATATCCTCTAGCCCTGCCATTAGTTCAAAGTTTACAATTTTGCCACAATTATGTCAGGATCTCAGGAGCGTTACTTCAGCGTGGACCGTGTTTGTTCCATTCTAATGAACACAATATTTTAGGGACATGTTAAGGGAATTTAGAAAAATTTGGCACAAACATACACTTAGACTCAAGGATGAACTGATTTGATTATTATTTGGGGTTCAAAGGTTAACATCACTGTAGTCTCACAATGCTCACATTTGCACCACACATACATTACGGTTGTTTACATATCTTTAAACCAGCCACAATCTTCTTGGGTAACGCAAAAACTTTACAATAAAGAAAATACAATATTAAATTAACTGTAGCTCGAGCTATTATTATTATTAGCTGGATACATGGTTAAACGCAATTTGCTCTTCCCAATGTATCGCTGTATGTACTTTGTCCATAGTAAATTCCCACCTATCGGCCCCAATACACACTAATGTATAATAGGATAAAATTAGAAAGTGATGACATTTTATATCAAAACTTCATTGTGCCATCACAGTGTTGTGAAAAAACACTTTTCTGGCCATTATTCAACACCATACCTTGGGAACAGAAGAGGAGACATTTAGATACTTTATTGATGACCATAATCTTAAAACTGTGTTGATTGTGCATTATCGCTGTATGGTCACTGCAAATCAGGCACATTCATTAATATAATGCTGGATTACATTATTTGCTTCTTCTGCATGAATGATAACAAAAAAAAAACTGGGAGACAATGAAATGTTATACTGTAGGTTGATATGAACTGTGTAGAATAAAGTACAACGTCTTTACATGGTAATCATAATTGAGGTGTGCAATATCAAATTTGACCACAGTGTGGAGACAAAGAATAAATAAGAGCCAGCCTCTGTTTCAGCTCTCTCTCTCTCTCTCTCTCTCCCTCTTTTCACTTTCCCCCTACACTTTTGTATTTGTACAATTTTTCTCAGTATGAATAGTTTTATTTTATCTTATTTTATCTCAACAATGGGCAACATATTGCCCTGTGGTTAACTTCCAGTACCTCCCTTGGATCCTGATTCCCATTTGTTGCAGATATGCACAGATGTATTGTACATAAGCATAATAGCATAACATAAAATGTACAGAGTCTTTGGGGTTTGGACTCCATCATTAAAAATATTTTAAAGGGGTAGAGAAGCCAAACATAATCCCCCCCGATGGAGCCTAGACACTGGTGATGGAGGAGAAGAAACCCAAAGACCAAACGAAGGAGCTCTTTGCCGGAAAGGGACTCAGGTTGCCATGGGTGATGATGACCAGAGGTGGAAGGGGAGGATGAAGGTTGCACGTTTACCTGAAAAGACAGCTGATAGCAAGAGAAGACATTTAAAGCAGGATGTTGCTCTGTGATTGGATCATGAATTTGTGGCCAATTTTGGTTGCTTTACTGAAAAGTGATCGCCTCTTAACAGCTGAATAGTTTTATTATTTATAATATTAATAATTATTAGTTATTTAGAAGTCTTCCTGAAAGAATTCGCCCTCCATATCTATGTTTTAATATCTGGTAGTTTACATTTGCTTACATTTGGGAATTCTTTGCTTACTTTTTCCACTTTCACTGTGCTTTCTAAGTTAAAAGGTTGTCATTTGTTGAATTAAAAGTAGGCTATCTGCTCATTTTGTTTCTATTTTTACTGTACATAACGGATGCTTGCAATGTGGTTGTTGTTTACTTTATCAGTGGTAGTCACAGTTTAGAATAAAATTAACAAAACTTTAAAATGACAAATTAAACGGGGGGTTTAAATTGCAAAGATCGATTGTCAGTGCTTCCTAAGTAGACTAAGTCACAGCATTAAAACACTTTAGTTAAGGCTGTATGTCAAGAATCTAGTCTAAAACAACACCAAGAACACAACTATTGCCCAAAAGTTAATTTAAAGTGTATTATTTAGACTTAAACCTATTTGATAACCTTAAAGGAGAATTCCAGCCAATTTTTATGTTAATCTTGATTGCTATGCGAGTACTTTTGATTGATAAAAACCCGACCTGAATCATGCAGCGACATGTACAAGCTCTACTGAGCAAAATGGCAGTTAACAGGGCAAGTTTTAGAGAGTCTTTGTGCCTCTTAACAGACACACAATGCAATTAATATGTCTGTACAACATGAACAGGGCGCTTACATAACATCAAGATGTGTTTTCAAGTCAGACAATGTTTTAATTCACCTGCGTTAGGGTTAGAGCTAGCTGTTACCTGCTAGCTGTTAGCTGCTAGTGATAAGTGTGTTCAGCCAGGCCTTTGTGAAAATCATAACGCGTTAGTTCCGTGTGTATTTGTAGATCATCCATTTTATGTGTGATTGAGCTGGTGTTGGTGAGTAGTACGCTTGGCAGTGACCAGGGCTGCCAACTCTCACACATTGGCCGTGAGGCATTTGACTGGTTTCACACGCTCACACGCCACACCCCCAATTTCTCACGCTGAAGTGTCAACCCGGTCGGTCAAATTTCTGGAAGATGAGTTTATCTATAGATCTCCCTGTTGAGCCACTTATTATCGACTAGTTGTGCTTTCAGAGACTGTGAGGGGGTTCAAGAGCGCTCCCTGTCTGTGGAAGTTTCAAATTGTCGCAAACTGAAAACATTATTTTCACGATCCATCCCAGGTGCATTTCCCCGGCTTCAGGTATGAGCTCTGAGTATCACAGACCCGTCTGTCGCTTCGTGTCCACTCTCTCTGTAACAATAGAGGTGAGCAGCACGGCTGGTAGCGTAGCAACTTCAGTTCATTTTAGTGGACTCGCTCTGCTGTGGGCAGTGACGCGTTGCATCCGTGCTCTACCTCCGATGAAGAGCAGCGTACAGCCTCCTCTAAACTCTGTCAGAGACCAGAGACCCAGATGGGCCTCTGTGTCTGTCAGACGGTCTGAATGAGATACTACCATATCAGCGGAGCAATGACATGCACAGCAGACTATATTAAAACTCTCCAAATCTCGGACAACAGA
Source organism: Etheostoma perlongum (assembly GCA_026937815.1). Classification (NCBI taxonomy): domain Eukaryota; kingdom Metazoa; phylum Chordata; class Actinopteri; order Perciformes; family Percidae; genus Etheostoma; species Etheostoma perlongum. The sequence goes on from CM049373.1 coordinate 6,042,266, forward strand.
GATGGGAGGAGTTATATTTAGAATGTGCACAAAGTTGTAAATATGAGCAGAAATCTGATGAAACACATCTGAGCTATAGCTATACTATACGATACTGCAATGTTGGGCCACTATTGTACTCCTCTAACCTCGGTGCATCTCTAAATGTAACTGTAAATAATTCATTCAATGTTTTATAAAATGAACAAATTGTCTTTATTTTCCCAAAAAAGTAAATACAGTAAGTGTGGGGGGGCACAGAAGATGAGGGCCAAACATTACTGAACCTTGGCACAAAGATTAAATTATTAGAATTTCTGCAAATCAGTGGTTCTCATTCTTTAGAATTTCAGTGGTCTTAGTTGATCCCTCAACATTAATTTAACTTTGGGTCCCCGGTCCCTACACCAGGGACCCCTGGACTTGTTCACCACAGACCCAAATCTTCTCAGCTGTTGCTGACATATGCTACTGTCTCTTCATGTGGTTCATTATGTTTGGCACATTGTCTGGGTCAGTTCTTATATCATAAGAAGGTAATAATGTAAATAATGTAAATTCTGAATGCCCTAATACCTGTTGATACTACGACAGTGCAAAGGCTCTTAATCATACAGTTTTGCACATATCATGTAAGACTTGATTTCTCCATTTTTTTGCACAAAACTCTCCAGAAAGTGCCATTTAATGATTTATTTTTCAAAACATTTTTCCTGGGGGGGCATACCTCCAGACCCCCCTAGGGAGAGCCCCCATCCCCCCCCACATATAACAAATCCCAATTTAAACCCTGAAGGATAATGATGCTGAAAGAGCCAAAGACATTGCTTCGTACGCAGCAAAATATGGGTCGGCCCCACCAAATCTCACTCCAAGGTTTTTGGAAAAGTTGCCAGCTCTGCAGTGTCAATCTGTGTGGTAGATCCCTTAGCCGAGCAGGCAGCCTCCGTCCCCCCCTTTGTGATGTGGTGGGTGTCCTCCATGCCTTCGCGACGACAAATTGTAGTTTATTTCCTCCTTATTAATTGCAGCCTGCAGGAAGGTAATTGAATGGAAAATATAATCCGAATCAGCTTTATTGGCCAATTATGTCTAAACAATTTGACTCTGGATTCCCGTTGTTCACAATGTGCCAAGTACAAATGTACATAAAGATACATAGACACATATCAGGGTTTTTGGCTCAGAATGGACCTTCGGGGGGGATTAGTCCATGTATAGTAAAAGCAGAGAGTCTGTGTTACCTTATTTGACGTCTATGGATTTACCTGTTATTTCTGACAATTTAATAAACAAAAATGTATATTATGCTTGAGTAAATAAAACCCAAATATCAAAACTGGTTAAAAAATAATATTTTTTTCTCAATTCTTATCATTTTGGTGCTGGTTATTTTCCTTTCCTAGGCTAAAACCTCTTTGTGGGGAGCTAAAAAATACCTCTATGCAGGACAAACCCTGCATATCAACAAGGACCACAAGGCTAAAAAAGATAAACATACAAAACAAATAACTGTTGCAAAGGTATTACTATTACTATTATTATTAAGTATTACATACTTACTAGTTATTAAGTTATCAGGGTTCTTAAGAATATTATATATAAGAATATTGGATGAATAAATTCATATTTGATCTGAACCTCTTTTTAATAAAATGATTCTTTTTCATCAAATATGCAGTTTTACTGTATGTGTTTTTAGCTATATTTAGAGCCACATATTAAATTAAATTTCCTTTCCTTATGTCTGTGGCTTTCTTTGAGCTTTAATTTTAGTTCACTCTAACTATAGTGTGCTTTTAAAGAAATTACTGGCTCTTATATCCTGTCAACCTTTCCTGTCTACTGATCTCAAAACTCACAAGAGGACAGCAAACCACATAATGTTGAACCAATGGAGTGCATGTGCCTTCTGTTTATTTGTTGGTATGAATGAGTTTAGTGTGTACTGATGGCGCCCTCTTCTGTATGTGCACTGTGAATACACTCAGTAACATGATGAAATGATTTGAATGTGTACTGTGCAATGTGCAATGCTTGAATGGAAGGACAAAACATTCTTCAATGTGTTACTCAAAATCAAAAAAGAGTCTTCAGTTTACCTTCTTAATTTCCTTTATTTTTCATGCAAACAGTATTACCATCCTACTTAGGCCATGCACTATGTGTATTACTATTATTATTATTATTTTATATTATTATTATTATTATTTTTATTTTTTATTTTTATTTTCATTGTGCACATATCAAATCATCACATTCAGGTTGTAAGAAGTATTCTCATTTCTTGTTTATTTCATATGCCTCAGTGCCTAACTAATTTAAATTTCAAGTTAGATAACCTCTTGAGAAGATCACATTAAAACAAAAAGAAGTAGTATACACGGCAAAGTTTGTTGAGACACTGGACTCAAAGGTTGGCCTGTTAACATATTGCTTCCAATTAAACATGTAAACTGTATATCAGCTGTCAAAACCAGTAGTGTAGTGTTGTGTGTAGTTTCACTGTTAACTTACCGTATTCTTTATCAGTTTAGACAGAAAAATATCTCATTGTCATTAACACTGGTGACTTCTTTATTAAGATATTTAGTCAAAAGTCAATTACTGTTAGACATACTGTAGTTTTTATATGCATTTTCTAAGACCCTTTTACAGAAACTTGAACTTTACATGAACATAAAGCCAAAGAAAAACTTTTTTTCTTTCATAAAAACAAAGGGATCTAGTTGCAAAGACTGTATTTACAAGGTAGCAGGACAAGCTGTCGTTGGGAGAAGATAACCATGTCACAATTGAGGGAGGATTTAGCTTGCTGCATGCCTAAAATGGAGGGATTTTATTCCTACAAAAGTGCGCTACTTTTTCTCGAATTTCTTTTGTCTTCAGTCCATAGATGATTGGATTCAATGTTGGGGGGAAAATTAAAGTTGACATCCCAATGAAACTCCTTAGTTGTGGTGAAATATTATTTATTCTGTATGATATGATGGTAAAAAGACCCAGACACTCCAACAGGAGAAAAACAAATAAATGTGTAGCACATGTCTGCAGAGCTTTGGCTTTTGTGTCTGGTCGTTTGGATTTGAAGCATGCAACAAGGATCCGCAGATATGTGTACAAAATCATCCCATTAGCCATAACTTGTGTAAGAGCAACAGTAAAAAGCCCATAAATGTTATTAATGGTTGTGTTGGCACAGACCAGAGTCAGCAAAGATGGATTATCACAGTAGGGATGAGTAATTTCAGATCGACAGCGGGGTAAACGCAAAAGCAGGAAAAAAAGCACAACTATTAAAACTATACAACATACCCACACAACTGTGATTGTTCTCATAATATGAGCATATGTCATTACTGTGTTGTATTTCAAAGGCAAACATATAGCAATATATCTATCATATGCCATAGCACACAGAATGGTCACTGCACCTGTTGCATAGATGTGGATAAAGAAAGCTTGGGCAACACAAGCTGAGTACTGCATTGTCTTGCTGTTTGTCAGTAGGTCTTTTATGAGCTGTGAGAAGAGGGCTGAGGAGCCTACAAGGTCGTTGATAGGAAGGTTCAGCAGAATTAGATACATAGGCTGATGCAGGGATTTGTTCAGTACAATTGTGAGGATTAGAATAAGGTTGCAGAAAAGTATGATCAAGTAGCTAAGAGTTGCAAAAAGAAATGCAGGGAAGACATCTTCAGAGGAGAGATTAAAGCGATTCAGCACTAAAACATATGATGTGTTGTACAGGTTGTCCATTTTTATGTTTTTTCCTCCCTAGAAAAATTTAAAATGTCACTATTAAATAGCATAACTATTTCATACACAACATCCACTTAGCAAGAATGTGGGTGAATAATTAAAACAGAAATGCATACAGAGATAATGTTGTAAAAAGTGTGCCAAGGACAGAACTTACCAAATCAAAGCCTGGATACTTCCACACAAGTCCACATGCATTTCAGTTAAACATTACCTATTATATATCATATGCTGTGCATAGATAACAAGTCTAGGATTCACAGCTTTGCACCAAAACTCCAGAAACAAAATAAAGCTTATGACAAGCAGAAAACAGTAGATTCATTCACTTGCTGAACTAAAAGAGAAACATGTCATGGATGATCACAACCCAGTACTGGCAATCCTGGCAATGACCACCTGGTTCAGAAGGATAGCAGCTTTATAGGAGGGATATCTTGCTGAACACCAGAAAGCTCCCTGGAGTCTTTTTGGTTACCATGAAGTGTATCTACAGATTGTTAAGAAAATGACTTAAGCACTGGCTCACAACAGTTTTGGAGGATTAATAAACAAATAAGCTACCCTACCACCACCTACATTAATATATTACAAAAGTAAAATGATTGAGGTAAAACAGAAATAGGACTTTCTATTGTTAAAAAAAATTAAAACTTTAGTCCATCCATCTATCTTCATCTGCTTATCCGGTATCGGGTCGCGGGGGGAGCAGCTCCAGCAAGAGACCCCAAGCCTCCCTTTCCCGAGCAACATTAACCAGCTCCGACCTGGTGATCCCAAGGTGTTCCTAGGCCAAGTTGGAGATATTATCCCTCCACCTAGTCCTGGGTCTTCCCTGAGGCCTCCTCCCAGCTGGACGTGCCTGGAACACCTCCCTAGGGAGGCGCCCAGGAGGCATCCTTACCAAATGCCCGAACCACTTCAACTGGCTCTCGCTTTGGTCATACAGAGATTGGATGGCCCTGAGAAGGGACCTTCTCACCCCATACTCCCGCAGCACCTCCACCTATCTTGATACCCTAGTTTCCAACCTAGGATGGTAGAGGCATCATCCATATAGGTATGGTAGACAACAAAGTTAGCTTTGGTTTCCACACAGTATGGCCCTTTTTGCTGGCCAGACAGCAGGACAAAGAGGCTTGCTAGAGGAATGTTTTGAAAATATATAGGGACATTTCTCAACTGCTCTCTATTTGTAAATTGTATGAGACTAAAATGACTGCCCATTTTCTGTTACAATGAAAAACTAATTCATGTCCCTGTAAATGTTTCCATTGTGGCATACAACGAAAACAATGGAAACACAATGGAAAATTATATCATTATCATTTCAACATGACATCATGACTTTGCGTAAACATGCTCGCCAACTTTCTTAAGCCAAGTGGCGTGTTATCCCCATTTTTAGCGCCCCGCGTGTACACTCTATACAGTGGACGTAAACATACACGTCACTTGGCGTGTTATTGCCAATTGGTGTGTTATTGCGAATGTGACACGCAGTTGGGTTTAAGAAAAAAAGAACGGGGTTGGCTTTCGTAAAAAAAGAAAGCAACGGTTGAGTTTAGGAAACGTGACACGCGGGACACAAAGGAAACGTGACACGTGGGACACAGTCCTGGGTTTCCTGGGTGAAAGTCCTGTGTTTGACCCATCAACCACCTCGACCAACCTCTCTACGATTTTCGCCCTTTCATTATACTAGCTATGGTGTAAATTTCCACACAATCGCAAGGTAATGTAAGTCAATAGAGGCCAAACGGCGTTGATAAATATGCTAAAAAGCAAGTGTGTGTCTTGAGAACACACCAATAATGGCATATGAATTGGCATGTCATGCATATGCCATTTCATAATGGCAATCAATCTGATCATTTTGGTGCTGTGTACCATAATGAGAATCCAGAAAACTGGCAACTTCAGTGAAAGAGGAGAGGGTTCAAGTTCCGTCAATGGGTCTCCTGCATCTGCTGTTGCCATGCTATCTTTTGACTGGCTTTAGCTAAGTTAGGAGGAGGTTGACTTGCTAGTACCACAACATCCATGTGTGTTTATTTCCGCTTGGCAAGCCAACCAGACGTGACATGGAGTCGTGGCAGCATCAGCATCACATTTTTTTAAGTTAAAGTTTGAGATTGTGACTTAATTTCAGTTCATTTTGAATTCAAATTCAAATCATGACCCTTAGTTCTGGAGAGAAACTCTTGTGATTGTGACTCTTTCATTTCCTCCTTGTTCATCAAATTAACACTGTTCTATATTCCTGATTTTTAAAGGAATTACTAATAATAATTGTAATAATAATAATTCTTTGATTGGGGACTAATGATATTCACTGCAGAGACAGAGACTTTTAAACACATCAGAACAAGGAATGAGCCAAGGATTTCAATAAAACGTAACTAATGGAGTGGTAGTGTTTTGTTTCTTGACATTCAGTTGTGTTGTTGCAGAATTTAAAATATGCTATTTCTTCAAGTCATGTTAAACACAATGAAATTTAGAAACAAATGTACTTGTATTGCGGTGTCAAGGAAATCACAAAGGCTGCACATACATAAAATCATTGTTTTAATTTCCTCATCTGTAGTCCATTTTTCAGTCCAGTTCACATATGATTGAGGCAGTGTTGAGGCATTTACACATTTTACACACGGGCAACTACATTGATTTCATGACAAATTGAAACATATAGAGCAGAATATAACTTTTAGCAATTCAATACATTTTTACTCCATGTACTGTACATTTACATATATGTCATCATATCTTCCAGCAGTTTTGAAAGGATCTGTGATTTAATTATTTTGCACACCTGTCAATGTCCTTATCTGTAATCAAAACTATTTAAAGTGGCAACCTTAGGGTAAGAAATTACCTAAGATGTTGATCTGTGATCCGGGAACTGCTGAGTAACACATACAAACATACACATTAACATTATATAAAGAAATGTACACCATATTTATAAGACCAATAACAATCACAGAGATGTGTAACTTCTCCACAGTGCAGTAATTCATGGCATATTGTTGTGATATCTCTAAAAGCCTTCATTTATGGTGAATTCTGAAATCAGAGTTAGTTTAGGCGGCCTTATATACAATACAGGCTTACCAATTCATCTAATCATCTCTCATCAAAATAGCCCTAACCTGAAAACTGGTTACAACTTTGTTACACCAAAGTTTCTTTTTAGAATAATTAACATGTTCTGCTTCAGTTCTGTAGTTTTCAGTCCATATATAATTGGGTCCAAAAAAGGGGGAAATATTAAAATTGACACACCAAGAATCCTTCTAATGTATGGGGATGCACTCGGAATGCGATGAGCAATGAGTGTAAAGATTGTATTAAATTGCAAGATTAAGAAAACAACTAAATGTGTACCGCAGGTTTGAAGGGCTTTTCTCCGGGCATCTGTATGATTAGTCATGACACACGTGCGCAAGATCTGTGCATATGTGTATGTTATCACTAGCAGTGGTCCACCCATGATCACAAATATAGTAGCTATTCCATAGTAGTTGTTGACGCTGGTGTCCTCACACACCAGTTTCAATAATGATGGATTGTTACAGTACAAATCCACAATATTCATCCTGCAAACTTTAAACCGTGCAACCATCACACACAAGGTGAGAATCATTGAGACATTTGTAAACCATATTAAAATAATAATTCTGATTACATTATGTGGACTCATGATAGCATTATACCTCAAAGGACAACATATAGCAATATATCTGTCATATGACATGGCAGTCAAGATCAGCATGTTTCCTGTACCATACAAATGAATCAGAAACATCTGAGTAACACATGCAGGATGCGAAATCAGCCTGTCCTGTGTCACAATGCTAAAAAGAAGCTGAGGAAAAAGCTGTAGCACCCACCATGTCACTAATGGGCAAATTAAACAGCAGGATAAACATGGGCTTGTGTAGCTTTTTACTCACAGCAATAGTTGTTAATACACAGAGGTTGCAAAATACAATAACTAAATAGGTAAGTGTGCCAAATACAAATGCTGGGTAAATATGTGAAGCAGATAAGTCCAATGGTGCCAGCGTTAGTAATTCCATAGTAGACACATTTGTATACATGCTTTACCGTCTTTATTATGTTGTAGCCTTCCCTATTGAAAAAAAAGTCCCTCAATACTTAGACCAACTGATGAAGAAGCTTCATCTGAAAGAAATGTTTTCATTAACAAGCATGTATTGAAATAAGTACTATGCATTGATTCAAATGTACCTCTGGTTTTATACCTGTTGCAGTATGTTATGTTGTCCTCACCTGCACTACGGAGCAATGAAAAACATTGCCCTTTATTGCAAACACATAGATGTCTCATGAGATACAAATCGTCAGCAAAACAATGACATCATGTCATTGTTTTTTTCAGGAATTTACTTTAATCAAGTTAGCAATTAAACAAGTGTAGATTCCAAAAATATATTTCATTTCATTTATGTACTGTACAGGCCTAACGTTTGGACACGCCTTCTCATTCAATGTGTTTCCTGTATTTTCATGACTATTTACATAGTAGATTGTCACTGAAGGCATCAAAACTATAAAGGAACACATGTGGAATTACTGTATGTACTTAACAAAAAACTATGAAATAACTGAAAACATGACTTCTGCACAACACAACTGATGGTCCCAACTCCATTAATAAGGCAAGAAATTCAACTAATTAACCCTGACAAGGCCCACCTGTTAAGTGGAAACCATTTCAGGTGACTACCTCACAAAGCTCATTGAGAGAACAACGAGGGTTTGCAGCGCTATCAAAAAGCAAAGGGTGGCTACTTTGAAGAAACTAGAATATAACACGTTTTCAGTTATTTCATAGTTTGTTGTTAAGTACATAATTCCACATGTGTTCATTCATAGTTTTGAGGCCTTCAGTGATAATCTACTATGTAAATAGTCATGAAAATAAAGGAAACGCATTGAATGAGAAGGTGTGTCCAAACTTTAGGCCTGTACAGTACATAAATGAAATATATATATTTTTGGAATCTACACTTGTTTAATTGCTAACTTGATTAAAGTAAATTCCTTGATGATTAAAGTACATTCTCAGTAAATCAGCTCTTTTTAGGTTTGCCAGAGATACAGTTGCTGTCTCCATAAAAACAAGGGGTATAATGTGTGTATGAGCTCCAATGAAGTTAATTTTAGGTTTGGGAGCAGGACCATGCCTAAAACACACCTCTAATCATCAGACAAACGTACATATACCATGCTGCACACCCAGCCTTGTGTGTCTCTGATTGCTTGACCCACCCTCCCTTTCCCTCCCTTTCCCTCCCCTTCATCCACCCATCTTCCCCTTCATCCCTTCCTGTTCATCCCAGTGCACACCTCTCTCATGTCTCATCTAGGTACCGTCTGGGGGTCTGTAAACTATTTGGGCAAAAACTGCTTCCAAAACAGAACCCCCCCCACTCTGAGTCTTCTCCACCAGGTCACCTTACATCCTCCCAGACCAGCCATCAGACGACATCCACAACTATTCATCTATCTGCTCTTTCATAATGTTAATTCAATCTTTAACTAACACATATTTGTGGCGTGGTCCTTGTTAGTGAAATGTGGGTTACTGTATATGCGTGTTTAACTGACCAACATCATGTCCTTTCTTATCATTGCATTCCAGCAGGTGGTACCACTTTGGTGGGTTGCTAAATTTAGAGGCAAATTCTAAAATTATTTTGTAAAGTTGTTTCTAAAAGATCACCACATTCTTAAAATCTCAATTTCAAAGGCACCAGAGTTACTGTATACAGCAGCAACTAGTGGGACTATGCCTTATCTTGATTTACTAATTAGACATTTGCATTAACAAGCAGATGAACAGGTGTACCGTATATATAAAATATCTACTACACTTACTACTACTGCTACTAAAGGTTATTTAGTTGAATAAAGTCATTCTTTAAGCTCTTTAGGTATGATAAGAGGTATGTGAGAAGGCATAAAGGCAAGCACAATTGAATGTCAGTAATGTAGTAAGCAGCCCAATACTTATTTTGTATAAAAAACAAAACCTGATTATATGTATTTAGTTTTTTCTTTAACTGAGCTTAATATGGGTACTATTAAATTCAAATGTATTTTGCATTGTTAATGTTGAGGTTATTAATCCTTTACTTGTTTTCATTAAATGATGGAACAACTTGAAATATGTTTCAGAATATTCAGGTTTATTAATGGTCCACACAGCAAGCATCAGCACATATTCCATATTGTTTGATTTGGACTCTGCAATCATTAGTGTGATACCAGGTTATACAAATGAAAATGGCCGCTTAGCATTGACAAAAAGCAGTGACGAGGGTTACCGTGGGTTAAGGTTATGAATAATGTGAACGAAATATATACTAAGTTCACATTTGAGTCAATGGCTGAGTCAACATTAGCTGTACTAAGTTGGGAAACAGCACAGAAGCTAAGCAATGGAATGTTACTGCTGTGGATGGCACGTTAGCAGCAGTAACAGTAGACCAGCTGCTCCCGTGTTCTGTGAGGTAAAATACCTGTTTTTGTCAATGGAGTCCAGGGGATTTGAAGCAAGCCATATAATTGATTCACAGTAGGTTTACCTTACAGAACATGGGAGTTGCTACTGCTGCCTTGACCGGTTAGTAAACTCTGGAAGTTTGTGTTATTGTTTGACTTTTAGATCCAAAAAGCATCCACCACAGTACATTACTTGTCAGCGTCTCCAAACATGGGGCCGTGCCGACCGCCATCCAAGTTGTACTGTACTGTACTCTACTGTAATGCACCGTACTGAAGCAACGTCATCATACAGAAACCTATGTCAGGTCATGTGGGAAAAGGCATTTTGACACTAAAACATTCTTACAAACATAGAAAATGTGAATATTTGGATTTGAATACACTACTGGGAAGCTACAAAATCAAACAAATGAAAAAAATGGAAATGCCTTTTATGATGTAAAGTTATGTAGCTACAGTATTGTGAATGGATGATAAGTGCATGATAAGTAAATAGAAATGTGAGAAAGAGCAAATATTTCAACATACAATCAATTGAAGGGGATCAGGACAAGTAAAGCAACATGCTACAGTAAATATCTGATCCATTTTCACAGTTTGTCTTGATATGAAATGTAATGTATGACAAATTAAGTATTACATGTTAGAGACTATTTGCAGTATGAGACTAATTATACACTATTGGACTTAAACATCAGAAAGTGCTGTGCAAACCAATAAAAACACACAACAAATATGTAAATAAATACATATTTCCAAACTTGTAACAAAAATGACAGAGCAAAGTAATATATTTGTACAATTGCAGTTTGACCCAGTTTCCTCTTATCATTATCAAATGTGAAATCCCATCACACTTAAAACTTGATTCAGGATCATTGACTGGGCGAAATATATTTCCCACCTTTTACAAAACTGTTTTGATTGTATTGAGGAAAAACTATATTAACAAAAATACCAGTCAATAAATATACTCAAATCCAGAGTCCTTCCTGCCCTGCATTATAAACCGCATTTCCATTTGGAATTACGGTTTCCACAACAAACAAAACACTTTGTTTGTGATTTATTTAACTTTATGCACTTTCATAGTTGATTTTGTTTACATTATCAGAAAGACTACCTAGGACAACAGATTGATTCTGATTGCAGTTCAAAAAGGCAAAATTCCGTGCTGTTAACCACCTTGTGTAAAGACTTAGACAGATATTTTATTTTTTAAGACACTCAAGAGAGTTTTTCGTATTTCACTTGTATACAACCCATATACAATTGGATTCAGAAGTGGAGGTACAATAAATATTAACATGCCCATTATCTTTTGCAAGTCAGCTGAGACATATTTGAACCTATGAGATAAAATTGTGAAAGTTGCCACTATTTCAAATATGATTAAAATAAGCAACTGGGCAAGACATGTATTGACAGCTTTTGTCTTTGCTTTGGACCTCCTTGTAACCACACATGTGATCAGAATCTTCACATAGGAAAAAGCCTGAATAGACAAACTTATAGCTTGCATTACAGCGGTGTTAAATAATCCTACAATATTATTGACTGTTGTGTTTTCACATGTGAGCTTCAGTAGAGATGGGTTGTCACAGAATACATTCATAATCAGAGAATTGCACCTGGGAAGCCTTGTCTGTAAAGAGAACAATGAAACAATCAAGACAAAGTCAAGACCCCAAACTAGAGAGATAAGGCAAAAAACAAATCTGGGGGTCATAACAGAGCTGTAGCGCAACGGCATGCAAATGGCAACATAACGATCAAAAGACATTGCTGCAAGTATAAACAAAATTCCACCGCCATACATGTGGAGCAAGAATGCTTGCAAAACACAGAGAGGATAGTATACCTTATTTGTTTCTGTAACAATGTCTGAAATAACCTTTGGTAGCATTGCAGTTATGCCTATCAGATCATTGAGGGGAAGACTAAACAGGATGTAATACATGGGTGTGTGAAGGTTCCTTTTCAGAATGATCAAAGTCAACAAGATCAGGTTGCAAAAAATGGCAAAACAATAAATCGCAAGACCAAGAAAAAATATGGGATACTTTCCTCCAGGTGGAATAACAAATGGGTCGAGGGTTAACTCAGACCTGAACCCAAAAGATTTGTTCTCCATTATTTTTCTCCACTTACTATAGATCAGAATGAAGAAAAACAGTGATGACATCTCATTACTGGAAATTGGTCTAAAGCAGTAACAAGTTAAACATGTCAATGCAACATGAAGCGCTGCATGAAGAGTTGAGAACTGCGCTTCCGATTCTGCCCTATTTAATGTTACCGGATCCGTAGCCATAACTTGTTTACTTCACCTTTTCCCTTCGGGATTATCATTGGCTTTGGAAAGATGAATACTATCAGGATTACTGTAAGTATGAAGTTATGAGATACCTTTGTAAAAAAAAAAAAAAAAAAAAAAAAAAAAAAACTATTGAAACCCAACAATTATTAAAGGTAATTCTGTTTGTTTTAATCCATCCACGGAGTTTGTTCCCCAGTAAAAAATGTGTTTATTTTTTTTTTTTGTTTGTTTGTTGATTTGATTTTCTGTTATCATTATGAAAAAAACTACTTGCCTGATTTTGATCAAAAACTTGGTGGAAGGGCATACTGTACCATGGAATAAACCCATTAGGGGCAGCTGTGGCTCATTGGTAGAGCCAATCAGAAGGTTGGTGGTTCAATTTCTGGCCCTGCAGTCCCATGTCGAAGTGTCCTTGGGCAAGACACTGAACCCTGAGTTTCCCCCAATCACTGAACCCCGAGCTGCGCATCGGTGTGTGAATGTGTGTGAGTGTTTATCTGATGAGCAGGTGGCACCTTGTATGGCAGCCTCGGCCACAGTGTGTGAATGGTGAATGTTTCCTGTATGATGTAAAAGCGCTTTGAGTAGTCGTTAAGACTAGAAAAGTTTAAATAGTGGTTGCAACATAACTTTAAGAGTGGTGCTTGATAGGTGGAATATGTATACATATAGGTTTTCAAATGCATCTATTCTAAGGCTCTTCCAGAGAAGGGTCAGTTTGAAGGTGACACTAGCTCGCAGAAATAGATTGGAATGTGTAAATCTATAAGAAGGGTCTTACAAATAAGGAGTAGCTTGAAGGTAACTCTATCCCACGGAAATAGCTAGATTGACATGTATGAGAACAAGAAGAAAAGATGTTCATAGAGACACTTTGGGTACACACTGGTGTGTGTACCCATGGTTATCTTCCTTGTTCAATGATTGAATAAGCTAAATTTAATCTAAAGAAGTTGCCTGGGGTCATCATGTGTGAAGTCTCCATCATCATTTCCGGTTATGATTCCCAGATATCAGTCCTGACTGCTTGTTCTAATAGGATTTTTGGAAATATATCCAGACATATATAGTGGTTGCGGTTGCAGATTTGCATATTGTAAAAGGCTGGACTATATGCCTTTGTGAAGGTCTGCGCTCTCTGAGTGGCCAATCTGGTCAAATGTATTTATTATACAAAGTACATGTCATGTCCCAAAAATTCCTAAAATTGTGTCCTCAAATTACTACATTTATGGTGCATCAGCGGAAGGAACTAAAGTTATGGATTGTTGTGGCTAGTCAGTGTTGGTTTGAAAGGTTTTACTGTAGAGCTACCTTCAAATAACTGAATTTATTTTCGTTAAATTGATAAGATGAAATGCAATTGTGTTTGCATGTAAATGTTTGCAGTATAAGGAACAGGCTAAATATGTAAGAAACAAACTGTTTCAAATGATATGCCTCATTTCTACTGTATGGTTCAGCTCAGCTCAACTCTACTCAACCCACTTTTGGTACCAGGTGTGTTATTTTGTTTTCCACTGCACCCCATCAATGTATGCAGTATATATTTGAGAGTTTAAAAATGTGTTTTGAGTGAAATTGTTTTGCTATTGGTATGAAAATAAATTTTCTCAAATATTTTTTTCTCTCATAAAATGCTTTTTTGTTATCAGTGTGATAACTTTTTCTCTCAAACTTTGTTTTTCTCTCAGATATTTTTTTTTTCATCGCATGTAATAAAGAAACAATTCTAGCTCCATAGGTCTCCAGGTGTAAACATTCTTATTTTTTCTTAATTACCAAACTAACTCAATGTATCACTGTCTCTACACTGTGGGACAGTCAATCAAAAGAGGCAGGCCTTTTCATATATTCACAATCCCAGCCACTTTGATCTCTTAAATCTAAATTGTGTCTAATTTGAATTTTATAAATCAGAGTAATAATGGCGGACTTGACCTACAGTACTGCTGGAAAGGCCTGGCTGGAGTTAGGGAATTTTGCTCCAATCCAATGTTATCTAAAACATTTTCTTAAGTTTTCATTATTTTGAAAATATTGTTTTGGTATCACACAACAAGAGAAATACTAAACATGATCTTCTCCAACTTTTATCTTGTCCATATTTTCAGCTAAAGGGCTACTGTGGCAGTATTATGTTACTATGATACACTATAAATTGGCAGAGTTACATCAGCTCAATGCCTCATTACTTTGTCAAAACACATTTATTAATGAGCCCCGTTGAGATATAATTAAATGATGTATTATTATTACTGTCTCACATTGTAATTAATCCCTGTACAATTAGTAAACCTCCAGGTGATAATGACATTCCTTGTTGTTTGCTAATGAAGGATGTTGTTTAATAACACCCAAGGGAGGACGCAACATCTGAGACTGCTTGCAACATTTGATTCCATAAATTTAATCTCTAAGTGTGTTAATATATAAAACATTAGAATAGGTTAAGTTCACGGTTGAAGTATCACAACATATTCTTTGCTCTGTTTTTTTTCTCTCCTTTCTACAAGAAGCCCTAAAAGGCATATAAAAAAGAATTCTGAACGTTTATTTAAAAAATCCACAGTTTGTATGTACCTTCAAATACATTAAAATGTACAACATATTAAACAGTCTTTTTATATTTGTTTAAATTTCCCAGAGGAAAATTACTGATTGAAACAGAGCACGGAAGTGGTCACATCAGACCTTTGGGAACCAGGACCTTGTTCATGCACACAGCTGTTAGGACATTAGGATCATCATCTTACCCAAGAGAAATGGATCTGATGGACCCTTGTGTTGCTCTTTAATGGATTTGACCCTCTAATTACTTGCTGTGGTCTTTCACCTGTACAAAAATTTAAGTATGATAATAACTATAATCATGAAAATGTGGTTCAGTGATTAGTTCAATTTCAATTCAATTTCAATTTATTTATAGTATCAATTCACAACAAGAGTTATCTCAAGACACTTTACAGATAGAGTAGGTCTAGACCACACTCCAGAATTTACAAGGACCCAACAGTTTCCTCCAGAGCAAGCAACAGTGCGACAGTGGCGAGGAAAAACTTCCTTTTAGGCAGAATCCTCGGACAGACCCAGGCTCTTGTTAGGCGGTGTCTGACGGGCCGGTTGGGGTTAGAATGAAAAGTGGCAATTACAGTCCCAAAAAAAAATAGTAGTTGTTGGTAGTCCTTTGTAGTAGGCACAGCAGAGCGTAGCAGGAAGAACATGGCATCGCAGAGCGTGTTGCGGGACCATGTTCTATCGCCTCACAGTAATGTGCATGATGCAAATCTGCCATTTGGGCCTTATAGTATGGTTTCAACCCATTCTCATGTACGAGATTGTACGATTGTACGAAAAGTCAACAATTCATATGGTATACTACAAAATTAAGGCAACCACCAGCCTGTCATGTAAACAGCTGTTCACATGACAGTTATGTTTGGCGGTCTTTTCATTCAAATTTATCTGAGAAAAGGCTACTGTAAGCTAGGTACAGGGCACCGTGAGACACACGTTAAGTTTAGGCACTGAGACAACTAGTTAAGATTAGGAAAAATGTTTTGATTTCAGTTAGTACACTACACCTGTCCCCTTTAGAAGTACTCCTATGACAAGAACAGCTGTTTCCTGGGCCAAAGTCTTCAGTTTTCTTCCTTAACTTCTTCTGGGACACAAACTCAGCTCCCCTGCTTGAAGGCTCTGTGTTTAATGACCCACCCATCCACCCCATGTCCTCCCTATGCAGCTCTTTAAGCTATTATATAGCAGCAGTTAGTGTGGTGCACACAGTAATAAATATGTGGAATACATAAAAAATACAGTGAATTACTTTTCATAGGTGTACAGTATGTAGAACGGTTCATGACAACAGCCTGAGTTTTGGTGTTTACATGGGTTTCCAGTGTATGGAATTTAGTAGTTGTAAGATAGTTTTGTGTGGTTTCCATTGTTAGGCATTTGCTATTGAGAAAGGGCCTAGTGTGAGTGTTTATGACTGTAAAGCTTGTTGTAAAGGTACACTATGCGGTATTTACATATCCATACAGAATAATGTTTTTATTTCCTGCTATAGACTATATTGTAACCTGTAATATCTATCATGACTCCATCCATCCATCCATCTTCAGCCGCTTATCCGGTATTGGGTCGCGGGGGCAGCAGCTCCAGTAGGGGACCCCAAACTTCCGTTTCCCGAGCCACATCAACCAGCTCCGACTGGGGGATCCCAGGCGTTCCCAGGCCAGGTTGGAGATATAATCTCTCCACTCTTAGTCCTGGGTCTTCCGCCAGGCCTCCACCCAGCTGGACGTGCCTGGAACACCTCCCTAGGGAGGCGCCCAGGAGGCATCCTTACCAGATGCCCGAACCACCTCAACTGGCTCCTTTAGACACGAAGGAGCAGCGGCTCTACTCCGAGCTCCTCTCGGATGACTGAGCTTCTCACCCTATCTCTAAGGGAGACGCCCGCCACCCTCCTGAGGAAACCCATTTCGGCCGCTTGTACTCTGGATTTGACTGGTGTGAGTTAAATAAAATAAGTGAGTTAAATTTTTTTTTAAATACGGAAGGTTGAATTTAGTCACAAAAATGGCTGTGATGTCCCTGTGATAACCTCTGATCTCAGGGGCTTTTTGACCTTCACGTGCTAAACAAGCTAAATGAAATGAAATATCAAACCAAAGATTTCCATCTCTACAAGGAGCCTCACCCTATTTCCTAAAGAGAACTCACGTCACACATTCCTGTTGAACATAAAAGCTAGGAAGAGCTTCCTGCTGAGTTGATACCTGCACACGCAACGTACTATCATCTGGTAGGACAAATCCTTTCATGTAAATTTAATCTACAGAATGTTACATCTTTATGCTTAATTTTATGTTCATAATGTAAGTGTCCCTGATTGTTTTCAGACACAATTCTTAAAGTAATTGATGCTTTTCTTGTATTGTGATTTGTTATTGTATTTCATTCATTATTCATGTTTTAAATAATAGAACAATGCCCAACATTTTAAATTTGATATGTTTCAATATTTCACCCATCACTACTAAAGCTTCTAACATTGTTTCTCTTTTAGGTCTTTCATCATATCAGTTGCAACAGAATGGAAAGCAACATGACAAGCGATACCCTGACAATGCAAGGTTTTGACATATCCCCTCCGTTCACATACCCTGCATTTTTCCTACTGCTGTTTGTTTACTTAACCCTGCTTTTTTCTAACATTGCAGTCCTTGTGCTTATTGTCACTGAAAAGAGTTTGCACCAGCCCATGTACATTCTTTTTTGTAACTTGTCTGTCAATGATCTAATTGGTAACACAGTCCTACTTCCTCAGCTGATGGCTCACATCATTTCAACAGAACGGTCAATCACCTACAACCAGTGTGTGGTTCAAGCCTTTTACAGCCACACGTTCGGATCAGCCTCACATATGATTCTCATCATTATGGCAGTTGACAGATATGTGGCAATATGTCACCCTTTGAGGTACAATTCAATTATGAATATTAAAACTGTGATTTGGCTGTCAGCATCTGCATGGGGGGTGTCATTAGTGCTGGTGTCTGTTTTGATAGGTCTGACCGTGAGGCTGTCCCGTTGTAGATCGTTTATCCCAAATGCTTACTGTGACAACGCATCACTGTTCAAGCTTTCTTGCGAGGATGTGTCCATCAACAATATCTATGGACTCTTTTTCACGGTGTTGCTGTTTAGTTGCTCAATGGGAGGCATAGCTCTCACCTATTTCAGAATAGCTGTCATCTGCTGGGTCAAGAAAAACAAAGCGTTGAAAAGCAAAGCAATTCAAACATGTGCCAGCCACCTTGTTCTTTATCTTATTATGCTCTGGTCTGGGTTTTTAACTATCATATTGCATCGTTTCCCAAATTACCCAGATTTAAGGAAAATTGCATATGTTTTATTTCATGTGGTCCCTGCTAATTTAAATCCAATCATTTATGGAATGCAAACAAGATCATTACGTGATAAAATTATCCAAATAGTGCAAAGAAAAGTGGCTCCAACCTAAAACCTTCTCTTTTCTGTTCATACTTAGTTATTTTGGATATAAATACATGAAATCATTGTTTTCACCTTTCACCTTGTTTTTATTGAAGTTGCATTTCTTTCTGCTTAGTCATGTAAGTATGTGAAATTCAGATCAAGTTCAGTGTCTTAAGTACAATCATATAAAGACAAGGAAACACACCCTCTTTGTCTTTTGGTACCACATTCCATGTGGTTTATTGGTAAATTAGTACTTTTTGCAAGATGAACACAACAAATTATCATCATTAAGTATGAAGACTAAAATAAGTGTCTACACTAGTTTCCCTGGCACCCCTGTGTGCTTGTTGGGGTTTCAGTCGGACCCGGACACAGAACAACACAGGAGTACAAAAAAAGGTTAACAAAAAGGTTTAATCCAAAAAAACACAACAACCAAGGAACAAGAGACGGTGAAGGAGTAGGTGGGGATCCAAACGGGGCACGTCTGGGGAAGCTGCACAGAGTAGTGACGGAACACGGAATCTGTGAAAGGAAAGACAAGTTTTAATCAACATAGTAAATAGTACTAAGAGCAACATTCACTGGAGGACTGGCCTAGTAGAGGTACTGTATGTAACAAACTGGCACTGAAGAGGTGGTCAGCCCGGGTTTAAATACTGAAGTGGTGGTGATGAGATGCAGCTGTGCAGGTAGACGGATGATGATGATATGGTGCAGCTGTGCAGGTAGACCCCGTTCCTCTTAGGACCCCCTCGTGTGGTAGACAGACGACATGGACACAGACAAACAGGGAAAGGGGGTATGGAACACCAGCAGCAGCAGAACCACAACAGTGCTAGAGCCCACAAACAAGTTCTCTACCAACCTCTTGTGTATTAATGCTGGATTAGCATGAAAATCACTAAAATCATAATTTCCATTGACCTTGCCTAAACTGTTTCTATAATAGGGAGTTTTTTTTTAAGCATAAGATTAGTGTATTTTCATGTATTGTTTTTTACAGAGTTGCACGGAGTATGCTTCATGTAGCTTATTCATTATCAGACTTGAACTCTGAATTAGATATAATACTGTGTGTCACTACAGTACAACCATGCAATATAAAAAACTACTTGTTGCACTATATTGTGCAGACAATTGTATTAGCTTTGTACCAAATAATAATTTACCAAAACATACTCTTTGGTCCTAAAACTCCAAACTATGTGTTTAACATCCCCATACATATCCTAATTTGACTGGTTGGTTTTTGACCTGTTTATATGGATAAATATGTGATATATACTAACTAAATAATAATAATAATAAACTTTTTTCATATGACTAAATCTTAAAGTGACATACACAGTGTGAATTGGTTACCTGTTATTACTGTGGATCTGTAACAGTAAAAACTGTTATAATGAGATATACTGTTTTTATATATACATATACAGATATACATACTGTAGTTACAGTAGAAATGTACTACCGTCCGTTTGCTGTAATGACGAAGTATTCTTGGCCTCAGGAACTCTCTCTGTCTGCTTAAGTTGTCCCTTGATCTCAGTATAATTCTGACTGAAAAGCAATTCTCTACTTGACAATACACATTTCTCAATTCATTTTTTTCCAAATCAAAACTGATTCAAAACACAGTTCTGCTGATTAAGCATTCTATTTTCCTTTGGGTTCAGATTAAAGAGTCATATCCAGTTCTGCATTAAAGACCATGGATAATACATATATATCAAAAGCCAAGCAAATAATGGTGATCTGGGGGATTTAACAGATAATCCATGTGAGCTACACTGAGCCCTAGCTTGATTGTATCTCTTAATGACTGTAAAGTAAAGTTGGGCGATTCTCTCTCTTTCACTGATTCATGTCATGAAAGTAAATTTTGTATATTTTTCCCCAATGAGGGATTGTATTTTAGGGACTTCTTCTTCTATCTCCTCCTTCAGTCTATTGCAGTCTAATACACATACATATTGCAAATATTAATACATTGAGATTATTACTAAAATAAAGCCAGGTGTTGATGCCCCCGACATCATCAGGGCCTCGTTCTCCATCGTTCTACTTTTGTACTGTATCAGTAAAATATATTTTTTGTATCCGTTGACTTAACTTATTGTTTCACACAAAGTGCACAGAAACTAATCAACTAAACCATTTCATTTATTTAAAATAAAAGCACAAAATTGTGGAAATACCATTAGTAGAAAATTGTATTGATTTGCTAACAGACTTACATTTCTTGGTTGAGCTTAGTAACTTTCACACAGGATGTGGACAAAAGTTGGGGAATGCAAGTTGTCAACAACATAACCCATAAACAAGACGTTTATCAAATATCTAATTCTACTTATAATTAGGATTACGGTAAGGTGGGTGATGACATGGCCTTCAGAACAGACCATTTCTAAGACGTTAAAGGAGAATTCTAATACATATACGTTCAATTTGAATACGTAGCTCTGTGGGTTGTAGATTTGGAGTGCTGTCAGTAGAGAGAAAAATAAAAACAATTGGCGCTGTCTACACCAAGTTATTTTCCTGCTAAATTATACACCCAACAGGGTTAAACAGGGCACGTTTTAAACGTATTTTTAGCCTCTGAACATGCTTGAAATGTCATTAAAAGTGCCTACCCATGTACAGGGATTCCTTCCAAGAGAACACAGTGAATATGACTGTAGATTTGACAGAAAGGCATAAAAGTTGTGTTAATTTAGCCAGTGCACATACCTCTGCTTATTTCCTGTTTTCCAGTGAAGTCCACACTAGTCAAAACATGCCTTTCTGTCCCATCTACTGCAGTCAAATTCGCTGTGTTCACTCGGGAGGAATAACTGCACATGGGTAGGCACTTGTAATGACATTTCGAGCATGTTTAGAGGCTAAAACACATTTAAAACTTGCCTTGTTTAAGCCTGTTGGGTGCTAACTCTAGCATGAAGATAACACGGTGTAGCACCGATTGTTTTCACTTTTCTCTCTACTGACAGCACTCCAAATCTATAAACAACAGAGCTACGTATTGAAATTTACTGTAATTCCCCTTTAAGAAAAAGCGCAATCTGTTATGTTTTTGTGGGTCTCTCTCCCCTTCCCGTCTTTCCGCTCTGTGTTTTTTTTTTGGTCCTGGGACGCGCGCTCCTATGTCCCAGTGTATTGTTTGTTAATTGTGTAACAAAAATTTGAACAATCTTAATGTTATTCAAATTATTGGATAAAGTGTAGTACTTAATGAATCCTGTACTAACCTGTAATAATCTCTGTGTTATGTACACCCATTAACACTGTCCTTAAGACCAACTTCTCAGATCTGCAGTTAGATGGCTTTGCCCATGATGAGAAGGCTCATTAAAAACACCATTATGAAAAATAGCCACATGAAGAAGCGATCTAAAACTTTGGCTACTTTCTTCCATTCCCCAGTCCTTTTCTGCGTTGCCCTCTGATCTCTGTAACAGTTGGCTATGTACTCAATGTTACGCAGCAGCTGCTTCTCATTACTTTGGCTGTTGCAAGAAACATCTCTGTCTTTTCTCTCTCCATCACTCACACCTCCCTTCCTGCATCTCCCCTGACCCCCCAAATCTCCACAGTCCATGCTCATGAAAATGCCATTCTTCCAAGCGCTGTAGTTGTTGGTGGGGTTCTTCCCAATTGAGCCTATCGGGCTCATCATCTGATCCATGTCTTCTATCTCCTCTGCAGTCATGGAGCCCACTGTCTCTTGTCCTCTCTCCATTTTGAAGACACAGTCCTCTCTGCCTTGTCCAGTCTGACCATTCATGGTGCAGTTGACGTTCTTTACAAAAGGAGGCTCCTGTTTCTCCAGCTGTGGTGACAAGCAGTTCTCCCCAACTTCATAAACAAAGCACATTCTGGCCAGGTGCTGCAGAATGACTTTCTTGGCCCATTTGGGAACAGGCTTGGCATCCGGGCCACAGTGGTGTATGTTCATGATGAAGATAGTCAGGGCGGTGGAGGCAGTGACCATGGTCATTGTTGCAATGTAATACTTTCCTGTGAAAGAAAATAAGGAAATCAACATAAGGTTTTAGAGCCTTTTCACACCTACTTAGTTTGGTCCGCATTTTCAGGCTTTACAGCATGACCTAAACAAAAATTACCCAGACCACAGTCGGACCAAAAAGTTAAAATTTGCTTGGACAAATAAAATCCAGAATAAACTGAGCCATGGTTCGAAACCATGTTTTGGATGGTTTGGACTCAGACCATTTACAGTAAGTTCCGGTGTTCCAGCATAAACAACCGAGAGAAGATGATATAGAAGATTGCTTGCAGTTTTACCTTTCCTGCCAGCGGCAGTTGGTACTATAGGTAGTAATGCCATAATAATAACAATATAGTGGCAACTATACATGCATCTTTTCATTCATTCTTGTCGAGGCCAAAGAGTATTGTCTACCAGCCAAATGGTTTTGACAACTTGCTGACGTCAGACGCACGTCTGTTAACAAACCAATCCAAGTCAAGTAAATGAAGACACAGCCCACATAGATGATGACAACAGGATGCAAATATGTCATGTAAAGTTCTTTAGTTCGCTCGCATAATTGCAAAGTAAAACCAAACCAAAACTAACCAAAACATGAACTTTGGTTCGGACCTCAATGCAGACTTTCAGGTGTGAAAGGGCCCTAAATCATCAGACGTTTAGATTTGACCCCCTAATTTACTGGCCTTACCAATAAGTGGCACGTTCTCAGAGGGTGGCATGATCTCTGCAACCAACAACTGAAAGACAGTAAGTGCCAGCATCACGGTGACACCCAAAGACACCTTCTCTCCAGAGTCAGCAGGCAGGTAGAAACCCAGTGGTGCCAGGAAAGAGATCATCACACAAGGTATGAGCAAGTTGAAGACGTAAAAGGAAGCTTTTCTCTTCAGTTTGAGTGTGTAGGTCACGTCAGGGTAAGGGTCTGCACAACAGCCATACAGAATAATGTTCTTCTTAGCGGGCATTCCCATCACCTCCCACTCCACATTTTCCACCAGGTCAGCCAGGTCAGCGCTCTCCATGGCGTTCAGGATGTCCAGCTGGTTACCGTTGTAGGTCCAGGAGCCGTATGTAAATCTGCACTGCTGAGCATCAAAGGGGAAAAAGGACACATCCACTTTGCAGGAGCTCTTGGTGATAGCAGGGGAATCCCACGTTATCTGGCCATCATGCTGGATCACCACATTGGTGTCCATGGAGCCAGTGAAATGGTCATCAGCACTGAAGAATAAATAGAACTCAGAAACTGAGTTTAATAACAACAGCAAATAGATGTGTTGGATACCTTTAAAATATAATTAAAGTGATGCTTTAATGTCCTTAGAAACAAACTTGATCAGGATGTAAAGGCACAAGTGCACCAACTGAGGGAAGAGTCAACACATTTAAGAGAGTTGTACTCATCCCTCAGTGTTGTGTCTGCATTTTAAACCTTTTTCAATATGTTACAATTTATCAGCATGTGGTTAGTGTTTCTTCCTCCTTGCTCTTTGTCATGAATGTGGTGCCTCCAATTGTAATTGTAAAGTTGCAATGTATAATACTGTTTTTCTTGTCATTACTTAAGTATAAAAAACAGACAAAGGGTCTGGACACTCCTATAAATAATGACTTCAAGGAATGTTCAGCTTGTGTCTTTTATACTGACCAACAGGAGCCACACTGATTAACCCAATACCAGTCGGGACCTACTTGTTATATAGGACTATATCAGGTCTCCATACATAACTACTAGGTATGCGAATGGTATCGAGTCCATCGTAATCATCTTTATTCCATTTGAGGTATGCATCAACCCACACTTGTCGTATCCATAAATATGCAGTCAAAATTTGGTTTCGCTCATCCTGTAAAACATTGAAAATTATAAAAAATGATTGACAACAACTAGAGAGACATTTGGGAGGTAAAACAGAAATATGCTTAAATATAAAAATGGCATTATTGTGTGGGTAGCTGGACAGATTCACTTAACACATACAATGTGGTGGTGACTCGTGTGCACTGTGGTGTTTTACCATGTCGATAATTTGTGACAGTGTAACCTGCAGGGTCACATTCAGTATGGTGTTGGTGTCCTCCACAGGCCTCAGGGCACTAGTGTAGTTAGTGACTAAATCATTCAGGAGCTTCTGAGCATATTTCCCCTGAGCACACCAACAGGCTAAGACAGGAAGAGAAACAATTTACACTCATATCACCCTTATGCACCTGCTGTATTCCAGTTAATCATGCCACATTAAGTTTTCTTTATATTTTATTACTCAGGCAAAATTAAGTCATTTCTCTAAAGGACATTCTGATGTGATCATGTTTGATCAATCAATTACCAGGATGGTGACATTCAAAACAAACGCATGCAGTGGAGGCTGAGGTGGTAAGATGTGAATAGAGAATGTGAATTCATGACAGATGGTGATAGGGGAAAACAAGGGATGTCCAGATAGTTTGCTATAAAGCTCTAGATAGGGATCAGACAAATCAGCCATAAAGCACCAGCAGCGTTTCTGTGTTCAGACTGTTGATGTGGAGTTTAGCATGTGTTGATTGAACACTATGAAAAACAACATATGAGTATCAAAATTAGCCTAAAAGGGAGATTAAATCAAAACAGTAATATGAAAAATTATTCAGCAGGAGCATAGTAAATGCCAACTTTAGACAATAATTCTTCATGGGTATATTTCATGCCACATCTACATTGATAATTCCAAATTACCAAGAACTCTATGAGTTAGATTAGTTTTTAAATGGAAACAGTTCATATTCTACAATGGATGGATGGAAAAATGGATTTTTGTTGGCCAGATGTTAACTCTGTTAAAGTTTCAGAGTTAACATCTGGCCAGCAAACTGAAACGCTGTTTTAATAAAGCCCCTAAGCTAAATACAAAGAAGGTCTATGAAGGATTATGATGACAGTAAATCCCTGAGCAAATGGCTCCAAATTTGTGGATTCTGGGTAACAGCTTGCGTGGAAAAGGAGTGGAAATCTGAGAGTAAATGGATGATCCACAAAATATTAAAATGACACTGATAATTAAAATAATTAATAATATATTTTATGCATGTATTTTTAACATCTCGTCTTCATCTTTGCTAACAAAGCGTTTTCTCATTGAAATTAACTGCAATAAACAGCAGACAAAAAAAGATTTAAAAATACAGCGTTTTAGATTACATTTACTAAAAATAAAATGAATGGAAACTTACTTTGCAAAATACTGACACACAGAAGGATGCAAAATAAAGTTTGGATTCTCCATCGTTTCATCTTGCTGAAACAAATTATCTAAAGACCATATGAGATGCTGTGTGCCTAACACGTTTCATTCACTAAAAAAGAAAAGGAAATCAGACTGAGAGCAAATGCTGCTGTTGTGTGAGCTGTACGAGACCACCAAATGCCACGGACTATACTGGAGAAGAGAAGAGAGGCGGGGCAGCACCGCATGTTAACCACATACAGCCCATCGGACTAGTTGCACACACGAACAGTACAATGCGTCTCTGATACATGTCTCTGATATGTTTTACAGTGTAAAAATAATCGATCCTGTGGTCTGTGGCAGCACCACGGAGAGCTCCCATCATCGTCCCCCACTAACAATTAAGCGATATTTTATTTGATTATTTTTAAACAGCCTGTTTTAACATTGTTAAGAGACAGATTGTATACCCTACATTATTTAACATGTTCGTGATATTTGTATATTTTTTTAATAGGTGCGCCACCCAAACGTAGCGCAGACCCAACAGTCTCCTCCGCTCATGTTCTCTTCCGGGTGCTGATGTTTTTTCACGCACAGTATTTCCCTCCTGCTTTCTGTCGCCCAAGAAGAAGGATGCCCCATTCTTTCAAATGAAATTTAGTGGATGCAAAATTGTCACAGGAATGTAAGATGGCTGAATGAGCCGCAGCCCTTTTCTAAAGGCACCCTACCGGGAACATTCTGCTCCACCCTGCTGCCGGATATCATGAATGTTATTGTTATAGCGTCGTTATTGACAAGCCAAGGGCGTTGAGATTGTGGTGGCAATTATTAGGAAACAGTAAATCAAGTGGAGGTGGGTTGATTTCGTTTTTCAGGCTTTAGATGTTCAGTAAATGCATGTACAGTATATGTAACAAACTAAGGTCCTAGAGTCTAATAATTGAGTGTATATTGACTGCATACTTCTGTACTAATTTCCATAAATACCCTCATATGTAGCTTCATGGATTGTATAATGTATTAATGCAACATGCATTTGCCTTTGCAAGATGTTTTTTTAATCATATGTTTTCACTGTTCAGACCAAGATGCTACAAGGTTCAAGTATCTTGGGGCATGAGAGGCCCCTGGTTATCAGAGTATCATTCCCCGCCTGTGTTGTGGCCACTGTGTGCCTACCACTGCTTGGCCTAATAACTTGTGTCTTCATATCCTCCATTTTTCATTATGAGGACTCTACTAGTACACATTGCCAGGTAATTTCCTTTTTTTGCAAACTGAACCAACCATGTTTTTCTTTTGATGATATTCTAAATCATTACTGTGTTTCCAGGTCCCTAATTACCTGCCATCTATCAGTGCCTCAATAAGCCTAAGTCCTGAGTGCCACATATGGCGTTTCTGTATCGGACTGCACTCGGCACCAAGGATCCTGGTGGCATTTACCTACTTCAGATTTTACAAAACACGTTTTTCCTCGAGGTGCCCTGAGAGTTCACTCTGTTGCTTCAACCTGGCCTTTTCTGTTTGTGAAAACCTCGGCCTCTTGCTCCTCACATACGTATCATCCAGTGAAACATACTGTGAGTAATCCATAGTTTTTATAGGAGAGGTTTTATTCAAAGATGTGCTTTTCCTTTGAAAAATGGCACAGTGAGAAGCTTTGATTTACCTCCTAAATTAACAGAGATTAATTATGACTGATTTTTGTGAAATGTTGGTGGATTTAAATTAGTATTAAAAAGGGAAATCAATGAATTGTATTTTCAGTTGTTTGAAGTATGATACAGAGTGGCCACTGTGAAAGGCCAGTTAATGCATTGAATCAAAGTTGAACTCTTTTTGGAAATTTATTATTACAATTACTGTGCTTTACTTTATACTAAATGTATCCCTCTCTTTGTATATTATTGCTCCGTAGTTGTACATAAGGAAGGTTTTGTGCTCTTCATAATCAGTTCCATTATCCACATGCTGATAACCTGCCGTTTATGGAAGACTATTAAAACGTATTCATTAAGCCCTGAGGTAAGGACTGCCAAAACACTTCCAACTGAGTCCATCATTTTAATTGCAGCATTTCATTTATTTTCACTATTCTTTTTTCTCCCTTAAAGGATGCCAAGTCTCACCATTGGAAAGTACGCTTCTTACTTCTCAACATAGCCTTCTGTGCTTTCGCCGTTTTCTTTTATTGGAAACACAACATGTACTGTGAATCAGGGAGTAAGTATTAAATGTGTTTGATCATTACGATCTAATCTTTGAGGGCCAATAACAGTGCTTCATGGAGAATGACACTACATTCAAAAACATGTCAGTCATGTTGACAGTAATGTAAAACTGTAGCTACAAAATGCTGACCAAAACATATGTCTATCATATATCACTGTTTCTCCTTTTCACAGGTTACACATTATTTGCCCTGTTTGAGTATCTAGTGGTCTTCTCCAACATGGCGTTCCATCTCACAGCAGTGTGGGACTTTAAGAGCCGGGAGGTCATGGTCATCTCGTCCTCTGAAGATAAAGACTTCTGACTAGAAACTCCAGGACTAAGTGCTAAATGTACAACCACTCAAACCTCCGATGTTAACAGCATTGATCCTGCCCAAGGGGAAGAGTGGGGTGAAGGCCTTTTCCATATTTCCATGAAGACGACTCTGAAGTCTGTAGAGGGTGTAGATATCTGACAAGTTTGAACAAAAGATATGCACATACGCTACTGTATGGTCAATTCAATGAGCTGTAAGTGCATTTTGTGCTTCGTTTCATTCATCGATGCTTTAGCCACATACAGTACACTATTTTATGTAATGTGAAATTTAAACTTTTGTACAATGCACAAAATAATGTGTGGTCGTATTGTATTTGCAAAAGTAAAGTGACAGTCCTTCAGATATGGTTAACATTTATTTTAAAAATATAAAAGGGATATATTGTTATAAATTTAGGGAATAAAATAGTGGAAAGCAGGGTGTTCATGTGGCCTTTCATTTGAGCATTCACAACTTTGATACTGTCAACACAGAAACTATAGCTTGTGACACAGTGAAGCTATTTCACACCATTCCCAAAAAAGGGCCACTCTACCATAATTCTTCAGATGCAGTGTTTAGACATCTGTTGTTAAAAGACTGTCATTAGCCACTCTTATACTTATTTTTTCAATTTTCAATTTTTTCAACAATATCTACGCTTTTAATAACTGTTTGATTGTCAGCTGTTGTATGCACCAGTTCTCAAATGGGAATACTCTGTACTACATGTGACCTCGATGCCCATTGTTAATCTGCTGCAGGATCACGCAGCGCTTACCTAACTGTGACCCAAAAGTTAATGCTTCTGGATAAAAACCTAGTGGCCATGTACAAAGGCAGACCACTTTCATGTTTGTTTGTTTTTAATAGTTCTAACAGCACTTAAGCACCTTATGTTATTTTATGCACCACTATGCAATATCTCCATCTTTATAGAATATTAAGGTAAGTGTACTTTAAATATAATGTTTAGATATAAGTGTATGCTATACACCATAACACATTTTCAAAGCTCTTAAGCTTCCTGTTAAATCTGACCATGATGATGCAAGTACTGGCCAAGCATGAGTAAGAAGTTTCATTTGGGCTGCAAGACCTTGAATCCTATTCATTTACAACAACAGAACCCAGAAAACAGTATTGTTACTTACTGTTGTCCCACTTGTACAATACATTACCCTAACCCATTTGTAATTTGTCTAGGTCAGTTAGGCTAATTATTGGAAATGTCCTCCAACGCACAGTAGAGAATAATGTAAACGCAGACATGTTGGGTTGGTAAAGTGTGATAGTGAGCCCACACCTGTGCTTTTCCTACTTTTGACTAGGTAAAAAGTATTTCGTGAAAAAAGGCTTTGTATTGCCCAGTCATATTGACAGGTACATAGCTTACTGTTGAAGAAATGTTGAAAATTTGTATAATGCCCTTTAACATATTTACAGGACCTTGTGTCTCAGTGTGGTGGCTTAAACAATCCGCTAGATGGCAGGCTTTAGCAATTTGTTTTGAATTAATTCGACATGATATCCTGTACAAACTCCGGACGTTAGGGGGCGACACTTGCTGATAATAACCAGGTGCTCTGTGGCATAGAGGAAGACAAGCCCACTGGTCTTTCAACATTCTGCGGCGTTTTCGGTCAAGTCTCGGTCGAGGGAAAGACCGAGACCTTTCATATTAACAGGAGTTAGAGTTCGCAGTGCTTCAACTCTGCTGCAATGTTAACATTGATCTGAAGCTACAGATCTGCTGGCTCTGATACATGACAGGTAACTTTATTATTTTGTTATTCAGTATTACGGTGTTACAATAGTAACATTATCATATAGCCTAGCTAAAACTACAGTTCTTCTTTATTAACGTCCCTTCTCTTGTGGTGTCTTGTTGTTAGCTAAACGTCAGCAGAGGCTAACGTTTGTCTATGGAGAATGCAGTAAAGTCGCTAAGTCGACACCTACGTAAACTGAAAAAAACACGGAAGCGTTATCAGTATGAAGGTTCTTCTGTAATGTTACGCCCCATTCGTTGGATATTTTACTTTATTTCCTAGTTAGCCGAGCTGTATAGCTAGCTAGCTAGTCGGGGCTTGTCAGATACCCACTACGCACACGGAACAAGCAATTGTTACTTTTCCTAGTCTTAATATTTTTCTTCTTGAAGTGACATGTGCTTGTAAACATACCATCAGTCACAGCTAAACGTTCAAAATAAGGGGTGGTCTGACAACAAAAGCCAGATATGACAAGCGACTGTCTAACGTTAGCTGCATTCATTCATGCAGGAAGAAGTGCACGTAAAAAAGTGATAGCATGTGTCTGCAGTTGCTGCAGGTTATCTTTATGTAACTGACCGTATTTCTTGGTGTGCTCTAAGCCGATTGATAGTTTCCTTTCTAAAGTGTGTGTGTTGCCATATATTATAAGAGACAAAGTAGCTATAATTGATTAATGTATCTCGCTAGACAGAACCACCTCAAATTCGCTTTGCTAGAATTATCAGAATTGTCAAAGGGACTGTCTTTTTTCTCCCCAGCACACACCAGTCATGGAGTTCAACAAATTGGTGACCTTGTGGATATTTAGCTTGTGTCTCGTTGGAGAAAGTTGGACTGAAAAATCAAGTTCACCTACATCAGAAAGTCAGATTGTTGAAAATGGGGTGTCAGGTGAGTAGTCAATCATGGCATTATTATGTTGTAGCATTTTAAAAGTATATATTTTTTAATCCATATGTTAAGATGACATGCAATAGGTTAGCAGTTGGAGGATTACTGTTTGTGCCACAACTTTGTGATTGTGCAGGCACTAAATGTAGCCATGCTGAGAATAGTCCAGCTGGCATTCTCTGTTAAGTCCTACTTCCAACTCAAATCAAGCCACCCAGACAAACAGGAGGTAATTTATCTAATGGTTAGTGGAGCACATGAGTATGGGTTCAAGTCTCCTCTGAATCAGGTAGTTATAATCAAGATGTTAATTTATTTCCAATGAATTAGATTCAATACATTGGGACTATTTAACCAACATAAATTGTTATTCTTTGTGACACTTTCATTGTTTAAAGTGGTATATAATGGTTGGCCTAGCTGGCACAAGTATATCCAATCATTAAATGATGGATTGCTCAGTAGGCTACTACAAATGACTTCATATTGACATTATGTAGACACTCATATCTTGGATTCACACTTATCATGTAGGTCACCTAAATGATACACTACAAAACATATTGTGTAAACTTTTATACATCAGGGTTCATTTTCTTAGAAAAGTCATGGAATTTGTTTAACAAAGCCTAATATGTCATTCATAAAAAAAATCTTTCAATAAAAGAAATATTTCATGTTGTCTTAACCCCTAACGTTCTATTTGCGGCACAATATTACAAATTCCACTATGAACCAAATACATTGTCATTCATTTTGTTGTTAAATATCTGAGGGTAAACGTTAACACAGATTTTTATTCTTATTGTATATTGTTGACTGAGATTTTCAGGAATGCATAGTCATGAAAATTTGCCGACAAGTATTGGTTATAATGCGTATGAACCTTGATGCATGTTAAAGGTGATATGCCTCTCAGTACAGTGTACCCCTGCAGTGACTTACTGCATTACATTATACCGCATAGTTTTTCCCTTTTTTTAATGGATGATTTGCTTTAAAGTTCAAACATGTTGAGTTAATTTAACAAGCTCCTTTTGTAAAAATACTCATCTTGTTAGAAGAGATCCTCTATTACTGTGATAATGTCTTGCCTCAATCCATAAAGTGATTTCACATGAATAACAGTAGCTGCAGCTTGAGACTATAAAATGAGCCAGTATGTAGTAGGATGAAATTCTATGACTCAGGTTTTTTTTAAGTGTGCTAGTGCAAGAATTCTGTTTAAAAAAAAAAAGAGAACTGTTCAGCTATACGTTTTGAAATATTTATCTTGACTTTACTCATTTAGCAACAATTAGGCAAAAACCCAACACTACAAACTTGCACGGTTGTGATCTTTTATTAGTACTTGTGAACGGTGTGGTGGTTAACCAGGAACCTTTTAACCACCATACAGATCAGTGTGTAAGCACATTTTTCCTAATGTGTGTCATATGTCTCAGGAGGCCACAGTGTGGGAAGGAATTTATTCTTGACAGTGATTTTCAAAGCTTGATGAGGTGTACTGAATGGCAATAGGACATCGTAACTCCTGCAGTTATAAGTAGCATAGTTATTGAGTGTGTTCTTCATCTACACACAGCACTCAGTATCACTTGTGTGACTTGAGCTCTTCAAAAAAGGCAGGGTGACTTGTATGTAAATCTCTTATCTTGTGTCCCTGGAGGTTTGCAAGCCAAATGAGAAAGAGGGCAAGGTTGGGTTCATGAGAATGTTGCAGGTGGTTGTTTTTCACTGGGGTAACTGTCACTCTTAGTTTAAAATGGTGTGTGTGAAGTTGTGAAAGTCTTTTAGGTAGGTAGCTTCGCAGGTTTTCTGAAGCTGAGTGCTTGCATATTTGGGCTCAAAAATTAACTTCTCCACACGGAAGTTCACGTTGTGCATTAGCCCTTCCTAGTTCATGTGGAGAAAAAAGGCACTTACAAACCGTTCATAGACACATGAAGTGGCCGCTGTAGGGGTTGATCTGTGACAAAGTTTACTTTCTGTTTTGTCTCTCTAACCACTGAGCCAACCTGTCATAACATATGGTTCTGGAAATAAAGAAAACACGGATTGGATGGGTGTGATAAGTTAATCCGTAGAACGGTGCATTAAGCTGTAACTGCATGGAGTTGATTATACACTATTATATAACTGTTATGTCCCTATCATGTCTAGGGGCAGAGGACACTAACAATTAACTAAACCCAGGGGAATACCAAGGGATAGACGAAAACTGTCCAAGATGAATCAAATAATTTATTGGTAAACCAACAAACTGTAAATGGTCTTCACAAAATTAAGACAGATAAATCACAAAAGGCAAACTAAAGAGCGACGTTTTAAACAAACAGTCTGAAGCAACACGCACACTCGGCTTCCACACTAGACACACTGGTTTGGTTCTCAGGCTCGATTATGGCTCTTCACAGGATTACACCACTGAAGCGCGCTCTCTCCGTCACTGGCTCAGCACATATGCAACACATACTTCTTAAATACCGGTAAATTAATTCAAGAAGGGAAAAGCCTCTTAGATTGGAAATCACAAATTTACAGTGTGTGAGTGTCCTCAGATTTAAATTGATATTCACATTTAAACTTACTGTTATGACAGGTAGCCTATGTCCTTTCACACAACTCCCCGAAGTGTCTGCAGTACAAGCCAAACAAGGTTTTCTCTCAGTGGGAGTGGTGGCCTTATCTTTGATCTATGGAAGAGGATCTCTAATTCCTCAGGAAGGAGGGAGAACACAGAGGGCAGACAGGCTTCAGTAGATAACTTGCAGCTATTACACGATAATCATGGAAGCATACGTTTCTGACTTATCTACAATTAATTGTGGAGCCCTACGCATTAAAATGTTTACAAGTTGCAGAAGGCTGACTGTCAAAATGTTAAACAGTTGAATGCAACCAACAAACTCAAGTTTTCCTGACAATACCCAAACTGTGAAATTGATGATGAAAAAGTTGAAAGCCCCTTTATTATCAAAGTTTTTCATGACTTTTTGATAACATCCCCACATTGAGTGAAAGGCTTCACATAAACAAGGCGTTGTCTTGTTTGTGGCCATAACATGATTAGATGAAGTTAAGAGAGCTATTGTAGTATTGAACTAAAAATCAGTATTTGAGTAAATTATCACTTCAGTGCTTCAAAATATAATTTTTAATGATCTGTCTTTATAGACCTATTTTAGTGTGGTTGATACCAGACCCTTTTCAGTTGTAACTGAGAGTGGAAGAAGGGGAAGAAAGAAGGGGAAGTCTCGGGAAGGTTCATTCACAGCTCATTTCCCAAGGGGCTTTACCAACCATATTGTGTATCCATCCATCCATCTTCATCCGCTTATCCGGTATCGGGTCGCGGGGGCAGCAGCTCCAGTAGGGGACCCCAGACTTCCCTTTCCCGAGCCACATCAACCAGCTCCGACTGGGGGATCCCGAGGCATTCCCAGGCCAGGTTGGAGATACAGTGCCTTGCGAAAGTATTCGGCCCCCTTGAAGTTTTCAACCTTTTGACACATTTCAGGCTTCAAACATAAAGATATAAAATTTTTATTTTTTGTGAAGAATCACCAACAAGTGGGACACAATTGTGAAGTGGAACGAAATCTATTGGATATTTTAAACTTTTTTAGCAAATAAAAAACTGAAAAGTGGTGCGTGCAAAATTATTCGGCCCCTTTACTTTCAGTGCAGCAAACTCACTCCAGAAGTTCAGCGAGGATGTCTGAATGATCCAATGTTGTCCTAAATGACTGATGGTGATAAATAGAATCCACCTGTGTGTAATCAAGTCTCTGTATAAATGCACCTGCTCTGTGATAGTCTCAGGGTTCTGTTGAAAGCGCAGAGAGCATCATGAAGACCAAGGAACACACCAGGCAGGTCCGTAATACTGTTGTGGAGAAGTTTAAAGCCGGATTTGGATACAAAAAGATTTCCCAAGCTTTAAACATCCCAAGGAGCACTGTGCAAGCGATCATTTTGAAATGGAAGGAGTATGCAAATCTACCAAGACCTGGCCGTCCCTCTAAACTTTCAGCTCAGACAAGGAGAAGACTGATCAGAGATGCAGCCAAGAGGCCCCTGATCACTCTGGATGAACTGCAGAGAACTACAGCTGAGGTGGGAGAGTCTGTCCATAGGACAACAATCAGTCGTACACTGCACAAATCTGGCCTTTATGGAAGAGTGGCAAGAAGAAAGCCATTTCTCAAAGATATCCATAAAAAGTCTTGTCTAAAGTTTGCCACAAGATACCTGGGAGACACACCAAACATGTGGAAGAAGGTGCTCTGGTCAGATGAAACCAAAATCGAACTTTTTGCCCACAATGCAAACGATATGTTTGCCGTAAAAGCAACACAACTCATCACCCTCAACACACCATCCCCACTGTCAAACATGGTGGTGGCAGCATCATGGTTTGGGCCTGCTTTTCTTCAGCAGGGACAGGGAAGATGGTTAAAATTGAGGGGAAGATGGATGCAGCCAAATACAGGACCATTCTGGATGAAAACCTGTTGGAGTCTGCAAAAGACCTGAAACTGGGACGGAGATTTATCTTCCAACAAGACAATGATCCCAAACATACAGCAAAATCTACAAAGGAATGGTTCACAAATAAACGTATCCAGGTGTTAGAATGGCCAAGTCAAAGTCCAGACCTGAATCCAATTGAGAATCTGTTGAAAGAGCTGAAAACTGCTGTTCACAAACGCTCTCCATCCAACATCACTGAGCTCGAGCTGTTTTGCAAGGAAGAATGGGCAAGAATGTCAGTCTCTCGATAAGCAAAACTGATAGAGACATACCCCAAGCGACTTGCAGCTGTAATCGCAGCAAAAGGTGGCTCTACAAAGTATTAACGCAAGGGGGCCCAATAATTTTGCACGCACCACTTTTCAGTTTTTTATTTGCTAAAAAAGTTTAAATTATCCAATAGATTTTGTTCCACTTCACAATTGTGTCCCACTTGTTGGTGATAAAAATGTTATCTTTATGTTTGAAGCCTGAAAAGGTTGAAAACTTCAAGGGGGCCGAATACTTTCGCAAGGCACTGTATAATCTCTCCACCTAGTCCTGGGTCTTTCCCGAGGCCTCCTCCCAGCTGGATGTGCCTGGAACACCTCCCTAGGGAGGCGCCCAGGAGGCATCCTTACCAGATGCCCGAACCACCTCAACTGGCTCCTTTTGACGCAAAGAAGCAGCGGCCCTACTCCGAGCTCCTCACGGATGATTGAGCTTCTCACCTTATCTCTAAGGGAGACGCCAGCCACCCTCCTGAAGAAACCCATTTCGGCTGCTAGTACTCTGGATCTCATTCTTTCGGTCATGACCCAGCCTTCATGACCATAGGTGAGGGTAGGAATGAAAATTGCCCAGTAGATCTAGAGCTTTGCCTTCTGGCTCAGCTCCCTTTTCGTCACAACGGTGCGATAAACAGAATGTAATACCGCACCAGCTGCTCCGATTCTCCGACCAATCTCACGCTCCATGGTCCCCTCACTTGCGAACAAGACCCCAAGGTACTTGAACTCCTTCACTTGGGGTAAGGACTCACTCCCTACCTGAAGAAAGCACTCGATCGGTTTACTGCTGAGAACCATGGCCTCAGATTTAGAGGTACTGATCCTCATCCCAGCCGCTTCACACTCGGCTGCGAACCGATCCAGTGAGTGCTGAAAGTCACAGGCCGATGACGCCATCAGGACCACATCATCTGCAAAAAGCAGCGAGCCCACCAAACCGCAACCCTTGCCCGCCCCGACTACGCCTCGATATCCTGTCCATAAATATTACAAACAGGATTGGTGACAAAGCGCAGCCCTGGCGGAGGCCAACCCTCACCTGGAACGAGTCCGACTTACTGCCCAGAACATGGACACAGCTCTCGCTTTGGTCATACAGAGATTGGATGGCCCTGAGAAGGGACCCCCTCATCCCATACTCACCTCACATAATTTCTCCCGGGGGACCCGGTCATATGCCTTCTCCAGATCCACAAAAGAACATGCAGACTGGTTGGGCATACTCCCAGGCCCCCTCCAAGATCCTTGCAAGAGTGAAGATCTGATCCGTTGTTCCACGGCCAGGACGGAATCGCATTGTTCCTCTTCAATCTGAGGTTCGACTATCGGCCGAACCCTCCTTTCCAGCACTTTGGAGTAGACTTTACCAGGGAGGCTGAGAAGTGTGATACCCCTGTAATTGGCACACACCCTCTGGTCCCCCTTTTTGAAGAGAGGAACCACCACCCCGGTCTGCCACTCCTTAGGCACCGTCCCAGACGATATTGTGTATATATGTATATTGCAATTTATTAGCTTTTTTCCAACTTCAGTATTTTGTTCCTAAAGGAAAACGTTGTCAACATTTGTTTGTTCATCTCACATGAATTTTATTGCTGTAAAATGTGACTGTTAAGCTGACTAACAAACCAACACTTTCATTAATATGTTAAAAATGTTGTATACACCTGGCAAACTGAACTGTTTGCATTTAATTAAGGTGGACTAGACTGTAATACAAACAGGTATGCACTGCTGTGCTACTACAGGTATATTTTTACAATGCAACTTCAGCCCCTAGGGAGTTAGAAAGGCAATAACTGTTAAATTTAAAATAAAACATGTAGCCTTACATTAAAATAAAATGTTAAAATGAAACAAAATAAAACATGTACTCTTTAAGTTAACAAAATGTGCTACTGTTTGCTGCCAACCTTGGTACTAACAAAAGTTCAAAAACATTTTGTGTGCGCAAAACACTTGACGTGGAGGTGTCACGCTAACTGAACGGCAACGGCCATATGTAAATGCGCTGCATTTATATAGCGCTTTTCTAGTCTTAACGACTACTCAAAGTGCTTTTACATCATACAGGAAACATTCACCCACATTCATACCCTGTGGCCAAGGCTCCTGTACAAGGTGCCACCTCATCAAATACACATTCACACTCCGATGCACAGCATCGGGGGCAACTCGGGGTTCAGTGTCTTTCCCATGGGACTGTAGGACCAGGGATTGAACCACCAACCTTCCAATTGGTAGGCAACTGCTCTACCACTGAGCCACAGCTGCCCCATATGTCGGTCCTAGGTTTCAGTTTGCAATCCCCCATTCTCGTGCAGCATTTCGCAAAAGGTGAGCAATGTTCGCCCCGGTGTGACTTTCGTGTACTGCTCTAGTTTGGAGAATGTGAGACAGCAGTTGCCAGTCTTCTGTGAGATAATGACCTGTAATAGTCACAGGAATCCACTGCCGTGACGTCCATGCATCACAAGTCAATGCAACACGTTCTGCTTTTGTGTTAAGGTTTTTAAACTTTCCTGAATTTTAAGTTTAACTTCTCTGTAGAGCTTGGGTACGGCTGTATCCCTGAAAAAGCGGCGCTACGGAGTTACGTACCTTGGTTCCAGTGTTTTTAACAAGTGACAAAATCCCTAATTTTCCCCTATGTTGTATGGACTCAGGTCTCTGCACATGATGTAGGCGATGGCTTGAGTTATTTTCTTCGCTCGCTCTGAATTTAGAGGTAGCTTTGTCAAGCTAAGTATGTCCAGTGTTGGTTGGTTTTCGGCGAAGCATTAGCTTTACCGTCCACGGCTAATGCTAACTCTGGATGGTGGCGTGTGAGATGAGCCCTCATGTTGGTGGTATTCCCTGAGTATTTTATTTGTATACGACACTCCCTGCAAATCCGATGTCTCATATCCATCTCAGTTGTCCCTTTCTTGTTTCAAACACTTGATTTAAACGCAGACGGTGCATTTCTGATTTCTTTCTCTGATGCTGCCATGTTTATTTTATCTACATCCTCACCCCCCGCTGACCAAACAGCGCCATCTGGTGGACTGAATAAGCAACTGATTTGATTTTTCTACTACCAAAAAGTTAAATTCTCATGCAATTTAAATAATAAAATACTTGGCGTCTGTGTATCGATACAGTATTGCCACGGGAAATATTCCTATACTATGCTGTATCGATTTTTTTCCCCCCACCCCTACGTAGCAGCAACCGCGACATCAACGGATTGCTGCGCTTCGGTGGTTGTCATGTTGAATGTAAACAAAACAAAAAATGCTTTCTATCACTTTAAGCGATGACAATAGTGCGGTTGTGATTGGTGCCTCGATTTTGAAAAATTTGAAATGGGCTTGTGGCCAAACAGACTTTTCTGGACGTTCATCAGGGTTTTCCCAGGCTAGACCTGTTTGTTTCTATTTTAAATGATAAACACTCATAAGATATTCCTTTGCATCATCAAATTGCACATTTGGTGCTGAAATCTAAAATATGAACTTCAGTGGACTATAGTTTTCTGTAAAACCGCAAAGCACCTGAGATAATTTCTATTATGTTATGACACTATAAGTAAATTTGAATTTAAGGACCATTACTTGAATTTGTTTTAAACATCTATTGGATAGTATATAGTTAAACTGTTGGTAAAGTCGGCTACTGCATACTTCTAAACACATGCAATTTTGATAACTTTTGGTAGTTTGGAGACAGTGCAAGTATGATACAGAAAACAAAAGTGTCAAATTCTTTGGAGTATTTCCAGTGTTTTGTGAGAATCAAGATAACATAAATTAAACCAAAATGTTCTGAAACAGCATTTTGTTTAGTTGTGCATAGCTGCACACAATCTCAACCTGGCATATATCATCTTTGTTGTTGTTTTTGTTAGTAGTAGTAGAAATGTGAATATAACTTGACAAATCTGTGGGTGATCCGTGAGGTTTAAAGTTGCCTGTTAACACTGTTTCTCCACCAGATTTTTGTCGCATCGATGAGCCGCTATGCAAAGATGAGAATGGAATTCTCAGTTATGAGGCTATCCGCAGTATCCACAAGCAGATGGATGATGACGCAAACGGCAATGTAGACGTGGCAGAGACAGATGGCGTAAGTATCAGCCTTAAAAGTCATCATCAGCAGGAGCTGATGCTCTGTTGAAGGGGTTGTTCTGGTTTGTAGCGGTGGTCTTCACTCAGTCTGAAGAGGCTTACAGGTATCATTGACATCCTTTGTCATCTGGATCGTCACAAGATTTAAGATAATCAGTTAAAGTCAGTTAATCATAGCCCTGTAATGCCCTTAACTTACTCTGAGTAACTGGAGGATTTGTTCTGTGATCGCTCCAGTGTCCCCTTTCCTGAAGTTTTGGTCAATAATTAACCAAATTCACATTAAGTGGCATGCATGTTGTAGTCATTGATGTTGCCACATTTGTATACCTTGTATTAGCATACCTTTACATTAAACCTGGTTTGTGCCTATGTTTGTAATTTTTAATTCCATTAAAAATAGTGTTAGCTGCTTTTCTTTTGAATACAGTCAAGCATATTGAAAGCACAAAATATGCTGTTACAGCTTATGTCCATTCACAGCTGTACAATGCTCATCAGTCAAGTCTGTTGTTTTTCAGACATCACTGGTGCCTTAAAGACACTGCCTGTCTTCCATTTAGCTTACATCCTGAGCTGTAGTCTAAACTACATGTGGTCTTGAGGAGCCTCATTTCGGTTTGGTTCCATCTGTTGCATCTGGTTAAGGACAGACAAAAGCCTTCTTTGCTTTTAGAAGAGGCACTTGGCATGCAAATACCCCAAAGGCAAAGAATCAGAAAAAAGTTCAGTACAGTGAGCATGTTCATCTGTAGTGGCTTTGAGCCAAGAATTGGAAAGCTCAAAAATAAGAGCACTTCAAGACAGTTGTCTGACTTCCTGTTACCATACAGTGATTTAAATAAAGAGGATAGCTAATTTCTTTCTAAGATCAAAGTTTGCACCTGGTGTTTAAGAATAAGCTTTGGGCTGTGGCCACATTATACAGGTCCTGCTAATTTTCCAATGGAATATATTTTTGGAGTGTGCTATTTCACCTGCAGTACAGACCATCTCTCTACCCTGTAGTAAAAATCCTCCCACACAAATCTATCAAGAAAGAAAGGCATCATGACTGTCTTCCACCCATGTTGCATAAGTTGGCTTTTGTGGGAGTGCAAGATGTTATATATGTGACTAAGTTGGCCTACAAAATAAGTGGGCAACGAGTAGCGTGGTTCCATTGGCTAGCGAAAATAAATACATTTGGGTTTGGGTGCCATTTACTATGTGCAATGGTGTCGTTTGTACAACATGCTGGATTTTCATTTTCAAGCGGCGATGCCATAAAGTAATCTAAAGACTTATATATTTCTAATATCCTCAACACTTAAGGAAGTTAAATGTAACTCAACTGAACACCATCACATTTATTAACTTGTAGCTAGGTACATGTTTGAGATATACAGTAGTTGAACATTTTGGGAAAGGCTACGTCAGCAGCCATTTTCAGTTTAACAAGAAACAGAAAAAAACGACTAGCCTTGCTCTTCTGGCTCTACCAGCCCCATTAAAGTGCACTAATTAACAGGTTGTATATAAAAAAAGAAATGTAAAGTAATCAGTTTTATTGGGGGTTGTGTCTGACTCTTCATCGTTGGGAGCAGGGAGATGAAATGGATCGTTCAATCTACCTTGGTTGGGAGCAGTAACTTCCTGGAGCTGGTTGCCTAGCAACCTCACATAAGACTTCAGGAAAAACAACTGCATTTTTACACGACAAGTGAATTGGCTATAGCTCCTGAAATCTGCCATCATCAGCATCAGTTATTTCAGCCATTGAAATATGAAACGCTTAAGTATTTGCCTCTCAGAACATTTGAGTTAAATGCTCAAGGCAAGTGGCTGGCCTGAGAATCACAAAGGCAGTGAACTTTTCTGTGGTTAAAAATTCCCTTTTGAAAAAGATTTGTTACACTTTGTGTCACAATCCCTATCCCATTTGATTTTCTTAGCTCTGTTGTTTGTTTTTTTTTGGTATTTGAACACCCTGCTATTTTGCAAGTTCTCCCACTTAGAAATCATGGAGGGGTCTGAAATTGTCATCGTAGGTGCATGTCCACTGTGAGAGAAAAAAAAATCCAGAAATCACAATCTGATTTTTTTAACTATTTATTTGTATGATACAGCTGCAAATAAGTATTTGAACACCTAAGAAAATCAATGTTAATATTTGGTACAGTAGTCTTTGTTTGCAATTCCAGAGGTCAAACGTTTCTTGTAGTTTTTCACCAGGTTTGCACACACTGCAGAAGGGATTTTGGCCCACTCATCCACACAAATCTTTTCTAGATCAGTCAGGTTTCTGGGCTGTCGCTGAGAAACACAGAGTTTGAGCTCCCTCAAAATATTCTCTATTGGGATTAGGTCTGGAGACTGGCTAGGCCACGCCAGAACCTTGATATGCTTCTTACAGAGCCACTCCTTGGTTCTCCTGGCTGTGTGCTTTGGGTCATTGTCATGTTGGAAGACCCAGCCTCGACCCATCTTCAATGCTCTAACTGAGGGAAGGAGGTTGATCCCCAAAATCTCACAATACATGGCCCCGGTCATCCTCTCCTTAATACAGTGCAGTCACCCTGTCCCATGTGCAGAAAAACACCCCCAAAGCATGATTCTACCACCCCCATGCTTCACAGTAGGGATGTTGTTCTTGGGATGGTACTCATCATTCTTCTTCCTCCAAACATGGTTAGTGGAGTTAAGACCAAAAAGTTCTATTTTGATCTCATCTGGACCACATGACTTTCTCCCATGACTGCTCTGGATCATCCAAATGGTCATTGGCAAACTTAAGGCGGGCCTTGACATATGCTAAGCAGGGGAACCTTCCGTGCCATGCATGATTTTAAACCATGACGTCTTAGTGTATTACCAACAGTAAACTTGGAAACGGTGGTCCCAGCTCTTTTCAGGTCATTGACCAGCTCCTCCCGTGTAGTTCTGGGCTGATTTCTCACCTTTCTTAGGATCATTGAGACCCCACAAAGTGAGTTCTTGCATGGAGCCCCAGTCCGAGGGAGACTGACAGTCAAGTTTAGCTTCTTCCATTTTCTAATGATTGCTCCAACAGTGGACCTTTTTTCACCAAGCTGCTTGGCAATTTCCCCGTAACCCTTTCCAGCCTTGTGGAGGTGTACAATTTGGTCTCTAGTGTCTTTGGACAGCTCTTTGGTCTTGGCCATGTTAGTAGTGGGATTCTTACTGATTGTATGGGGTGGACAGGTGTCTTTATGCAGCTACCGACCTCAAACAGGTCCATCTATTTTAGGATAATAAATGGAGTGGAGGTGGACATTTTGAAGGCAGACTGACAGGTCTTTGAGGGTCAGAATTGTAGCTGATACAGGTGTTCAAATACTTATTTGCAGCTATATCATACAAATAAATAGTTAATAAATCATACATTGTGATTTCTGGATTTCTTTTGTGATTATGTCTCTCACAGTGGACATACACCTACGATGACAATTTCAGACCCCTCCATGATTTCTAAGTGGGAGAACTTGCAAAATAGCAGGGTGTTCAAATACTTATTTTCCTCACTGTATACTCTTGTGTTGTAGAATAACCTTAACACCAGTGAGCTTTTCCAGTGTAAAATCTTAAAAGTAATTTTCTCAGGTTATGTAAGAATTTTCTTTTTTCTTTCATTTTTTTTTTTGTACATTTAGATATCACAAACAGTGACAAACAATACAATGAGACTGGGAACGTGTCCCGGGACCAAAAAACATAAGAGGATGGACGGGAGGGAGGAATGGTTGAGATATTTATAATGTTTATCTTCCATTGACAGTGAGTAAATCAAACACATGTATGAGCCACATAAATGGCATTTTCTTTTTTTATGGGGGTCATAAATACCACAGTAGGGAATCCGGTCACAGTGCCCTCTAAACCAATAGGTAAACCCAGCCCCATCTGCTGGCAATTTGATTTCGGGCTGGAAACCTGTACATTTTTCTATCCTGCTTCCGTTACAAATTTGCGGGGACCAATCACCCGTTAATCATCATAACTGGCTTATTCTGTTTAGTCTGGTGATAGCCAGACTACTCCCATTGATCAAACTTAGATAATTAAAGTTCTGTATGCTGAGGTTGTGTCAGTAATGGAGCAAACAAAAAACAATGTGTACAACAATTTGATTTGAGGCCTATTAAGTATTATACCTACTTTTTCACTCAAAACTTGTAAATTGGATTATTTATAACCACTACAATCCTCCTTTTCATCCTGCAGTTCCTGAGAGAAGATCTAAACTACCATGACCCCAAGGCCAAGCATAACACTTTCCACGGTGATGACCAGTTCATCAGTGTGGAGGACTTGTGGAAAGCATGGAAGAGCTCTGAAGGTATGGCTTTTAATGTATTTTCCCCATGACGGCCAACAGTGACTGCACATGCAGGTGTTTTTTTGAGTCAAAGACCATTTACATTGTTTGCGCACTATGACACAGCAGCATTTTAAATAGCCAATTATATATTTCCTTGTGACTGAAAGTGTGGGGGGACATGTTGCCCCTCCTTGACCTTCTCACTCGCCGAACAAATAAGCAAGTTGATCAGCTGGCATGTCAAGCAAAGTGCAGTCTACTTATCAGCTCCAGCCAGTGGCAGAGTGGACATCATTGACTCTGTCAGCACAAAATTCACATCCACACTCTCACCTCCTTCTGCCTATCTGTTTGACTAGGCTATCGTGTATTTTTTGGGAGCACTTTTCATGTTCTGTATCTGGCACCCATGCCTTTTCACACCCTTTTGTGGGAAAAGTGGATAGTCAGCACTAGGGGAGAAA
The DNA here is from genome assembly GCA_026937815.1 of Etheostoma perlongum. Lineage (NCBI taxonomy): Eukaryota > Metazoa > Chordata > Actinopteri > Perciformes > Percidae > Etheostoma > Etheostoma perlongum. Next base: position 6,087,022 of record CM049373.1, read on the forward strand.
ACCTTTTTTGTTCACAGTACTGACTTGTGATGTCAGTACAACCTGCATGGCCGTTTCTTGAGTCTGGAGGTTTGGAGCTAGGATAGAACACATTAACACAGCCGTCCCACACTGACTCTCTGCCAGGAGCTGGGGACTGTATTTTCCTTCCCCAGTTATTACTGTGGGCAATCCAATGTATAGGATGCTTTGCTATAAGATACATCATACATCATTCAGGATACGACTGCAACTACAATATGTCTCATTTGTCAAACTGTATAGTGCAGTTAAAAGTGTTATATAACTATAGTAACACATTATGTTGTTTTGGCTCTATGTTGGGTTAAAAAAATCAAACCATATCTATTAGGTCAATGTTGACTCTCCACTTTAATTAGAAGGTGTTTTCAGTCATTTCAGATGAACAGTGTAGGTAGAAAGGTGACATCAACGGACAGATTTTGAAGAAGTTAACACAACCTTTGCCACAGTCATATTTAATATTTGTTTAAAGATTTCTTGTAATCACTGATTGCTTAAAGTCTACAACCCATAAACTTTAGCAGACATGTTTCACGTCTCCTTACACGTTATCCCTGTTGATGGTGTGCGTGGCCTGTACTGCAGCCATATATAATTTTTTTTATTTTTTTGCCTTTCAGTCTGTTACTTAAACAAGTGAAACACATCATCAGTTGGACTGAGGTCAGCTGATTAACCACTTGGCCCCAAAGAAATGTCTTAACGGATTTTTCCAATTGTTAAGGATCACTGTAAAAAGCACTAGGGCTGCACAATATGAGGAAAATATCTAATTGAGATTATTTTGATATTCCTAATGTGCAATGATTCACAATATTGAAGAGAATGATAATATTTGTATAATTATTCTCATTTGTATTTTAAAATTTTGTTTTGTTTGATCTATGCAAGGATCTGTACCAAACTAGGATTTTTTCTTTAGTCTGTAGGATACGATTTGTAGGATGAGACGTCTCTGCAAAACCACAATAATTCATTCAGAATAATTTGACACATATTTTGCCTTTAACAAATATTTCGCCCCCCCTGCCGCTAAGGATATTGTACTAGTCCATATTGCGATTTCAATCAAATTGCGGTTAATTGTGCAGCCCTAAAACGCGGTTTAACCACATAGCCATTTTAAAAGGAATTTGTTGGAAGAGAGCAATAATGACAAAACATATTTCTAATACTTTCTGACTGAACCATCAGTGATGGAGACCTATTGTAGCCATGAAGCCGTCTTAATACAGAATTCTGCAGGTATTCAGTGAATGAGAATCAATGAGCACTGTGACCATATGTTGAAATGTATTTTATTTTTTCCCTTCAGTGTATAATTGGACTGTGGATGAGGTGGTGGAATGGCTCATCACCTATGTGGAACTGCCACAATATGTGGAGGCCTTTCGCAAGAAGAATTTTAATGGAAGTGTCATGCCAAGGTAAGGGATTCTGTGGTCGGAAAGGAAAATAGAATACTTCAATGAAAGTGCTAAGACTGAAGCTGCAAAGTGTACTTGTAACAACAATTATGCCTAATTTGGGAATGATTCTAACACATATAACTAACTTGTAACTTCTTCAGTGCCAGGGATTAAAACCCATTTACATTACTCTCTTTCTAAGTCATTGCATTCCTTACTTTGATCAGTCAGTGTCATCTTTACTGCATTTATTTTAACGCACCGCAATTAGTGTATCTAATGACTATTTATGGTTTGAATTTGGATTTTTATAAATCTTGATTGAATTGATAGACGATCTTTTAAGGGCTCATATTACACATGGCTCAGAATGGATTACACACGTTGTTCTTCCTTCCTTGTTCCTGTAAAATGACCGTGTGTCTGTTCTCTCTCAGGCTCGCTGTGAAGAACACCACTCTGACACTCTCTATTCTGAAGATTCTGGATCGCAGCCATGTGCAAAAGTTGCAGCTCAAGTCTTTAGACACTGTACTGTTTGGAGCGCCCCTAAGTATGTGACTTTATCATTTTTCTTAATTCCTGTTGCAGCTCAGATTTTTATTTTTATTTCTACAACACCAGTAGATTTGTTCCAGATACTTGACTAGAGACCTGACTAGATATGAGAAGGGGTTTTGGTTTCAATCCCATTTTATTTTCTGTTTAATAGTAAAGATATTTAAAAAAAAAACATATCTGTCACATACTCTAGTTTTCTCTCATTACTATTTAAAAAAAAAAAAAAAAAACAGTCTCTGGTTGGAGGATTCTGCATCGTTGACACCCACAATGCTTTGTTGTTTTTCCAAAGGCATTTGTCACTCAGTAAATATGTTGGCACGGGTTCTTTTGCATACAATAGGTCTTGAGAGGCATACAAAACCTTCCAAAGGACCAAGTCAACACTTAACTCCCTCACAGAAAAAATGATTATCTTGAATTGAAAGACTGTTACTTTGAAACATCTGTAGAAAGTTTAGAGTTTTACATTACATACATCCTGACCACTGTTATCTGCTACCGTCATTTTACACCAGCACCTTGTAACTGGGATATGTTGTGGTCATGTTTGCTTCATTTATCTATTTAGTCACTTACTCATCAACTCACCAATCTACTCATTTACTCACTTTAGTAAGCCCACGTTTGATATCTAGAGGAAATCTTGTTACCACCTGTATCGGTTCCAGAAATTGTGGGAGTGAGCTGAGGGTTAGATCACACTGCTCTGTATTCCAGACACTCCCCTCTGCGTACTGGGACAAATAAACACACCACTCATTCTCTCTCTCATCTCCAGTATCTCTGCACCACATCTGTAACTACAGACTGTAGTCCTTCAGGGTTTCTTAGTTTTGTTTTCATTTTTCCTCTCTAAGATTTTGTAAAATCTCAGTGGATAGGGTGTGTCTCAGCTGTCATACCTCTAGCCAGTACTTAATATTTTTTTACGCTATGGTTGTTGACATTGGGATACCATTTTCCCAGAATGACATTAACAATATGTCATAAACTTAGTTACAGTCTGACAGTTGGATACTAACAGTTTGCAGTACTGAGTGGGTCAGGACAATTCTGGACTAGATTCTGGATTAAAATTTTTAATCTGTAGACAAAATATAATGGTGCACAGATACCTCTGCAGCATTGAGGTTTGGTCCTTTGTTGGAGTATAACTAAAGTGGATTAAATAAAAAGTGGAAGGGTGCGTATTTGGAAGAGAAGTGCTGATGAGGGCACATATATGCGTTCATCAGAGAAAATGTAATGAACCTTCAAAAGAAAAAGTCATTTGCATTTGAAAGAAATTGCACAGGGGGACAGTGTGTAGTCGTCTGTGTCTGGCATGTGTCATTGTGGATGTGTTTTGTCAGAGTCACACCCGAAGGAAGACATTAGCAATGCTGTCTGGCTTTGACAGCCTCTCAAAGCCAGGGGGTCCTGCTAATAGTCAGTCAGGCTCACTGTATATAGTAGCAGCCTTTGAAGACACATCTCACAATGGGTTGATTCTAATCCCATGAACAGTTGTGTAATATAATAATAATAAAGACCCCAAAAACAGTTTCAGTTTTTGTGGTTAATTAAATGTCACTTAATGCTCTCATGGTGGTATTTCTTAAAAGGCAGTGAATATAATGTATGTAACGTGGGTGAGGATGACAGAAGGCCAACTGTTTCCTGTTTAGGACTGATAGTGTTGTAAGAGCAGTATATAGAACCAAGAGAACAGTCTAGCATAAGGTAATTGTAATTTAGATTATCTCAAAGATAATGTCAGTATTTCCTTCCAAGCATCTGTGCTCAGTCACAATGTAGACACAAGAAGAATTTAGCATGCATACATTATAGTTAAATACCGTGACCTCATTTTAAGGAGTTTTCCTCTTGGTGGTTAAGAGGTAATGATCTGCATATACCGGCCTAAGAAGAGATGGTAGCAGTAGTAGTTTAAGGCTGTCCTGTAGATTTTATGATTCTCACTTCTGGTTTGTTACTTTGACACGATAGTGGGCACAGCTGGTCCAAGTTTCTTGACTTTGTTAAATCTGTGTTTGTTCTGGCTTGTTATGAGCAAGTCTACAGGAATATACACCGCAATCCTGAAAGATCCTTTAGCACAAGCTGGAGACTTAGTGATGTGAATTTTACCATACAAAGAAAGAATTTGTTTTAGGTTGTTGTTTTTTTACTTCCTTTCTGTCTCAATCCAGGAAGTAGAAGTCACGTTTTTGACATCTCACACCCCTTTGCTGGTTTTGCAAGAAAACTTTCCTCATTGTTTGCCATGTTAGGCTGAAATTTAGGCTGTCAATAGCTGCATTACATCATCAAATGACAAATGGACTTATTAAATGCAGATGTCTCTCTGGCTTTTAAGATTGTAAAACTTCACCTTACCTGAAAGTTAATCTGAATCTAATTTGAGGCTTCTTACACATGGAACAGCTGCTTTCTAGCTGCAGGAACATTTAATCTACTAATCCCTTTATAACGACAACATGACAGCATAATCACACAGTTATTATTAGGATTCACAGCTCCTCATGTTTACCGAAATGTTATAGTTGCCATTGTTTGGTTTTCTGTGCATGTTTATTAACGTTGGTTACCAGACTGAAATAGGCCGTGTTTAGCTGACTTTATCGTGGTCTTTTGCACAAGGCCTCTCACTGCAACCTGACCTTCTATTTGCATCACTCCACAGCACTGGCAGTATGACCAGGCTTCACACCACATCCTGGTGGAGCTTGCTCATTGTTAGCAGCTTTATCTTTTACTCCTGATATATATTTCCTGGGGAAATACACATCCTCTTTTATGTTTATCTTATGATTTTGATGTTTACCTTACTTAAAAACTTCTCTTCCTTATTTTTCTCTTTCTATCAGTGAATAGACATAACCACTTGAAGGACTTCATGCTGGTAGTGTCAATAGTCATAGGCATGGGTGGCTGCTGGTTTGCCTATATCCAGAATCGCTACTCTAAGGACCACATGAAGAAGATGATGAAAGACCTGGAGGGGCTGCAGAGAGCTGAACAGAGTCTGCATGACCTACAACAGAAGTAAGGGGTTTTTCCCACCACCCACACAACAAACTGTATTATACTCTACAAGTACTATATTGTGCACAAATACCACGAGTCTCCACATAAAACATAGTATTAATTTGGTATTTCGCTTTTTTTTTTCTCACTTTGTTCTGAATGCTCTGGTTTCAAAAGTTTTTTCTACTCTTGAATTGAATGATGTCATACAGGGCCAGTTTTCTATATATGGTCATCTGCTCCAGGCAGCAACCACAGTGTTTTTTTTTACATACACGTTTCATGTTACAATGTGCATAACACCCTGGAAACCTGTAATCTTGGCTGACAATTAATTTCTCCCCAGTTTCTGATCCCATTCCTGCTTAAACATGTCCGGGTATGTAGTAGTTGGTTTAAAAGCCTTTCTAGGAGATTTGTTTACAGCATAGAGTATAATGATATACAGTATACTCTAATGCAGCCGGGGAAGACTTCAATGGAGTATACAGTTGGCACCAACAGAGCGTCTCAGACAGAGGTCTCTGTGCTTCAGGTACAGGTGCCTCAGTAATGAGCAGCATTAACCTACCTAACCCTTGTGTTGTCCTCCCTAGTTAAAAAAAACAGACATAAATTTGACATTTTCATCCCTTTTTTCAGATTTTTGTTTTGTTTTCACTAACACCACCTTACTACCACTAGTTTGACAGTACTTTTTTGAATCCATGGTCAATAACCCTCATTTATATAGAATTGTACCTGATATTTGAGTTAAAAAAGCAGAAATTATGAATTATTTTGACTAATAGTTAAGATCAGAGGAACATACAGATGAGTTTAATCAGAAATGAAATTAGCGTTGTATGGAATCCAGTCCTTTTTATTTTTTTAATGTTAAAGCATGTTGTCATGTATTTAGTAGAAATACAAGTATGAACTTGAAAACTAGGTCTCATTTAAGCAGATTTTGACACGGCTGGGCAAGATATCAATATTATATCAATATCGTGATATAGACTAGATATCTTTTAGATTTTGGATATTGTAATATAATAATAATAAATAATTTTATTTATAATGCACTTTTCATCAAAAGATCTCAAAGTACTACAGGTAAAAAAAGGAAAAAATAAAGCTAGTCTTAGAAGAATAGCTTTATTCTTATAGTTGCCGTTAAATAAATGACATAGGTGTTGTCTTTTTATGGGTTTAAAGGCTGCATTACAGTAAACTGATGTACTTTTCTGAACTTACCAGACTGTTCTAGCTGTTCTATTATTCGACTTTTCCCCACTTAGAATCCCCACTAAATCTAAGTTTGAAGATATTTTGTTAAAGCACCAATTGTCAACCCTAGGTTATCGCCTCAATATAGATATCGAGTTTTTTGGTCAAAAATATCGCAGTATCTGGTTCTAATTTCAATAAATTGCATTTCCCCACAGTCTTTTGAGAGTGCAAAAAAACAAACACAAAAGTACAAAGGCACTAACAAATGCTGCTGTATGTCACCGCTCAGCTGAGTGCATAGACCATCATGGTTTAGCCGGCTCCCAAGCATGACCATAAAATCACAGGGGATTTTCCTTTTGGCCCTCACCTGTGATCAAACTGCTCAAAGCTTTGAGCCGTTGGCAAAAGCATGAATACAAGATACAGATACAAGCATGAAAGATTTGTCCCAAAAATGGATAACCTGTGTCTACCTTGCAGTTCAGCTATAATTTACTTTGTGAATGTTGCAGGATTGCATACCTTCTGTTCTGACGCGGGATACTTGACCTGGTGTTGTCAGGCCAAAGAGACTTCAGGCCTTTGTTGCCTTAATGATCACATGTTTTAAAATGAGATGTTTTAAAATAAAATTAAAAAAATAAATAGAGCCAAATGCAGTGTCATGAGGAGTGATTTACTGTTATAAAATAAATCTAACTATTTTGGTCCTGGTAATACTTCAAAGAATGCTCGGAATGTGCTTTTAATGCACTGTCTCCTCTTATTCCTTTTCTGCAAAATGCACTCTGCCTAGAAAAGGAGTAGTTTAAAAGAAAATAAATTATTCAAATCAATTTTGTAGAATGTGACAGTTGGTGGTCAGTGTGAGCATGTGCTGGCATCACATTGTGTCATTGAAAACCTTAAGGCTTTATCTTGTTGGACCAATGCTTTTTCCAAAGGACATTTCATAAAGATCTGCTGATTAGTTATTGAAATTGTGTACAAAGTTGAAATTGACCCAAGGTTGATCATAAAGGAAAGTGCAGTGACTGTCCAAAATGGAAAGCCCTTAACCTGAGGGGAGCAGTGACATGCGTTGCTACATAACTGAATAACATTCCTGTGTTGATGCTTGGTGAAATATAAACAGGGAGAGATGAACCGTTGTACAGTAGGGATCAACATGTTCATGTTTATACTACTCTTATGAGTTGCTCGTTGTATCAGCTTGCTGTTTAGTAAGCACAGTTGTTGAAACTTGATATGCTCTGATGAAAAGCAAATGGACTGTACAGATGAGTTGGATTTCACTGATTTAACTGAGATTCAGCTTTTTTGTACAGTACACCTCTTCATTTTGCACTGTATTATCTCAGTCGTGCTCCAGGGGAAGCATGTGTAATATAATATACTGTATATGGTATAAAGTATTTTTTGTAGGATTTGCCTGCTGAATTCCAACCAGAAGAGCCATTGGCCACCTAATTGACAACAAACCGTTGAGGTCAAACTCTGTCCCTCTGGTAGACTGCCAGTCCAGGCTGTTTCCTCTGTAGCTTTATACTTTGACCATTGTGAAAACACATGCCACTGCCAACTTGATAGTTGGCTCTGACATTTCTTTCCTGCAAAACTAATTGTTCATACTTTATTCTCTTATGTAGATTAAATCGAAGAGTGTAATCTTAAAAGCACACAAGTGCAGACATTATTCAGTGTGTTCTACTCTTGCCATAGCTAATTGTAGTATATTTTTGTTGTTTGGGACCGTGCTGGGTTGCTTCACATGCAGAACCTTGATCTGTGCATTATATCCCATATCCCACAGTTACGAATATTCCTTCAATCTTACCTTATTTACCTGTTGTAATGTTCAAAGACAAAGAGTAAGTTGTAAGTTGTAAGTAAGTTGCTCAGTGTCCAAAGCAAATTTCTCCTTAGGGAGACCAATAAAAAGTACTTTGACTTTGACTGTTGTAATGTTAAATCTGGATGGTAAAACTGGATGAGAGCTCAGAGTAAGGACAAACAATCTAATTGCCGGATGCCTGTTTTGCATAAAGTACATTGTGTCAAAGAATTTCTAATAAAGGAAGAAGTTCCACTCTCGATACTTCCAGCTTGTGAACTGGTTGCAGTTCCACCAAAGTTCCACTTGGGGTGCTCAAACGCCAGTGCATAATGAATGGGACTCTACGGAGCTATACCCCTCAAAATCCACTTTTCTCAGGATATCATTTTTTTGTCTAGTAATTTGAATGTTGCATTCGAAAGTGGAGGCTAAGACAATACACCCTGCTGGGTGTGTTTTTAAAGCCTTTTAAAATCTCAGTGATGTCGTATATCATACGGCCAGAGATACTGCCGTACGGCAAGCCCTGGGTCACTTCCTTTTTTCTCGAGGCATCCACAACACAACTGACAGGTTAGGCTCTCCCTGTCAATACACATGCTAGAAAGAGGTTTTCTAATGTTTTAAAGACCACGCCGAAATATTCACTCAGACATTCTGGCTCCACTTCTAATGCCATCAAGCAGGATCTCCCCGGTTGTAATCAGTCCTTCACTGACCTGTCAGCATTCATTAGCAGAATGAGTTGTTATGGGCAACAACAACTCAACCTGTTACAAATTGACAGGACATAAGTACTCGTTCATTCAACTTTCGACCTATAATCTATGTTGAACTTACAAAAACTACAAAATCTGAGATTTGTCAACAACAATCAGGCAAAAGAGACAAATTTAGCCGTCTAGCTCCATAGAGTCCCATTCATTTTGCACTGGACCGCGATCACCCCCAGTGGAACTCTGGTGGAACTGCAACCAAATTCAGTACATCATCCATCCATCCATCCATCTTCAGCCGCTTATCCGGTATCGGGTCGCGGGGGCAGCAGCTCCAGTAGGGGACCCCAAACTTCCCAAATTCAGTACAATGGGGCTTAATAAGGAGTGAAAAAGCTTTCCATAGATGGGCTTTGATTGTGTCCATTAAAGCATAATCATTTTAAAATACCTAGGTATTATACTGAGGATTTACAGTAGCTTGTGTATTAATATTGTTAAACCCTAATCACAATGATAAGCAGAAATCAGTCAAGCTAACCTATGTATCCACTGCCTAAAGTAGACCATTAAGATCCTCAGACATTTCAGAGTTGTTGTTGCTATTGAGCATTAAAGCCAAGCACTGTGCCTGTTGGAATTGATATTATATTATAATTGTAGGTCAGAGGGGCTAGCAAGAAGAGACCTTTATCTCATACAGTACATGTTTTTAGAGCCGAGAGAGAGAGAGAGAGAAGAATGTCCTCTGTCTGTAGCCATGCCTTTCTTCCTGATCCCTGCTGCCAGCTGCTGTCTTTCCATACCTTTGAGCAGATCCTGTGGTGGTATCAAGTAGCCTGGCCCAACCATGGCTGCCCTGTTGGGAGACAGTGGGGGTAGGCTTTGACTGGAGCTGGATTTTCAACACTGTTTGACCCAGCCTTTGCCTCACTGGTGGCACATGGTGTTAAGCATGACTGCTTGGGTTGTTGTGTGCAGACAGACATCCTAGAAAAGGACTGGCAACAAGTACAACAGTTCTGCATGGGATGGCCATTATTAAATTACTTTTCTTTGCACACTGTATTTTATTAGCTCAGGGAAGTATTGGAGAGGTATTTAGGGAAGTAAAATTAATACAAATATAGTAATATTAGTTTATAAAAAAACATTGTAGGTTTCTATTTACCTTCTTCTACAAAGTCTGCAGAGACTATGTGTCTGCGTCCTGTGAGCCCTGCAATGCAGGTCAGGTGAAAGTGTCTTCTCGCTGGACATTGTAGCTCTGCCAGTGCTCTTGAATCTTAGCTAGAGAAAAGCAGAGGTCAGGGTCGAAAGCATTAGCAAGACTGCCAACCACCCACATTTTCCATTGCTAGCTCTCTGGATCACCTTTCATTTCACTGCTCCCTCTGCTGTTGTGTTGAGCCTGACAGGAGGAGAGTGCTTCACCCTAGTGACTGAAGTATAGTACTGCTTCCTGCCCTTTTGTCTAAAGTCTCTAGACTTTAGTATAGAGACTAAAAGATTTAGTTGTTTTGATGTGTCATAAGTCGCAGTATTTTATATATCAAAGGAATTCTCAAGTCCCAATAACTGCTTAGCCTGATGAAGGACTGCTCAAGTAAAATTCATTAAGTATTATCAATTGGGAGCCTAGTCCCACATTGGGTTTACAGATCATATCAAACAGTTTGTCTTGGTTTAAATGGTTTAGTCATGTTTTTTTTCTTTTTTTGAGCACAATAGTTATGTTGAGGAATAGGTCTTTCTAATGATTACACTAACTGCATAAATGATATGAATAAAAATAATTATGTCATGAGTGACAGGCCCCTCTTTTTAGAAGTAGACTTTTTTCAGGACGCTAGTCTAAGAATATCCCACATACAAACCAACACATATGATACTACAGGAGCATTGGGTACCACCCTGTACTGGTCTAAAGTTACACAGTGGCAACTGTTCCCATTCTCTGTCCGGCCTTTCTGTTGTCAGTTTATGGTGAGCTGCCTAGCAGCTGACCTCGGCTCTTTGCTTTCTACATGTTATTAGCCATTGTTTCCGGTGATTTATAGCTGGAGCAAGTCCTACGTTCCACACATAGTACATGGCACTCACATGTTTACATGTCATGCCTGCCCACAGAAAATGCCCACTCAAAATGGCACCTACCACTCTGTGTCTTTTTTGGCCTTATTAAGCAGCCACTTATGTCTTGCTTCTAAGATAAACATTGAAAAGATTTGTTTCTCTTTATGTTTGTCTCCAACTCTCCTTCCTAGGCTGCAGATCGCCCAGGAGGAGCACCGTACAGTAGAAGTAGAGAAGGTGAACCTGGAGCAAAAGATGAGGGATGAGATCGACGCAGCCAAGCAGGAGGCCCAGCGTCTGAGAGAGCTGCGTGAGGGCACAGTGAATGAACTGAGTCGCCAGAAATACGCTGAAGAAGAGCTAGATCAGGTACTTGCAAAGTAATAAATGTGATTTAAACATGGAGTTTGAAGTTCAGCATAAATTAGTAGCACTGAAACGGATTGAATAGTGTGTACTGGCACAGTGTCAACACCACAGTTTGTTTAGTTTTATCAGATTCACGCTGGCTATAGAGTTAATCGACCACTGAAGTCTTTGTCCATTAGGAATTTGGCAGGAACAGCATAGTGCATCCCACACAAGTAAGAAAAACACATGAGTTTTAGCTTGAAAGACTATCACAGTGACACTTTTGGAGTATATAAGATTGAGATGACATGTCTTTTGTATGTGTGAGTAATAAAACTTTGTGACAGCTTATAGCATGTTGATTGATGAGTATCAAATAAGTAAAAGTGTTTCTTTATTTTTAAGTAGCACAATAACGACTGCACATTTGCCTATGGCTAGAAGTCCCACATACATTGCATCGGTTGCACTTTAGATGTAACAATGCCTATATGGCTTGACAAATTAAACTGATAAAATAAAAATAAAATTACTCCTCAACATAGTAATCTTGCATTTTTGTTGCAGATAATGTAATGGGTGTGATGATTTTATCTGTTAATTCACCTTATGTTTGACATTTGTCACAGGTGCGCATGGCTTTGAAGAAAGCAGAGAAGGAGTTGGAGTCACGCAGTAGCTGGTCACCGCCAGAGTCTCTCCAGAAGTGGCTGCAGCTCACCCATGAGGTGGAAATGCAGTACTACAACATCAAGAAGCAAAATGCTGAACGGCAGCTCCTTGTGGCCAAAGAAGGGGTATGCATGTAAAAACCTAAAGGGGAATGCCGTGCTGTTGATTGTATTGCCTTGATTTGATTGTAGGACATCGTATTTTAAACACATGAATTATATTCCAAAGCAACCATTTTACAATGTCACCAGAGACCTAAAATTTGAGACTAGCCTGACTATAATATCTGAACCTGAATTTAATGCAATAAAAATGTTTACAGTAAAAAACGAAAGCAGCCTCTTTAAGTCATCTTGATTACGGTCTTGTGAAACTGTTATTAATGTTTTTGGATACTTATTGGACTGTTGTTGGACAAGATTTGTCTTTAACATAGTGTGTGAATAATGTCAATACAGCCAAAATAAATGTTTGGTCATTCATTTTCACAGGCAGAGAAGATAAAGAAAAAGAGGAACACTCTCTTTGGGACTTTCCATGTGGCTCACAGCTCCTCTCTGGATGATGTGGACCACAAAATACTGGCAGCAAAGTAAGTCAGACATTTTAATTGTGTAATACTTCTCATGACGTTTTAGAAAACTAACAGCATTTTCATTTTTTTAAAATAACAAATGATGTAAGCCCCTTTGGGGCAGAATTAACATTACAGGAAGAGTTCTCTGTAATTTGACTCCTCGTTCTGGACATCATTTTAAATAGGGCTACAGGAATCGTCTATTTTAGTAGTCAAGTATTCTACCAGTTATTTCATCAATGAATTGAGGAATCAGAAAATAAATACTAGTTAGACAAAAGACACATTAAGACTGGTCTCTTAAAATGAACAACTAACCCAATCGGCAAACCAGCTCTGTGTGAGTTCCCTGCTCTTATCTCATGTAGCATTGATTTACGTTAACGTTACGTTGTGTTAGGTCCACTCCATTGACTGAGTGCGTAATGTTAGAATGGACACTTTCTGCTGAGATAATGAAGCATTGATGTAGTGCTACTGTGGTAAGCTAGTTTTACAATAGACACACTACTACTAATACACTAAGGTGACCAGATTTCTCAGACAAAATCCGGGGACATTTTCAGCTCAGAAGCGGATATACCTCCAAAACACGTCATGTTTTTAATTTTTGTAAAACTTAAAACGGGGACACTAGACCTAGAGCTGAGTATCGATTTTAGCATGGTAAAATACGGCTTTCTAAAACATCTCTGAGCAGCGCTGCGATCGGCTCCGTTTGGTCAGAGTTTTTTCTTTCATTCCAATATCGGGTCTGTCAGTCACAGTGAAAACAGGGACATTTCCGGGGACAGACTTGTACTGACCAAAGCTGGAGAAGTGTTATCTAACTGATGTGATCTTACCTAGCTACTGCACATGTGCGACTCCCAACAAAAATAGTATAGAGGTGAGATGTCTCACTCTGTAGCTAAAACAGAGACCTAAACACACAGGGTGAAAACAAGATCTGCAGCAATGTGCATTACAACAAAAATATGGTGTTTTTTGAAAATGAAACCATGTAAACCTATTCTGGTACAACCTCAAAATACAATTATGAACTTGAAAATTAGCATAATATGGGCACTTCAAGTGATATTAAGTTACTTCACACCTGGACTTCTTTCTCTTCATCTATCATAGACAAGGCCTGGGTGAGGTGACGGCTGCTCTGCGGGAGAGGCTTCATCGTTGGCAGCAGATAGAGATCCTCACAGGTTTCACCATCGTTAATAACCCAGGCCTTCCTTCTCTGACCTCAGCCCTCAACCTTGATCCCAGCTTCATGGGTGGCAGAGCTACACCTCAGCACTTCATCATGTCTGAGGATATGGATGACTTGGATGAGGATTTCGTGCCTGGAACTCTGCAATGTAAGAGTTCAGCCGAATCTCTCGGCCATTCTGTGGGGATTAGCAAACAAACCCCTAAACACTCCAAGGCGCTGCTGGGAAAATCCAAAAATCAGCTCACATGAGAATTTGGACCTTTTTATGTTTATAATAACCTGAATTTGTCCATATGGCCTCCCTGGTGATGGAGGTAGTGAGGGTTACACGTGTCTATGATTTGAATGAGTGTTGTTTTACATTTGTATAATGTGTATCATGTAAATTCACTCAGTTGTCTTGTTCTTTCACACACACTTCCAGTTGAATGCTTTTGTTGATTGTTCTCATTTTTGATAAAAGACTCAGTCGATAAAGGAGACTGAATCTTGTGCCTTTCCTCTGGAAATTGAAATGTCAAAAATATACCTCTTCATGAGAGCAAGTTTTTGTGCTGATCTGTTTGTAGTGGTTGTGTCCTTATATATGCTAAAGACCTTTTTTTTAAATCAAGTTTTGGTCAAAAAGCTACAACCAAAGTAAGCATACTAAATGCAGTTATTACCCAATTCAAATTCCCATCTAGGTTGAATATTAGCTAAAAAACATACACAAGCTGCCCATCATTTTTACAAAATCCTTATGATCAAAAACTATTTTTATTGCAAAAATGTTGGGTAAATGCATCTTTATCTCATCAAGAAAAACAATAAAATTCTGCTGGTAGACAGCATTATTGCTGTCTAGCCATGTTATGTGCTCTATATTTGACTTAAAATTATGGCAAAACTTGACACACATTATGTTTAGGTTCTACTAATTGCAGACAAAACTTGTTCTGCAGAATCCTATTCTGACCACAATAGTGAGTAAGTCTTTTATTCAACATTAATTGCACTCCGTATCTCACTCCCCCTCTCTCCCTCCACTACCTTTCTGGCATTTGGTTTCCACTGCTGTCTCATTGGGCTAACTACAGATGGCACTCGACTGCTGGAAACGGCGAGCCAGCGACCTGTGGTCCGTCAGTTCAGACTCTCAGCACATGTGGAAATATCCTGGTTGGCCATTTATTCATGCCCCAGTTCAGACCTCATTTTGACATCCCTGTCTCATCCCTTTACTCAAATCCACAGAGCTGTAATATGTTTTATTTGGGACAGTATGCTGCAGATGGACACAGCTGAAAGAGAAACAACTCCATGCTGCGTTGATCTGCCCCCGCCTTAGTTGCTTGCTTGCCACATTTACCCCTCCTCTAAATATTGTCCCCAACCCCCCTGCTTTCTTCCCATAGTGATTTGCCACATACATTTATTGTAAATGAGCACTTTTTTTACTCTTATTAATTTAAACAATATATCTAAGTTGCTAACGCCATTACTGTGTTCTCCTTTTGTTTGATTTAATGTTTTTCCTTGAGGAGGAGAGAGAGAAAACGTGGTGGGATGTTATCATAATGGTAAATCAGTGAAGGGGTGATCTTGGAGAGGTGATCCTTTTCCAACTTTCCAAGTCGAGAAATATGCATCCCAGCACCTGAGTATCTTTCCACTAATCTCCCAGTCTCTCCTTGTCCGACTTTATTTCACAAGTGGTTGTTGATAATGCTGTTTTATGCCCACAGCTCCCAGTATGATGTCCCTGCGCCAACGCCACATTGACTCCCAGCTGGCCATGGGCTCCCAGAGGTTGGTAGAGAGTTGCCTGTTGGCGGAGCAGCAGGGAGAGGGAACCCTATATCCTTCCAGGTCTAGGGCTACTTTCAGACAGTCGCGCAGCCGTTCGTTTGGCCAGCTCGATTGTCTTCCTCTGCCTCTTCTCTCCTCGGCTATGTCTCACCCCTCCATCATCTGTACCTCCAACCTAAACCCTCATTCCCAGTCCTCCTCCTCCTGCTTAGCCAGCTCCATGGGTGGCATTGTAGCTCCTCATTCCTCCCATATATATCATACTTCTTTTCAGCCCATGGACCCCATTCCTGATTTCACCTCAGATGTGTCCAAAGCACACCACTTGTGCAGCGACATCTTCGGGTACCCGTCTCTTTCCGATTCTCCACACACATCGCATGTGCGTGGATGTGTTTGTTACCACCTGCTGTCATTTCATCTTTCAATCAATGAATTATAGTGTAGGTTTCTTCATCTGTCGATGTTTTTTCCATCTTTGAGTCAGTTTTATTTTGTCATGCTTTCTTCTGGTTTGATTTTTCTTTCATTTTGCTTTCTCATGATTGCATCTGATGAGGCATTACAAAATCTATGCATCTACTCTTTTTCAACCTCCGTCTTTCTGTTCTTAGTCTTCCCAACTAACAAGTGTGGAGTCCCAGTGTCCAGGCTGTGCCTAGCGTGTATCCATGGCTTTGCAGGCATAGTGTAGATAAACCTCAGCATGCAAGGCTTCAACCTAAATCTGTTTGGGTAGGTTTATTCATTAATTTTTTTTTTTTTTTTTTTTTTTAATCTTTTAACATGTTTTTTCCCCTTCCACAGGGACCTAAATCGCTCTGACTCCGACTCCTCCTTGTCCCTCTCCCAAGTTGGTGATCGGCTATCAGCCTACAGCTCCAAAGGCCACCTCATCAAGCCCACCTCTCTCATGCACGGCATATCTGGGCGTGGCGATGACACAGTCTCTCTGCATTCTCACACCCCCAACGGAGGGAACCGCATTCATGAGGTCAGTCCTGCAGAGCCTGACAGCCCCATACTAATGAAGAAGGTGTACGGCATAGAGCAGTCTCCCAGCCTGGGAGAGATCAACAGTCTGTCAGAGTCGTCCCGCTCTTTCAGCCCCAACTCCACCGAACCTGACACACCGTCACCTACAGGAGGGCAACCAGGGGCAGTGGGGGCAAAGGGCAACAGCCGCATCCCACAGCTGTCTTCCAAGAAGAGCCCGCTGGAGGAGGACAGTGGCTCTACGGGAGAAGAGACAGATTCCACTGCCAGCCGCAAGAAACACACCTTCAAGATCTTCAAGAAACAGAAGAAATAAGGGCTACATGAACTACAGGCTAGCAGAACTGTTTGACTGTATTCCTCTTCTCTGTTTTTGGGAAAAAGTTTCAATGTTTTGTGGGTTCATTAATGTTCAAATGATGGCACAATTTGTTGCCGTTGTATGTTTTCGTAGGTATGTCACCTACTCTAAGAAACTGTGGGAGCAACCAGCTGTTGACTTTTATCTGCTTATTTGGTCAATGTTAAATATGTGGGGAACGGGTCTGTTTGTATATTGGATTGTAAAGTATTATTTATTCAGCAGAAAGTTGTGCCAGTCTCAAAGGCAAATGTGTTTCCCAGTTGGTTTTTCTTTCTTGTTCTACAATCTATAACATTTAGCATGTCTTCACTTTTGTTTGACTGATACTCGAATGCTCTTAGTGTTTGCTTGGTTCTTGTTGTTAAACTTCTTAGACAACACTTGATGTTTCTTTTATTACTACCTAACCACCTAGCCTACAAATCCAAAGTGAATGCACACTCACTGAGTACTTTGTTTTTATTGATGGTTATGTGTTTTTCTGTCTTTTTCTTTTTCTTGGCAGAGCAAATGACACATTCAGAAGATCCTCAAGTGGAGGAGTAGTACTAGAAAGCTTGGAGTTCCGTTTAATATAAGTGACTTAAAACATTTTTATAGACAAAAGTGAAATTTAAGTGCTATTGAGCACAGCAATAGTACTTGGTGTGGTTTTGAAACAATATACAATATATTAAAATGCTTGATAATATTTTGCAACCTTGGATCTCTTGTAAAGGAGTTGAACAAGCAGTAAATCTCTCTATAATAAGTTACAAAAGGACCATCAAATTGCAGAATTAGACATTTAGCTTTACTTTGTTTAGTTGTCGGGTGCGTGAGAGTGAGGGAGAAGAGCTTTGCTCAAAAGTCCAGCTTTTAAACAATGCCAAAACGTTTAACCACTTATTAATATTTGGATTAACATGTATCCTCACTGGAGGAGGAAGTGATTAATCAGTTTTACTCAACCAATAAAATAAAATTTTCTTATTTAAGATTGTTTGCTTGAAATATAAATGGGAATCAACATTTCCCACAAAATGTTAATTTAATGAACAGGGTGCGAGTAACTTGAATTTTTGCTCCAGCTGTTGATGTGGACAATGAAAACTTCACAGCAGTTTGTCAGAGTGAGATGGGTGCTGGTAAGGGCTATTTACAAGGCAAAATCCTTTGCTCTGTGTAAGATAGAAATGTTTAGGTTGTAAAAACTTTGTAATTCACCTTTTATAGAAGATTTATCTCAAGTTATAGAAGCAGAAGACGAATCACGCTTCAAGTGCCAAATCACTATTTATGTCAGAGGCCTTTGTATTTGTACTGTGTTTGGCCTTGTAAGCCCCTTTTACACGGAATACAAAACCACATATACCATATACAGTGTGTAATGTATATCCTGAGTGTAAACTCTGAATGTCCAAGGGTATTGTTTCTGTAACAGTATCATCAGTACAGTATGTTTACACTTGCTACAGATATTACTATTCTCCAATTACGACATCAAAGAACATTGTGCCAGTTTTAATATTGACGGCTTCACATGAGCACAAAACTATGCATCAGTAGTTGTAGGTGATTGCTAAAGTAGTAAGGATGCCAGTAGACTTAAGGTGTTCCTGACCAATGAGCAACCAAAAAAGTGCTGCAAAAGACACAGTCGGCCTCCCCCAGCATCATAATGTAACAGGTGGTTTGGATGTAAAAGACATGTTGGAATATTTTATTTTAGAAACCAGCTTTAAAAAAAAAAACAATTTCCTACTGGTACTGTTTTTAAAGAGTCATTTGTACTTTTTTGCACGACAGAGCTGTAAATGGAATATTCCATCTGTATGTGTGCGTGCGTCTGTCTGCTCCCAGTATAATGCAATGTAATGTTGATGCATGTCAACTGCTGTAACAAAACCTATATTGGGTTTATTGAGTGGATCAACTTAAACTCTGTACTCCCCATCCCTATTTTTCTGTTTCCTTGTTTTGAACTAATATTTCTAAACACAATATATTTGTACAGACAAAATGATAATTTTGCATCTTCTGTGATGGTCTAAACTTTTATGGCACAACTGCATGATAGCAATAAACTATTTTGAATGAAGAATGAGCTGATTTGTCATAGACACCACATGCTGCACAACACTTCAGATTCTCTTCTCATCTGTAGAATTGAACAAATGTGTCTTCTCTTAAATATTATTTTTCAAATATGATAGCGTACTTAACACGTTTGCCCCAAATCAAATCATTTTATTTCAAATTTAAATGCTGATTCAGCATAATAGGTGAATAATATTATTTAACGTTTGGGTGTATGTTTAGAATAGGTGTGAAATCCAGTCCACAAAGCTCCACCCTAACTGCACTATGTATATAGCAATCAGGGTGGGACTATGTGCTGTTAAATATTTACATATGTTTCAACATAAGTGAGGTGAAGCAGGATGAGGACCGGATCTCGAGGTTTCTTGTTTCTTTGCAGCTTGATAATCTTTAATGGAGAGATTAATGAAAGCACTTTATAAACCATGGATTTCCACACACTGTACAAATGCCTCTGTGTGTTTGGTCTCAGTACGCAGGTAGGAGCAGGTTTTCCTTCTTGATTTGTATTACACTTGTCCTTTTTGCTTGTAACGGACTGCATTAGCAACTATGTGCATATCTTCTGCTTCATACAGATCATTTGGGGTTTAGACGAGGTGACACTCTTGAATCCTCCAGAGGAGCCTCTGCCTGGCCATCTTTTGAAAATACTTTACTCTTGTGATGAACCTGCTACAGTACAACTGGACTGTATTGTATCTTTTGAAACTGGCATCACTTCCACACTCCTGCTGAAACAGTGGAGCTGTGTCCCTGGTAACCCTAAAATAATGACTCTAGAGCTGATTCTGCCGGATTGGTTGGTGTATCAAGCTGATGGGATTATTCCAGACTCCCAGTGGGTGTTGAGTTGCATCCTCCTAGCAACAGTCAGATACAGTGGATTTGAGAGGCCTGTTGCAGCTCAGGATGTGGCAACTTTGCAGCCTAAACCTTATTTAAGTCGACCTGTAAAACAGCATAAACTGTGCATTTCCTGGAGTACACAAATGCTGCAATTAACGCAACAGTTTTCAAAGAAACAATGCCCTTTGGAGCAAGGTAAGGTTTGAGAAGTGAGCTTAAATGTGGGCAAAGGCACCTTAAGGGGAGCTTTGAAAATCTCTAATTTCTTGTCGACATTTAAGAATCAGAGAACATAATGAATGATTTTAGGATGTTTCAAAATGTAATGTCATACTGTACTTGGCTGGAAAAGGATGTTGTATTATTATGTGATTAAAAGAAATTATAATATTTTAAAATCTCAACCAAAACACTTCATGTCAATTAGAAACGGTGCATTTGCTGTCTTCAATGTATGCTTCAACTGGAGAAAGCTTTGGTATCACGAAGACACTGGACCCTTATAGCAATGAGTTTCTGGAGTATTCACGTGTTAAAGCCATCTCCTTTCCATGGTAAGACAACAAACGTCACACCACATATAACCTAGCTTTCTATTCTCGTAATGACGATTTAGTTAACCAATGGCTTTGTGTTTTTGCCAGGTGTATGTTCTCCATCTGGATATTTGTGACCAGACAATGCCAGGATAACCTGTGTGGTGTGTTTTACCATATAGACCCCATAATAACTATATCACACCAACACTGTTAATCAAAAAATCAGGTATGGTTAAGAAATGAATCTTACCTTTCAGGTATTCCCAATATGCAACTACACAGTGTCATTATCTGAACTTACATGAGCCATTACTTAATATGTACAGGGCAGCTACACGTGCAGATGGATGGCGTGTCTGGGGAATCCTCTGCATTTGTTTCCCCATTCAAGGTGCCTTTAAGTGAGTGGTGCCAAATCAGTGTGATGTTGCAGGGTAGAATGGTGAGTCGTCTCTTGTACGCAGAAGATGCCCTCACAGTATGTAAATAATGGTAATAATGAAAAATAAAGTGGCCATTATCATGTGTGCATTTCAGGTGACTGTCTCCATGGTGTGCATGGATAAGGAGCAGAGAAGCCTTCATTCAATAGAACACATGTAACAGTGTAACAGTGATTTAAATATATTCACTTCAAGTATTCTGCTGTTGTCAACATGTTTTGTCTTACAGGATGGGGCGTATGGTGAAGCTGGATGACACAGAGGGATACTTTGTCATTGGCGGAGGCAAATTCATACATGGTGTGGAAGGTTATTTTGGGCCATTGGTTTACTACCGCAACAGGATATCACCTCACAGCACGGTAATATACTACACCTGCCCACAGTTAATGTCTGTGTCATTCATTCACTTCATTTGAGGCTGATATTTTTCCTCTCCTCCAGCTTGAAGTTGTAATTCCAGATGTTATCAGGAACGTGAACCTGACTGGATGGCTGCAGACCTGTCAAGAATTTCATCTTGAAATGAATGTTAAAATCCGTGGCTATTCTCTCAAGGCCAAACAGGAGACAGAGTCTGGTAGTAGGCTTATATATCCAGATGGTGCTAATGTTACTGTACCTGACATATTCTTAAGAGCCCTCTGCAGAGCTACTGAAAGTGCAAAGAAGCTGTCTACTGTGATGTTTTTTTCAGAGATCTGTTTTGATGCTTTCCATGAGTGGATGGAAAAGGACAGACTACCATCACAGTGTGAGCTGTGGGAGGTGACTGTCCCTCATAGAAGACAAGCTGCAAAATTGGCCAAGTTATTGGTTTTCAAACATGGTAAGAGATAAACTGCACTGGTACAAAATATCCAGAGATGGAGGTAACAAACTTACAAAAGTAATTGTTAACATTAGCTTTTTAGTAATCATTTAACACTGAGAAAGAGAACCATCTTTTACAACGAATACTTAAACTTTGACAATAAAGTATGTTTCACTGGTATTAGTTGTTTAGTAGGATTTCAAATATAGGGCTTAATATAGTTTGCATTTTGTATTTTCTCAACACCACTGCCGACCACAAGAGACATACAGTAAGCTCTTCTGCTTCCTGGTGAGGCTGTGCATATATTAGAACTTAAGTACTTACTATATATGTCTTTTTATATTGTCAGTAAAACATTTAATTATATTTAAGGTTGGAAAAATCACTCTACACAGTAGACAGTGTTTATGCATGGACAGTATATTATAAGCTTGTTTCAGCTCTAAATTGAAGCCATTTGATGTTTACTCTGAATTAAATAGTCAAACACATACCATCAAATGGAAATATTGTACGGTAGATGTGTTGTGCATCATTGTATACACATTTCCCCAAATTCACACATTTGGCATCTTTGGAAACTCGGATCGCCTTTAAAATTTAAAATAAGATCTGTGGGTTTGAACAAAGTTTGGCTGCACAGCATGAGTTTATAACAACTGACTGCGTGCTTGTTACTGGACTGAGTAAAAATTATATTCTACTTATCATTCTATGCATTATCTAACATAAAGCAATGAAATCAATTCATGACTTGCAGGAGAAAGAAGGGCTAGGCTGCCAGCTGTGGGCCGAGCGCTGTACTCCTTATCACTTCATAAGCTGAGCAGAGCGAGCAGCACTGGTGTGGTCAGCAGAATATTACCACTGCTGCTCCAAGCTGGCTGCTTAGCTGATAACCGAGCGCTACACATGTCCTCAGTCCTCTACAGCGCTGGCCTGGGAGTCAAGGAACAGCCCAATAAGGTGTGTGCTACTGGGTCAGATAAACTAGAACTCTGCCTGCTGTGTACATTTCTTGTTTTATCTTCTGTTTTCTATGCCTTTGTGTTTGGGGCAGGCTTGGCTCCTGGCCCTGCTGGCAGCCCAAAAGGATGATCGACTAGCACTTCTGCACCTTGGGCACCTGCACCACCAGGGTCTCCATGGCCTCCCCACAGACCCAGACCTGGCCTATGCATATTATGCAAACATTGCTAAACAGACAACTTTAGATCGTCACAATCACACACCAGAGCAGGTAATGTATCTGTTTGTAACTGAATGCATTGGTGTCCTTGTTTCACATATTTTGTTCAATCCAAAATTAATACAGTTCTATTGTACTAAAAAAGATATTTTTTGATCTATGTTTATGTTCAAAATTGTTCAAAACACCTTTTCTAGTGGGTCCCAATATGTGATTCAATGTTAACTTTTTCTTTTTTTGTGATCAAATGTTTTTATTTAAAGATTACAAACAATTACAAAACAATATGCTGAGAGAAGAAAACATGTCCCAGGACCAAAAAAAAATACATAACATAAAACATAACAAAAACATAACAGTAAGAGTGATGTATGCAGCTTACAATTAATACATACAGAAACAGACAAACACACACATAAGCAGACAGATGCAAGTCTACAGCATATAGATTTCAGGGATTCAGCAATGTTGAACCAAGTATCCAAAGATTTTTCTGGCTCCATACATATGACATCCTAAAAGCATAATAGACAAATAGACACGTCATAAGGTGGTTTCTAACGGATTGCAATCATTCTCTTAGCAGCTGTGAGTCCAGCAAATACAGCACATTTCTGAGTTCTAGAGAGCTGAAAGGCTGACAGGTCATTCAGAATAAAAGCATTGACAGTGGCAGGTACAGTAACGTTAATTAGGGCAGATATTTTGGATGCAATATTGTTCCAGAACTGATCAACGGGAGAGCACTCCCAGAACAATTGAAGATAAGTGTCTTGAGCTTTCAGTGTGCAGAAAGTGTATAAAGGTGGTGATTATTATTTTTTTTTTGTGGTGCATTTTCACGGGGGTGAGATATGTCCTATGAATGAAATTGTAGTGAATCTGCTGGTGGTCTGGATTGCGTGGTACTTCTGTGATGTTAGACCATACATCATGCCAGTCGAGATTGCTGCTCAGGTTGCTCAAAAGTGGCTCATGTTTTATGGGTTTATTCAAAGCCCAGAGCTGCATTTCTGGACTTATAAGGAAGAAGTAGTAAGCCATTGACTTGTGCTTTTTTTTTTTAGACATTTGTTGAGGCTGTTTACTTAAACAATGATGAGATGTTGAATCTCCAGACCAGTGAACATCATCATATCTTCCAATGGCTGAAACTGCAGGCACGCAGAGGAGCAGCTGAAGCCGAGGTACCCTGTTCTATCACAAGCACACAAAGTCAGATAAAACAATGTGTGATAAAAATGGAAACAAGTATGGCAGGTTTGTCAAGTACTGTATGTAGGTTTGTTTCTCAAAGCACACATTTCAGAGTAAATGAAAATGGCCAGAGACACTTAAACAAGGTAAGGATGTCTAATTTTTGTAAAAAAAACAAAACAAAAACTGTTTTGCAGCAAGCGGTTGCCCGCATGCTGTACTGGGGTCAGCAGGGAGTGTCTCCAGACGTCCAGAAGGCTGCGAGACACTACGAAAGGGGAGCTGTCCAGTGGAAGGAACCGGTGTCAATGTATGACTATGGAATAGTCCTACTGCAGGTGAGAACTAGCTTGGAAATCCAGACCCAAAACCGAATGGAATAAGGGTCTTGCATCAAGTATTGAAAGTTGCCCATCTCGAGGGGCGGCACCAAGCGTGCATTTGAAAATCTCACTGCACGCATTTAGATAACACTACGACCAATCACAACAACACGTGACGTATCCAGAGCCCCATACGCTTAGCTACCAGCGGAGCTAACTGGTAGATTAAACTGTTGTCAAATGTTCAGCTTGCCTCTGGCCCGCCTATATCAGATACACTGATGTGATTGGTGCAGCTCGGTTACAAGGGTATAGTTAATGAGCAGCATTACTCGAGGCCAGAGTAATTCGCTGAGCAAATTCAAATTGTGCTCTTGCGAGAACTCTGGATTTCCAGGGTAGGTGAGCACCACACCTGCTGTACAATGAGAAACATGACCATTTATATGTAAGCTACTGAACGACTACTCCTTTCTTAGCTTGTATCATTAAGTATTAGGTTTTATTATTACATTTTATTGTGTTTCTCTGTAGGGGCATGGTGTTGAAAAGGACATCCCAAAAGCTCTCACTTTTCTGAACAAAGCAATGGACAAGGTTTTGTATGATTAAATGTGAATTACTTACTTTATTAGTCATTTTTTATCAATGCTGTAACATTCCACTTACTGTAAGAAAGAAGCTTAGCACTCCCTATATTGCTTCTTACAATATTCTGTCCCACAGGGTTTTGTTCCTGCAATCAATGCCCTGGCTTGGTACTATGAACACTTTGAGCAGGACTACGAGCAGGCAGTGCAACTCTGGGAGAAGGCTGATTTCCATGAGTGTCCAGAAGCTGCTTTCAATCTCGGTGTCATGCACTCACAGGGTCTGTATCCAGGAAAAGCTGCTGACCAGGTTAGCTCAAGTATGAATGCTTTCTGTGATCATCTGCTAGTATGTTTGCAGACTGGTATTAAGTTCTTATATTGAAAGGTAAATAATTTGTCTTTCTGACAGTTTATGGCCTATCAGTACTACCTGAAGTCTGCAGAGAGAGGGCACATTAGTGGAGCAGTTCACCTCGCAAGCATCTGGACCACTGGGATACCTGACCACATCAACAGACATCCATCAGATGCTGTTTTGTAAGCTACTTACCCTTTTATATATTCCACTTTACATATATGAATTGTCCTTATGCTGTGACTGAAGTGTCTTTTTCACTGAGTGCAGGTGGGTAAAGTGGGCAGCTGAGCACAATGGATACCTGGGCAGCATCTTGCGGAAGGCCTTGGATTCATATCTCAAGAGTGACATGTAACCTTTTTTTCTATTCACACTTGCCATGATCCAACTTGATTGCAGTAGCAGCAAATGAACATTCTAGCTTTTCAACAGGTTCAGCTCACTGTTATATTACATGATGGCTGCTGAGTCCGGGTATTCACCTGCCCAATTCAATGTGGCATATCTATGTGATCAAAATATGGTGAGTTATATCTATATTATTTGTAATAATGTAATTGTAATGTATTTCTTGTCAAAATGACATGTTTCCTCTGTATGTCCCAAGTTAGGTTTTCTGGATCCTGCTTCTGCATCCAACTGTATGTGGAGATATTACAACCTTACAATCCAACGTCAAAACCCTAACACTTATGGTAAATAACGATCCTTTGGGACTTCAATATTTGCAAACTTGTGGAAACATTCATACTTTAAACACTTTTTTTTTTTACCTCTTATTCTACTTCCTCTCCAGCCTTGATTAGGATGGGTGACCTGTTGTACGAGGGGCAGGGTGACGGGCGTTTTTCTTCAGCAGAAATGTACACACTGGCAGCAGTAAGGAACGAGCCACAGGTCTGCTACTTTTAAATTGATTTTTTCGCTGTGTATGTTTATTTTCCCAAGTTTGTTTTGTATTCATCATTGAGCGTGTGCGTACATGTGTGTAAGCCATACTCATCTTCTACAGGGATGGTACAACCTCGGCCTCCTTGCTGAGGAAGGTTACAAGCTGCCGCTGTCAGTATTGTCTAAACTTGGCCTTTCAGAGCTGTACCTGGCCGACAACAGTTTGCTCGTAAGCACTTTATACAAAAGGTGTGTTTGAATTGAATGTGTATGTACAGTATACATGAGTTATGTAAGTGCAGTACAGTATGCTGTTTTCAACAGAAATCTTAAAGAAAAACAAATCTATATTTTCTTCCAAAAGATGCAAAGACTCAGAAGATACAGATTCGTACTTGCCTTGCAGCCTTGCCCTCTTCAATGTGTATCTTCAGTCATTCCAAAAGGACTATAGTGCTGCTATTAAGGTTAGTGGGAGATATCAAGCTACATTTGTAAAAGTTAGTAATTTACCTGAGTAAAAGTACAAGAGTTTGATCAGCAAAACATAAAGTACTAATTAGGCATCATTTTCAACAGGTTTTTTTGTATAATTTCTGATATTTTATTGTATTATCATGCATTAACATGTAGCCTTTTAGTTGTGGTTTGCACAAGAACATTAAGTTAACTTGTAATAAAATGTTCTATATAAAAACGTACCTTGCTGATAATTATTAATAGTATTATCATTTATTTCTAGTGTAAACTCCCACATATGAACTCAATTATGTGTAACATTTACCTGCTCAACATTTGGTTTAAACACATGCACAATGTCATGTTTATGCATCAATTTATTTTGTAGCTGGTCACTATTATATTTCCTCTCTTTATATAATGTATTGTTGGGCACTTTAATTTATAACAATGCATCTGATTCATAACCTGATTGTAGAAAAAAGGAGTAATATTAAACAAAACTCTTGGCAGTCACTGTTGCTGTTGGATAATGTAGTAAAATAGCACAATATTTCCCGATGAAATGTGGTGGAATATAAATATAAAGTAGCATCAAATGGAAATACTACAGTACAAGTACCTCTAAAATTGTACTTACTGTAATGACAGTAATTTAGGAAAGGTACATAGTTCCTTTCCTCCACTGGCCAAAGTACAGAGTGATTATTGTGCTGTAACAGCTTACTGACATTTTGCATGCTATTTCCCACAGTTCTCCACTGCAGTTGCCGTGGTTGCAGCTCCAACAATATTCTTAATCATCCTTGGTGTGTTCAGGAGACCTGTCCCGTCCCCCAACTAGAACCACTATTATCTTATCAGGATTGTCAGTGCAACACACTCAGGAACTAAACAGCAAGGTCAACCTGCACAGCGACAGCATTTACTATGGGATCACTGTAAAGATTATTATAAAAAAAATTATGTTGTTTTTTAGTACATATCTGTAATGTTTTGGAGTTGTAAGTTACTTACTGATCAAATAATGTATTGACTTTTTTGTGAAACAAATAACTTGATTGACCAATAAATAGTTTGAATAAGTGCAACCAGACTTGCAGTTTCAAGATATTTCTGGTGGGTCAAAGATGTTATTCTTGGACGTCCTTTTGTCTCCTAGTGTCATGATTTATTCACCCCGTGGCGTTCTGTATGTGGATCAGAGTTTCAGGTAATGCCCAGGTGTAGTATCAAACAGGACTCCAGCCTCCACTAATATGATACACATCTAAATTTGAACTTCAACCTACACATTTGTTAATATAGTTTTCCTGTTTCAATCACTTTTGTCTGGAGACACCTCCCACTGTTTCTCTGGCACCAATACACTCCAACATTGATTTTGATCTTGTCTACTCCGATAGAGGATTTAAGGTATGGGAAGATAAGGAGATTATAACTTTTCTATTTAATGAAGGAGTGGTGATTGCAAGCGAACAAATTCAACAGAAATAGGGTCTCCTCAGAAATCCAAAATTACAAAACCAAAGCTTTATTCAGAATCAATGCAGTTACTTATTTGACTGTCAAACTGAGAAGGAATTGTGGTTCTATATTTCTAGTTAAGGTGTCTGTCCTGGCCATGTTTTTGTTCCTGACTCATGACAATCATTCCCCAGATCTGCTCCACCTGGCATCAAATGACTGTAGCTACAATTGAGGACACTAAGATCATGTAATCTGTATTTTTTCTGTTAATTCAGGGGGTATGTAGCGATTAGAGGGAGTTTACATTCTACAACTAAAAATGTGTACATGGTGTGTTTTTGGTATATGATTCCTAAGGCAGAGCATTAGGGCTCCTAACACAATATAACATATTAAGAAAAACATCAGTGTAATAGTAACTGTACAGTACATAAACTGTATTGTACTACTGTACTTTATCCTCATAGTATCATGAGTTCAATCTTGTAATATGTCTATTTTCTTAAAAGATTGTGGCTTTTTACTTAATTAATTTAAACAGTGGCCCTTACACTCCGTAATCCTTTCTAGTATATTCGACTCAATGTATTTAAATGTGACTACTTTTAGACAAATTAATTATTGGACAGATATTTTCCTATAGACATTGTATTAGTTGGCAGTGTAAATACGTTGCTATGGCCACATAGCCACGCCCTGCGCATGACGTGCCTAATCATAGACATAATAAAGAGTAGACGCCGCATCGACCGCTACTGCCTATTGGCGCTGACGAGATTTGGGGCCGCCATCTTGGACCGGTCACCCGCTCCACTCAGTGTAATGTGTTTGGCAGGTGCAATGAGCTGTCAGCGCGTTTAATTAATCAATCTCACTGAATACCCAACTGGTTTTCATGTTTTTTTTTGCTACAAAGGTCATACATGTAGCTATGATACAGGACACATGATTAGGCGTATTTTAATATTCATAGTGTGCTTAACAGTAATAGAATATTCTGATATGATATAAATTCACCAGACGTCCGAGATCAAAACTGGAAACATAATCCCCGAAAAGGGAGAGCAACGGGGATATTTCCAGTTTGACTATAAATCTGATTGAAAAACCTAATGTTGTGTCTTTAAAAAAAAAAAAAGAACAAGGACAGAGGTAGGTTTTCTTCTGTATTTAGTCAGGGGACAAAAAACGGGGACTGTCCCTAAATCCGAGGACGCCTGGTCACCCTAGACCAGACATCCTCGGTGTATCTATCATTTGTAAATGATAGGTATTTGCAAAATACCCCTACATCACATATATGATGTAGGCTATAATAGGTATAAATACCCCTACATCACATATATGATGTAGGCTATAATAGGTATAAATACCTATTATAGAAAAATAATTTGCACACACATTATAAATATGATAGGGAAGAAGAAACAGATAGTGACCGTAAAGTCAGATATTTAAGTACAAGAAACAATATGATTATATTATTAGAGTCTACTTGAAGCTTTTTATATTTGTCTCTCTCTCTGTCACACACGCACACACACGCACAGTACTACCACGTTGTTCTGCATCAATTGCCTCCCAGACCTTGACATTTAGCAGCCCCACTCCCAACACACACACACACACACACACACACTAGGGTTGCACAACATTGACAAAATGTGATATTGCAACATCGATATGAATTCCGATATTTTTAAACATATATAAAATTACAAAATAGATTCATAACAAATTAAACAAGTTTTCTTACAACACAAGGTTTATTTTAACTGAAAGTTATATTGGACTGGTCCAACATGAATAACTAAGGACCATGTCTACAGAACAGGACGGGTTCTACTGGTTGGACAGTATAAAATACATAAATAAAGTTATAATATAAATAACTAAGGACCATGTCTACAGAACAGGACGGGTTCTACTGGTTGGACAGTATAAAATACATAAATAAAGTTAACAGGACAGCTCCACAAAATAAACTAAATATTGCATACTTATTGCGACTTTCGATATATTTGATAAATGACCAGCTGTCTCAGCTCTTATTACATAAGTATTTGGACAGATACACCTCTTTTATGTTGTGTTGACTCTGTACTCAAGCACATTGCTATTGAAAAGGCTATATAATTATATATATCTCTATCTATCTATCTTATAAGAGTAACGTGCAAGTCTTATCAAACAAATCCCAACTAAACCAGAGACAATCCCAATGTAATAACTACACAAGCATACATTAGTGCTGCTTTTGGAACTTAACTTATGTAGCAATTTTCAAAACACAGATAGGCCTACAAAATGCTTCACAGAACCCAAAGTTCCGCCGATCTGAGCAGGAATGCTGCACAGTGCTCTGGCATCTTGTATCTTCTGCTGCCAAGTAACGAGTATGACCGGTCCAAGATGGCGGCTGGATTTCTCGCGCTCAGCAGCCAATGCGGCGTCTACTCTTTATTATGTCTATGTGCCTAATTAACAGAGCGCGAGGCAGCGGGTAAAGTTTCTTGGGACACTCCAACAATTAGCTAGCTAGCGGATAGCCTTAAATAATTGTTAACTCGGAAAACAAACTGTGTAAAGCGCAAATCTTTCTACCAGCAGGAAGAAAAGTTGAAAATCTTGAACAAACTATAATGTACGTAGGCCTACCTGTAGTGACTAGCATAGTTGGCGTGATGTGTGGAGACTGCAAGAGGAAAAGCACGAGTACATTAACGTAAGCTAGCTAATATCCTTAATGAAGTGATATCAAAGCAGGTTTGTTGGTTGCAAGTTTGGTTATTTGGATGCTGTTGTTGCTGCTGATATCAAGTGTTTGTCATTAGCTATACTGTGTTACATTTAATATGACATTGAAATACTCTTATGTAATATTTGTTGCTTTTTTTAGCCTTACTACTACAAGGCTACTGACGTAGGCTACTAGCTACTACTATCCCACTAACACAGAACGTTTAGGGAACGTTAGCTTATGGTTCTCTAAAGGTTAGCTCGAACCATAGACCGTTATGGCTCGAACAAAACAAAAAACTAACGTTTAGGGAACGTTCCCACTGGGTTGTAACGTTCCCTAAACGTTGAAGGAACCAACCAACTGAAACGTTCTCCTGCAGTTGCACTGTACCTCCACACAACGTTCCCATTTGGTTGTTTCTGAAGTTTTTGTAGTAGCATGGTTTGCAGTCACTTGATTTAGATTCACTCAAAAATAATTGGTCTTATAAAATCTAAGTAAGATAAACATCATAGCAAGAGAATATATTTATTTTAATGCTAATATCAGTTTAGCTAAAACAATACTTGTGTGCTTGACTTCGTTTTTTTTTTTTTTAACTGCGTTTGGTGAAAATACTTAAAACAAGAATCTATCAATAGAACGATTTTCACAACTAAGAAAATTAACTTATTTCATTTCACTTCTAATATGTGGCTAAGTTTGGTATACAAATCCAACCGTTAAACCCCCACACCAGTAGGGGGAATACCTCTGCTCTCAGGTGACCAATTCAAGTCCTGTCTTCCGTGTTGGATACATACACGACCGGAACAACATGAGTCCATTTGCATCGCTACGCTACACAGCTTCACGATCTCACAAAAAAGTAAGTGAAATGCTTTACAGTTTAATGATTTTGTGGTTGTCGGGAATGGTTTGTGGTTTAGCCTTAGCTAAGCCATTTCCCTCGTAGGGCTTTGTTATATTCCAGTTTTGATTTGGTTGACCAAAAATAAGTTTTGAACAACTCCCTTTAGCAGTTGTTTTCCCCTCCTCACCATCTTGACAGTTGAGCAGTAAGTTGCTCAAAACACAATGTTTTCAATGCTGGAGTTTGTGTAGAGCCCCTGCTGAGACTTCGAGCAAAGTCTCACGTTGTGTCGAGCCTTCTTAGTGTTTTAAAAATAGTGATTTTGATGTGATTTATAGAAGGGCCCCTAGCTCTCCCATTCAAAAGGCCATTTGATCGAAAATGACACGGTCAGTCTTAAAAGTACCTGACTCGGGTATATTCGCAAAAAGATCCTAGGTTGCATTTTGGCGAGAGTTACGCTTTAAATGAACTGCATATATATTGCGCTTTGAGTCTTTGTTTGATGCTGTGAACAGCGTTGATGGTTTTCCGCATTGTATGTTTTGTGTCATCGTGTTAACCTACTTGCGTTCTTGTTAAAAATAAGATTCCGGTTCTTTTAGTTTTAGTGTACAGTACATAAATAAAACCAGTACAATTAACGTCCTTTTAGGCAAGTCATTTGGCGGCCAGTTATCGGCAAGCTATTTTTCTATTTAACCTTCATGTTGTCCTCGGGTCAAATTGACCCGTTTTTTCTATATCAATGTACTTTTTAACTACCCAATTGTAATTACCCAAAATAACATGATAGATTCCACACAATGCTTTTTGGCAAGTATAAATCTCTACTTTCATTAATTTTGGGGTGTCTTATTTAATTTTATATCCTCTGAAAACAAGTTGAAGTGGTTTTGAAATGGTATTGAGTAAAAGTTAACCTATTCCAGTCTGTGATTATCCATCAACATACTTTACTTTAATTTTAGTCTAAATAATTCCTAATTTCTGCTTTTCTAACTCAAACTTTAGATATAATTTCCTATAAATTAGGTTTATTGACCATAAATAACTTTAAAACTGAAGTTAAGAAGTTAGTGTTATGTAGTGTTAAAGGAAAAAAGTGACAAACATTGAAAAGTGCAAAAGGGACAAAAACGTAAAAAAGTTAAACATTGATAAAAAGCGCCAAGTGTTAATTTTCAATTTTGATGGGAAGACAACAGAAGGGTTAAATGAATGGGGAAGCATACAGGAAGGGACATATGTGTAGGCTACATAGCTGCCATACTGGTTTTACAAACTAACCCCATGCGTTTCCATGGATGCTGCGTCTCCCCATTAGAAAGTCTCAAGGCTACAATGCAGAAATCTTGTTTCATACAATATTTACACTGACTGTATACATTCAATTTTTCTTTTTTTGCAATCAGTACAAATTGTATGGGCGTTTATTTCAGATGAATCTGTTTGACAAGCAAGAAAGCATTCCAGGACGGCGCGTGTGTCTGGAATCCCAGTCCGTAAGTTAACATTTGTGCATGCATTTAAGTAACCAGTCGTATTTCCTACCATGGAACTACTGACGTTCAACCTGGTGCATATCATGTGACTGTTCTGATGATTGTCTCTTCCTTTCAGGTCAGCAGACATCATTGCCTCCACCACCTGCAGGGTTGCAAGACAAGTCAATGTCTAATGTAACAGCATAGGTTCATCTTTTGCAATGGCATGTGCAAGAAACCTACCATAAATGAACTGACCAGTATTCATATCCTTCTTTTTAGATGAGTCAACACCACACAGGAAACCAGCTGGTTGCCCAGAGCTGGATGGAGTCTATTGTGTTGCAAGCTTGGCCTGCCACTTTCCAGCTTGGGACTCAGTTAAAGGTAGAGTGGCTTTGAATTTTTCCAATTAAATACTATTGCATGACAAGGAACTTGAGAGAAACTTTAACTTTTTTGTTGTTGTTAACCGCAGAACTCATCACACAAATGAAGGTGGCTCAGCCATGGAGACAGAAATGAGAGGTAAGAAGACTCAATTAAGTTGTTCACATATAAATATATAATGTACAACAACAACAAAACTATCATTAATTTTTCCATAGCCATGAGGACATCCATTACCCGCATGGCACAGCGGATGGATGCATTTGAGGAGAAGATGGATGAGCAGCTCATGCTCTTATGGAGCTCCCTGTCACCTCCCTCTGCTCCAGTCGATGACCTGTTGCTGTCGCCCTGCTCGACAATCAGAGCTGCAGGTGTTCGACGGGAGTCTTGGGCTGTGTCTCAAATCGCGCACTTCTCTTACTTACAGACAGTACACTTCGTGCACTACTTACTGTCTTGCATAGTGTGTAAATTTCGACAGAAGAGTTTCGTCTCAAATCGCGCACTGCCATGTGCACTTACCGGAAATGACGTTCACATTTCATCCCTTCTTCTGTACAATTGGGAATTTCACCAAAGGAGAGCATTCCAGTCTGCTATTGTTTTTCGCGAATAACTATTATTAATAATAATAATATCCTGCTTTGTTTTTGATACTTGAACAAAAATAAATGTGATTTTGTTTTTATTTGGTCCGTGTCACGCCAGGATGATGGTTGCGCCGCTGCCGTAATGCCCCCCCCCCCCCCATTAGCTGAAAACAGTACACACGACTGTATCGTAATATTCGTTGTGGTTGCTGCACTCTTTTCAATCCATTAATTATACCTATTCTTTTTATACCACTATTTTATGTATATACACTTATGTTTCTGCTCTAAAAATAAGTAGCGTTAATATATTACTGTTCATTTTAATGCGCAACGGTTGTAACCCATAGATAAGACTGTTGTTGTGAAGCATTACCCTAACAACTTACCTAATAGACAAAACATCATTACATCTTTTATTCTAAATTGTATTTTTGTTCTAAATGGTCTTCATACAGTGACAATACAATAGTGAAAGCAGAGGTAACAGAGCTGACATGTAAATAGATCCCATTCCTCTATTCTGTATGCTCTAACATTATATGCTTGCAACAGTCATGCAACGTGTAATACAAAAGATACCAAAGTTAAATACTTTTAATATTTTATTTATAAATGTGCTTGTAGTTCTGCAGGCCCCTCCCCCCTCCCCAGGCAGTAGCTAGTCTGATGGGGATAGGGACATGAGGAGGGACTTCAGACTCTCCAGGGGTTCCTTCTACGGTCTAATGGCCATCGTCGCCCCTAAATGATGGCTCTCTACTCCTTAACCTGCCCTAAGATTAACATTATATAATTGTATAACTTTAATTATTGTTATAACTGAAACAAAATGAGATAATACAAGCTCTCCTCTTAGTTCTACATGTATAATTTATGATTCTATATGTTTACAGCAACTTTGACAAGCCTAGGAGGTTCAACCGGATGTACTGCCATCTGTCGCATGCTACAGCCAGAGGTGAGTAGCCAAAAATTGTACTCAAATAAAAGTACTGTTACTTCAGAATATGACTCAAGTAAAAGTAGTCATCCAAATAATTACTTGAGTAAGAGTAAAAAAGTGCTTGATGAAAAAATTACTCAAGTAGTGAGTAACTGTTGAGTAACGTCTGATTTATTTCTTAACACAAGCATCAACCAGACAGACAAAAATACAAAATAATCATCTTTAGGCAAATTATAGTTCATCCAATCAATAAAATAAATGTCCTCGGTTTTCACTGTGACTGACAGACCCAAAATTAGAATGAACGAAAACTCTGACCAAACGGAGCAAATCGAGCAGCGCTGCTCAGAGATGTTTCAGAAAGTCGTATTTTACGATGCTAAAATTACTGATTTACATGGAGTCTGGTGGGTTTAGCAAACACAATTTTGCAGACTTTTATGTTTTAAAAAATGATATTAATCTTTAACAGAAAGGTCAGCCTCCTTAGAAATCCTTTCCGTAATGTTATCAGACACTTAGAATATTAATCGGAGTCTGTCAGCGGCAAAACGAACACTTTATGAACGTAAATACAAGCTGAACTTTTGTTTGTTTCTTTTTATGCCAGCTGAGAAGGGCTGAGCCTTCAAAACCATGGAGCTCTATTTTTATTTATTTTTTATTTTTTTGCAAGAAGCATGGCCTACCAAAAGAGCTGTTGAGGATCTTCTACACTGCTGCCATCCTCCTGCCTCCTACCCTTGCAGGCGCTATAGATCCCTGCACGCGAAAACCACCAGAACAGCTTCTTCGCAATGCCATTACTCTCCTGAACTGCTGATGAGTGTGGTCATCCCCACTTTGGCTATTCACCTACACAATACATACCATATTTTCCAGACTGTTAGTCACACTTTTTTTTCATAGTTTGGCTGGTCCTGCAACTTATACTCCGGTGCGAGAAGGCGCTCTAGGCTTGTGCACAGATGGGTGCTTGAACAAAGTGCTGCCGGGAGAGGCTTGTCAATGGTAGTTACTTCTCCACACCCTGGTGGTTGTTCTGCAATTGTGTAGTTAAATAACTGTTAATGTGTTACGTTACCATAACGGATAACTACCGTATTCACCTTGTTTATCTGTGTGCTATTGTGTAGTTAAATCACTTGTAAGGTGTTACCGTTAAGGTAACAGGCACCTACCGTAATCAGCCTCTTCTGTGTGTTAAATGTCTGTTCTTGGCCTTGGATTTTGTGAAATACAGTGCCTTGCGAAAGTATTTGGCCCCCTTGAACTTTTCAACCTTTTTGACACATTTCAGGCTTCAAACATAAAGATAAAAATTTTATTTTTCGTGAAGAATCACCAACAAGTGGGACACAATTGTGAAGTGGAACGAAATCTATTGGATATTTTAAACTTTTTTTAGCAAATAAAAAACTGAAAAGTGGTGCGTGCAAAATTATTGGGCCCCCTTGCGTTAATACTTTGTAGAGCCACCTTTTGCTGCGATTACAGCTGCAAGTTGCTTGGGGTATGTCTCTATCAGTTTTGCACATCGAGAGACTGACATTCTTGCCCATTCTTCCTTGCAAAACAGCTCGAGCTCAGTGAGGTTGGATGGAGAGCGTTTGTGAACAGCAGTTTTCAGCTCTTTCCACAGATTCGATAGGATTCAGGTCTGGACTTTGACTTGGCCATTCTAACACCTGGATACGTTTATTTGTGAACCATTCCTTTGTGGATTTTGCTGTATGTTTGGGATCATTGTCTTGTTGGAAGATAAATCTCCGTCCCATTTTCAGGTCTTTTGCAGACTCCAACAGGTTTTCATCCAGAATGGTCCTGTATTTGGCTGCATCCATCTTCCCCTCAATTTTAACCATCTTCCCTGTCCCTGCTGAAGAAAAGCAGGCCCAAACCATGATGCTGCCCCCACCATGTTGGACAGTGGGGATGGTGTGTTGAGGGTGATGAGCTGTGTTGCTTTTACCCCAAACATATCGTCTTGCATTGTGGCCAAAATGTTTGATTTTGGTTTCATCTGACCAGAGCACCTTCTTCCACATGTTTGGTGTGTCTCCCACGTGGCTTGTGGCAAACTTTAGACGAGACTTTTCATGGATATCTTTGAGAAATGGCTTTCTTCTTGCCACTCTTCCATAAAGGCCAGATTTGTGCAGTGTACGATTTATTGTTGTCCTATGGACAGACTCTCCCACCTCAGCTGTAGTTCTCTGCAGTTCATCCAGAGTGATCATGGGCCTCTTGGCTGCATCTCTGATCAGTCTTCTCCTTGTCTGAGCTGAAAGTTTAGAGGGACGGCTAGGTCTTGGTAGATTTGCAGTGGTCTGGTTCCATTTCAAAATGATCGCTTGCACAGTGCTCCTTGGGATGTTTAAAGCTTGGGAAATCTTTTGGTATCCAAATCCGGCTTTAAACTTCTCCACAACAGTATTACGGACCTGCCTGGTGTGTTCCTTGGTCTTCATGATGCTCTCTGCGCTTTCAACAGAACCCTGAGACTATCACAGAGCAGGTGCATTTATACAGAGACTTGATCACACACAGGTGGATTCTATTTATCACCATCAGTCATTTAGGACAACATTGGATCATTCAGAGATCCTCGCTGAACTTCTGGAGTGAGTTTGCTGCACTGAAAGTAAAGGGGCCGAATAATTTTGCACGCACCATTTTTCAGTTTATTTGCTAAAAAAATTTAAAATATCCAATAGATTTCGTTCCACTTCATAATTGTGTCCCACTTGTTGGTGATTCTTCACAAAAAAAATTTTTTTTTATATCTTTGTTTGAAACCTGAAATGTGTCAAAAGGTTGAAAAGTTCAAGGGGGCCGAATACTTTCGCAAGGCACTGTACATTTCTAAATAAATGCAACTATAGTCCAGTGCGACTTATGTTTTAAAAAATGGAACTTTATCATTCAATATGCATCTTGCACACTACATTTGCACTAGTGTGTCTATATTGGCATTAAAACTGATTTTGGTGTGTGTGTATATTTGTACATTTTTATATTGTATATTAATGTTTTAAATCTCAAGTTTTCCTGTTCATTAATTCCTGCTAATATATAATTCATTCTGCTCATGCACAGACAGTTTAAAGTAATAGTAAAATTGGTATCATGGTTAACGTTTTTTTTAAAGGTCAGGGGAAAGTAAAAAAATGTTAAAGGAATGTTCTCTAAAGTTCATGTTAGCGGAACGTTCTCTAAAGGGTGCAGTGTTGGGGGAATGTTCCATAAAGGATGCAACATTAGGTGAGCCAAAAATAGCTGGGTACTACTTGATATGGTTGCAAATCTGAGCTGACTACTTATACTCATATTTGACTATACACTGGCCTAGTTAACACCTCACTTATTGAACATTAACGTAATGTTATATAGGTTATTTTAAGTGTTTAGGTCTTGGCTTTTTAGCCCAGTTACATTACTCACCTTAAGAAATCTAAACGGTTGCCTAAGCAAGTTCTGCTAAATAACTTACTTGTTGTTGGCTTTGCTCATTGTACTCTTGTACCCTATCTCCTATCCTTACTACTATTGAAGTTTATAATGCATAAAATACTCCCACTGGATATTAAACTTTATGAGAAGTAGGAATGGTGTTATGTGGATAATGAACCGACTGGTTTCTAGCATTGTGTTAGATTACTGGTAAAGAATTGAAATTTCATTTTTATAATGCAGCAGTCATTTGTCTTCTGATATCTACATTTCCCCTAGAAAGTGGAATAGAGACTATTATTCAACTTATTCATATTTATTTACATCATGTGAGCAGTACTGAGACAGATAATATTATGGGGTGCTTGATGTCACTCAGCATTTCTAATTTGAATATGTAATTCAGGCTTGATTTTACAGTATTAATTATAATAAGAACTGGTAAAGTGTCAGCACATTGTGTTTTATAAGGAAGGGAACTGTAAATTGAAAGGGAACATTGGCATATGACTAATGTGCTTTTTGGACAGCAGGGTGTATAGTCAGCGTGAAAAGTGTCCTTCAGCTGTAGACCCTAGTTCAAGTCCCTACGTCAGCAAATGTTTTTGTGGAAGTTGCTGAATTCTTACAACCTTGTAGCTGACTTCTTCTCTGCTCTGACCTTCCTGTTGTCATAGGCAGTGATGTGATTACAGTGGGTTCCTGAAATAATGTTAACATTGATAAGGACTTAAACGCTAAAGTGATTATACAAAGTGGTTGGTACAGTTATGCCACCTGCCAGTTAGAAATATGTTTCAGCAGTAAAACAAGTCCAGAAATAACCACATTACTTTCATATTCCCTTTTTTAAAGTTATTAGAGAAAACTGTCAGAGGTCAAACAGGCCACGCCTGTGCCTAAATTGCAAAAGCATTGGTGTAAAAATGAAGAGAACCTACAGTTAGAAAAGCATACACATTGAGAGCTACTCAATCTGACCACAGTCTGCCTTTTTCAGTTGTGTAGCTTTTTATTAACTTCTATTATTTTGAACAGCAGTTTTGTGTATAATCCAACCAATACTGCCTGATATATCCATATTTGAAAGCTTAAATAAATCTGTGAACTATACATTGATTTGACTAATACCTGGTCATTCCTAACCCATAAGGTTCTTATGCAATGGAAACGTTGTTCACTACTCCAGATCTCAGATACAACTTGGCAACGGGAGATTTTTCTAGTCCCCTCCGCTCATAGACAGAGGTGGAGACGATCATAAAGTGTATGACAACCTCCACATGCTTACTGGACCCTCTCCCCACACCATTATTAAAATCCAACATTACATCCATCAGTGTACTGATCACAGCAATCCTCAACCAGTCATCCGGTCAGGTTCCTCCAGCTCTCAAAACTGCAGTTATCCGCCCCCATCTAAAAAAGCCGTCACTTGACCCTGACATCCTGATTCATTACAGACCCATTTCAAACCTGCCATTTTTGTCTAAAGTCCTGGAAAAAGTTGTTGCAGCCAGACTCCACAATCACCTTCACATCCATAACATATATGAAAAGTTTCAGTCTGTTTTTTGAGCAGCACACAGCACTGAGACAGCCCTGGTCCGCGTCATAAATGACCTACTTATGACTGCGGACCAAGGCTTACCATCTCTCCTCCTCCTGCTGCACCTGTCGGCCGCCTTTGATACCGTGGATCACAACATCTTGCTTCACCGTCTCCAGTCTGTGGTAGGACTTTCTGGGACCACACTAAACTGGTTCCAGTCTTACCTCACAGGCAGGACGGAGTATATGGCTCTAGGACGGTCCAAATCATCACCCCACACAGTCAGTTGGGGAGTGCCACAAGGGTCCGTCCTCGCTCCAACCCTTTTTACCATCTACTTATTACCCCTCGGTCACATCATCCATAAACACAAAGTTTCATTCCACTGTTACGCAGACAATACACAACTATACATAAAAATGGACTCCACGCTCCGCTCAGCTCTCCCGTCTGCACTTCAGGTTTGCCTGGGGGAGATAAGGGCATGGATGTCTGACAACTTTCTTCAACTAAATAGCAGCAAAACCAAAGCTATCCTGATCGGTACCCCACGTCAAACCCAGTCCTCCTCCCTCAGCAGTATATCCATTTTTGGTCACTACATCGCCCTGTCTACCTCTGTTACAAACCTTGGAGTCAGACTTGACTCAAATCTTACATTTGACACCCACATCCGCCACCTCTGTAAGGTCTCCTTCCTCCACCTCAAAAATATTGCCAAACTCCGTCCCTCCCTCTCCCAACCAGATGCTGAGAAGTTGATCCTTTGTCTCCTCCAGGTTGGACTACTGTAATGCCCTCCTCGTTGGGATCCCCGGCAGAAGCCTGCAAAAGCTCCAGCATATTCAGAATTGCGCTGCCCGGGTCCTGACGAGGAGGCGCAAATATGATCATATCACTCCGGTCCTGAAATCCCTCCACTGGCTGCCCATTAAACACAGAATTCAGTACAAAATCTGTCTCCTTACCCACCAGTGCATACATGGAACTGCCCTGCCTACCTCAGTGAACTCCTCACCCCACACACCACCTCACGAAACCTCCGCTCCTCCATCTCTACCTACTGCCTGCACCAACCAAGGACTAGACTTTCCACTATGGGAGATAGGTCCTTCCAGGCAGTCGCCCCACGGCTCTGGAATGCACTCCCAGAGACCCTAAGGGCCCCACAAACTGTGGAGATTTTTAAGAAAAGCCTAAAGACATTCCTATTTCAAAAGGCTTTTTAACAGTCATAGTTTTAATTTTAGTCTTATGGTGTTTTATTGCTACTTGTTGACTTGGTTTATTCTGTGAACTGTTTTTAACCCCTTGCTACTGTAGCACTTTGAGATTTCATTTGAAATGTAAAGGGCATTATAAATAAAATGTATTATTATTATTATTATTATTATAGAATCCCAGCCATGAGCCAGAAAGCTAATGCTATGCTAGCAAGATTCAAATTCAATGACATTGTGTACAGTTGACAGACAGTAAATATAATTTGACAGTATGTTTAACAACAAGACAAGCTAGCTAACCATGCTATTAACCCCGAATCAAAAGACTTTCAAGAACAAATACTGTAGTACGCCATGTGTGCTGTTGGCTGCAGCCTGAAGAAGAGAGTTGAACAGGAAATGGGATGAGACATGACCTCTGTGATACAAAGTAGGTTTAGAGGGGCAGTGTTATTCATTTCTTTTATCTTGTGTGTTAGTGCCATCCTGTGGTATTCAGAGACACTAAATGACTACACTCAGTTTTGAAAATAAGATACAGATTGTTTTACTTCTCATTTCATTTAGTGCCGTTTTTAAAACGAAGGACAGACATTTTCACCGGAACTACTTAGTAGTTTTCCTATAAGCCATTTTAACTACTCTGCAGCCAAATAGAATCATGTTTTCACCTA
Source organism: Etheostoma perlongum (assembly GCA_026937815.1). Lineage (NCBI taxonomy): Eukaryota > Metazoa > Chordata > Actinopteri > Perciformes > Percidae > Etheostoma > Etheostoma perlongum. The sequence goes on from CM049373.1 coordinate 6,128,981, forward strand.
GACCTAGATCTATATTGGGCCAACTCAGTCTAGCTCCAGATCTGTGTTATTACTACTACTTTACTGTCTTTCTTTTTTTGGCAGTGGCATGTAACATCTATCCTGTTCTTATCCATGGAGTTTTTCCATGATACCTTTGTTTTCCTGCATCTTATTGTGAATTTCAAATGTATCTGTACATTGAAAAGGCTGTAGGGTACGCTGTCTAGTGCTTAAATAAGATCCTACATGGATTGATTTAAGTGCACAGCTGCCCAGCTTGTGATTTGAGGCTCAAAAGCTGAAATGCAGCAAATGAATAGAAAAGGAAACCACAGTACTGGGGGAAAGTGAAATCAAATTAGTTTCACTCTGCGATTTTTACCCCGTGCACATTGGCGTACCAAGAATGCTGCTCCTGACAATCTGCATTATCAAAGCAATCTGTCTCTCTTTTCCTTTTCTTCTCATTCCCATCTATTGGTTTTTCTCTCCTTTTTTTCTTTTCCCCTTCATTTTCCCTCCCTCTATCTTTGCAGATGGGCTATTTGGCCGGTGAAAGGAAAGAGAGCTGTGCCAGTGGTGAGTGTACAGCGAAGGGCAAAGAGAAGAAACTCAGTCAGGCAACAGTGGGAGCTGGACTCGTTGGTGGGATATCCAGCAGAAAGGCAACCCGGAGGTGCAGATACAGTACAGGTACTACACGTGTGTGTGTTTGGGGGATGGGGCTGTAAAGTAGTCTAATGTAACTAGATTATGAGTTCTTCATGATTTGTTATTAGAATAATGTTAGCCTTTCCCTTGCAGTATATTTAAGACTGACTTTTCTGAGACCTCACATTTTTACTTACTTAACATATTTTTGAAGTTAGTTACAAACAAAGGAATTTATGTGGACAAAGTGTCAGCTGTCTTCATTTTTTAAAGTAAATCTTTATGCACCTTTTTATTAAGTTTATTGAGCATGTTATATGAATGACATTGATTTTATGTTTAAAGATGTTTCTGATTAGTTTTTCCCCTCTGACTATCCAGTTTATTAGCTGGATGGTTTTCAGCTCTTGTTTAATATTCTGCTGAGAGTGTATAAATCATAAATACTTAAAATTGCTGCAGAAAAGGGAAAACCTAACCATTTCTTTAGTTGGACATACACAGCAGATGAGTACATGATGCAAAATTTACTGTATGCTCTCAATTCAATGTTTTGGCAGTTCTACATGAGTTGATCGAATGTGATTGGTGTACCCTAGGTGTAACAATACAAACAATTCAATAAACGCTAGCTGAAAAGGTAACAGTGTCTACACAGAAGGTGTAGTGTAAGCATCAGCACATTAGCAGAGCAGCAGCTTCAGTCCTCTGTTTGTCTACACACGATGCGTTCAGGCAAAAGGTTGTGTGTAGGTCACCCACGTTTTGGCAGCGCTGAGAGCCCAACACACAATCACTGTTGTTACAAAAGTAAAACGGTCAAGAATAGATTTAAAATATATTGTAGGCAAAAAATGTGCTGGCGCATAAATAGCGCTAGTGAAAGGCGAGGCATTTTGCGGGCCTATGAAGACAGCTGGATTAATTTGAAATAGGAACTTTTCTTACTGTACGTGAGACAGAGGACTTAAATGCCTTCTGTGCAGACACGCCATAACTTGATAGTGGGATTTAGATTTATCTTGGAGGACACTGATGGTCCAGCTTCGAAAGACATCCGGTCACACTTCATATTGCTCCAAGACCTTGTTTGAAATCCAGTTACAAAATGCACTTATTATTGTGTACATGTCAGTTTTTCAGCTCTCAAATACATAATAGGACTTTTTACCCCCCCCAATTCAAGTGACGTACAGTAACAACAAATTTGATTGTTTTCCACATAGTTTGAAGAAAGAATAAATCATTTAAGTTGTTATTTCTGTATAGTCTACTAACAATCTATACAGCTGTGTCAATCTCTGTTGCTATTTTTTTTGGCCTGGTGACATACCTAATATTTTTCCTGCCTATGAAGCTCTAATTGTATGCTCTAAAAATCTGTAGTTGTCTAACCGGGGAAACAATTTCCAATGGAACACACCACTAGAATTTAAATCCTATTTGGAACTTTGAAAAAATAGGATATATGCAAGCGCAGTGTAAGGAAGTATAACACCCAGACATAATCACAACCACACACAGAATTTGATGTTCAGAATGCAGAACCTGATAATTGCAGTATATTGATTTGAGGTTTTAATACCATTAAATGTTCAATACTCATTTATTTACCATTGTTGGTGGCAGTATGCTGCTAGACTAAGATTTCATGGATGAGATGTAATGGTTGGTGATTAAACATAATTCCAGTTGTTTGCATATTGTTTTTTGTATTTGGAGGCACATAAAATTGGTTTTATTTACATGTCCATTGATGCAGTGGTGCCAAATAATTAATCTCTTTCCTGGGTGTCAAGATGTGAATATAAATGAGTGCGCAAAAGTGTAGGCCTATTGATTTCATTCTTCCTTTGGAAGCCTGTTCTTTTGGAAATGTCAGGGTGAATGATTGCACTTAGTAAACTTTGCCACATATTGTGCATCAGTTTTTATAGTGACTGGATGCATTTTGTGTCAGTTGTTTGTTATGGGTGAATGAATGGGTTTTGTATTAATAGCTGTGGTACTTTGACTGCAGACTAATATTTTGTGCTTAACAATTGGTGAATTAAATATGAATGTGCCAGAGGATTTTCTTTTGTGTTTGCCCTCATGAGCCCAGTAGTCTAATTTTCTATTTTTTTCAGACCAGGACCCTTTTCCCTAACTATATCAATACATGCTCAAATAAAGTGAGAATGTTTGTCAAGCTTGTTTCTCACTGTATATCCATTTTACCCCAGTATCCAATGGTGCCATGGCCACAAGGAGCCATAGCAGCGGGGTATTCAAAGCATCACTAGTGGGTGTGCCTTCTTCCACCATCCAGCTCCTTTTAATTCTCTGTGGTCTCTTACTGGATGCCCAGGGTCAAGGTAAGATCACATATTTGTTACCGTTTCTTCTTGGCCTGGTTGCAAAACAGAGAGCAAGCAATGATACATGATAGGACTATAATGTTCTGTATGGCTCCCACACTTTAAACTAAATTAAAATAATATTTAAACAGATACAGTAAATAAAAGTAAATGAACCCTGTGCATACTGTGTGAAACACAGCATGACACAAAGAAACAACAGTATTATGCAGAATGAGACTATTTAGCAAACAGGACTGAGTAAAATAGTTAAATAATTGCAACCAAGTGTTACATGTGCAAAGGTACAATATTTTAGGTAGGTAGTAAGATATCCGATTGTAGACCAGAATTAATCCTCATATCCTACAGAGACAAGGCCACTATGTCCTCTACTGTCAAAGCACTCCACTGGCTTCCATCCCTCCCTGTGACTGGTTTTTATTTATAGCATGGCAGGGATTGGTACACTAACAAGTGACGAGTGCTCAAAATATGCACACAAGAACGCACAGGCAGGACACCAGTGCCAACTTTCAGGGGTGGTAAGGGGCAGCAACAAGGTTAATGCACGAGAATTGGGAGCAGTGTATCAACTCTTATAAAATGTCTCTGATAATGAGCCTCAGCTGTGGCATATGCCAGGGTGAAACGTGTGGGAGGACAGGATAGGACAAATGCCAAGCCAAGAGAAGATAAGAGCCATCCTTAGAAACAAAAATCAAATCAACATTTACCTGACATTTCACATTACGTTTCTCTCAGCTGCTTTTTGTGTTAGATAAGTATAGATAACTACTTTCACTTGTGCTAAAGGTTAAAGTTACACTTATTTAGATAAAGATAGAAGGTCCCAAATCTCTTGGGCTTCCAGTCTGTTGATAATTGTTTTGTTGTCTTGCACTGATAGCTGTATATCACAGGCTTAAGATAAGCGTAGAGTATTAAAGGTTCAGTAGGTAACTTTTGTAAAAATGTATTTTTTACATATTTGTTAAAACTGTCACTATGCCCTGACAGTAGAATATGAGACAGATAATCTGTGAAAAAATTAAGCTCCTATGGCTCCTCCCTGTGTCCCTGATGCCATTTGGCAGAAATGCACCGCTCCCGATCAAAATAGCCAATCAGAGCCAGGAGGACTGTCTTAGCAGTGTCAATCACTCTCGTGTACGCGCTGCTCATACCCCTCCCCCCCTCCCCCTTCCCCCCGCACAGCCCGTACCGTGTTCAAGCTCAAGATTGCCAATGTGCTGTAGCTGTTCTAATCACGGAGAAACAACTTTTCAGGAAAACTGCCAATTTCTCGAGTGACACCTGCTCAGAAAACAAAGACGGGCAAACAGAAGAAGACCGATGACGAAAAGCGAGCTAAAAAGAAAGAATTAAACCGAGCCCCGAAATAAAACGACGGTCAACATCGGAGGCTTTTCAGAGGTGGAGGGAGCTACGCCTCCTGAAAGGATTCAACACGGATTCAATCAGAGCTAGCCACATTTCTGCTTGACATGTAAGTATCCCTGCTGGATTTGTTTCATTTATTAATAACTAGCTACACAACTAAGCTAGCGATGGTTACAGTATTGCTGGTGATAGCGCAAATCTCATTTTACTCTGTAGCTTGTTGCTAGCTAAGTCTAACAGTTAGCTTGTTAGCTTGTAGCACGGCAGGAATGTTGTAGCTAACTCCTTCACCCTCAGTATAAGCAATATTGTTTCGATACCTACATTTAGTAAGCCTAAATGTGTTTTTGTCGATCATAATTAAATGCAGCTATGGTGAAACTACTTTAATTGTGCGCTGTCCCTGCCCCTGTTTCTTCCCCCTCAGGATTGTAGTAAATCAAATGTCTGACACACATTCTTTCTGCTCCTTCAACAGGTCAGACATGGCCCAGACACAGAGGCACGTGAAGGAATCGTCTTTCAGTCCAAATCAAGATGTTCAGTATTTCCTTGTGTGTACTTTGCAAAAAAAGCTGATTTATTTTACCCATATGCAAAATAAAACCTAAGACATATTTGTAAGATGTTGTTATTCCTTGGCTTAGTGAGCTTCCTCAGTGATTCATCATTCCTACTGAAAGTTTAGTGTTTTAAATTGATCCAAAAGGTAATTCAGTAATGTACTGTGTAAAGTGCTGCTTTTGTTCTCACAAATAAGCGATTACATAAACATTTTTAATCCCTTTTTTTATTGAAAAATATTTCCAAAACTTTTAATAGAAATATTTTAAATAAGCAATTTTTTTACATAAAGTTTTAAAAGCACAGCACACAACAGCTAAACCCTCCTCAGAATAAAGCCCCTGTATTGTGTGGAAAGCATCGCTGGCCCTGCTTACTAGCCTGCGCGTTCACGGCAGGCTCGAGGAGCTGTGGAGGGGGGGGGCTGTAGCGCAGCAGAGAGCAAGGGGGGAGGAGCCTGTAAGGTGTGCTTGTTCAAATTTTTAGGCTAAGTCCACGTTTCCTCAAAACTACCTACTGCAGCTTTAATGTAGATGTTGCATGTTACTGAGGATAAATATTTTAATGTGTTTGCCAGTAGTACTGTAATTGCAAGGAAAATCCCTTTTTACATTTTCTATTGACAATGCTGGGGCTGGCGGTCAATCATTTCCGTCTCTCAAACTTTCTGGGATGAATTACAATGTAGTAAACTGTAATGTGGTGTTCCTCATTTGCACAAGCTGTACAGCTGTTTCCTTTTTCAGTTGATTCATATGTAATTCACCAATGTCTTTATAGTAGTTTGTATTTTGTTGAATCATTTATCTATCCATTTATTTACAAACCATTTACCCATCAGTTTGCTCATTCCACATGCAATTATATAAGATTAGGTGAACTGCTGACCCTTTATCTACTCAGTGTACCTCTGGTAGTGAATAGAAATTAATGTGGCCAATTACAATTCAGGTTGTCATGTGTTTTATATATCTGTGTTATGGAAACTAATTTCAGTGATCATGCAGAGAAGGGAACACAAATACAAATACAAATGTAACAAGAAGCTTCTTGCATAGTACAACCTGTAAACACTGAATAGCTGTCAGAATACATGTGCGGTGTACAAAGGGCAGTAATACTGTTTGCTGTTGGTATTACGTTATACATAGAAGAAGAAGTGATGTGCTCACACTTTAAACATTACTAGCTGCAATTAATGTAAAACCTATATTAATATGATTAGACGGTTTTTCTTTTCACTGCACTGAAAAGACTGTTTTGTGGAAAATATAAGAGTTTCTTTGTTGTCTACATCTGGTTATTGGCTTTTTATGGGGTTATTTATTTATTTATTGGGGTTCTTGTCAAGGTGAAATACAACTGCAGAGACACAGGCAGGAGAGTGAGCTTTTCCTGTACACTTAGTTCTCTATGCCAGATGCGAATAAAGTCACTTTGGTGGCAGAGATAAATACCTTTCTTTGGGGGGAGGGGGGAGATTTTGAGTAAAAAAAGAAGATATTTTTATTAAATAACATTTGAAAAACCTGTAACTGAACACCAAAGAACAATATTAACTATGCAAAACAACATACCTAAGTAAACCCCTTCTGTTTGCTTTGTAACAAAATACTGTTGAAAAACAAACACAACTAAACTCTATTGTAGAGAGAATGTTGAAAATTCTTCTTCAATCAAGTTGTTTTACATTTACAAAGTCTACTGGCTACTGTTTCACAGTACTGTGCAGGGTCCGAAATTAACACTCGCCAAATGTGGGGGCATAAACACTGCCGCACACATCAGCCACTAGCCACTACCTTCGGTTTACTTATAGCTAGTGTTTAACTCCGGCTAATTAATTAGATAGTAAGGTGCGATTTTTGCAGCCAGCCTTCCAAAAGCAAGCACAGGAAACAGAATCTCTGTTGACCCGTCCGGGAGGCTCTGACACATTTTCAGCATTGCGTGTCCACGGAGGCGCGGACAGCTGTAGGCTTTTACCGATGTTGATGCATTGCTGGACACATGCAGCCACTTTCCTGAAACCGCTTGTCCAGAGCAGCATGTATGTCCGAGCCCGACTCCACTAAAACCCAAACGATATATCGGCGGGGCAATATTAGACATTTCAAGTTCCATCAGTATCGGTATTTCTAATGGCGTATAAGAAAAATAAATAAATAAAAAGAATATTTAAAAAATTTAAATGGAGTGTCATCCATGTTATGAGCGTTGGTGTTGCATAGTTTGTTCAAAGGACTTTTAAGTTTCATATCTTAAGTTTGTATTTTTATACATTTTATTTATCAGAACTTTAATATATTTTGATGTTCCTCTGTTCTGTTGTAACAATAAAACAAATTGTGATATTATTTTAGTGAGAACTCATAAATAACTGTAATGTGTTTGTTTTGTAACACGTTTCTGGATTAAAAATATATATATATATATATATATATCGGCCGATATAACGACATATCGGATTTTTAACCAAATATTAATATTGGCATCGGCCTTAAAAATCCTTTATTGTTCGGGCTCTAGTCTCCACTGCTTCCACCTGCAGGTCGTCAGCTGTGTCTGCCTCAGCTGTGGTCCTTATCTATATAGTTTCATGTGTCATGTAGCTCTCCACAAGCAGAAAAAAAGGAGCTTAAAACTCAACTTGCGATGTGATCTTGTGATCTGGACAGGAAGGTAAACTCTGGGGTATGTCGCGATTCTGCCTTCTCACAAAATAATCAGTGTGTCACGCTTTTGGTTTTATATCGCAAATCATAACAGCCCACGAACTTTTGTTGCACTGGTATACGCACGCACACACACACACACACACACACACACACACACACACACGCTAAGGACTGTATATTCTTCATATTTAGTTCAGGTTTTAAAGGCTTTTTGACAAAAGTTGTGTTGTGGGAAAACAAGAATAGTCTTTCGGCAATAGTGTTCTCTGTGTGGAAGCGTGTGTTTTGCAGCGTCAACCTGCAGTGTGCTGTTTCCATGATTGTCTCCCTCCCGGAAACAATCTCAATCTGAAACTCATCTCACCTACCTGCAATGGCTGGGTTAAATCAGATCAATCAACTCATCAGGCTAACTACACACACTATTAACTGGCACAGACTATCAGCTAAAACATAACAAATGGCAACTGCAGGAAATGCATACTCAAATTTAGTCTTTACTATTTATTGCAGCTCTGACTGTGGTAATTCTGTGCTTAATTAAACACTGATGACACCAGAACGTCCTCATTCCTACCACAAAAAGAGAGATGAGATAAGACCTTAATTGTGACTCTATGTAACAATTTCTCTCCACATCATGAGTTTTTGGTTTGAACTATTTCTCTAACACTCTACTAAGCACTTGTTTTTTTGTTTTCATATAATTTTATTGGTGCAACACGTTGGTACAAGTTTAAAGTCTCCCCATCAGTCCAGCCACCCCCCCTCCCAAATGCCCAACAACTCATCCCATGAGTAACATTTAAGCAAAAACATATATAGCAAAATGGCAACACTAAACAGCTAAAAAATAATAAAGTTCAAAAATAACACACACACACACAAGACTTTTTTCAATGAGCCAACTTATTCAGGAAGGAGAACAGAGACTGTTAAGGTAGGAAATAAAAGGCTGCCACCTTTTTTTAGAAATCACCCCCTCTGAGAACAAACTTGATTTTCTCTAGGTTTAGAAACAAGATCATGTCTTTCTGCCAGGAGGAGAAAGAAGAGAGAGAGGGGGGTGGTGTTAACGATTTCCAAGCCAGGAGTATTGTTTGTCTTGAATTAAAAGAGAGAGGCTCACCTGGCACTCTAAAAATGGCAAGCAATGGACAGGGCTGCACTCTAATGTTCAGGACTGTCAAGCACATCAAATATTGAAGACCAAAAAGAATCAAACTCCGTACGGTATTCAAGTTGTGTAGGGAGGATCCTCTACCAGAGAGAGGGTCCTGTTCATGAAAATCAACACCATCCCAGTTAGGAGCCGTTGACCACGAGCACTGAGGTTTGGAATAAAGGACCGTGGTTGTTAGGGTTAGTGAAGCTGGGTATCCGAAAGAAATCCATAACATGTTGATCTTGATTCATAGTACAGGCCTCTCTTATCCAAGGTTTGTGTAGCCTAATGGGATCTGACTTATTTAAATGGGTTTTCCTGCAGAAACATAATATCTGCTTTTAAGATCCTAGAATGTTTAATTGGACCATTAATTGATTTAACATTCCATGAGATCAGTCTAACTGAGTTGTCCCTCCTACTACCAGAATGATTAAGTATATAAGCCATGTTTGGCTAGCCAGTTTGGGTCAGGATTGAGTGGGCTGCTCCAGAAGCAAGTTGCTTGCACAGTGGAATTGTGGAACACATGCACCTAGTAACCAGAAGTGAAATACAACAAAACAAAGTGAAACCGAAAAAACAAACCTGAAACAGTCACCAAAATAACGCTATTCCCGTCCTAGTCTCTCTTTCCCAAACAGAGTGCCGCAGCGTATTTACTGATGTACCACCGGTGTATCCACCTTATCTCTAACATTAACTTATGTCAGAACTATATGCTACTCTGAACACTAAGAACGTGGCAGAGGAAAAAAAGGATTTAACGTTACTCCAACAATAACTTAGTGATTAAGGTTAACAATGAAGGCTGTAACATTACCCAATGAAGAGGGGAGTGGGGAGACAGTGGAAAGTAGTCTGTATTACTTACATATTGACCAAGTTCACTGTAATAAGCCTGTAATAATTTTTTTATACCCCCAACGCGAATGTTCTTCTTGTAAAGTTTGGCTTTTACCTCGTTGAAAGCTGCATGCTTTCGGGACAGGTCAGTGCTGAAGTCAGTGTGTATAATGAAATCATGTGACCACCAAAACGTAGGTCCTCCCTTCTCTTCCCGAAAACACACTCGGAAAAAAAAATGTAAAAAAATTGTGAAAAACAATAACAGCCCCGGGGGGTAGCATTGTTTCCACCTGCGGTGTTCCCTCTCCCCAGCCTGTGAGCGCGGTCCAGTACAAGTGATGAGGGAAATAAGTCAGCACTGAAAAGATCGAAAAACAAAAATGTTGATGAATTTTACGGGATCTGAGCCTTACATACTCTCTGGGATGCCAATCACTCTCAAGCTGGGTTTAAGTGAGCGATTTTCCAGGTCATTCACTTTGTCAGCCAGCTGAACGTTCTCCTTTTTCAGTTTCCACAGGTGACCTCTAATTCCACGACTCCGTCATTGTAGTCAGATAACCCAGTCTTGACAGAGGTGATTTGTTGACTGTGAGATTCTAAGTTGGATTGTATTGCACACAAAGCCAGAGCGGTGTCAACCACTGACTTTGTATCGATGAGTAGCTAGCGCAGAGTGGAAATTCTCCAAATCACTAAGCAGCTCCGTGCTAACGTTATCTGGAGATCCTGTTGAGCGGTTAGCAGCAGTAGCAGCAGGTGTAATAGCTGGGATGCTAGCAGTTATGAAGTTATTTTTGACATTTTGTTGTATCTCTTTGATTTTCCTGCAATGATGCAAGGCGTAATGCAACACTTAATCTAAGTTGTCACTTAATCTTAAAGTTGCTATGCGAGGTTAACGGTCACTCATCAAGTAACTGAAATAATTGGCAAATGTGCGGGAGCCACTTTCTTCTCAACTACTCCGTCTCCATGCTAAACCGGAAGTCCCCACTCCGTTTGTTTGATTTCTAGACGAAACCGTCATACAACTCTCATACATCTAATGCATGAGAGTTAAGGTATAAGGTAATTCTGCCAAGTCAGGGTTTCTAATTGAACAATCAATGTGAATGATATGCAAGTAATTTCTCAGATAGTCCGGACAACCTTGGGTACAGCACTGTATGCACTTCAGCTGCTTGTAATGTGCCAAAAGACAACTCTGCTTTATTAGCAGCTGTGGAAGCCTGCCAACCTCAATCCACCTTGCAGACTGATTTTGTTATTACCTAGAATAAATGGATATTGAATCAGTGAGTAACATAGTGCCTTGGCTATGAAGACACTAATGTATTTACATCTAGTGTGGGAAAGTACAGTTTGACAGCTAAGCTGATTCTATTAGGTGTATTGTTGTACATTTACACAATGAGAAGTGCCCAAACCTGCAAGTAAAAACATTGAGAGACTCATTACACTGGCAGTGGGCATGTTTTTTCAACCCCTTTTTGTATTATTTGCCATATTCTGTTTGTGTTAAATCTACAATAATAAAACATGAAACTGTCACGTTATATGAAGCCCATATTTATAATGCACAAACTCTATCTTAATTAAAGCCTCATAAGAGCTGCTACAAACTTTCTTTATGTATTATGATATGTAATATGTAACAACCATCTAGTTGATCTTGACACGTGGGCCAATGTTGTAACCTTGAGAGAGCATGGCAGACATTCAAAGTGAATTGTAGTGGAACAGAGGAAACAGAACTTGCTGAAAAAAACATCTTTAATAATTGAGTGGGAGTCCTTGCTCATTTGGCACAACCCACAGGCACCACTTTCTGGAGGGGATCATAAATTACAAAATACAAAAAGTATGATTAATAAGTCAACTAACCTTGCTTACCTGACTCACTGACTATCTCAATGCTTCTACAGTCAAACATATTTATGGAGATATGTTGCTGTATTACTGTTGACCTCTGACATAGTAGTGCTGGGTGGATATATACAGTATACCGGTTTTAATTGCTGTGTAGTATGAATTTTTCATAGACAGACATGTTTTGTATGAATATATACCATGGCACACAATAATTTGTAACATTAATAATTGTAAAAAAATTACACCATCAGAATGCATTTTTCATTTTATTTTTGTATATACTCCTAAACAGAATAAACCAAACCTATAGTAAGGCCCAGTCATGCAAGAACAATTTATAACAGTGACATACAGTGAAACTGCCAGCATCTTAAAAAATACCATGATAAAAATATGTGGTCATACCGCCCAGTACTACTGTCTTTATTAGGGATGCACAAATCCAAGTTTTTCTCTTCCCAATACTGATTCCAGTTCCTAAACTCCAATGTCTGGCAATACAGAGAATGGCCAGGTGTCTGGTATATATTGATAAATAAGGTAATATAATGTACCAGGGACTTATTAATTCACGTAACCAATAGCAAAACACATAATTATATAATGCCATTGGTGCAAATATTGTTTAATGTGGATTGGTGAAATCTGGCTGAAACACAATCCATTTAATAGGTTCAGTATAATTGGCGGGTTGGATTAGTGCATCACTAGTTATTATATACAGAGTAAAAACCACAAATGGAAAAACTTTTTCTTTACTTATAAACTATGACAAAAAGATTAGTATTCCTGCATACGCATGCTACTATTTTTATGGGTGGCTGTGGCTCAGTGGAATAAGAACAATCCATTTACTAATTTGCCTTTAATTTATGGACAAAGAGCTGTTATTAAGGCAGTTTAGGCAGACAAGGGATGCTGTGTGTTTATAATATTTTACAAACGCCACTATTTTTCTTTTCTCAAAGCATATAAATTGTTTTATAAGATGGCATCTTTTGGGAATATGCTTAGCCATTGAGGGCATGGCCACATGTCTCATCACACTAGATGGCAGTGTTGCTTTGTTTAAAGCAGTAATTCACCATACTCTTGTAGGTGAGAACAGTTCAGTGTCAAAAGGACATAGGCATGAATTAATAAGTACTATAAATTGACTACAATATTCTTCCATTGATTAAACCTGTTTCTAGTCTGTGCCATGAAGGGGCTTTGTAGATTTTAAAATACTTTTTATTACTTAGATTGGTAGGATTTTTATAACAAAACATTTCTGTGAATAAGAGACATCATCATTGTTTAGACAGTGGGGCTTTTTGTGTTATCCAGACCTGCAGTGCATACTTTTTTTAATGAAATTGTGCAGCCAAAGTCATCTTAGTGTCATTAGGCCAAAGTAGTTGTTGTTGTGGATTTGGGGGGAAAAAGCCTGCAACACAGCAGGGTGCAGCTCCATTACAACAAGAAAGCCATCTTTTGAGAAACACCATTTAGGGTGTTCATTTAAGTTGCCTGATTGCACTTGCTTATTTTGATGACCTTAATGTCACTGAGCCAAAAGACATCAAGCTGGAAAGGTTTTTGTGGCAGTGTTTATTTTAGAATACTATGGCTGTTGCTGCTGTGCTTATCATCTGCTTTGCTCTGATTTACCAGTCCATAGGGTCATGAAATATTACAGAGGACCATAAAAGCCATGGCACATCTACCGCCCAGTATAGAATAAGGGGAGTGAAGTCCCAGTGGACTCTCACAGTCAAAGCCTCTGACTCCCAACACACAGCAAGGCCTGTTGAGTCTAACTATCTGGCTTTATGCTCCCAGTAGCAGGACCTATTACTGTGTCAATAATGTTTATTCAATTTTACAGGAGAAATACAGTATATATATATATATATATATATATACCCCGCACATTTCTGCGTTACAGCATGAAGTTTGAAATATTTGGCACTTAGCAGACAGGAAAAGTCTAACAAAAGATGCTACTGAGTTGCTTTTTGTAGGATCTAGCATCTTTAATGCTTGACTAGTACTAGCTAATAAACGTCAGGATAACTCAGCGTCTGCTGCTTTAATCATTCTTTTTTTTAATTAACGTGTCTTGGAAGCCTCCCAACTTTGTGACTTTAGTTTAGTGCTTCGCTGGAGTACTCCTGTGCAGACTTCTTGTCCATGTTGGCTTTCATTTCCATTGGGATTGAAATTTCAGTCTATCATTGGCTCACCACAAGGTCAATTTAGTAGTTGTTCTTCTCCTCATCTTCCTCAGCAGATAAGCTTGTTCATTTTGGTTGATGACATCATTTTATTTTTTAGATGCATTTAGATTTCTTTTTCAAGTGTTTTAAGGAAAACTAAAAGAATAATTTGCAGTTAAGATTTTTTTAGGTTAACTAAAACACAGCTATAATAGAACATGTTCCTGTAGGCTGACCTGCCTTGAGGCAAGAGTAAAAGCTTCAGAGGAAAAGGTCCAGTGCACCCTGTCATCTTACACAATGACCCCTGCATTGTGTGCTCTTGTGTAATGCCCTTTCTCCCATGAGAGATCCTGGATTGCATTGTCTTCTGATCCTGTTGCTTTAATAGCTGTGGACTCAGGATTTAGGCATATCACTGCATGCCCTTGGAGAGTCATTAAGTCATAAAGGAGATTTGTTTGATTTTTGAAATGAGACCTAGTGCCGATACTTGCACCAGGTGATGATGTCTATGCATTTGAGGTGTTTTTTTTGTGTGCGCACCAGTGTGATTATAAATTTAGCTGTGCTGCCGGAGTGAGAAGAATCCAGATGTCCTCGGAGTGTATGTCCTCTGAACGTGATTCTGTTGTGGTAAGGGGTGTGGCTGTGGAGTGGGCTCCTTCTTTGGTGGTAGCATTGACACTGTTCTTCAAAATGACATCTGAGGGAGGGACCTCTCACCAAATGCATCACAGTCCCATCAAGTGTTGCAGTCTGCCCAGATTAATGGGGCTGAGAGCTGATTATGCAGGGCTGTACATCATGTCTGAACTGCCTGCTGCTCTCCCTGCCTGTCAATGATACACACTCATATATCCTATCCTTCCATGGAAAAAGCAGAGACTGGCATTGTCTCCTTCAACAAGACAGACTCCCATGGTTTACCCCCAGACCTTAACAATATGATGTGGTTTAGCAGTTTGTCATTTATCTCTGGATAAAGTACAAGTTTGGTGAAACATCCCCACTATCCTGAATACTGTAGTTACTTGTAGATCCATGTATCTTTCTCCTAGCTTTTGTTCATACACATACAAACAAATACAGAACATATTAATGAATATGTGGAGACAGTGTACAGAGGGATCATGTTTGAAGAGTCATCTGTGGAATATACTTGAACAAACAATATTTCAAAAGATTGGCAAAAAGTCATAATGTATGGTCTGTGTGGCAGACTTGTAGCATTCATTTATGACAGACAGTCAGACTGTAAAGTTTAAAGTGTAAATAAATGGATTGCAACTGTTAATATACAGGTATTTTACAACTCCAAAGACCTTAGTTGCTGAGTTGGGCTACCTGCATGTGTAAATTACCTCTGTCACCGCACCCTGTGAGCCCAGCCCCGTGTGGGGGATGGATTAATCTTCCCAGCACATTATTGAATGTGTTCCCTTGCTTGGGAGCAGCCGATAAATTGTGCTTGTCACAATTGCCCTGCACCTGCTCTCCATAGCCTCAGAATTTCTAACAAAGCATCACATTTCTGAACACAGCACTCAGGGCTATAAAAAATAGTCACAACATGGATAGAAAATGCTTGAGGGGGAGGTGGACTGGGGAGGGGGATAAACATTGGAAAGTTGTTGCTTAACATTATATACTATGCCTCATGGTAAATTATTTTGAGATTGCCACTTTTCGAAAAAGTTGATCATAGTAGAAAAATAAAATAAAAAATGGATCTTTTGGAGCATAGAAAATTGTTTTTGCACAAACACTTAGTGGTCACTTAATTAGGTAGACCTAAACAATGTATGCAATCCAATACATCTGTTTTGCTATAAAGTCTATTTTTATAATGCAATATATTCAGAGGTGTTTCTAATATCCTGTCCCCTCATTTGTTAAAAGAGAACAAAATGGTAGAATTTGACAGGTGTGCCTAATAAAGTGTCTATTGAGTATAGAAAAGAACATGCAGATATAACAATTTCCCATCTTAGCAAACTATTATACAATGCAATATGAAATTAGGGCTGGGCGGTAAGGCTACATCACCCAGCCCTAATTGAAACAGCTCTGGTAACTCATACAGTACATTACAAATTTAATTTTGTGTTTGCCTACAAAGCTGCTTCTGAATTGTGGGAAAACATGGTGCCCTACTAAGACATATTTGTCTGTGTCATAAAGTCCATTATCAGTTCTGTTCAATGATGCCTTCTTAGCACTGACATTTTGTGTTAGCAACTTATGCCATGTATTATGTATTATGTATTATATTTTTACATTTAAAATTAGCCTTTGCTGTCTTTTTAGAAACATTGTTAAATCCGAACCTCTAAGATTAAATCTGTCACAGAGCTTTAGATAAGGATTTTATTACAAATAATGTATTGAACCAGCTCTCTTGTCCAGAGTGTCTGTGATGTATTCTTCTCCAGACATTTCAGTGTGACTTTTGGTTGTTGATGGGACTGAATATTACGGACTCCTATATACACTGGGAATTGCAACTGTAATGGCTACACATGATTCAGGTTGACGTGAAATCCCAGACTGTTATCAGCTATGAAAAGCAGAATTAGCAAGCCAGCTCAATCTGATACATATAAATATACATCCACTATGAATATTTCACATTTGGAAACACACAACAGAATCAATGGGCTCCCTTTACTTCCTTTGCACTTCTCAACGTTTAAAACAGCTCCTGCAACTTTTTTTTTTTTTTTTATTCTCCCGGCACCCTTTCCATGCAATTATATTTATCCAAATCAATATTCTGTACACTCCATTGAACTCAGTAAAGGCTGGTGATTAATGAAAATCTTGTAATTCTTTCCCCCTGGTTGCTCTCTTTGTTTAGTTGCTGATGGATTCAGAAACATTGATATACAGAACATACCATAAAGTATACAGCTGAATGGATGTTTGAGCCTAAAATGCCACTGAATGTCCATCTATGACATCTAAGATTTTTTGGTTTTAACCAATAGGGGGAGCTTGCACACTTGCCATCACCTGTGTTCTTCATAAGTCTTTTGTCATGCATCTTTATTCATGCCCCGCCATATCCAAGAGTCTTTGTTTTACTCTCCATCTTAAAAGTTCATATTCTGTATATTTTCATAGCCTTAGTTTGTCACATTACTTGTAAATGTTTTAGCAGTGATTAGTTGCTTTATTTTGAAGTCACTGAAAATATTGTTTTACCTGAACAAGACCATTGACACCAGTTAAAAGAATTTCACTACATCTCCTACTCCATCTTCACCCTCGTCATTCCTGTCTCTTTGTTTTCACTCACTCACTTCTCACTCTGTCTCTGCTTTCTCCGCCAACCACCACCCACCCCCACTCCCCACTCTGGCTGCGCTCGTGCAGTTTCATCCCCAGAGGTGAAGAGCAGCCTCCTATAATTACCCAAGTGTCTGTGAAATGAATCATTGGGCGGCTGATTGAGCTGCATGATGGGAAACATTCATCCTGAGTAGTACGACTGAGTGTTCTCAGCCCTCCACCGCATCTCTCTGCTGATGCCCAGGGCTGGCACGTGTGCATACTCAATGCCACTGCTGAGAGAGACAGGGTGTGGTCTGCAACCGCTGCATGCTTTTAGCAGAAACCATGACGGCAGGGAAATGTAGTAATCATGAACTCCTACATGAAAAAAACACCTGGATTACTCCTCTTACAGTGGTAGCACATAAAAGTGTACAAACCCTACCATGAGAATGGCACACCTTTTTTGCTGTTGTAGCGTATTTGTGCTGCAGCTCGGCATATGCACGTGCACAATGTCAGTAGGAGGCACTCAATTTATACACAGTTTTGCACAGGTAAACAGAGCACATCACTGTGGCTTGGGATGTGATGTTACATCACGCTGCGTTGAGATTGTATAGACAGTCAGTGCCATCAAATAGCCCATACGTAAAAAAATAAAACTGAACCACCCAGTGAGCCCTGTGATTATGTTTTATGATGGTTATATGCTTTTGTATCACACATCTATGAAAAAAATACTGTACTGCTTGCAATAGGAGGGGAAGGTCGCCTCTTCTTCCTGCAGTGGCTCAGAATTTCATGATCGGTGTGGAACAATTACCAGTATACAAGGAAATAGAAGAGACAAGCAGTTAAAATGTATAAGCTACCTGCAAAAAGTGAACCTTGTGGCACCTCATGGTACAACATGACATCATGACTTTACGTAAACATACGCGTCCACTTTCTTAAGCCAACTGGTGTGTTATCTGTACGCATTTTGAACTACTGTGTACATGTATGTCTACGCTGAAAACGTGACACGCGGATACAACCCCGGTCTCGTGGCTGAAAGTCCTGTGTTTTACCCATCCACCACCCCGACCAACCTCCCTACGCATTTTTTTGCCCTTTCATACTACCCGCTATGGTGTAAATTCAAATGCAATCGCAAGTTAATGTAAGTCAATGGAGGCCAAACAGTGTTGATAAACACGCTAAAAAGTGAGTATGCGTCTCGATAACATGCCAATAATGGCATCCGAATTGGTGAGTCATACATATGCCATTTCATGAGCTCAGTCTGTCATAGTAAGTGCTAGCTTTGCTCAGAGTCAACATTGGTTTTCACGTACAGGTTTGTGTATAAAAGCTGCAAATATCTTGGTAATACTTTGATAACTGTGGAAGAACAGAGTTTGTTAGTTTATTATTATTATTTTGTGCATACAAACAGAGTAACAACATGTCCACAGATAGAATATGGACACCACTATGTGTACGACTGCTTTAGTAAGACACAAATACGATTGTATGTTACTACAGCTTTCACAACTGTTGATACACAAAGCAGCCATGTTGGATTTTTAGCTTGGGGTACTCGTAGTTGCCCGAGTTCCGAGCTTGAAAATCCAAGATCAGGGAACATTTACGATTTTGACCTCACTCGAAAAATCCATGTTCCGAGTACAAATGGAACACACTATTAGCCAGCTGTCATTATAAGTCGCAACCTCGCCGGGTAGCTGCAATCAAACTGATGTTGCTACCACTGTATAACTAATGGTTTAGTAAATTGTATGATTGTACACATATTTGAAAAGAGCCAAGTAAGCACATAAGCCATATATTAACAATGTGAGTGGTTTTTTTTTTTAACAATAATCAAAAGTTAACGTTTTAGATATACTATACTTTAGATGAATCTGAATCTGTCTTTGAATCTGTTTGACAACTTCATTGCACCGATGTATGTAACATTATTGACATACTTTGGACCTGTGATTTGGTATTGACTGATTTTGCAATATGGCCACCGTTGCCTGCAGTAAGGGCCCTTACATGCTCTTTCAAGCTGGTCTTAGATTACAAAGTATTTGGGCCAATTTATCCCGGTTTGCCTGACCAAGGAGTCTTGGGGGGGATGGGGGCACATGCTTTACTGTAGTAACAAGAGCAGTTTACAGATAACACAGGAAATCTTTCTAATATTGATCCAAAACATTACTCGTTTCGGGATAGATACCAAATTGGGTAATGCATCACTGTTGAATGTGAAACACAAACCTGTGAAAGTACATTGCCTTAATAAGAAATTAAATATAACTAATATTTATTAAAGCGTATAAAGTTATTAAATAGATCTGGAAATGTCAAATCAAATAATATTTGAAGAAAACTAGGAGTCTATACTTGATTTGTATGGAGAAGCTCTGTGCAAACTTTTTTCTCCATAATCCTCATAGCTCTACTTAGGTCAACTATCTGTGTTCTTCCTGGAAGGTCAGTGTTTTCTTTAGCCTGTTTTTTCTAACCAATGAATAATTCTTCTTGCTTCATCTTGCTTTATATACACCTTGTTTTTTTGTGTGGTTGACGTGCCTTCTGACCTTGATCTGAATGCGTCTTAAGCACCTTAAGGCATTGAGACAATGGTGCAATCAAAACACAGACATCAGCATGTTCTTGTAGATATTTATCAACACAGTCACCACAGAGCACAGCAAACTGAATAAATCAATCTTTTATCTGCAATTTAATCTTTGTTTTTCTGAAAGACATGAGACATTCAGGCAAACTGAGTAACTGAGTTTTTTTCTTGTTCTTTGTCAGTGACAGTAAGTGGACCACAAAGTTGCATGCTCCTGACTTTATTTACTCCTTGTACACTTATAAATAAATGTCATCAGTGACTCCATTTTAAAAATTCCTTCATTTTACTAAACCCTTAAAAAACCACAAGATTGAGTTAAGTAAATGTTTTCACTAGTTGACAGTAGTGCTATCCCAAACAATTGTTTTTAAACGATTAATCTAGCGATTATTTTTTGGATTAGTCAACTAATCTAACGATTCATTTTTTGATTATTAATTATTCATTTTAACAATTTGCACAAAGCAAATTTAAAAAAGGTTCAAAATCTATTTATTAAAATTGTTAACACTGCACTGTTAAAGTAAAATGAATTTGTAGTGCAACCTGAAGCCAAATGTAGGCTATCGATCTAACAACAAAATAAAGACACTTTCAGGAGGAGTAAAAAATAAAAACTTAAAGTAAACAAAGCAAGTGCAAAAAGAGTAGCCTGTATTTGCTTTTTTTTATACAGTAGTAGGTAATATAATGAATAAGTTCTTGTTTAACATCCAAGCTCGTCTCCTTTTAATCTTACAGTAAAAAAGTGAAATTTTAGCAACATATGAACTCGGATAAACCGTATATCAAATAAATCCAACAATAAAACAAATTAACATTTCAAGTCACTTTTAGAAGGAATACACAAATATAAAACTTAAAAATACAAATATTGAAAAAAGTGCAATTTTCTCTCTCCTTTCTTAGAGAATTATGAGCCGATTTTAAACCGGATAATGTATCAATATGTGGGCCGTAGGAATAGGTGCCGACGTTATGAAGGACTCATGAGATATCTAAAATAATCTGGCCTGGTTGCGCAATTATCAAAGACAGTGCTACAGATGGGGGAGACGCAGCACAGTATTCCTCTCACTCAAGTCAGTGCAGGACATTCGTATACACGCAAGCTGCGGGAGAAGCTGGAGAGGCATAGGTGAGCAGAACTTACGGTGTTTTACTCAGGGATCATTTTACAAAGTCTACAGAGTACCACGTTGTGGTTGTTGGCATTACGAGTGAAGTACTCCCACACTTTAGAAGACCTTGTGTGAGCCTTTTTCTCAACGTGTTGTTGCAAGGAATCCATACTTGCGCTGTTGCTGGAGGCAGCCATGTTATTTTTAGACGTGATGCGTCAACGCAAATTATTTGTGTCGACGCATTTACGTAATCAATGACGTTGACGAATCGTCCCAGCTCTAGTTGACAATGTGATCAACCTCAACAGGAACTGCTTTTGTTTACTTTCAATGCTTTCTGACTTGACCAGAGGAGATCGTTATGAAGTTGCTGTCGAAATTTCCCATGAGAAATAAACTAAATGATCAACTGTTTACATGATTGACTGGTTTAAGTACCTGTGGACCATGATCTTAGATACCTACACTCAGGGCTCTTAACTAACTTTTTTCATTATCCTCCTGAACCTTCCTGAATACAATCTAAGCTATCCCAAAATAAGTGTGTACTTTCTCAAATTAAAATTTTTAGTTTTTTATATTCATCTGAAGAGATCCGAGAATAGAGCTAAATCAATCCCACCACAAACAAATGCCAAGTTGGCAATAACAGTTCTGTCATCTTACGAGGTTGGCCCTTTTTGGGTGCTCTATGCAAAACAATTTTTTGCACAGAGGCGCTGTGTGTTGGAAAAAATGCAAGATCTCATTACAGCCTTATGTCTCATTGGAGATGAGGAGTAAGTGGTTAATGTTGAAATGATTTGAGCTGTTGCAGAGTTTTGAGTCTTCAAAGTCAAATGTCAAATCTTAAATGTAAACGTTGGCTGGAGACTCGTTAGCTAGAGTTAACTACAATAGTACCATTCACATTAAACAGTCTAATGTTAGCAAACCTGGTAGTTTGCCAGACCCTCGTTGCGCTGCGGAGCGGAGGAGGGCCTGGCTACTCCAAATAGCATTCTGGGATGGGAGAAGTACATCCATCCATCCATCCATCCATCCATCCATCCATCTTCATCCGCTTATCCGGGAGTCGGGTCGCGGGGGCAGCAGCTCCAGTAGGGGACCCCGAACTTCCCTTTCCCGAGCCACATCAACCAGCTCCGACTGGGGGATCCCGAGGCGCTCCCAGGCCAGATTGGAGATATAATCTCTCCACCTAGTCCTGGGTCTTCCTCGAGGCCTCCTCCCAGCTGGACGTGCCTGGAACACCTCCCTAGGGAGGTGCCCAGGAGGCATCCTTACGAGATGCCCGAACCACCTCAACTGGCTCCTTTCGACGCGAAGGAGCAGCGGCTCTACTCCGAGCTCCTCTCGGATGACTGAGCTTCTCACCCTATCTCTAAGGGAGATGCCAGCCACCCTCCTGAGGAAACCCATTTCGGCCGCTTGTACCCTGGATCTCGTTCTTTCGATCATGACCCTTCCTTCATGACCATAGGTGAGGGTAGGAACGAAAATTGCCCGGTAGATCGAGAGCTTTGCCTTCTGGCTCAGCTCCCTTTTCGTCACAACGGTGCGATAAACAGAATGTAAGCTGCTCCGATTCTCCGACCAATCTCACGCTCCATGGTCCCCCTCACTCGTGAACAAGACCCCAAGGTACTTAAACTCCTTCACGTGGGGTAAGGACTCACTCCCTACCTGAAGAAAACACTCCATCGGTTTCCTGCTGAGAACCATGGCCTCAGATTTAGAGGTGCTGATCCTCATCCCAGCCGCTTCACACTCGCGGCGAACCGATCCAGTGAGTGCTGAAGGTCACAGGCCGATGACGCCATCAGGACCACATCATCTGCAAAAAGCAGCGATGAGATCCCGAGCCCACCGAACTGCAACCCTTCCCCGCCCCGACTACGCCTCGATATCCTGTCCATAAATATTACAAACAGGATTGGTGACAAAGCGCAGCCCTGACGGAGGCCAACCCTCACCTGGAACGAGTCCGACTTACTGCCGAGAACCCGGACACAGCTCTCGCTTTGGTCATACAGAGATTGGATGGCCCTGAGAAGGGACCCCCGCACCCCATACTCCCGCAGCACCTCCCACAATTTCTCCCGGGGGACCCGCTCATACGCCTTCTCCAGATCCACAAAACACATGCAGACTGGTTGGGCATACTCCCAGGCCCCCTCCAAGATCCTTGCGAGAGTGAAGATCTGATCCGTTGTTCCACGGCCAGGACGGAATCCGCATTGTTCCTCTTCAATCCGAGGTTCGATTATCGGCCGAACCCTCCTTTCCAGTACCTTGGAGTAGACTTTACCAGGGAGGCTGAGAAGTGTGATACCCCTGTAATTGGCACACACCCTCTGGTCCCCCTTTTTAAAGAGGGGAACCACCACCCCGGTCTGCCACTCCTTAGGCACCGTCCCAGAGGAGAAGCACATGCTCTGGTTTATTGGCATTTCTTTAAACAAAATCGTCATGGGTGGTGCTAAGGTCTGCACGGAGTCACTGTAAAATAGTTTTCGGAAGGAAAACTCAGATTGGACAAGTCTACCTTGCATTCTCAATTTACCCTGCAGAGACCTGAGGAGCAGTTAACCACAGTCCTCATTAATTCACTGTAGTTTAAAATTTTATCACAAAAAAAGTAAGGAAATGGAGTAAATTAGGGATGATTGATTAATAGCATTTGCAATAATATCGCGATATGTTAAAATGTGATTTCCTAATCGCAAAGTTTGCAATTTGGTTATGTGACTTGTGAGAGCAAATCAATCTGCACTCCGCAGAGAAAGCATCAACTTGGCACGCTAACACTACGCCGTACCTGGAGCAGTTGTAGCTTGTAGTTTAAAACTTTTACAGACATTTTAATAAAATACAGGGTTTTATTCAGGCTCATGTCCATATATGCATTTAATGGATACAGGCACGAAGAACTGAAAGCTCGGTTAGCAACGATGTTGCAGAAAGGGGTAACAATCAGACTCTGATAAATGACGTTGGGGGAGCTTTCAATGCAGCGTGGCCGTGGTGTTTTGGTTTTAGTAGTACAGTTAATCCCACGGCCAGACCACCAGCAGCATGCTACTACTAACGTAATGATAGCCTCTCTGAGCAAGCGCAACGTTGACGCTGTGATGTACGCAGCACGCAACGTCATGAGGGTGAGGGGCTGGAGGCAGCACCTCTTTTCACTGTAAAAAAATACTGTGTGTGTGTGTATATATATATATATATATATATATATATATATATATATATATATATATATATATACACACACACTATTTTTTGTACTTATTTAATTGTCTAGTAAAGTTCAAAGTGTTTAAAAAGTGCAAGCCACATGTTTACATGTGTATTACAGTAACTTATAATGTGACTAAGTGTGGTAAAGCCATATACAGTGCCTTGCGAATGTATTCGGCCCCCTTCAACTGTTTTACCTTCTGCCACATTTCAGGCTTTAAACATAAAGACATAAAACTGTAATTTTTTGTGAAGAATCAACAAGTGGGACACAATCATGAAGTGGAACGAAATTTATTGGATATTTCAAACTTTTTTAACAAATAAAAAAAATTAAAAATTGGACGTGCAAAATTATTCAGCCCCCTTAAGTTAATACATTGTAGCGCCACCTTTTGCTGCAATTACAGCTGTAAGTCACTTGGGATATGTCTCTATCAGTTTTGCACATCAAGAGACTGCAAGGAGGAATGGTCAAAAATGTCAAACAGCTGAGCTCAGTGAGGTTGGATGGAGAGCGTTTGTGAACAGCAATTTTCAGTTCGTTCCACAGATTCCCGATTGTATTCAGGTCTGGACTTTGACTTGCCCATTCTAACACCTGGATAGGTTTATTTGTGAACCATTCTATTGTAAATGTTGCTTTATGTTTTGGATCATTGTCTTGTTGGTAGACAAATCTCCGTCCCTGTCTCAGGTCTTTTGCACCTCCATCAGGTTTTCTTCCAGAATGGACCTGTATTTGGCTCCATCCATCTTCCCATCAATTTTAACCATCTTCCCTGTCCCTGCTGAAGAAAAGCAGGCCCGAACCATGATGCTGCCACCACCATGTTTGACAGTGAGGATGGTGTGTTCAGGGTGATGAGCTGTGTTGTTTTTACACCAAACATAACATTTTGCATTGTTGCCAAAAAGTTCGAGTTTGGTTTCATCTGACCAGAGCACCTTCTTCCACATGTTTGGTGTGTCTCCCAGGTGGCTTGTGGCAAACTTTAGACGAGACTTTTTATGGATATCTTTGAGAAATGGCTTTCTTCTAGCCACTCTTCCATAAAGGCCAGATTTGTGCAATGTACGACTGATTGTTGTCCTATGGACAGACTCTCCCACCTCACCTGTAGTTCTCTGCAGTTCATCCAGAGTGACCATGGGTCTCTTGGCTGCATCTCTGATCAGTCTTCTCCTTGTCTGAGCTGAAAGTTTAGAGGGACGGCCAGGTCTTGGTAGATTTGCAGTGGTCTGATACTCCTTCCATTTCAATATTATCGCTTGCACAGTGCTCCTTGGGATGTTTAAAGCCGGGGAAATCTTTTTGTATCCAAATCCGCTTTTAAACTTCTCCACAACAGTATTACGGACCTGCCTGGTGTGTTCATTGTTCTTCATGATGCTCTCTGCGCTTTAAACAGACCTCTGAGACTATCACAGAGCAGGTGCATTTATACGGAGATTTGATTACACACAGGTGGATTCTATTTATCATCAATAGTCATTTAGGTCAACATTGGATCATTCAGAGATTTTCACTGAACTTCTGGAGAGAGTTTGCTGCACTGAAAGTAAAGAGGCTAAATCATTTTGCACGCCCAATTTTTCAGTTTTTTATTTGTTAAAAAAGTTTGAAATATCCTATAAATTTCGTTCCACTTCATGATTGTGTCCCACTTGTTGTTGATTCTTCACAAAAAATTACAGTTTTATATCTTTATGTTTGAAGCCTGAAATGTGGCAGAAGGTTGAAAAGTTCAAGGGGGGCGTATACTTTTGCAAGACACAGTATTTAGGGCCCTATTGAAACTGAAAAAAATTATTAATTTCCTTTATTTTCTTCTGGCAAATGAATTGCCTTTTGAGGGGCTTAACATACTCAAAAACATATTCCAAATTGGTTGTATCAAGTCTGGTGAAAATGGAGGTATTTTAAGGGTTTCAGGAATAGCTGCACAAAAATGGCTCGCTAGCGCCCCCTACAACGTTAAAAGAAATGGAGCCCCTGCAGTTTATTTAACATAGACCAACGAAACTTGGTACACATATGTAGCATGTCAAGCAAACAAAAAAGCTCATTGGAGCATACCCTAAACCCAACAAGAAGTCCACCATTTTGAATTGAAAGTTTGAAATTTGTGCAATTTTGGCCATTTCCACATGTCGTACTTTAACAAACTCCTCCTAGAAATTTCATCCAATTGACTTCAAATTTGGTCTGTGCGATCTTAAAACATTAAAGATGAAAAGTTATTAAAAGAAAAACTTTTAGTCATAGGGCATGGCTGTGGTGGGGCGGCCATTTTGTGCGTTTTACCTACGAAACAGGAAGTAGGTGTAACGTTTTTAATTATTTTATTTCTTTTAAAGATTTTTTTGGGGGGGGTTTTCCCTTTACTAGATAGTGACAGTGGATACACAAGAAAGGGGAGAGAATGGGGATGTAGGGGGCCGCAGGTTGGATTCGATCCCGTGCCGCTGCAGGACTCAGCCACCATGGGGCAAAAGCTCTCTTTTAATTGGGTGAGTTAGAGGCCGCCCCAAGTGAGTGTAACTTGAGTGTAAATTGTCCAATTGGCTCAAAACCTTTCAGGAATCGTAAGTGTCCAACCCTGACAACATCAATATTGGCTCAAATATATAGCGCCCCCTAGTGGCAACAGGAAGTAGACCTAAAAGTTAACAAACTTCTCCTAGAGATTTCATCCGATGGACTTCAAATGTGGTCTGTGCCATCTCAACACCTTAAAGAACTTTTCGTCAAACAGTGTGGCCGTGGTGTGGCTGCCATTTTGAGCATTCATTGATGAACAAAGAAGTTGTTATAACTTTAGTGTACATATCTGCCCAAAACTTCTCACGTTTGACAAGGGTCCAGGACATCTACAGGCTAAAATTGACTTTTGTTTATAGCGTCAGGAAAGAACAGTTTGTTTAATCTATCTAATATTGTGTTGTTCATACTATATAAAGATTTATTGCTTGTCTTTGAATAATACAGAGGACAAAGTGCTTAAAAAATAATTGCATATTAAATTTGACGGCGTAGTGTTAGCGTGCCAAGTTCATGCTTTCTCTGCAGAATGCAAACTGATTTGTTCTCGCGAGTCACGTGACCAACGTGGCCTTTGCAATTAGGAAATTGCATTTTAACATATTGCGATATTGCAAATGCGATTATTGTTTAGCCCTAGTATGTGTGTAAAGTCTTGTTTATCCATGCACCCTGTTATGAGTTTGTGCTGTGTTAGTGCTGTGTCTTGCATCCACTACAATTTTAGAGATGCAAGTCCGTAATACAACTTCAGTTATATTTGTGCTCAGCAATTTAGCTTAAACTTAACACTCAAAACTTTGGTTTGCTCTCAGAGCTCAGTACGTCTGCTGCTTTGATGCCGACTCTGTGCTCTCAGAGAGATATGGGGACAACAGCCCTTCTCCCTGGCTGGCATTAGACATGGGAATTTATACTGGGGAGAGGATGAGTGCTGTGACAAAGTCAATAGGATAGAGGGGGAATGGGACTGCATGGGCTTGATTGTTTAATTAGACTTTACTTCATGGCATGCCAAATGAAAAAGGAAGAAAAAGGGATTGAGGAAAAAAAGCCCGACATTATGGCCAAAACCACATTGTCACAGATTGTGATGGGCTCATGAGATTCTGGTGTGTTGCTGATAGTGTTGTCATTGTAAAGTTTGTACTTCAGTTTTGATACATTTATTTATTTATTATTTTAAGCCTGCAAGTTATGCAGTATGACACTGAGCATTTCATTTGCCATGCTTCTTCATGTCTCTCAACCAACCAGAAATGTCACTGCTTGGTATCACCCGAATCTATCAAAGCATATGTTAGATCTTAGAGCTCCACTGATGTCATTTTATGGTAAGATGGCCAAGCTTGTCCGTTACTTCATTAGTTCATCTAAGTCATCATCTAAGTTTGCTGTCACTGAGCGCTGCCTATGATCCACCAGTTGGCGAGTGATAGAGACTCTGCTCGATATGGTCTCTCAGGCCAATAAGGCTTCAGGCTTGACTTGGAGCTCAGATTCCGTTTTATTTTTCCCAAATAACTTTACGCTTTAAGCAACTTTTGTTATCAGAAGGTTTCTTATCATGTGGTGCATGAATACAATTTTTACAATTCAATAAGAAAATTGTGAAAAAGATTATTATCAATGAATTTGATGTAACACAACATTGCACTACCTTGCTGAAACACCAACACAGAGAGCCGAGGACAGAAGCAGCGTACCTGTACATTACACCAAACACTAGCAGCATAGTTTTTTTCCTGTTCATTCGGGTTGGGTGCTGTAAAAAGCGCTTATAATGCTCGGGGAAATCCCTGATTTTTATAAATTGCACGATATTCCATGTTTTGCAGTTGATTCCACTTTATCATATTCCGCAATTCCGTCTGTGTTTTCCGCTGAAAACATCATTGCTGAAATAATAGGCCATAGATTGTGAATGAAAGGTGCCTTTTTCTAATTGATTCCAGTGTGTTTGAAGCTTTAGTGCAACATTTATATGCTCTGGATTTTAGCTACCTGGCATGCCTTGTGTTTCTGGATTAGGGTTCCAAATACCTTGAGTTGAAAGAAGGTAAACTAAGCAGATAAATTCTCTATATCACCATGAGTGTTTTTCCCCATTGTACAATTGTAGCGACAGTTTAGCTTGCAGCTCTTGTGCGATATATGAATTGGAGCTTTTTAATGTGCAACAAACTTGAACCAGAAGAGCTCCAGAATGTATATTTCAGAATTGTGTCAAGTTACTCTTTGATACCATGACTAAATGACTATCCCTTCACTAAACATTACAGTATGAAAATTCAGTAGACATTCCCTACAGACTTGTCTCATTATACTTAAAGGTCCAATATGTAATACTGACAGCTAGTGTTTAAAATAGTTACTTCAAAATACTGGAGAGATTTGTCTCAGATATACAGTCATTAATCCACAGCACAGTGGAGTAGCTAACGTTTGATGCTGGCTATATTGACAGTCATAAAAACCCATGCCTACCCTGAGCTCTGTACCCAACTGACTAGACTAGAATTACAGTAGGAACTAGAGTTGGATGGTATCCAAATTTTGAGACCGTTAAAACCTCCTACCTATTTTACCGCGGTATACGGTATTACTGTGACAATTGAAAAATTATGACATAAGGCTCAGACTGCGTCACCAACCCCCCCCCACCTTTAGTAGCTGCAGCAACTTGTATGAGCTTCCACTGAGCTAAAACTGCAGTTTTATAGAGCCTTTGTGCCTCTTAACAGACATAAAATGCTATTAAAATGTTGCACACACTCACTGGACGGCAGCTAGGAGCTAGCAGCTACCAGCTACTGGCAGGATCGAGACAGGGACCAGGGTAGGTGAATTTAAACAATGTCTGAGTTGAAAACGCATCTTGTTGTCACGTAAGAGCCCTGTTTGTGTTGCACAAACATTTTAATTGCATTTTCTATCTGTTAAGAAGCACAAAGGCACTGTAAAACTGCCGTTTTAGCTAAGTGGAAGCTCATACAGGTTGCTGCAGCTACTGTGTTGCCTGCACAGATTCAGTTTTTTTTCAATTAAACGTATTTATGACAATCAAGATTAATGTAAAAAATATTAGGAATTCTCTTTAATGACGGTATTGAACTGTTGCTATTTTTAAGACCCCGCGGTATACCGTAATATTGCCCAACCCTAGTTGGAACCGCTAAAAACCCTGCAACCTTGCCGTCCTTTTCCACCCGACCCAAATACACACTTAGAATTACGGCAACAATCGCTAAACATACTGCAAACTCACGGTCCTCTCTTCCCGATTTACAGCCCCCCTCTTTTGGCTTAAAATAACTCACCGCCGTCAGCTATGGGCTGCTGAACACGCTAAACATTGTAAACAGCCATGGCCCGCTTGCCTGGGCCTCCGGTAACGTTAGCAGTTAGCAGGGTTAACATGGCAACGTTAGCCTGGACCAGTCGGGATCATTTTACTGGCTGTGTCTCAATTGTTTTTGTGAGTAACCAACTCCAGTACTCTAGCAAAATAATTCAATGTGAGTAACTACACAGATGTCCCTAGTAGCTGTGATAAATTAGCCCACTTGTCCAGGAGAAAATTAGCCAACTCGGTGTCCTTTCTATAAGCTGTCTCCATCTTTCATTTAGATCTCCAATATTTAACCAGGGTTTGTTCTCTGGTCACGCAATTGCTTGAAACATGCCGGGTTGTTTTTTAGGTCGGGTAGAATCTACCTCTGCTGATCCCAAACGTTACAGCTGTTGCATGCTGGGTTTACATTTTTACAAGTGTATCTGGCAACCCGGCCTGGCTGCCAAACTGGGCACTGGGCATAACAACACACCGGCCAAAACACAAACCCCCAAAAAGAAGAAAATACTGGCATTAGCATTGTTGTCAGAAAAGATAGTATTTCAACTTAACATGTTTACTTTATATCTGATTATATTAAACCTTAAACTTTATTTCAGACCCAGGGGGATCCATATCACAATAAAACATACACAAACACAATTATACAAAATACAAAAAATAAAGCCTTCCACAATGTTCAGTGTCTAATATACAGACATGTTCGCCAATGGTTCCACAATCTGGAGGAGAATCTGACAGAACTACGTACAGGGTTAACCAAAACAGTGATTATGTCATTTTCTGACCCAGATACCCTACACTTAAAACTATACATCAGGTTACGTAAAACAGCAGAGCAGGTAGGTACCCCAACGCTGACAAACATATGGCTTGCACTGGAGTTTCTTGGAGCATTCAACAGCAGCCTCATGCTGTCATTATAAGCCACTTTGAGTTTTCTAATGCTGCCTTGCTTATAACGACTCCACAGGTAGGCCGTATACAAAGATGTACAATACACTCTAAAGAGTGAGATTTTCACAGGTACAGAGCACATGCTAAACTTACGACCCAGCATGTTCGCTTGAGCATACAGCTTCCGACGCTGCCTATAGATATCCTTATCATCAGAAAGGTCATTTGCAATAATATGGCCCAAATATGTAATCTCACTGCACACCATAAGTGCAGTGCCAGACAGGTAGAAGTCAGGGAAGATTGCCTGTCTTCTCTACTTCTGATAATCATGATCTTACTCTTTTTAGCATTGTATTTTATATCAAAATCCACACCATACTGTGTGCATACTCTCAGAAGCTGTTGAAGACCAGCACTATATGGGCTAAAGATGACCAAATCATCTGCGTACATGATTACATATTACATATTAGACTTTTAAATTCACTTGCACACCTGATTTTGCAGTACAACTGATTGAAGAGCAATTCTCACCTGTCTTGAGAAATTGACAGTGCTGTGTTCTATGACATCTGTTAGCTGCTGCTGGGTACTCTGGGTAATCCAGTGCATTTGTATAGAACAGCATCTTAACAACTGCAGTGGCTCCCCAGTAACCTGAGAGGGATTATGACTGTGCAGTTGATATACCTGCATATTGACAGAGCCGACACTTCCACCCACGCACACTTCAACACAATGTCCCCCAGCAGTCACAGGCTGAAGAATGTTTGAACTTTCAAAATATTAAATTCCTTTCTTGTGTCCTTTCTTTTCCTAGGGTTTATGATCTACAGACTTGTTTTCATAATTTCCCACAGTTTCTGAGTCTGCCTTCATTGAACATGCATAATTCTTTTCAAAAGGAGAAAGTCAGTGAGAAGAATGATGGAAAATGTTAGCATCACCTTTTGTTTTAATTAATTTGGGCTTTTGTTGTGGATATATATATATATATATATATATATATATATAATATACATAATATTTCTGTCCTCGAGAAAGACCATATATTACATTTTTCATATGGATTCCGCTCTGAAACAAACAAAATATATTACTTCTTGGTTTTTCGATATTTGATGCATTAGTTTTTGAATGTAAGTGCTTATGAGGTCTGATAAGGTCTATGACATGAGACAGAGTGTAATATCACTGCTGTAGCCATCGCTTGACTAGCCAGTGTGTGAGATTGGGACAAAATGTCTGCAAGGATAAGCGGCATTAGGCAGTTTGAGTGTAACGGCATGAGAGAATTGCTACAGATTTATTGAATTTTCAGTAGAAAAAAGGGTAAAAAATGCTGAATCTAATAAAATACCACTGGATATTTTACCTTTAGGGCAGTATTCATGACTTTTTGCCTTTGTGGAAATGTGCGCTCTAAGTGGCGCAAGTTGGGGCATTTTGTTAAAACCTTTTTTTATTTATTTATCTCGAACAATCAACAATTTTGTAAGACAAAACACAAAACCTCTGTATTGATCAAGTAATGTTTTCTTTAATCTATTTTTTAACTGAATGTTATGGCTCTGTTTGATATCAATAGGAACCTGCTGAAAACCAAACTTTAAACTGAGTCAGGCCCATTTATATTGTAATATAATGTTACTTTTGAACTTTTCTGTATAATAAATATGAATTAATGAATTGTTCAGTCCATTCCATAATGCTACTCCACAAACTGAAATACACATGCTTTTAGTTTAGTTGCTTTTAGTAACAAGAGGTTGTTCAATCATACAATGATAACTCCCCGTCTCTTTCATTAAAGATTACGCGTATGTTACAAGGTAAATTATTTTCTTTAACTTTAAACATAAATTGTACAGTTTTGAATGTAACAATGTCCATAAATTTCAGAAAATTTGAATTAAAAAACAGATGATTAGTAAATATTTTGCAAATATTTTGTAAGTTGCTTTTGTAGGTATTTCCCAATCTTCCACACAATATATTATATTTGTCTGTAGGCTATGTTGTAATGAACCCCCATCACCCTGCTAAGAAGGGACTAAGAGAGGGCCAGTCAAGCTGCATCCTAAATGAGTTTGGTGCTGCCTTTTTCTCTTGTCATGCTGACACAGTTATATTCAGTCTTTATTTTCATTTGCTTCCCTTTATTGCAGTATACTTTGCATATACTGTGCTTTGGAAAGAAGATTCTGAAGTGAAACAAAGGAATGAATTTACTTTGGTGCACATATGTGTTATATTACATGTGTGGGAGTATGAGTATGTGTGAGTACTTGTGGCAATAAACACTGCAGTAACATTAGCCTAAAAAAACTCTTCAGCTTATTAAAATAATGCCTGGAGCCGATCATAGCCACCCAGCTCAGAATTACGTGACACAGAGCCAAGAGTAGAAAAAAACTTAATAGCGGAGCATTTGGAAGATTGGGAAATCTGAGGTTTTTCCTCACGGGGATTTCTCTGAAATACGTTTACTTTATTAGTTGAAGCTTTGGCCACGTTTAACATGAAAATCCGACATTGTAACATTAAAGTTATGACAGAAAATACGGAAAAACAAAATAGTTTCCCTTTTAAGGAAAAGAAACATACATGGTTAATCTTTTTAGGTCTGGTTTGTATTTACACCGACTCACAGCAAGAGGAGTAAACATTAAGTGTCATGAATGTCATTGTGCATCATTAGAGCCATATGGACTAATGTGAAGAAATCTGTTACCTCACAGCAGGTCATACTAATGCGCCTAATACTGTATGTTTATTTATATTCTGTTGTCAGAAAGAACTCACGAAGAAATGGCAGATTATGAGCATTATTAGTCAAGACTGCAACTTTGTAAAAATCACTGACTTGTTAGCTAGATCAGTGGAGCCAGCGCTATAAACGTCCTCTCCTAAATGTATATAGGGGAAAAACTGATTCTTTGTAAATCTTTACAATCATTCCCCAAAAAAACAAGCAGGCCTGGCTCGATCCAAAAATTCTTCAAAACTTGCCATTTTCCGCATGTAGCTTTCTAGATGGAAGTTTGTTGTTTTTCAAAGTGAAAGGAGTTTGAGAATGGCAACACACAGAGCGGAAGGTTGAGGCACATCTGGCGCTGGGTATCCGGCAATTATCCTGGAAATGTACTTGAACCAGATTAGTTGCTGAGTGAGTGAGTAATAAAGTTACACCATTGGTTGGAATGAGTGACGACGTCAGTTGAGTTGGAGCTTCTCAATTGGCAGTTGTTGTTTCACAATGAATCTGCGTGCACAGTGAGTCAGCTGTCTAAAGCTGTCTTTGCCTCCACTGTTGCAATCAATCAGCTTATTTATTTCCTGCACGGTTGAAGTTGCTGCCGTTTTTAATACTTGCATGTGGGTTGAGTTATAAATCCGATTAGATACACTACTAAGTTGTCAGGTGGTAATAAATGTTCAGTATAGGTTTCAGTTTGTCCATGAATAAACGCTGAAGCTCCTGACCAACATTTAAGGCTACAGCCTTAATAATTGTTAGGTGGTGCAACCAACCAACTTGATCAAACATTTGATTTACTAACTAAGTTAGGTGTGAAATAGTCTATATCCTTAACGTTACACTTCCGGGATTGCTCCGTTGCTGCCGGAAAATCCTCCAGATTCCACTCATTTATGCCAGATATCCGTTGCCTTTGGGCTTACTTTGTGTTTGCATTTTAAACTCTGGTCGATGCATGAGGACTTTGGTTAACTGCTCCTCAGATCTCTGCAGGGTAAATCCAGACAGCTAGCTAGACTATCTGTCCTATCTGAGTTTTCTGTTGCACGACTAAAACAAGTTTTAAACGTACACATATTCCACCAAAACAAGTTCAGAGCCTGTTTAGCAGAGGCACCGCGGCTTTTCTCCGGTGCTTAGCACCGCCCAAGACAATTGTGATTGGTTTAAAAAATAATGCCAATAAACCAGAGCACATTTTCCTCCCTTCCACGTATTCTATGTGGAGTAGCCAGACTCTCCTCCAGCACGCGTTGAAGGAGGGTCTGGCAAACCCAGAGGGTCTGGGTGTGAAAGCACCCTGAAGTAAATGTTTACGGTAGTCTGTAAAATTAAAAAAATAGTTGAGTGTCTGTACCAGAATATCTAAATGCTTTTTTTCTCTTAATTGTTGGGCTTCAATTCAGATAATGTCACACATTGACAAATTGTTTCATATAGGCACAATTATCCTGATGAAGACCTTTTATAGAGCAGGACATTTCAATTGGCTAACAAAGCCTCTCCCTCTTCCACAGTTCTTCTTTTTAACAATGACAACTCTAATCATCAGAAATTGATATTTTAAAGGCCAATTCTGGAGCTTCATTAAAGTGGTGTCAAGGACAATAAGAAATATCTTTAAAGTAGGAACAAATGTGTTAAATAATGGCTTTAATCTAATGTATATCATCATGTTCTCTTCTGGAAGCTATTCAATTCTTGTGATTGGCATATACCGCTTTGTCTGGAGGCTAAAATGAGAAACAAGCCATATTTTTGTTAAGCATGATATGAAGCATTAATTTTCACCCGCAAACCTGACAGAACAGGGCTCCTAGGGGCGAGTTAATACAAAATGATCACATTTTCACTCATAATCAATATTGGCCAGTGACAGTGGGCCCCTATTTTTCATCCCGCCAGTTGTCAGGAGAGAATGATATGTGGCTCTTTCCTGGTAAAGGGCCCTCTCAGTGAGTTGGAGATGGAAATGGCATTTTTAACAAGTGGCCTGGGAAGCTATTGATTATAGTGCCATTTCTGGGGCTGTAGTTTCTTTGCCCCAAGAGCCTCTCCAACCATCTACGCCTGTTGGTTCTTAACAGAGTGAAAGCAGGGATATTGAAATTCTGTCCACTGTTGTATGTTGTTTTGTTTGGAACATTAATTGTTAATTTGTCATGATGCCACTTTGTTGTCATTGTTTTTTTTTTTTTGGAATTTAAATTTTTATTTGCAAATATGACAAACAATAGCTCATATGGTACAGCTTACAGAAAACAAATAAAGTCAGACATTGAGGTAACAGTTCAGTCAAAGCATAAGTTATCCTGGTCACAAGGAATGTGAAAATGAAAAACAAAAAATGTTCAGAGTAAGCAGACAAAGGCACAGTAGTATTAGTTAAGTAATACAATCAAACAAAATATCAGCAAATGAGATAAATATGGCATGAAAATCCAGTTATAATCTCACAATCAGGCTACTAGTCGGAAGTCAGGTGGGCCATAAAGTAATCCCAAATCCCCAATGTCCCCGGTCCTTTGCCCCTTATCCTGGCCAACATAACCTCATATGATGCTGTCTCACTCATGAGGAGTTTCCACTCCTGCATTGTTGGGTTTATGGGTGATTTCCAGTGTCTCAATATAATTCTGGCAGCAGAGGCTATTCCAACCATCACAACTGAATAAGCACTTTTTGTCAGGGTTGGCGTTTCTGTTTATCTCCCAAAAGGCATAATCTCGAGATATCGGCAAGGTTACCCCTGCCCACGTCCCCAAGAACTCCAGCATGTTATGCCAAAAAGGTTTTACCATAGAGCATTCCCATATGAGATGCAAAAAGGTACCCATCTCAGTTTTACATTTCCAGCATGTGTTGGTACTTATTAGTCCTATTTTGAAAAGCCTATTTGGCGTCCAGTAGTACCGGTGCAAAATTTTATATTGAATAAATTTCCTCTAGCTTCCTTAACATATTTACCATTATTAGCTAAAATCTGTTTCCATGTATCCATGTCAATTGTGCACTCAAGGTCTCTCTGCCAAATTATTCTCAAGCTGTCACATATGCTACTGGTTAAATGAATTGAATTTTTATAAAATGTTGACGCCTTACGGTTAAACGGGTTGTCAAGATAGTCAACAATTGGGTTATTTACTTCACCTGACTGAAACTTTTTCATCACACAATGTCTGATTTGTAAGTATTTCCAAAAGTCTCCTGTCTCTTCCAATTTGTACTTATGGACTAATTCAGTGAATGACATAAATATACCATCTTTATAAAGGTCACTAATTGTATTTATTCCACCGTCTAGCCACCTTTTCCAAAACACTCTCTGCTTCCCTATTTGTACTTCTGGATTGTACCAAAGTGAGGCATAAGGCTGTTTGTAATGTGAGAGTTTGTGCATTTTATGAACCTTTGCCCAGACCTCACAAGAGTGCTTAACAATGGGATTGATCTCCTTTACTTTATCCTTCCAATGTTGGGATATCACATTTACAGGATGAAATGGTGTAGCAAGAGTCTTCTATAGAGACCCACCCAAGCCTGACCCCGTTCCTTTCCAGTGGTTGGCAATCTTAGCCATTTCAAATGACAGACTATACAGTCTAACGTCAGGCAGGCCAAGCCCTCCTTTATCTTTGGGCGCCCACATTTTACTCATTTTAAATCTGGGCTTCCTCCCTGCCCAGAGAAAGTCCCTAATGTGATTATCATATTGTTTAAAAAATGTGATCAGATGTGTTAAGTGGCAGCATCATAGATATGTAGTTAAATTGTGGCGCTATTACCATTTTAATAACATTAACTTTACCCCACAGACTAAGATTTAGTTTCCCCATTTACCTAGATTTGTTTTGATTTTTTTTGAAGAAGTGGTTCAAAGTTCAGAATCGTAATCTCACTGAGATCTGGGCATAACTTGATGCCCAAATATATCATGCCCTTTGGAACCCATTTGAAGTTGTATTGTGTCACTACTTGCGGGTGACAGTATTTAGATATTGGCATTGCTTCCGACTTAGTCCAGTTGATTTTATAACCTGATAGCTTGGAGTATTTACCAATGGTATTCATTAGTGAAGGTAAGGAATTTTGAGGATCACTAGTCAGAAAGAGAATATCATCCGCATACAGCATTAGTTTATGCTCACTTCCACCACCCTCTACTCCTTTGATGTCAGGGTTTTCTCTTATGGCCACTGCCAAAGGTTCCAGTGCAATTGTAAATAATAGAGGCGAAAGGGGACAACCCTGGCGCGTTCCTCTGGAAAGATTAAAGAATGACGAAGTTAAACCTTTTGTCATGACTGCAGCTTTGGGATTGCTGTACATTATTTTTATCCACTTATCAAAACCAGGACCAAAACCAAACCTTGACAGGGCCGAGTGTAAGAAATCCCACTCAACCCTGTCAAAGGCCTTCTCAGCATCCAATGAGATGGCAGTCACTGGTACTGTACTGGAAGAGTGTGACCACATTAAATGTATAAGCCTTCTTAGATTGTCGGTAGAAGATCTGCCTTTTATAAAGCCCACCTGGTCTGTGTGGATAATGTATGGTAAAACCGTTTCAAGCCTTAGGGCCAACACTTTGGCCAGTATTTTACTGTCAACATTAATGAGGCTAATTGGTCTAAAATTAGCAGGATCCGTATGATCTCTACCTTTCTTAGGAATCAGCGAAATAAGAGCTTCATTAAGAGATGATGGCAATGTACCAGTTTCAAAAGCCTCATGAAATACCTTTGTCAATATTGGAGTAATTGTATCTATATATTCTTTATAGTACTCTACTGGGAACCCATCAGTTCCAGGCGACTTCCCTGTTTTCATAGCCCTAATAGCGTTTTTCACCTCTTCCTGGGTTACTGGCTTATCAAGAAAATCTGTCTGCTCAGCAGATAAAATTGGGAGGTTGATATTTGTGAAAAAGTCCCGCACTGCTGGTTCATTTGGAGTAATAGATGATCTATACAGACCCTCATAGAATTCCTTAAAGACATCATTAATTTCCTTAGATGATGTAACAAGAGAGCCCCCTGCTCTTATTGCTGGAATTGTGTGAGCAAAGTTTTGTTCTTTGAGCTGTCTGGCCAAGAGTCTACCAGTCTTCTCCCCTGACTCATAAAATGTTGTCTTAAGTCTAAACAAGGCATGTTCTGCTTTTTTATTAAAAATGTCATGAATTTGAAATTTACATTTGCAAATATTTTTAAATAAGCTGTCAGAATAATGGTTGGCCAAATCTAGAAGTTTGTGCAATAAGTTTGCCTCTAATGTAGGCTTTAGATGCCTCCCAAACCATCGCAACGCTATCTGTGCTTCCCAGATTGATCTCAAAAAATGAGGATAGGTC
Source organism: Etheostoma perlongum (assembly GCA_026937815.1). Taxonomy (NCBI): domain Eukaryota; kingdom Metazoa; phylum Chordata; class Actinopteri; order Perciformes; family Percidae; genus Etheostoma; species Etheostoma perlongum. The sequence goes on from CM049373.1 coordinate 6,167,887, forward strand.
TTCTGCAAGTCCTTTAGAAAATACTTCGTCTTGCAATAAGGACGTATTCATTCTCCATCTGCCCCGTCTAAGTTTATCTGAGTGGATATTCGCACATAGTTCAACAGGTGCATGATCTGACAGGGAAATAGCATTAATATTACTATCAATAACCGCATTAATCAGGCTCTGGGAGATCAAGATTCTTGAGTGAGATTTGTGGCAATGCGAGTAGAATGTGTATTCTCGTTTACTTGGATTAACCAACCGCCATACATCAATCAAACCATTGTCTTCAATAAGCATGTGAATGGCACCTCTATCCTTTGGTGTTGAAGTTCCTAAAATCTACTTTTATCAAGGGTCCCATCTAAGACCTGATTGAAATCACCTGCCAAAATAATTTGTCCTTGCGAATTTCCCAGTATAGTGTTAACCTCATGAAAAAAGGAGGGATCTCCTTTGTTAGGAGCATAGATGTTGCACAATGTTAATTCCATACCATTTATGATGGCTTCAAGACAAATGATTCTTCCGTTCATATCCTTAAATTCCCTTGACACTGAAAAATTCAACCTTTTATGGACCAAAATAAGAACCCCGTTTTTCTTGCTTGAGAAGGAGCTATAATAAACCTGTCCAACCCAGTCTCTTTTAAATTTCTTAGCTTCCTCATCCATTAAGTGTGATTCTTGAATGAATGCTATGTTAGCTTGTTTATGTTTAAGATATAAAAGTACTTTTTTCCTCTTCACAGGATTCCCACAACCATTAATATTCCAGGATACTATTTTAACACAAACATTATTTGCCATTCAAACCAAAAGAAAGTAAAAGTGTTGTAAGTATAGGGTATATAAAGAACTGAACCACTTTGTCTGACTTGTCTGAAACAGTATTCATAAGTTTTTGTACCATTGCTGAGCCTATTCCAAATGTATTTTTTAAGTGAACATACATGACCAAACTGGTCAACATAAACATTCCCTCTACAACAGAGGAGAAAACACAAAAAGTCTCCAACAACTAACTGGAGACTTGGACTGAGGAAAACAAAAAAAAAATCTGCCTAGGTCCGTGGGTTGTCCGGTTCGCCCACTAAGTCCCCAGATAGCTACACAAGTATTATCCAACCCCACCATGCCTCTCTCAAACTCTCCACATAAATCAGCCTATAGCTAGAGTTTTGCTCCGAACCTTTAATCTCCGTCTGTCATGTGCTGCTCAATGAATTTAACAGCCTCTGACGCATCTTCAAATTTTCGGTTCTTCCCCTTCAGAGTGAAACGGAGCGCCGCTGGGAAGGCTAGTCTGAACTTCACATTCTTGTCACGAAGCAGATGTTTTGCTGCAGTGAAAGTTTTCCTCCTCTCAGCTAGCTCCTTGGTCATGTCAGGGAAAAGGGAAAGATGACATCCATTCCATTCAGCTCCACCTTTTCTCTCGCGACTTTAAGCACTTTGTCTCTCGCGGATGAGCGCAGAAATCTTATCATTATCAGTCTCGGGGGTTGATCCTCATTCGGACGAGATCCAGGAGATCGGTGTGCTCTTTCGACCTCGAACTCGTTATCAGTGTCCAAACCGAGGCCCTCTGACAACAGTTTTTCTATGCATGCAGTCATGTTGTCCCCCTCAATTCCCTCTTTCAGTCCTAGCAACCTGACATTATTGAGGCTTCTATTTTCCAAATCTTCCAAACGATTCCATACAGTCTCTATGCGCTTACTGTGTAGATCGCGGTCGTTTACCAGTTGATGACTGGTGTCCTCCATGTCTGAAATTCGGCCTTCCGCTTCTGTCAGTCGCTCTTGCATAGCATTTACTGTATTTTTCAATTCTGCTGTAGTCTCTTTAATCGTTGACACATCGGATGCCACTGTGTGAAGCGTCGTGCTCATTTTAGTCACCTCAGCGAAGAGATTTTCCAAGCTAGCAGTCTGCGGTGGTTGTCGTTTTGGGCTAGCATCGCCTGGCTCCATAGCAGCACTCTTTGCTCTCGTATTCTTGAAATATTTTGAAGATGTAGCCATATTCCAGCAGATTAATTGTCTCACGTAGTTGAGGGTTCGGTAATAAGATATTTAACTTTGAAATAGTATGGATAAATGATCGGATTAATTGGATTTAGTTAGCGGGGTTTAGGACAACTTCTACTGAGCAGCCATCTTACTCGACATCCCATGTGACTCCCCACTTTGTTGTCATTGTTGAATTTGTTGGGTCTGTGTCATATGTTTTTGATCTTAGTTGAGCTACCTAGTAAATGCTAAAGAAAGGATAGTTTCTTTTCTGCTTTTAAATATGTTTACATATTTGATAACATTGAATTAAAAAGGCTGGTTTTTGGAGTTAGTTTGTATTAATGAAAATATGGCAGGCTTTAACGTGAAATTAGGAAACCACAACACATTTTCAGTCCTTGTAAAATACCTTAGACTGCATTTTGCCAGTGGGTTCAAGGATATTCCATCAAAAGAATTGTGGAACCATTATCACTTGGGGCCTTGGAGTTGTCTGAGATACACTTTAAAATACAAGATGTTTGTCCAGATAGGACATAAATTAGAATGAGTCAGTATCTTGTGGTGCAGCTGCTACATTTGTGACCAACTAAAAGCTGGGAGGGCAAAAACATGATCCCTTAATTCTATAAATACCAGTATCCGAAGAATCAGGCTATTTTTAAAGTTTAATTTCTTTGTAATCCTCTTACATCATCAGTCATATAAAATAACAAGAAAATTAAAGAAAACTGACCAAACTGTCTGGATACATGCATTATTTTCTCACATTTCAGAACACTGATTAAAAATGTCCTTTACTACTAGTCAGTCATTGACTACACTTAAACGCTTCTCGGTGGTAATACAAGATTCTATCTGCTTTGCTCATAAATTGTTGGAAGAAAATTCTGTACAGCTCCTTGTTAGGTTTACTTCAGGCATTGCTCACTTTTGCAGCTTATTTCCCCTATGACACCTTTTCATCATTGCTCCCAAGCCTACTATATCTTGTAACATTGAGAGCACAAGCAGTGTAGTAACTCAGCTGAATAACAACTCAGATTATTTTTGCTACATCGTAGGTCATAACCCAACCTTAAAGTACAACTAGAATCTAGGGATGTCCAGAGCTGATCCACAGGACTGGGATCTGGGCCGATCATTAATAGTCCATCACTAAAATTAGATTACAGGATAAGGTTGGCATTTCTTTGTACTTTTTACAATTGTCAGCAAATCCCAGCAAGCAGCAATTAGTCTGTCTCTCTTCCTTACTTCCTTACCCCTTTCTCTGGCACTCATGCCAAAGCCCATTTGTTACTACTGAAGACAGAAATGTTTACTAATGAGTCACAAACTTATAGTTTAATTTCAGTAATTTCCTGGTGGGCACTGTAGTTTTCAGCAAAGATTACTTAAACAGAATATATAGATTATAATAGATTAATGCACTTTTGGTGCTCTTGTAAGAATTGAAACATTGCCTATGTTAACGGTAATGAAGAACATGACACCCAGTGCAACAGTGTGGCTCACTGATGTGTTTTTAATAGTTTTTTGGCACAGCTATACATGCTACAGTATATCAGGTTTTTTGTCACTAGGATTAATTCAGTGTCTTATAACTAGTGCCACAATGACACAGAAACCTTTAAACTCCTTGAATGTCAGAAAAAATAAAATTATTTGAATAAAAAAAAGTCAATGTCTTGCTTATAAACTTAAATCTATGTCAAAGTATTGCTATTGTAGTATAGAAAAAATACCAGCTTTAAATTGGTCCTGGTTCTGCCCCCCTAGTGAGCACTGACAGACCCTCAGAGTGATCCGGGATCAGAATAGTCGAGAGAAAGTGTTTTTATCAAATGTTCTGTGGTTTGCAATATCTCAGGTATTTGTGTTTGCATTTTTTCCTTTGGACTTGGCCTGTCAACCAACAACTGAATAGCAACTTAATATAACAACTTGTAGCAATTACATTTCGGACTGTAATAGGCTACACAAAACTCACACTCAAAATGTTCTACACTTACCCGTCTTTCATGTAACATGGTTTAATACAAGGCAGAAGTTAACAAGTTAGCATAAACTACCTGCTGGCACACATCTATTTGCCAGATGGTGGATTCACCTGGTTAAACAGTTTTGCTGAGTCTGATTGTGTTATTCTGGTGAGGGGACCCACAGACACACAGCCGGCAGAAAAGAAAATTGTGTATTTGAGATGTGGCATGGGTGTTAAGTAAGGGTTAATGCCCGACGAGGTGTCCATTGTTGGATATTAATGGACAACGGCAAGGCGTGAACCGTCAGAAGTGCATTCATATCTGACAATGACACCTTGAAGGGCATTTATTTATACAATGCATGGTCCCTTTATCATTTTTTTTAACCATTATTTTATACTTAAATGCATTTTCCAATCGAAATCTAAAGTTTTTTTCAAACAGTAACAGTTACACCTAAGGGGTGACTAATACCTGGAACAGTCATTCCCATCCAGTAAGGTTCTAATGCAATGCAAACGTTGTTTACTGCTCCAGAAAAAGGGACAGACCTTAGATACGGCTTTCCACGCTTAGCAATGGGAGATATTTATAGTCCGCTCAGCTCGTAGAACCCTTTAGCTCAGACAGCTAACGTTACGAGCTAGAAAGTTAACGCTATGCTAGCAAGATTCAAAGTCAATAAGATTGTGTACGGTTGGCAATCAGTAAATATAATTTGACAGTATGTTTAACAACAAGACAAGCTAGCTATCCAGCCATGTCATTGTCCCTAAAACAATATAACGATTTTCAAGAATTGAGTATTCACACAGACTATGATATAACATGCATTAAAGGAGTTGTGTGTGTGATGCATGTTTCTCAAACCGTTAGTTAGATGGATTTCAAACTTCACAGTTGTCTAGCTACTAAGTGCAGTGCCAAGTTTGATTTTGTTTGGATTAGAATTGCAAAAGATATTGTTAAATATATAGGTAAAAGAAGCACACATTGACCTTTGACGCTCTAGCCGCTGGCCACACCCCCTCTCACCCTGAGGACCAGAAACAAAGAGCAGCGGAGCTTTGGTAGCTAAAATGTGACCTACACCTCAACCCACGAAAAAGTAGCACTACTTTGGACTGTTTTTGACTTGGATGTTTCAGAATCCCACACATGGAAAGCACAACCAGACAAGTGTAGACAGAGCGTGATGCCGCTTATAGGCAGGCTATTTATCTTATAAAGCGACATGTATCTGTATAAATGTGTGTCTGTGTTTGGGGGGAAGGTAACCTGCATCAGCAGACGCCACATGCAGAACTCTTTAGAGCAATGGGGGGGACTCTTTTACTGCTATTGTATTAAATTGCTGTGAGGCGGCAAAACATAACGTACCTTAATCTCCGAGATTATTCCTTCACAGCGCTGTGCAATGCGAGAAAATTGAGTTGAAAATTGACTCACCCTGGGTTGGGTTAATTAAGTCGCCAAAATACCGCCCGCAAATCAAATCCCCTACTTCACCGTTAACCGTCAAGCCACTAAATCTGTATGGAAGTGAACACCTTTGCTGAAAAGTTAAATTTGTTAAGAATCCGACATGGGACAACACCCTCTCTCTCTCTCTCTCTCTCTCTCCCTGCACACACACAAACAAACAAACACACACACATACTGGTTTTGGTGGTTGATGAACGCAGATATGTGCTGATTAGCTCTTATAATGGGCCGGGTGGGTAGCGCACTGCCATGATGTCTGATTACTCCACATTGTCATTGTGATATTTTGTGATTGCATTCTGAATCTGCACCGTTCCCTGTCAGGTAAATACAGCAGTATAATGTCTTCTTCTGATGTACGTAGAAGTAGCCTACACCGTAAGTCAGTAGTAGGCTTGGAGTTGCATATTAAGTGGTTCGGGGTCCTTCTGTAAGTCATTTTGGGGTACAATTTGGTTTTGATGAATTCTACAAGCAGCAATACCACAGGACAACGGGCACTGCACTAGTTATATTAAAGCTGCAAACAATTCTGTGTTTACAAGGTGTTTAATCTGAAGCAGTTAGCAATACTTTGAATGTCCATGATATGTCAGTATAATTGTTATTTGACTAAACTACAGTAAATAAAGACATCCTAAGCAGCACGTTAGCAGAAATCCAAAATGAGTGGGGGGAAAAAAGGCATGATTGCCTTTTGTACTGGTTTGCGCTTGGCAAAGATGTACAGATAGACACTGTTTTTTGCAACAATGGCATACATGATTTAACCTCTTTTTTTCTCATCTTACACAGCACATTTCACTGTTATGGTGGCCATTTCAGTAGATTTACTTATTAACATTGTTGTGGACACACAATAAGAATGGAAACTAAATGCACACTTCCTGCATTACTGCATTACTTTAAATGCTAAGTTACTCCTCTAGTAAACTAGTATTCACGTGAAATAAAACACACGTGGATGCTCAAGCTCGAGGCAATGTGAAACCTTTGAGCTAGTCAGAGCTTCATTATATTCCAGCTCTATGTCAGTGACGATACTTTGGCAACAGGTGGCACAGTTGGGTCAGACCCATCTGCTATCAATGGGGGGGCTGAGACTGAGAGCTACATGGAAAAGTATGCACCAAACAAGCCACTATGAAATCTTGCTGTTTTTATGAATATAAAAGTTGGGTGACACCCCCAAGCTCACTTTAATTAGTGAGCTTGAGCAGAAGTTGTTGCTAGCTCCGTGGCTAAACCCTTCACCTTCTGTAACCAGGTATCAAACAGGACACGGGAACTTGGCTTGGGTCTGGAGAAGTAGTACAATTTATTCACAGAGAGATAAACTGTACACAGACTGCTCTGCTACATTCACAGCTATAGCACTACTGCTAACTTGATACTCACTGGCACACACACCTTCATTTTCTCTCTCTCCATCACACACTCGCTAAGGTGTGGGCTGCAGCTGCCACGGTTTGTGTTTAGGCTGCTTGCTTCAAATTGCCGGTGTTGAAGCATTTGACATGGGATCTTTCTCTCAATACTTCAACCTTGCAAGTATTGTGTAGTGCACTTGTGTGTCTTCTTTTTTCACTGTAAACAAACATTCAGACCGCAGACATTGCTTAGTCTTAACTTCAGCATGTAAATCCTGTGCTGCGTCACAAACTCGGTGTGGCCCAAAAAAAAAAAAAACGTACAAACCAGCACCACACTGACACTCGCAGTGGCAGCTAGACAGAAATAGTCATTGGTTGTTCACAAAAATGGCCGATGTGATTGCCGCATCCCTATTCTTAGGCTTCTCAACAGGATTCACTTTGACCTGAGGACCCCTTAACATAAATGCTTACAGAGGCTTCCATCGTCATTGCTCATTAATTGCATAATTACTACCCAACTGTCTTTGTTTAAAATGATGGCTAACTGACCAAGAGGGCAAGTCCCCCAGCTGGTGTCTGAAAACAACCCATTAATCCTTTGTCACATCAATGTTATGAACTTCCCTGCCGTCCATTCAACTCTTATCACAACTTGAGCTTTGTTTTGGATGCAAATCGTACAGTAAATTGTAAACTATATACTATATACTTGCTGTTTGCAGTACTTGTAAGTTCATTTTCTGAACTTACCAGACTGTTGTATTATTTGCCTTTACCCACTTTGTCATAATGTCCACATTACTGATGATTATTTATCAAAAATGTCATTGTGTAAATATTTTGTGAAAGCACCAATAGTCAACACTACAATATCGTTGTGGTATCGATATCGAGGTATTTGGTCAAAAATATGGTTTGATTTTCTCCATATCGCCCAGCCCTACTTGTAAAGCACAAGTGATGCGAGGAGGCGTAAAACAGCACTCATTCCACACTACAAATATATGATTACGCATCTTAAAGCCTCTGTTTTCGGCACAACGCCGGCGCTAGTCACGTTAGCGTTACCATGGACATTTGGAAAACAAGCCTGAGTCCTGTTAGCATGTTGAGCCTCACTGCCCAGGGGATAGACAAAGACTATGAAGGTAAAAAGTGCAAAAAGTGAGAGCGCGTAGATGCAATGTAAGCACTTGTAAAATATGACTTGAGAGCTTGTAAAAAAAATCTGTACTCACTTTTCCAGTACAACCAAACTCAGTGATTACAACCTCTCGAATCTGTCACTGCAGTGTGCTCTCTCTCTGCGCTCTCGACTTTTGCAACACTTCTTGCGGTACATTTGGTGCAAAACTAATTTGTACCTGTGGACTTAGTCTGTGGAGCTCTGAGCCAACAGGGGACAGCAGGGTTTCTATCGCCAGATGAGGGTCAACTCTGTCCGGCTTATTTACGTAGCTTGAAAGCTAGCGTTAGCTAACTAGCAGCCAGCCCGCTTCTAAATACTGTAAATACCTTTTAATTATCTCAACACTTTTTAACAGTCCAACTGAAACACTGGCGGTGAGCTCCAGGTCCTGAAGCCGCAGACGGACCGCCGTCAGTGGGGCTCGGCCAGCGTGGAAACATCGCTAGAAAGATCCGCTGCCGACCTCAACGTGATCTGATCTCCAGCGGGACACGGAGAGCTCCAGACCCGGTAGCAGCAGCACACCCCCCTTGAAGCCCACCGCCAGTGTTGGTGGAATAGCAAGCTAGTGTTAGCGAACTAACCAACAAGCACACTTACAAATACATACAATTTAATTAATTTAATTAAAAGGCAGGCGTTATACCCACTGATGGCGGTCCTTCCGCGGCTGCAGGACCTGGAAATCACCGGTAGTGTTTCAGTTTGACTGTTAAGTGTTAGGATAACTAAAATGTATTTATTTATAAGCGGGGTTAGTTTGCTAAAGCTAGTTTGCTATTCCACCAACACTGACGTTTCCTGTAGTTTTTCACCAGGTTTGCACACACTGCAGAAGGGATTTTGGCCCACTCCTCCACACAGATCTTCTCTAGATCAGTCAGGTTTCTGGGCTGTCGCTGAGAAACACGGAGTTTGATCTCCCTCCAAAGATTCTCTATTGGGTTTACGTCTGGAGACTGGCTAGGCCGCGCCAGAACTTTGATATGCTTCTTACAGAGCCACTCCTTGGTTCTCCTGGCTGTGTGCTTCAGGTCATTGACATGTTGGAAGACCCAGCCTCAACCCATCTTCAATGCTCTAACTGAGGGAAGGAGGTTGATCCCCAAAATCTCGCAATACATGGCCCCGGTCATCCTCTCCTTAATACAGTGCAGTCGCCCTGTCGCATGTGCAGAAAAACACCCCCAAAGCATGATGCTACCACCCCCATGCTTCACAGTAGGGATGGTGTTCTTGGGATGGTACTCATCATTCTTCTTCCTCCAAACACAGTTAGTGGAATTATGACCAAAAAGTTCTATTTTGGTCTCATCTGACCACAGGACTTGATCCAAATGGTCATTGGCAAACTTAAGACAGACCTTGACATGTGCTGGTTTAAGCAGGGGAACCTTCCGTGCCATGCATTATTTCAAACCATGACGTCCTAGTGTATTACCAACAGTAACCTTGGAAACGGTGGTCCCAGCTCTTTTCAGGTCATTGACCAGCTCCTCCCGTGTAGTTCTGGGCTGATTTCTCACCTTTCTTAGGATCATTGAGACCCCACAAGCCCTTTCCAGCCTTGTGGAGGTGGACAATTCGGTCTCTAGTGTCTTTGGACAGCTCTTTGGTCTTGACCATGTTAGTAGTTGGATTCTTACTGATTGTATGGGGTGGACAGGTGTCTTTATGCAGCTAACGACCTTAAACAGGTGCATCTAATTTAGGATAATAAATGAAATGGAGGTGGACATTTTGAAGGAAGACTATCAGGTCTTTGATGGTCAGAATTCTAGCTGATAGACAGGTGTTCAAATACTTATTTGCAGCTGTATCATACAAATAAATAAATTTGTTTTAGATTATGCCTGTCACAGTGGACATGCACCTACGATGACAATTTCAGACCCCTCCATGATTTCTAAGTGGGAGAACTTGCAAAACAGCAGGGTATTCAAATACTTATTTTCCTCACTGTATATTGTCAATGATTGCTCCACTGCTTTATTACAGAAACAGGCTTTGGTGACGCACCAGTTGTTTAGGTAATTAAACAGGTATCATATATAGAGTTGGCTAAGAGAAACACCAAAGTGCATGAGATGACTTTTCTCCACACAGCCTTTCTCCTTAACCTGAGGTTTAAGGCACTGACTTTCTTCTCCCTAAATGATCAACTGAATGTACACTCCAAAAAATGTTCTGAGGCTGCAGAACTGTGTTAAAGATAATTAAATATATGTATACCTGTAAGTGATATACAAGTATATCATAATTGTAGATAGATAACAGTGATTGTACATGAAAGAGGTGTGTATTGCCCTATGTCAGAGAAAGATCAAATTATTGGCTGCAATTTTCAGCATTTTTCGATTATCATAAACGTTATTGTTTTAATCTGACAGATTTATAAATTAATTAATTGAAAAATGTGCTATTTTGGCTCTGAAGCTCTATGTCACAGCACTATTTGATTGGTTACACGTAATGAGTACTGTAATAGCTTAGTAACACTACTGAAGGCTGCTGTACTACAGACGGGCAAAGATAATCAGACTGGAGCTGATCCTATAAGCAAATGGAGCTGGTGTCTCTAAAAATCTGTTATTAGTCTTAAAAATTGGTTTCAGAATCAGCCCTGGAAAAAAACACGGTTGACCCCTAGCTTGGTACACAGTGCACAAAGTCAGCCAGTATAGAGCTGCTTTTTATATTTACTGAATCCGGAATCACTTCAGATTCCCAAAGAATTCCACCTCTACTTTTCTTTCATTTGTGAAAACCTGCATGTTATGATCAGTACAGAATAGAGTGCGGATCGGGCCGGATTTTTCTGTCCGAGCCCGGCCCGCGTCCGACAGAGCAGTAACCGAACCCGACCCGAGCCCGACAGGCATTAAGATATTTCTGTCCGAGCCCGACCCGAGCCCGACACAGTTAAAGCGCATCAATGCACAGCTGACTTTCCTTTGTTTTCAATAGTTTTAAAATCTCCTGCGGCCAACTTCTTTTTAACATCTTCCATCGTTGCGCTGCCACATGGAGCTTAATACGCACGTCTCTCGTTGTCACAGCACACAGGAAGACGGATGTTAGGGTAATATTTGACATTTATTTTAAGCTGTTTTAAATTCAAAACGTTCAATGCCTTATCGCGCTGATGTGACCGAGCCCGACCCGAACCCGAGCATCCTTTCTAAAAATCTGTCCCGAACCCGGCCCGACCCGTCGGGTCCCGTCGGGTCCCGTCGGGCTCGGGTCGGGTATCCATCCTCTAGTACAGAAGTAATGAACCGTGAAGTGAAATTTTATATTTTATGTGAGCACCAATGCATATACAACCTAATTTGAGAATCAGCAAGACTTAGTTACACACTCAGCCAGGAGCTGTCAAGTGTGAGGTTAAACAGCTTTATTGAACAAAGTCAGCTTTTTCTATGATTTTCCCAGAACACACTATTTTTTAAAAGAAATACTAGATAGTATTGTGACAGGACAAACGGTAACAGGCTGTAGAATTTTGGACATACAAATTTGTGCATTTCCACAAACCCCTCGATCCATTCCTTCTGTTAAACCTGTAACCTGTCAGAACAAAAAAATATAACCTTAGCTGAAAAAGATAATTTACAGTTTTATGGCCAGATTCTCATTTCCCCCTTCCATCTCTCTTTCATAAAAATATTTTTTGACCTTGGAAATAATTAAAATCAGTATTTTCTTTATCACCACATTTTATATCCATTTAAATAGAATTGCATGTTGATTTCAAACGGTACTCACTGTCACTCACTGTCAAAAATGATTTACTGTGCAGGCATAGCAACCACTTGAACACCACCATGTGGGAGATGATGATCACTCTTATGTCCTTGTGTCCTCTCTTGTTGTTTCATATTGCTCATTAAAGCTGCTTAGTGTGGGGCTGGGGCACAGATGTACACGTGCGGCCATATGCAGGGATCCTCCTGTCCTTTCTCCTGTTGACACAAAAGCTCTGTTGGTGCCAGATGAGCTCTCTCTGACAGTTGGATGTAGGCTGGTCAATCCTCACGGGTTTACCTGTCAGCCTCTGTTTCTCTTTGCCTTCTGAAGTAACGCTGACACTTCCTCTGTCCCTATCCTCTACTCTTCTGCTGTCACTCTTTCTCCTCTCCTTCACCTTCTCCCTGACTCTATGACTTCTATCGCCAGTACAGGGTTAATCATGTAGCTATTTGGTTATGGCACTTGTCTTTCCAACATACCAGATCATCAACAGTATTTATCTGTCTCGTCTATATGCTTTGTCCCTAATTCCAGGACACTCTCCTAGTCACATTTCTTATCTAAGTGTTTATATTTCTAGTTTTACAGTGGGTTAGCTGTCTTATCAAACAGGATGTTTACACTGCCTCATCTAATTTCTGTCTCCCCTTTTGCTAAATGATAATCAACGTAAAGTCTATTAAAGTCCGTAAAGTTTATACACAGCCATATAAAATTCATATTTTGAGTTGGCAGCGATGGGTGCAAGTACATGTTATTAGGAAATTGGTCATTAGCTAGGTCATGGCCATTTATGTGATCTGTTACACCCAATCTATATAGTCACATAGCTCACCTGGCTGTGAACTTTTTCTTTTGTGTCCTTCTATTTGTTTGTTTTAAAAAAAACAAAAAACAAAGGCCACCTCAGGCTTGCTTAATATTCTCTCACCTTGGACAATATGGCATACAGTTGAGATCAGTTTTGCAATTAGCCATACCACTACACCAAATCAGGCGTTGTGGAGATTAGATAGACCTATCATTACGGTGGGTTTTAACCTGGTGCAAGTCCAAATTGAATAACTACATGTTACACTCCATTGTGTTTGTCTGGTCGCCGGTTAAGGGAATGGCCTCCGCGGCGTGACTTCAGGTTGAATTTCTTCAAAAGTTGATTCTGTTATAACTTTGCAGGAGGGCTGCTGCGTTTTTTCGGCATCCCCTGCGCCACCCACCGCCGCAGCCTAAACACACTACCCACATTCAAATGAGTGGGAGGACTGGCCTGATTTGGTGTGAATACTTAGTCTAAGTTTGGTGCAAAGGTTCTCTTGTGTTTTAGTCTAATACACATTTGACCTAGGGATTGTTAGGCATGACTATATGTAAATGATATTATTCATCACACTGAATTGATTATTGCTTCATAATGACCATTGGAGCATATTGTGTTTGCTAAGTCTGCGTTTTTCTATTTGATTTTCTTTCCTAACATAATGTCATAATAATTCATCAACAGTGTTTTCAGCTTAATTTGATTAATTGCTTTTCTGCTAAGTTTGTATGTGAACAAACAACATATGGACATGTCATTTATCAACAAAATCCACTGCGTGTATTATAGTTCAAATAACAGCATGAGAATAATTAATGCCAACATTGTGTAATAAGTCACACAATTTAAAGAAAGAAATATACAGTGCTTGTATTACACCCTTTAACTACAATGTACAGAATACATATCCAAAGATAAAATACCAAAAAACACACAGATGCGTTGACACGTATCCTTTGGGCAAAATCTAGTTAATGTATATTGTAATGTAAATATTCCAGTGCTGTATGTGCTGCACTTTGCTGAGGGAAGTGCACTTTCAGTAGCATTTCAAGACCTTTGGGAAAAACTATATCCAATAAGATATTTACATCATAAAACTAAGATTGTTTTTCAACAAACGCGTGTATGAATTTCAGGGGCACACAAATTAAACCATGATGATAATCAGCCAGTATCTACTTTAACAATACATCTGCATGAGTAAGAAAATGAATTAACTATCCTGTAAGTGCCCATTCATTCTAGAATAATTCTGTGTGCTTCTTTTTCAAATGAAGCATGCCTTCTCAAGCACAACAGAATGCAAATTGCATAGTCTCACAGAGCATAAAAGCCAGAAAACATCTCTGTCACACATTTTTGTAGATCATATCTGTGTTGGTTCATTTGATCTATCTGTTAGGATGCTTTGTTACTTTGTGATAGTCTTTATGCATCAGTTATGTGGCAAGGATTTGAAAGCAAGTGAGTTTCATTATTGGTACTGGCCAGTAATTACAGTATAGATACAGTATAAATTATCACAAGGTATATGAATACTCTCTAAATTGTATTTGTTACACTAAGGTGCACTTGTCATATACAAAGTGTTCCACCTCTCTTACCACTACATTTCAAGCTCATCTTCGATTTTTGGCTTGTACCCTAGTGTTAATGCTAATGGCGTGCTGTATCAGTGGAGACAGTAAAGTTGATGGCTAGCCTGAGTGGACTTCTGTCCTGTATAAAACCCTATCTCCAGATGGGCCAAGGAAGATTTAGTGATGTGCGAAGGGGTCTTTTAAATGAATGAGTGCTGGAAATGTGAAGACACATCTCCACACCCAGCCATTTGGACTGGAATGGCAGAGAGGTGAGCACTGAGGTCCTGTCCATTTGGAAGACTGACAGCACAATCAGAGACGTCTTAATCACATCTGGTTGTCTCATTAATCAAAGGAAGTACTATTATTAAATGTTATGCCTCTGCCTATCAATGCACTAGTGCATTTCCGTTAATAATTTGGCTAACCTTCAAGGAAGTTATTTCAATGAACACAAGGAAGGCAAAGCTTGCGATTGATCTGCTATTTTATTTTTTATTTGCAAATTATGACATTTTTGCTGAGAGGTTCATTTATCTGGTTCAAAGAGTTTGAATAATTAATTCAGATGATATTGGAGATTTTAAAGCAGAAACATGATGAACATATGAAAGTCTTCTGTGTAGGCATTTTGTATCTTGACAAAACCACTATTGACATGGTAAACACTTTAAAAGCTACACAAGATGGCATGTTACAAGGAAATCTGATGTGTGCATTATTTTCCACAGCAACTTTTTATTTTTTATAATTGATTTTGATTTAGGTACTTTTCGTTAGAAATAAAGATCTGTACCTTAGTTTTAGTGTCAATGTTAGGTCTCTTACATTCTGTCACTAGTTAGAAGTAACTTTCTCTCGTGTTCTATGCCATTCTGCCGTTCTAACTGTATATGGTACGGCATTTCTGTGAATTACAGTCAACCTAGTTGAATGTACCCTATGAACAAAGCTATGTTAATATTCAGTGTTTGGGTTAGTGTCCTTGCGGTCTAGGGGTGGGCAAAATGACCAACATATTCTGTCATGGTCAGGGTGGAAAACTTCTATTTAGCCACAGTGGCTGGTGGATGACTAATTTTACTAGCCACTTATATTTTTTACCAGACACTTTCCGGAATTCAAATTTATAAAAGAGAGTGGACTTGCATATTTTGAATTGTTTCAGTACATTATTTTTTACATTATTAATACATATTTTATTAATATAAAAAGTGATGTGAAAAAAAAAATTGCCTTTATTGCCACACTCTGCTCCTAGGGTCCCATCTTTGCCAACTGTATGGCAGTGCATTTGATATGAGATTTGGATGACTTGTGGTCTTTTATTGCCTCTAATTTAAAGTTAGTTGTTCCTCTAACGAACAAATTGTTCTCATTTTCTGAAGACGAGTAGG
The DNA here is from genome assembly GCA_026937815.1 of Etheostoma perlongum. NCBI lineage: Eukaryota > Metazoa > Chordata > Actinopteri > Perciformes > Percidae > Etheostoma > Etheostoma perlongum. The sequence continues at coordinate 6,183,480 of CM049373.1, forward strand.
TTCGACAGTAAGTACAGTGCATGGACTTGTCGTCTGTAAGGTAGGCTATAGGGTCGTGCCGATGGATGATATCATATCATTGTCCATCGTGATGGTTGACTGGCATCACGATGGAGAGCCACCATCGTGATGCCACATCCCCCACCCTGTCAGACACACGGTAATCCTAGTGGACGGAAAATTGACAACTGCGTCGGGCTTAAACTAGCAAAGACTCTTTACGCTGTGCTGCCCCTTAAGTGGAAGCTACTTTCCCCCTTACGTGCAACCTGTTTGTATGATACAGTCTCTCTCTCTTCCCACCCTGGTCATGGTATATGTCATTTTATTTTATATGGTTACAGAATACACAATACAGCAGTTTTTCTGTAAATTCAATTAAGAAGTGGTTTAAAATAACCATATTATACTTTAGCACATTTGATTTTTGTTTCTTTTATTTGGAACTTCTATACAAACATCTGCCACGTGAGAGAAAGAATTTTTAAAATGGAAGATTTATGTTCCTGAGAACAATAATTTGAAATCATTTACATGCAACTAATATCTGCCCAAAACTGCCCAAAAATATTTTCTTCTCATTTAACCCCAGGAGTTTTTCTTATAATGTACATTGCTTCTGTTATTATCTAGGCTTTTTACAGCACTTTGAATGATCAGTGGCGTTTTCTTTTGTGGCACACTGAATAGCACAAGTGTCTAAGCACTGATCAGTTAATGGCAATTAGCTGCCATGGTTGGACTCATCCTTCCATTTCACTGTAATGATCTTCCATTCTATTATAGTGTACTCATGTGCACCAGATTTCCTTTATCTTTCTTACTGCTATTACCTCTCAACTCTGGACAAGGCTGTGGTCCTGAACATCAGTCCACTTTCTAACCGACCACCCAGAATTGTAGCACTTGAAGACCCCTCCTGAATGCTGTCCCCTGTTAGCTGAACCTGTTAGTTCAACCATTGCATTTAATAGAGATTTTTGTGCCTGACGTTCCACATGACATAAATTCTAATGCAAAATTGATTCACAGAATCAGTTATTACCAATCAATACATTGCAGTGAGACCTTTGATTTAGATATTTTAAGACCTATCTGTTTTACGCTTTCTTGCTCCCACTCTTTGTTGCAAAATTTATATTATGTTGTAGGAGAAAGGCAAACAGTTGAGGTTCAGCCAGAGACAAACACACAACACCGACTCATGATGAGAACCAGCTTGCAGCCAGCTATGACCAGATGACAAGCAATTTATCACTGAAACATTCATATTCAGCCTTGCATCATCATTGCAGTCCATGTGATAAATGCGCTGTGGTCATCTGTGTGTCTGGCACTTGTATGGAATTTAGAGACTAAGTCGTAGTTGTTTGTTTTGAATGAAGTTGATGGTTTTTGGTTGGATGATGGTGTACATACTGTAAGCATTTTAATAAAAAAACAATGAAAAATAAAAGTAAGTACCACCTATGTATAACTACGGCTGTCACGTTAACGCATGTAATTATTCAAAAAAAAAAATTCATTATTTATTTAACACAAAGTAAGCCTTTTATCAAGTTTAACCCCAACCTTTTCCCATTATCACAACATGGATGGTTATGCTTTGTGTGATACATGTGGTCAGCAAACGCGTAAACGATGACAGAGGAGACAGTGCCGGCTCTGCTAAATGGCAACTTTCGCTATAAAAAGCTTCCAGATGGAAGTTTTGTTAAAACCAGTGGTTAATGATTAAAACTGAAGAATCTGTTTCTTTAAACTAGTTTGTCATGCATTTATTTATTTCAACACTGCACATTCACAAGTAAATCCTATATTAAAATTGTGTTTAATCTAGCGCTGGGACGATTCGTTGACATAGCCAACGTCATCGATTTACTGTACATAATAAATTTTTAATTAATTTGTTTTAGAGCCCGACTGATATATCGGGTCCATATTATCGGCCGATATTAGGCATTTGTTTTTAAATATTCATTCATCAGAATCATTTATAATGACAAATGATTCTGATAAATTAATATTTAAAAATTAATAACGGACTGTCAACCATGTTCTGAGCGTTGGCGCTGCTTAGTTTGTCCACCAGAGGGCACTCTACAATAACCCTTTTGGCAACAGTGATTTTTTTTTTGTTATTGTGTTTTTGTTCAAAGGACTTTAAGTTTCATATCTTAAGTTTGTATTTTTATGCATTTTATTTAGCAGAACTAGGGTATCCTTATTTAACCTACTACTGTTAAAAAAGCAAATACCATGTACTCTTTTGCATTTGTTTTGTTTACTTAAAGTTTTTATTTTGGTATATTGCTCCTGCATATTTTGTTGTTGGATAAATTAGCCTACTTCCTACTTCCTGCTTCAGGTTGCTCTACAAATTCATTTTACTTGAACAGTGCAGAGTTAAACCCTTTTAATAAATAGATTTTAACCTTATTGAAATTGGTTTTGTGTTAATTGTTAATTGAGCAATGTGAAAATAATCGGTAATTGAAAAATGTATCCTTAGTTTAATCAAAAAATGAATTGTTAGGTTAGTCGACTAATCGAAAAAAATAATGTATAGGTTATTCGTTTAAAAAAATAATTACTCGGGACAGCCAGGTTAATCATGATTAATCACAGCGCATGCCTGTGATTAACTTGATTACAATTTTTTTAATCGGTTGACAGCATTTCCGTGCTTTGCAGCTGAGTTTCAACTGACTTCTACAACCTTCAACTTGGACTCATAAAAGCTGGCTAACTGTCGTCCCTGTCAGCACAGCCTGAGAGGTGGATGAGACATGTCATCTCAACAAAATTTAAAATGTGTTTTGAGGCCCCTTAGCTGAGTGGCTGCCACTCTTTCTCATCGCCAGGCAGATATAATGCCCAACACTACTCCCGAGAGCAATGGGCCCACCCCAGCACATCAAGGGGTGTCTGTCTGTCTGTTTGTCTGTATGTATGAAGGGACCCAGGTGGGGGTTTTGTGGAGCTGGACCTTGAATTCCCTCCAAAGTGTTTCTATAGGTCAGCAGTTTGACTTCTCTGCTTCCTGTTGAAGGGATCGGAATAAGAATTATGTTTTCGGAATTTGTTATACAGCAACCAACACTATAATATACAGTGTGTGCCTTCACTGTATTCACTGTAGTAATGGTACTGTATATTCTCAACTGTAGCTCAACAGTATAATTTCATAGCTCAAATATATGAAATTTGTGAAATCTATGTATTTCTGAGAAACTTAAATGAAGGAACTGACTTTACTGAAAATAGATATGCAAGTAGGTGTGGCTGGAAAGACTCCTCTCTTCGAGGGAGCACTTCAAGAATCTTGAATTCTTCTCCCCTGCATTAACAATTTTAAATGGACATTATATTTTAGTAAAGTAAAAGAAATGCTGAAAAGAGCTGCAGCTGCAAACAGGACTAGTCTCAGGGAATATGCAGTGTAGTCAGCGAGTTTCAAGTTATAAAGGCCACCTTGTACACCTGTTTCAGTATGATTACTGAACTAGGTAGCTTTTACCCAAGCAGTTGAGCTTTTACCGCCTACCAAGAGCCTGGGTCTGACCGAGGTTTCTGCCTAAAAGGAAGTTTTTCCTCGCCACTGTCGCACTGTTGCTTGCTCTGGAGGACACTGTTGGGTCCTTGTGAATTCTGGAGTGTGGTCTAGACCTACTCTATCTGTAAAGTGTCTTGAGATAACTCTTGTTGTGAATTGATACTATAAATAAATTGAATTGAATTGAATTGAATTGATGATTGAATAAATTACATTTTCATTCATTCATTTTACGGAAAACATCACTGCACTGCCAGTTTACTGACTCTGATTTTTAGCAAATGGCAGTATTGTTGATCTGGACAGGGGCTTCCCGACAATTGAACATTTATTTCAATAGCTGAATATGAATGTACAAGAGCATGTTACCATCATCATTTATCAGTCAGACATAAACATTTCTCTAGAACCAATGTGTTAAAAGCAGACACATTTCCAACATTTTGTCACCGATATCAAAAGTTATTCTATTTTCTGGAAGAGAGCAATAGAGTGCGGGGGAAAAAAAGAACATCATTATAAAAAAGTGCCTTTCTCTCCTGCTGTTATTTCTACCTAGTCATATTTTGAACTGGATATAGGGGGGTATATTTCATATTGAATAGCTGATTAAGCTCATTCAATTTGCAGTGATCAAAAGTGTTACTGAAATGGAAGGATGAGCTGTAGGCTTAGGTGACTGTATGGATGCTGGGCTGGCAGCACCAATAAAGCCTGAGGGGCTCAAGTCTACCTGGAAGTGTCTGGGAGATGATGTGATTGTTGCTGATGATATTGGGGTAATGGATGTGTATAGCTTTCAGTCTACCAGCAGTCTTTCCTACTCCTCTGTCTGTAGCTGGGGATCTCATTTTGTAAACACCTCCAAAAAGGTAGTCTAAGAGACGGTGTCTCACTCTATCCATCTGAGTAAATAGCACTCCCACAATGCTTTGGGTGTATGTTTTTATAATGAGAGCTTCTTTTGCTGATCCCAGACCACCTTTTGGCATTTTTGCCACAGTTATTTTATGTTTGATAATAAATTACCCCAGTGCAGTTAATTTATATTCTTAGAGTAAACACGCCTCCAGACTGTATATAGCTGATGATCAATTGGTCAACAGTCTAGTAGTTTGCAAATGTACAGTATTCAAATGAATGAGACTGTGCAACAGCCTGAAGCTGAACTGGGGTAATGATTTATGTCTAGTGGCACATTGACTTCAGATAAGTACAGCCCATTTCTCACCTTTCCATAACATTACCTATAAAGATTGTGCTTCTTTTCTCCATGATGCACCAGTTTATAAATGTAGAATGGGTAGATGTACTGTGTTGTTTACCTGTATGCAGTAAAATGATAAAAATCACATTAACATTACAACTGCTAAATGACAGAGGGTGAATGACGTAATGCTATAACTTGTGTAGGGCTGAATCCAATTATTTATGTATTCATAATTAGCAATAACTTGAAAATACTGTTAACTGAAATTACTTTGACAGTTTTGATATTAAAGTAAATATTCAGCACTCTTGCACTGCACAATCCAAGGAAAATAATATCAAAGCCATAATTGGATCTAAATGTAATGTTGCACTTGCCTTCACAAAAGAGCAGCAGCTATTGATCATTTTACCAAGTAATCTGATAAGAAAATCTTTTGCTTTAATAAAGAGCAAAAGTGAATGTACAAAAGAAAAACATAAGACAGGTCAACTAAAATAAACAACTAACCCAATCAGCTAACCAGCTCTGTGTCACCCATAGTGTCACTGCAGCATGCTCATCAGCAGGCGGGGTTCCCAGGGTACCTACATCTTTACAGGTCTGGGCATTTATTCAAAGGCTGTGCTGCTGCACTTTTCACCTGTCCTTTGCTAGCACAGTCCAGTGGCTAATGCAGCAAAAAGCTTTTGTTGAAATGGTTCTGAAACTTAATTTTGTCATTTCTATATATTAATCATACTAAACTTAACTGGGCAACTGCATATAAGATAAGATAAGCCTTCATTTTCTCATATAGGAGAAGTTCATCTTGGGCATATGAGAGAAACAAATTGGCGACACATTGCACATGAACACACAATAAACATACATTTAACGTACATAGAAACAGAATCATACATAATCTCATCCAATTATTCAATACAAATCTAATAAACCTCACACCACACTCCCTACCTTTCCTCATCACAGAAGAACAGAAAAGAACCCACACATCCTCCCCCTCGCATTGCACTTAATTTTGATAATGATTGCACATTTCCTGTTAACTTATGCCAGTGTTTCCTACAGATTAGAAAGTAATTTGTGGCGGGGATGACATCATATGTTCATTTGCACATCAAATGAACATATGACATCATTACACAAAAATCACAGATTCAATACAGGAATTTATTTTACCTTTTAATTATTACTTAGGTGGCCTATCTTTGAAGTAAAAGAAATTCTACAAAGGGAGGAAAAAAGATCGATAAAGAATTCTTTTGGCTTGCCCAGGGCCAGGTCACAATTTTTTTTTTTTTGCAGGGTGGTAGGGGAAGACACATCCCTGATTGGCTCGCCCTGACATCCTTACCCTAACCATAACCAATCCCACTCCTCTTGCCTAAACCCAAACCAACAAACCCAACGAGAGCAGGTAACGAGTAGTAATGAATATTCATGAGTCTTCCCCTACCATCCTGCTACTCTGCTCCTCACAAAACAGATTCAGAGAGAGGTGACTGTTTTGGAGGCCACAAGAGAGAAATATCTTGCATGCTCGCTGGACAATACTAGCTAACAAAGTCACTAAGTTGGCAACACTGTTTTCATGGAGACAGACGCTGTGTGCATGGAGGGGAGGGGCTGTGTGTGTTTGTGTAGAGTGACAGAGAGACGGAGGAGAGCAGAGAAAGGAAATGTAGCTGAACGAATGCGTGTTTTAAATAGTAAAAAATGAAACGCAGTGTGTGACGGCCGGTGTTGATTGTGTGGCAGACCGCCACAAATTAGTCTATGTGTGGGAAATACTTCATGCTGTGGTAAATAACTTCTGTATTGCACAATGCCCAATTGCATAATAACATATCAAATGTAACATACCATATACAGCACTGTTTCCTTTAGGATTTGTTTATGCAGTGGGGGCAGGTCTGTTTTTCGTGCATTTTAAGTAGCCACGTTGGTTTGTTTTGGTCTTATAATACATCTATAGATGAGCCAGCTGAGAGGATGGTTAGTTAAGCCAGCAGTAAAGTTTACAAGAATTTGTCCAAATGTCAAGATTTGTGGCAAACTAAGAAACAGTTAGACTACAAAACAACAGATTTAGTTTTAGCTTGTTTGTTATTATTCACTATTTGGAGTAGAGTAGAGCTGTGTTTGTGTAAACAGCACGGTGGACGAGAGTGGACTGACAGTTCACCTTAAAGTTTATCACTTCCTACATGTGTATGCCTGTAGACAGGTGAGTGGGTATTGATAGTAGGGCTGTAACCTCCCAGTCGACTGGTCAATTTATTGGTCGATACGTTCTGGCTCGAACAAAATTCTGATTGGTCGATTTTTTGCCGTGTTATTTCATCAGGTGGAAGCATGGACCGTTACGGTCTATGGGTGGAAAGCACTAATTGCTAATGGGGGTGTTTTCAGAGCACCCCTGTTTCACAGGTAACAGGCTGTCTTCAGAACACCCCCCTTGTTTTCACCTTTTTTGGATTAGCCCAACCCACCGGAGACAGATTGAAGAAAGAACTAGAAAGCCTTCGTCTGATGGTTTGCTGAATATTTATTTAATTGTGAGCGTTTAATTTACAGTCAGTCCTCCTCTACCATGTCGAAGACATCGGCAGTGTGGCAGCATTTTACAAAAATAGATAACGGAAAAAAGTCAAATGCAAAGTTTGCAAGCAACAGTTTGCATATCGCAGGTGGACTACAAACATGGCGTATCACCTAAAAACGGTAAGCTAACTTTTCTAGGTTGCCCTGTCTGTTTTGAGTAGGCTATATGAACATATCAGAATTGGCATATTTCATAGTCTAATAATCGTTTTATAACTACCGGCGCACCCACCCGCAACAACGGTAGCATTCCCCAGACACACCCACACCACACTGGATGTTAAGCCTCTACCATCCAAATGCTAAAATAATATCACAGAAGGAATTGTTGACATGTCTCAGGATATGAGGCATTGAAAATCTTTTAGATAACAGGAGCCTATGATTATGATTTAGCCTTTGATCTGTAACCATCCTAACAACACACTACCTGTGTCAAAAAGTCACATTGTGAGATTGATAACAGTTAGCTAACCCGCCTGTTTATGTTTTATTGAGATGTTATTGTGTTTTGAGATGTGAGAGTGACACTGAGAGGAGAAGAGGGAGTTGAGAGCTGGGACTGTGAAAACCTGTTATTTAATTGAGTGGTGATATAGAGCGTACAGTGTTGGTCTGAAGAGCTGCTGACCTTCACCAGAGAGATCAGTCATCAGGTGAAACTTCTCAGCCCAAATGGGAAAAGGAGCGCTGTCCATATCTGTCCATGTACCACTCCCCTCTACCCCACTAATGGAGACTGGAGTAGCAATAAATTGATATCTTCTTATAACAGTTTCATAATGCACTTCAATTGTAGCACAGCTTGTGCATTGTGATTGTAAACAAACATTGTTCATACTGTAATGGATTTTATTAATGTACAAATAATCTTTGTTAATATCTGCTAATATCTTCTTTGGTTGCCTTGGTTCCCCTGAACTATGTTTTCTTGGGATTTTATCCTGTAGGCGTGGGGGAATAACTTGTTGTTGTTAAACCCTTTTGTTCACTAACACAGCTAATTCATATGAATGTAATGCATGTAGCTTATATTATGCAGTGTTTTTCTTAATCACGTTAAAGCAAATTAATAATAAAAAGCATAATATCATGCACCTTTACCATTGTGGTATAATCAATCATACTAATCCTATTACCCATTATTTAGCATTATGGTGGAGTGTAATTCCAATCTCATGCTCTGTCATAAGACTTTGTTTCAGTTTACACATTTGTCTACATATATGTGTGCTATAAAGGATTAAAGATATTTATCATATTTCCTGCTGACCTACTGATGTAAAGACATGAATATTTTAGGTACTTTAAATGTTTTGAATGTAAAAACTATATTTGAAAATACACAATGTGTCTGATATAACCTTGGCATAGTTGGAGGCTGCACAAAACAGTAAAAGTATTAAGTTACAATTTTGTCCGAAACAGAATAATATGCCTTGAAAGACCACAGTGCTATAGGTCCTGCGCTACTTTCACACAGGTGTTTTAACATACTTTGGCAAATTAGATCTCTACTCAGTACTGTATGGGAGGAACAAACTGTTTAATTGTAATGTCTCTTACTCTCCTTTGAACTTTGTTGCAGCTGCAAGGGACATCATAGTCAGGTGACGTCATGCAATCCCCCCGTAGCTCCTGCCCACCTCCAACTTGAGACTACGTTTACCCATGGGCAGCTATTTTCATAAATGGACATTTCAACCTCTCCAGTTTCAAAAATAACATTGTGCACAGCTGTCAATTTTCAGGAAAGTGTTCATTTACACATACACGTGTATATATATGCCGTCAATGCCATCAAGAGCATGCCAAACCTGTAGGTGTCAAAGTAACGAGAAGCTCAAGTCCACGTTAGCCAATCAGAATCCTGAAAATAATTCAATTCAATTTTATTTATAGTATCAATTCATGACAAGAGTCATCTCAATACACTTTAAAGATAATCATTTACAAGGACCCAACAATTCTATTAATTCCCCCAAATAGCAACAACAGCAACGAATCACTTCCTTTCTCTTCTCTTCCTCACTTCCTCGGCTGCTTAAACCGCCGTTTGTCTCAGTTTTACATTCAAACGAAGATTTAAAAAATCTCCACTCTGGCCAGAGTTTTTAGAAAGACTTGTTTTTAGAGGAGAATTCTCTGTTGGAGTGTAAACAAAGGGCACAACCAAAGGGAAATGTCTCTGTTTGTCCAAAATAACCATGTACATCTAAACAAGGCCCGAGTAGAGAACACCTGTGTGGGTCTTTATTGGTTACAGGATAAGTCATAGTCAGACAAATGTAATGTGTTCGAAATAATCTCAATGAAAACAGCAAACCCCTGGATCTGGAAGCAAAAAAAATCTGTGAAGACCAGGCTCTGTCTGCCCCATATTGATATTAATATCATATAATATGTGACTTTTCTGCCTATGATTCAAGAGTATGATCCCATCAATAAGTTTTTACCATTTTCAGTTCGCTGTTAAGGGAAATATACATTTCGTGTAAAGAAGGGCCAAGGGATGGATTAGTGTGGAGACAAAAGAAAAGCTCAGCATGCAGTTTGGGTGAGTCTAAGAGATGGAGGAAAACCTCAGGCTGGAGACACGCTGCCACCAGAATATCATATAAGCATGACACTGTTGCTTTTTTTAGCACTTGCTTTCCAGTTTGCAATGCTCTATTAGACAAAATGTCCATCTGCCAATATATTCACAATGCACTATGGAGGTTGTTAACATGCCCTTGGCAAAAGGGTTTAGCTCTGTGGGGCAAGCATCTCCATAAATCGCGGCAGAGGCAGTTTTATTACAGGTTGTAAATAGAAGCTCCTGCCATATTTTATGACAGCCATCACTAACTCATTCTGATTCTTATTACCTCTCTGTTCTTTGACTTGAGAGACCATTCATAGACACATTCTATGCCCAAGTGTATGCGGTATAAAGGATTGATTGTAAAGGAATTTATTCCTGATGTAATTGCATCTTCAGCCTGCGCCACACTTCACACTTCAATTGCTGTTTTCATGTACATTATAACAAGCCCAGCCTGTTTCCGAATGGTTACATTTCAAATTTACATATGGATGCCTGGCAATTTGATTGAAGAGCTATTTAGTACAGTATGTTACACAATACATTTTTGATTAGATCATCAATATTGAATTGAGGAAGCACCTACATTTTCTTTTTACAAATACAGTAATTGTTGAATTCTAAATGGTTTATTAGGAAATTATATACCAATTAATTGTACTCTATAGCAATAGTTGTTTATGTACATTTGTAATTAAGAAATGGCATGACCTTTAATCAAAACCAAATTGCCTTATATTTCTTGATGGACATTGCTTTACTAGCCATTATGATTTCCACTTTTCACAGGGATCAGTTATCTGACGGACAAGCTAGGCACATATGTAAATAGCAATCATATTTACTAATCGTTTTCTACAAACTCTGCCCTTTTCTAGGCTGGCTGGTTTACTTTTTGAATTGGCTGACAGAGCTGTAATCTGCTTATGATCTTTAGCATTTTGTTGCCAGTAGCCATACTGAGAGTAGTGCTCTATTCAAGTAAGTTGCTTTGTCAACTATAATATGTACATTTTGAATGAAAATTAGAATAAAAACAAACAGACTGCCATGGACGTCCTAGCTGATATGTTTACTATGCCCATATTGGTGAAAATGTAGGGGGAAAAACATTCAGCTGCTTACAAAAGAAAGGTTCCACCACTGATTATTTGCTTGAAACTTGATGGGCTCTGATTAAAATTATAATTACTAAGTTAATCATTACCCAGAGGTTAGCATTGCAAGAGAAATGATCATTTCACTGCTGCAGAACAGTCATTTCAAGAGAGACAAACAACCAAATCTATTCCATTATAGACTTCCAAACTACACCTCTGTCCTGTGCTGGGACACACATGGGCGGAGTGAATGGGGATGGATGGTTGGGTTAGGAATGCCGGGAGCGAGTAGATTATCCAGTATCTGGGCAGGCAGATGCGCAGAGGAGAAAACGACTACACAAAGAGCCAGATCTCCATCAGGGGATCAATTCATGGTGCTCGCTCTGTCACGTCCTGTGAAAAAGCAAATTTCATGGTGTGTTTTCAAGAGGCCAGTGCCGGAAAAACATCAAGAAGACATTTTCTCTGTCTCTCCTCTATCTACTCCTCTTTTTTCCTCTACTCTTTAGCTTTTCCTACTCTACACTTACTTACTCTCCATTTCTGGGTTCAGTTGTAAGATGTGCTAATGTGCTCTGTCTTTTCTCGCACACGTGCACTTTTAAGAGACACATGAATGCACGCATGCTGTAACCTATATTTGCTGAGTATGGTAAATGCCTATGTGTAAATTTTTTAAGAGGTTTAGCCAGCGAGAGCTGGAGCGAGCATTGCTGTTGGCTGAGTTTCTCAGCCTGGGGCCCCTTGCCTCGCTCCCCCCATTTCGCCCAGTAGAGCTTCATCCTTATCGCTGTCCTGCACTCCATCACTGCTGAAGCTGGGCTCCTCTCCTGCTTGACCACATTTATCCAGGGGCCTCTTGTCTGGGGGTGATAAGCTGTCAGACTTACCAGTATGGTTGTAGGGGCTCCCCTTTACCCCACTCCTTCCACAGTAGTAGTGACAATTTTGGTGACAAAACCCTACTTAACAATACTTCTGTGCATTTTTGCATTTATTTCTATATATCTGTCTTGACTATCACACACTGCACAGGTTCCCCTCTTCTTCCCCCTTCTGTTTTTTAGTACTGAATAAAGAGCCAAAATAATATTTTGAAGCCAAAACAGCTTTGAATGGTTAATGTAATGGGCTCAAAGGGACCTTAGACAAAGACACTGTGAATTTTAATTTGAGCTACACTTCACCAGATTTGTCTGTGTGAACTAATTTTACACAAGAGGCAGCAGACAGTCTGTCTTTTTTATCCACTGATGACACACGCAAGTTTGTTTTTGGACTTTGCATTCAGAACTTTTCCCCACATAGTTAGTATAACTACTACAGAGTCATGTGTTATTGTGTCATTTAGCTGCTTATGAAAAGGAGTAGGATGCACGCTAGCTTTAAGATTAGCCTTGGTTTGGTAAACGTAAAATAATTCTCGCAACTCTTTGATGTTGCAGTTCAATGAATTTAGTGTGGGAATAAGAGTTTTATCTTCAAAGGGGTAAACGAATACTGTGCAGCAATTGCAACATTACTACTGCCATTATAGAAGCACATGTTGTTTTCAAGGTCCTTGCTCTACACCTGTGGCTTGTAAAGGAGCACAGCCATGTGACCAAGCTGTCACTGTAGACCACAAGCTTGTCCTCCACTAACTGCTTGTATCTAAGCTATTTGGTGTTTAGCCTTGCCAGCATCATTTAAATTTGGAGCCCAAGGTACCACGCCAGGCTCTTTATATTAAAACTGTTTAACTCAAAAAGCTCCAGGCCACTAATGAAAAGACTACTACTTACTGTAGATGTGTAGACCTGCAACAAGATATTTTGTTGCATTAGGGTTGCAATCTACCTTGTTTAGACTTTCATATTTTTTCTTCAGAATTATGTACTTTAGCTATAGCCCAGAGAAAAGCAAACATTGTGCTTGTTTATCTGTCATTGGAAATGTGTATTTCCAACAGATACTTCTGCTGGTGTCTTAGAGAAAATACACATCTTATTCCTCATGTGCAGAAAGCTTAATTATAGTTCCTGGTGTTGTTTCAGGTTGTTATGAAAAGCGTAAAGGAAGAAGAGAATGGGTGGTGGTAGGGGGTGGAGCAGGTAAGAAACGAGTGAAGATTATGTGCAGATTCAACAAATTAATTTGCAGTCTATAAAAATGATTCCTCAGAAGCTGTAATTAGGACATTAAAGCCATGGTGTGTGCATGAGACAGCCTGTTCATACTCCCCGCTTGTGAAGTACCTGTTTTATGAACTTGGGTGCACAACGACCTTGCAGCTTAATCAGAGAAATGTGACTGCTATCTTGATAAACAGTGTGCCTCACATCCAAAAACAGGCTCTTACAAAATCATGGCATGTTTTTTTTAAATTTAACACATGTACTGTATGTTGACTTTGGTATATTGGAGACGTTGAGCTTTTCCACAGTTATTTTGCAATTTTCTTGCAGTGGCTGCTGACAGACCAACAGTTTCCATTGCAGCGCTTCCACAGATGCTAACTTGGAGCAGTGACTGCAATGACCTAGACAGCTACAGTAGTTACAGTAGTTCATCTTATAAGTTTGATGATAGGATAGTTCTTTTCTCTGTGGAGTGTAGAGCTGATATGGTTAGTACAGGGCTCCAGAGTGCGACATACAACAAAAAAATGTCTTTAATTTGACTACAACATTTTCATTTAACCTTAAACTTTGAAAACATACCTTTAATTCCAAATAAAGAAAGCAATTGATTGTTTTTTGTGAAGAAAAATGCTGCAGTGCATTGGCCGTGACACCTGTACCACATCATCAGTGGAGGTAACTACATTATTATTGCAATTATTGCAAAGAGTGCGGCCAAAGCATGGCTGAGAACGGTGCTTTTGGTGTCAAATCAAGTTAAAGTTCCAAATTAAAAAGTGCAAATTCTCCAATAAATACTGTCTGTGCCTTGACAGTTGCGTGGCACCCCTCCCTGCAGCATTTCAGTTCCAGGCAGCGTCAAACCGAAGCATTGAGGAGTCAAAGATAAAAATAAAATGTAACAAAGCTTGTAATATAGCCAAAGAAAAGCTACCTTTTACTAATTTTAAGTCCCACACTTTTTAAGTATATTTTTTAAACAATTAATGTCAGACCCGGCTGGCAGAAACAACCCAAACGCAGACAAGGAGTGAACCAACGAGAGTTTATTGACAATAGTCCGTGAACCAGATGTCCAAACAAGGTGTAGCGGGGGAAATGCTGTGGCGGCAGGGGAGTGAAGATGAATCCGGAGGTGTAGAGTGATGATGGTCCGTAGGAGGATTTCTATGATGAGAGAGAGAGATGTTACCAAACACGAAGCAAAAGACAAACTAGCAAAAGTCAGATGAGGCGCCAAACACATACGAGGAAGACTAATGATCCGACAGGGACTGGATGTCAGGTCACGGTATAAGAGCTGGTGGTGATGATGATGAGACACAGGTGGGTGCAGGTAATTAGGCTGAGCCGAAACAGGTGATAGTGTGGATGAATGAAGGAGACCACGCCTCCCCAGGTTGCTTGGCAACAGGAACCGTGACGTAACATAGAACACAGACATACAGACAGCAAACAGAATCCGGGCGGGGGTACCTGACAATTAAGGTTATTGCTACTTCTTGTTTGAGCTGTGATTTAAGAAAAGAAAATATTTATCTGCTTTATTTCTGTTTACAACAATTTACATAATGTATTTTTGTGAAATTACTAATGTGTATGGGAACTGACAAAAACAACGCTTAAAATTAGAGTTGTGACAAGACCTCGCCCCACGATATCTTGCGATATTGAAACGTGACAATATTTCTCATCAAGTACCTGAGAGCACTTAAGCGTGAGCTTCATTAAATCACAGTGAGTCATGGCAATGCTGGTAAAGTGGTCGCAATCATGGTTACAATTCTTAAAACTTCATGCAGACAGCGTTTGCTGCAATGTAACATAATGGCAAGATTGCGGTGCAGTTAACTTGGCCTGTCTGTCCGAGACAGACAGGCACAACAGTGTCCAATATGCCCTGGTGACAGACTGAGGTTGTAAGGCAAGGCAAGGCAACTTTATTTCTATTACACATTCAACAACAAGGTAATTCAAAGTGCTTTACATAAAACATTAAAAGAGCAATTAAAAATGGTCATGAAAATGATCAATGCTGTTTGTATTTTTAGACGGTGTATCATCTCCATGACAACACCTTGTTGCACTTCTGTTCTAACTTCCAACTTTTAGGCTTTTCTTGTAGCTGGATATATCATTTGTTGTGTCTAAATATGAATGTGGACAATGTTAGTGATAGTGAGATGCTTGCTACAGTTACACTTCTAGTGATGAATTGGCAAAAACACGTTTTATTTCTTTGATTCAGAGCTTTGTTCTAACACCGTTGGGCACTCTCTCTCTTCTGTCTCTCTCTATCTGGCTTGACCACACAGTGGGGCTTGAAAGTTTGGGCAAATGTTTTATGTGCATAAAGAAGCCAAGAAAAGATGGAAAATCTCCAAAAGGCATCAAATGACAGATTAGACATTCCTATAATATGTCACAAAAAGTTAGATTTTATTTCCATAATTTACACTTTCAAAATAACAAAACAAAAACATGGCGTCTGCTAAAGTTTGGGCACCCTGCAGAGTTTATAGCATGCACCGCCCCCTTTGGAAAGCTGAGACCTGACAGTGTCATGGATTGTTCTCAATCACTGCTGGAAAGACCAGGTGATGTCAATCTTAAGGTTTTAAATGCCCATACTCATCTGACCTTGCCCCAACAATCAGCACCATGGGTTCTTCTAAGCAGTTGACGCTCACAAAGCAGGAGAAGGCTATAAAAAGATAGCAAAGCTTTTTCAGATGCCAATATCCTCCGTTCGGCATGTAATTAAGAAATGGCATTCATCAGGAACAGTGGAAGTTAAAGCAAGATCTGGAAGACCAAGAGAAATATCAGACAGAACAGAACAGCTTGCAGGATTGTGAGAAAAGCAAGTCAAAACCCACGTTTGACTGCACGATCCATCCAGAAAGACCTGGCAGACACTGGAGTTGTGCTACACCATTCCACTATAAAGAGATACCCGTACAAACATGGTCTTCATGGAAGATTCATCAGAAGAAAACCTCTTCTACATCCTCACCACAAAAATATGCGTTTGAAGTTTGCAAAGAAACATATCGACAAGCCTGATGCATTGTGGAAACAAGTTCTGTGGACCTATGAGGTTAAAATAGAACTTTTTGGCCCGAATGAGCAAAAGAAGAAAGGGCACAGAATTTAATGAAAAGAACCTCTGTTAAGCATGGGGGGATCAATCATGCTTTGGGGTTGTATTGCAGCCAGTGACACAGGGAACATTTCACGAATAGAAGGAAAAATGGATTCAATAAAATTTCAAGAAATTTTGGACACTAACTTGATGATCTGTGAAAAAGCTGAAGTTAAAGAGAGGATGGCTTCTACAAACGGATAATGATCCTAAACATACCTCAAAATCCACAGTGGATTACATCAAGAGGCGTAAACTGAAGGTTTTGCCATGGCCTTCACAATCTCCTGACCTCAACATAATTGAAAATCTATGGATAGACCTTAAAAGAGCAGTGCGTAACAGACAGCTGAGAAATCTTAAAGAACTGGAAGACTTTTGGAAAGAAGAATGGGCGAAGATACCTCAAACAAGAACTGAAAGACTCTTGGCTGGCTACAAGAAGCGTTTCCAAGCTGTGATACTTGCCAAAGGGGGCAGTACAAGGTATTAACTGTACAGGGTCCCCAAACTTTTGCAGACGCCATTTTTTTTGTTTTCTGTTATTTTGAAAGTGTAAATGATGGAAATAAAATCTAACTTTTTGTGACATATTATACGAATGTCTAATCTGTCATTTGATTCCTTTTTGGAAATTTTTCCATCTTTTCTTGGCTTCTTTATGCACACTAATAAAAACATTTCCCTGGGGTGCCCAAACTTTCGAGCCCCACTGTATAACATAACCCTGCATTTGGCCAGTTGTTGAGGCTCCATCTAAAAATCTGCCATTTTAACCAGCTGTTTGTAACCTTAAAATAAAATTATGGATCATTTCATTTCTGTAGTTTATAGCTGACTTCTCTATTGGCTGTTGAAACAGGTGACGCCCTTACGTTCTAAAACCAGCTTCTGCAACTGAAACAACTGAGTCGCAGTGCGACCATCAGCTGGCTTGAGTCCAGCTGAGACTTTATCGAGACGATCGCCGTGTCTCTCCATGTTTCAGGCCCTGGCACTATGTAGATGTGAGGGACGGTGACTCGCTTCATTTAGGAGGCCAACACACATTTGACTCGTTTCGTGTTGTTGGAAACATTGTGGAGAGAAGGAGTTGTTGGTGTATTTATGTTGATACACCCATAGCTGTTATTGTGGGTGTATTAACATAAAAATTCTAGACCCCAAATATAAGACAATCCCATCAGGCTGACAATCCTTTTTCAGACGTATTTTGAGAAAAAAAAAGTCTTATATTCAGACCAATACGGTAATAAATATTTGTGGAAGTTTAAAATACATTTCTCCACAATGATTTGTTGACTTTCTCAACCGTGAGCTGTCAAAGCAGGGGGGGGTGATGGGTTAAGAGGCAAACACCCTACAATTTACCCACCAGAGTGCTCCTTTCTGATCTCCTACTCTCTTTCTCTCCATGCTCCATTGCCCCCAGCCAAGCCTAGTCCCTCACTTCGGCAAGGGAGATGCAATCTCCACGCAAATCCCATCCTGATAAAAAAACACCTCTACAAATATGGATCTTGCTTGTCCTTTGCCCCCTTTGCTCACCTGTTATTGTTACTTTTGTTTTCTTTGTTTGTTGGTTTACACTACAAGACAGCCTTAGTTCTACGCACCCCTGAGAATTCTTTCTAGTGTGCAGAAGGTGGCTTGAGCTACCACCTCTTGTCTCTTCCACAATGTGAATCTTTAAGAAAACGGCAGAGCACAGAGGAATGAATTCCCTTTGAAACCCAGAGTGAGGAAGGCAGGAAATAATTTAGCAGTAGCTCCAGCATTGGCATCAACAGCGGTGGCAGCAGTGAGCGTGAGAGAGACGAGAGAGAGAGAGAGAGCGAGAGAGAGGGAGTGTGTGTGAGTGTGTGTGAGTGTGTGTTCCTATGCACTGTGCCGAGCGTAGCTGAGCCGTGCCGTCGCGTGGCAAGCTGTGTGTTCCTGTTTGGTTCCCGTGCGCTCTAGTGAGGCAGAGCTTAGAGAAAGGGAGAGATGTGGTTTCACTCGGCGCTTCAGCATCATTGAAGATCAGCACCCAGCCGGGGCATCACAGAGCAGCATGGTAGGACTAGAGACCCACTGCTGACACCAGCGTGACTGATGATGACAGCCCACGCGTGGGTTACCATGCGCCACAGCCGCGCCGCTCTAGGAGAAAACTCAGCCATGTGAAAGTGACTCGGCTGCCAGCAACTCTTGGACATGTTTTTCAGGGCTAAGTCTGGATTTCTTTCTGTGTTTGAACTTATTTTTTTTCTCTTGGTGCTGTCTGGTAGTCCCGAACTCACCTATCAGGCAAGGACTAAAGGCAGATGGAACAAGGGGGGTAAGTGATGCACAATCTGCGTTTGTGGTGTTTATTCATTTGTACATTTCGGTTTGAGATTTCGAGCTGCTCTGCACTGTATGAGTATTCTTTTAAATGAATGGAATATTTGATGGAGATTTTCAGGTGGTTTCGGGTGGGACAGTTCAAATTTTGTATGGCACATACTCCTTATCTTTAAACACTTTTTGAATTGGATGTGTTGTGCCACCATCCGATTTATGTAAAAGTCTAGACATATACTGTACATAATGCTCTTCCTCTGGTATAGTTTTGTCTTAACATTTATGACTCACTGTGGCAGCTGAGGTGTGTTCAAAGGAAGTTGACCTGCTTCTTTCGCGTAGGAGAAAGTGATGACCACTTATGCCCACTGAATGGTTTTGTCTAACTTTTCAGTGGTAGCTAGCTAGTGTATAGATGTCCAAAAATAAACACTAAAGTTTTTTTTTACGTTTTTCATAGTTTTGGGTTTTTACTTTTACTGTTATGTCGCTATCTTTCAGTGTTTTTGAAACCCCTCCACCCTTTTAGCACATAATAATTTCACACACACACACACACATACACTGCTCTCTTGGTGTGGCGGAGTGTGTTAAGCGAGATCATTACTTTGTGCACCCTGAAATGTTTGGTTGGCAGGACATGCCAGCAGTGTCTCAGAACTGTCCTATTTGGTTTATTGACTTAGATCAACAGTTTTAAGGAGAGGTGTTAATAATTCATCTCAGCCTCTCCATGGGAGCGGTCCTCTCGCCTCTCTTGTAGCATTTAATCCCCTTTGTCGGATTAAAGGAACCTCTAATCTTAGTGCTAGTTCTCGGTGAGAAGGCTGAATTGATGCTCCCTGCAGCCCATCGGTATTGTTAGCACTCGGGGCTCACGCTCAGAGGGACATGTGTGTCTTCAAAGAGGCAGTGTCACCACTGTGATCTATTTAATGATTCCTTGCCACTTTGCTTTTGCTCTTGTTCTGCTCTCTTCTACTTTACATTTGTGCAAATAAATCTTTTTTGCACCTCCCTTGTACCGTGGCCACGCACTTCTCACTGACATGTATTGTTACCACTCAGAAGTTCTGACTAAATGACTGAACCAGGCTTTCAGATTTACGTTACATTCTCTTCACTATTAGATAATGAAAGAATTTCTTTTTTGATGACCAGTTTGTCTCGTGCTTTAATCAGTTCATATGTGCATAGAGTGTTAAAATAGGTAATACAAATTCAGGATCATTTCATTTCATTAAGCAGATTATTTTCTGTCAATGTAAAAACATATGCTAGAAGGAAAACGAGGGAGAGAATAAAGTTTATTTTTGCCAGAACTTTTAAAAACAAGATGCATTTTTTTAATCACTTTAAATAATAGTTAAATGTGTTCAAGGTTGGACTTTGATGTGTTTGGTGCCAATATTATTCAGCAATCTGTAAACCAAGGGTAAAAGCAGATACAGTATGAAATCCCAGCTATCCCTGGCCTCTGGTTAAATGGAGGGCTGTGACCTCCCTCACTGTAATTGGGCCATAGACTCCATTCCTATCTGTGCACAGTTGAACAAGTCATTCCACAACCATACTCTGAATTGTGACCTTGCTCATTTAATTATAGTTTTGTGACACATTTTAGAAAGACTGATATTTTCCATAATTAAGATAAGGTCTGTGCAGGGTTGACAAACGTTTATGGATTACCTGTCATTACCTACAGAAAATACTAGGTGGGAATAGAAATTAAACATTACATTTGTGTGCCAGCATAGTATTCATGAATTTCTCTCACCAACGGTAATTTTTATTGACTGTAAATTGCCATTCATTATCACATTTAACGCCATGATTTTTATGCTTGTGTCATTTGCCGCTGCACAGTGTTTGCAAAATTACTAATTTTTTCCCTGCTGTTACATTAGCAAATATATGGCTAAGCTTTATGTTCTACATTTACAGTATTTATGTGACCTGTGTACTTAAAGACCACTAATACATGGTTGTGTGACAAATCTTTGACTTATTTTTATTAACGTACAATTAAGTATTTTAAACTGTACAATATGGAGGAAGTCACCTTGTAGTCAAATATCTGCATTATGCAATGGATTTATTGGTTTTCTGATCTTAGACAAACACTCATCTTCGAGACACAGACTTACACGCACACACTCTAAAAATGCACCAGTAAGGTTCAATAACATAAAAAAAAGACAAAAGGTGTACATTTCCAAAATGATCACGGAGATGTTTCTAATCTCTAAGCATGCTACAGTGTGTCACACTATGGGATAATGTGAGAACAACAAACAGTGTTTCCTCTATGTTGCCCTGCCGCTGTCCGGAGGATAACTAGCCAGTTTAAATTGCGTCTGTGCGTCCTTGAGAACTGTAAGTTATATAACTTATGTTGTCAGTTCTTTTAAACCTGTTATTGTATTAGTCAATAGATCTTAATTTAAAATAAGTTAGCTGGTGATTTTCGTTGTTTGTATTCCTAACCCACTAGCTAAATTGCACGTGGCTGTTGATTCAATATAATAGCGATTGTTGAACGCCCTTGCTCACGTTTGTAATTTAGGTGCATTTTAAGTGTTGTTTGGACAGACCTGCTCCCACTGCTAAAAAAATCCTAAAGAAAACACAGCATTTCCAAACAAAATGGGAAATAAATAACATTTTAAACGGTTGTATTTATTAGTTCCTTGTGTGTTCATGATTCAGTGTGACCAACTGTTTCACTTTGACATTCAGCCATCCTTGCACAGCCTGATGTACGCTGACTGTGGGTAGTCAGTGGATTAACACTAGTTGTACCAGCTGTGGTATGGTGAAGGTTGCAACAGCACATTATTTATTGCAATCTTATCTCTAGAGAGTGGAACACTAGTTCTGAAGGTCTTGACGTTCAGAAACAACCCATTTACTTACTTCCTGTGCATGATGTCTAACATTGTCCAGAATCCAGAAAATAACTGTTCCTTTATATTCTTATACCACCCTGCAGAGAGAGCCTCCTTAACTAATATCACACATGCACCTAGATAAGGGGCAGCAGGGATTGAAGTGAGCCTGGCAATAGGGCGGAAATCCAATTGGATGTATTATGATCCCACCAAACTACAATAAATGGTAATGTGAAGACCGTACCAGGTGGAGGGAAGCATGGCTGTGTTTGCACAGAGCTCTGAAGACAAACAATATGTGGACTAGCCCAGGTTTAGAAACAGGGTCATTTTTCTTAATGTTCTCAACAAATGATTTACTAAGCAGAAACCTGCAGAGGCAATCATTGAAAGACTAATGGTAAAAAGAAGTGACCAACAACTATTACAGAATTACCGCTCACTTTCCTCTCTCCTATAGCTGAGTGTATCTGACCATCTGGGATGGGAGGGAGAGAGTATCCGATTCATGGACCAGGAGAGTAGAGCAGGAATTAATATTAACACATCCTACTTACACAGGAATAGAGTAGTCTACTACACATCAACAGCCCAAATTACTTACTTCATCACTGTGTTTGCAGATGACTCAAAAACAATTAGTGAGTGCTATTCTGGGCTGCACTGACTACGAGAAATAATAAAGCAACCATTTACAGTGAACAAAAAATGTTCCTTAACATTAACTTTACAGCATATATTCAGGTTGCCTTCATTTCTAATTGAATTTGCAACTATTATTCTAAATTATTTAAATAATTGAAATCACTATTTAATGATCAACTTATTGTTTAAATATTGACCACCCTAATTTTGATAGACTTATATTTTAAAGGATTTAAAGGACTTTGCCAAGCCAAGTTTATTTGGAAGTGACAAAAAGGTGAGCAGTAAAAAAGTTATCCAAACTGTCTGTAAGTATCCATGACAGTTTACAGACCAGCTTTCTGGTTCACTTTTGACCTAGATAGTTGTTCATACACACTGTTTTTCTATGTAGTGAGAGACTATTTCTTAACTTCCATATGTGCTAACTTTCACCTTTACCTTTTTAATAAAGTAGTAGATAATAATATGCCTAAACTGTTGTCTTGCTGCCTGCTCGTGATTGTTACTCAGTTTGACTTGTTTAGTGATGTTGCAGCATTTACAGAGCTACTTAGAAAAATACAGTTTAAATAAACTGGAATTATTCTGTAAAGCTTAATTTTCTGCTGGTATGTCCAATGCAAAATAATTGATGTTTTTACCTAATTTGATCAGTACTTTAGCAGCTTTTTTTTAGCCCCATTAGGTCAGCGCTGGCGCCTGCGACAGAAAAACATGTACCTCATATGTCTTGTTCGATATATCCAGATCAATGGTGTAGAGACTTACTTTTTTGTTTTTTTAGAAGCAGAGGAAAGCAGTGTTTCATCGAGGTCCTGACAATTGTAGCCCATCCCAAAGCTTTTTTTTTAAATAATCATGGAAACACAGTGTCATTACAGTGTCTTTGTGTAACCCTCTCACCAAAGGCTCATAATATGAAAACACTTTATGCAGCCATCACAAGGTTACACTTGTGTACTACATGCTTGGTCAAATGGTGAAAGAGACATCTCAGTGTATAATAAATCTGTCTAGGGTAAGATATGACTCTCGTTATGACTTTAGCAATAAATGAGAGGCCAGGAGAACAACCCTGGTTTAATAACCTCAAATAAGATTGACTTAATACTCCAATATTAACACATTCAATTTTTTACACCAACACAATATCTCTTTTTTGATTTTGTATTCAATGAACGCAGACTTTGGTTCACTTTAGTACAGAGACATACCTAATATGAAAATAAAATAGTAAACAGAAAAGACCTGGGCCGTTTAGTCTTTACTATTTTAACCTGAGTGCACTCTTGGGTTTAGTTCGTTCTTTTAGCAAGCTTGCATTAAGTTTCGTTTAGCTTAAAGTTGGAGCTCATGAAGAGAAGAAAAGAAAAGCGAGGCCAACAATAGGCCTACCTCCAATCATGTGTGCAGAATGAGAACAGTTCCTACCGCGTCCTCCTCTCAGACCCGTTTTAGTCCGCACAGAAGCGATGAGTAGCAGGCCGCCTTTGACTCACAGCAAACCCTTTGTAGCAACACCTCCGCTGGCGTCGACCTCGAAACCTCTTCCATGTTCCGCTCCGGTCCGTGTGTACAGGCAAAGAATGCTGCAGCCTCCGCTCCGGTCCGTGTGTACAGGCAAAGAATGCTGCAGCCTCCGCTCCGGTCCGTGTGTACAGGCAAAGAATGCTGCAGCCTCATTCCAGAAAATCAAACAGGCAAAGAATGCTGCAGCCTCCGCTCCGTCCGTGTGTGCAGGCAAAGAATGCTGCAGCCTCCGCCCGGTCCGTGTGTGAAATTGTCGACTCTCCAGCGCTGGCGGGTTCTTTTTCCTCGCTAAACTAGCTTTTTTTTTTAGCTAACGGCTTAAGTCCAACAAGACCACACTTGACCGGCAGTAAACAATGCCCGACTAACAGAAGCGCAGCGTAATAAGGAAAATAGTTCACAGTCCCATGTATTTAAAATACACGTTTACAAGTTAGGCTATATCGTTGGACTCCCACTCTCTGCTTGACTTTTTTTTCTCTCTCTCTACCCCTCGTGTCGTTTTTTTTTTTCCCCTTCTTCTTCTTCTTCTTCTGATTCCCCCCAGGCCAACCGGAAATCAAAACTCTCACAGGTCATCAAGTAAACAATTATTATGTTTTTTTCCCTCTGTACTAAACAAACCTTGAAACGTCATTAACATATTATTAACTGCAAATAACTGCACAGAATGATAACACCTATTTGTTTCAATAAATGTAATGCACTTGACATGAACCAAATAAAAGTTGTGCATCTTATTAATAACTCACATATTCAAAATGAGAAACAAATACAAAATAACTGATGTTATCAGGTTATTACATTTGTAACATGAATAAGTGATTTTGAATTCAGAAATCAACTTGCTCATATGTATCGTTTGCTTCGTGACCTTTGGACCGATCATCTCGCCGTTGCACTAGCCGAATAGCTGAGAGTCTGCCCTTTCCAGAGACATCTTCCTTCCAGAAGCTTAGATATCTGGCTGTAAAGACAGGGACTTTTCAGAGCCGGTGCAAAGACTCTGCACGCAGTTCCACTTAGACTGACAGCTTTGTTGACCAATCACATGAAGTAATGTCCCCAAAGAGTTTGCTTAGCGAATAGAGAGCCCTTAGTGGAGGGTCATATTTTCTAGGTCTGTGTGTTTGTATTAGGAGAATAAAGAGACCAGCCAGAGACGGAAGAGTGAACCCTGCAGGCTGAAATGAGTATGATTTGGCTTACTGATGTCAAATAGCAGACAGATAATACATTCAACATGACACAATTTTTTTGTTTTAAAAGCGTGTGGAATTTTATGGGAAAATCCTACATAGTTTCATATTTTTGTTAGTTAAAGAGTTTAATTCTGTTTCCCCTGATTGCCAACACCTAGAAGAACAATTTTCAAAAGCCAAAAGGAACTGTCATTATTGTTCTGTGAGATTTTTCATTTCCGTTTACTCTTTTCTTGTGTCTTTACAGTCATTTAGCAATTTATACATTCATGTGACATCTGCGCAGCAAGCTGATCTAGTTTCTCCTAAAAAAGATGGGAATAGAGCTTAGACCTCAGAGATTTTATGGTCTGGTTATTATTATTATATATTTACAGTGGTGTGAAAAAGTGTTTGCCCCTTCCTCATTTCCTGTTCCTTTGCATGTTTGTCACACTTAAGTGTTTCGGAACATCAAACCAATTTAAACAATAGTCAAGGACAACACAAGTAAACACAAAATGCTATTTGTAAATGAAGGTGTTTATTATTAAAGGTGAAAAAAAATCCAAACCATCATGGCCCTGTGTGAAAAAGTGATTGCCCCCTAAACCTAATAACTGGTTGGGCCACCCTTAGCAGCAACAACTGCAACCAAGCGTTTGCGATAACATGCAATGAGGCTTTTACAGCGTCCTGGAGGAATTTTGGCCCACTCATCTTTGCAGAATTGTCCTAATTCAGTTACATTAGAGGGTTTGAGCATGAACGGCCTTTTTAAGGTCATACCACAACATCTCAATAGGATTCAGGTCAGGACTTTGGCTAGGCCACTCCAAAGTCTTCATTTTGTTTTTCTTCAGCCATTCGGTGGTGGACTTGCTGGTGTGTTTAGGATCATTGTCCTGCTGCAGAACCCAAGTTTGTTTCAGCTTGAGTACACGAACAGATGGTCGGACATTCTCCTTCAGGATCTCTTGGTAGACAGCAGAATTCATAGTTCCTTTTATCACGGCAAGTCTTCCAGGTCCTGAAGCAGCAAAACAGCCCCAGACCATCACACTACCACCACCATATTTTACTGTTGGTATAATGTTCTTTATATGAAATGCAGTGTTCCTTCTATGCCAGATATACTTGGACACACACCTTCCAAAGAGTTCCACTTTTGTCTCATCGGTCCACAGAATGTTGTCCCAAAAGTCTTGGGGATCATCAAGATGTGTTCTGGAGAAATTGAGACGAGCTTTGATGTTCTCTTTGCTCAGCAGTGGTTTTCTCCTTGGAACTCTGCCATGCAGGCCATTTTTGCCCAGTTTTTTTCCTGAGGCTGGAGGCATGAATGCTGACCATAACTGAGGCAAGTGAGGCCTGCAGTTCTTTGGACGTTGTTGTGGGGTCTTTTGTGACCTCTTGGATGAGTCGTCGCTGCGCTCTTGGGGTAATTTTGGGTGGCCGGCCACTCCTGGGAAGGTTCACCACTGTTCCATGTCTTCACCATTTGTGGATAATGGCTCTCACTGTGGTTCGCTGGATTCCCAAAGCTTTGGAAATGGCTTTATAACCCTTTCCAGACTGATAGATAGATCTCAATTACTTTCTTTCTCAATTGTTCCTGAATTTCTTTGGGTCTCGGCATGATGTGTAGCTTTTAAGGATCTTCTGGTGGACCTTACTCTGTCAAGCAGCTCCTATTTAAGTGATGCCTTGATTGTGAACAGGTGTGGCAATAATCAGGCCTGGGTGTGGCTAGAGAAATTGAACTCAGGTGTGGACAACCACAGTTATAGTATGTTTTAACAAGGGGGACAATCACTTTTTCACACAGGGCCATGATGGTTTAAATTTTTTTTCTCCTTTAATAATAAACACCTTCATTTACAAATTGCATTTTGTGTTTACTTGTGTTGTCCTTGACTATTGTTTAAATTGGTTTGATGTTCCGAAACATTTAAGTGTGACAAACATGCAAAGGAACAGGAAATGAGGAAGGGGGCAAACATTTTTTCACACCACTGTATTTATTTAGGCGGCTATAGTTTTTGATGAAGTGTATGTTTTACAGACCATTCTTCTCTTTCTGTAGAAGTACTATTAATGGATATCATCCCCAACCCCTCCTCATGCCCTGGCCCTAGCCGGAAGGCAGAATAGGCTGGGGGGGATAGAAATATTATACAAACTAATGGGGAGAAAATTAGGCACCAACCTGTCAGAAAAATATAATCACTGTCATTACTTTCAATTAATATGTTTTGACTTGTGTCTTGGGGCCGGGAACACAGTGGTGGCTGTCATAGAGCAAGGATAAAATTACTCACTATCTGTTTCTGTGACGTTTTGCTGACACACTGTGACTCAGTGTGGTTTCACTGGTGAGAACTGTGGGAACCATTTTCAGTATCCTATCTATGCTAATGTAAAAATGTAGGCCACATTTTCAAACACAAACTGCCAAACACATGATTTTTTATGAACAAAATGTTTACAAGACAGCTAGAAAGTACATCTATAATGGAGATGACTTTGCTCCCTCATAATTACTAGGCTAGAAAGGCAGAAAATATGTCTGCTGTTCCTCATTCTTTCCAA
Organism: Etheostoma perlongum; assembly: GCA_026937815.1. Classification (NCBI taxonomy): domain Eukaryota; kingdom Metazoa; phylum Chordata; class Actinopteri; order Perciformes; family Percidae; genus Etheostoma; species Etheostoma perlongum. Next base: position 6,210,978 of record CM049373.1, read on the forward strand.
TTAGATCATTAAACTTTATGCCTACTTCTAGTTGAGAAGAATCAGTTTCTCAAATGTCTCATATGTACTTTCCTTAATTTTGTAGGCCTACGCCTTGTTAGAAATAAATGAAATGTGTAAAAGCTGAAAAGTGTGGGTGAGATTACAGATACAGTGTTAACAGGATTGAGTCAACATTAAGTATATGATATTGCTACTAATTTAGAGCAGCAGATGGCTGTTTTCAAACCAAATCCAGTGTTAAGAAAATAATTTGTGTAATAGCATTTGCTCTGTCTTACTCTAAGGTATTGTAAAAACAATCATACTATAATATGCAAGATAAATACAGTATATGTAAAATAGACACATGGATACAAATGTTGAGAATTCTGAAAACATAATTACCATAAGATTAACATATGAAGTATTATTCTTCCAAACAATATATAGTTCTAACACTGGTCAATCTGTAGTGCTAAAATCGAGATGTTATGCAGTCTAAGATGTGTGTTCGTTTGATATTAGGCAACAGTTTTCATATAAGCTGCAGTTTTGCAGTGTTTTCTTTTTCCACCCATGGAGGATAGACAGACGAGAAAAGATCACATTTAGAAAAGCTACATGTTGGTTTGAAATTGATTTCATCGATGATGTTGAAATTGTCCTATAAAGCTTATTTGAATTCTGTGATCATTACCATTTAAAGTTGTCTTAAACCCAGGTAACTGAATGAAGATAACTGTCATAAGACAAGGTGAGGCACAGAACGTAAAATCTTTCCACAACTTAGTTTCTTCAAGTCCTCAAATGTCTTGTGAATCATTCCTATTGCTCTGTAATTATTCTTAAATCTTAAATATTATTTTTATTACTGCTAATATTTGTGTTATTTATAACTTACAAATTGGTCCAAATTTACTTTGGAATTTGCCAGCCATAATAATATTAATAAAACTAATAATAATAGTAATAATAATAATATTTTTACACTATCCATCCATCTTTATCCGCTTATCCGGTATCGGGTCGCGGGGGCAGCAGCTCCAGTAGGGGACCCCAAACTTCCCTTTCCCGAGCCACATCAACCAGCACCGACTGGGGGATCCCGAGGCGTTCCAAGGCCAGGTTGGAGATATAATCTCTCCACCTAGTCCTGGGTCTTCCCGAGGCCTCCTCCCAGCTTGGACGTGCCTGGAACACCTCCCTAGGGAGGCACCCAGGAGGCATCCTTACCAGATGCCCGAACCACCTCAACTGGCTCCTTTCGACGCGAAGGAGCAGCGGCTCTACTCCGAGCTCCTTTCGGATGACTGAGCTTCTCACCCTATCTCTAAGGGAGACGCCAGCCACCCTCCTGAGGAAACCCATTTCGGCCGCTTGTACTCTGGATCTCGTTCTTTTGGTCATGACCCAGCCTTCATGACCATAGGTGAGGATAGGAACGAAAATTGCCCGGTAAATCGAGAGCTTTGCCTTCTGGCTCAGCTCTTTTTTCGTCACAACGGTGCGATAAACAGAATGTAATACCGCATCAGCTGCTCCGATTCTCTGACCAATCTCACGCTCCATGGTCCCCTCACTCGCGAACAAGACCCCAAGGTACTTAAACTCGTTCACTTGGGGTAAGGACTCACTCCCTACCTGAAGAAAGCACTCCATCGGTTTCCTGCTGAGAACCATGGCCTCAGATTTAGAGGTGCTGATCCTCATCCCAGCCGCTTCACACTCGGCTGCGAACCGATCCAGTGATTGCTGAAGGTCACAGACCGATGACGGCATCAGGACCACATCATCTGCAAAAAGCAGCAATGACATCCCGAGCCTACCAAACTGTAACCCTTCCCCGCCCCGACTACGCCTCGATATCCTGTCCATAAATATTACAAACAGGATTGGTGACAAAGCGCAGCCCTTTTTACACTATTAACAGGTTAAATGCTCTTGATGTTGTACAATTATATACACAAATATACATTTTCTTGTAACACCTAGCTTTCCTAATCTTATAAATTGTGGATTTATCATAATGTAGTGGTTAATCTGAAGACTGATTATTTATTGTGGGCAATTAAAGACTCAGTGAAATAACTGATTCAGTAAATTGGTAAAGTGCCATCACTGGGTATTGCGCTTCCTCCTCCTCACCACACCAACCCACTTGCCATACAGCGCAGCTTAATTGCCACATTCCAGTCACACGTCCTCTAATGAATCTGATTTCTAATTGCAGTGGAAATAACACTTAACAATAACAGTGTTTTATGGCTGAATTTCTGACTGTAAATATGACAAGTTAACGTGATTAATTGAAATGGGTGTGCTTTACTGCCTAGGACCCTTTATGCCTGTCATTCCCTGACTTTGCTTCAGCCAAGTTGCAGAGTATCCGCTCGATCACATGTGAAGATGGTCCATGTGTAATAGTGTATGCATGGGTGCTTTACTGCGCTCCATATCTTTTCTTCTTACTTCTCTCTCTTATTTGCTCACTGGAGATGATGAAGGTGGTCATGATGACTATCACAAAGGAATAAAAAAAAAAAAATCTTTACATTTTTGATTTATATATTATAGATATTTTTAATGCAGCAAAAGGACAGAGGTAGTCTGCAGAGGAGTATGTGTAAAGCTTTTTTTCTCTAACTTGCCATCCAACGCATTTGTTTTTTAAGAAATCTTTCTCTCTTATTATTTCTTTTAAAAAATGTCAGCAGCTAAGGATTGGGGAACATTACTGAGTCTTGGCCCAATTGAATATTTCCACTGTTGCCAGGAAGATGACTCTGTCATGGTCAGAAATGGCAATCCTTCATAAAGCATGTCAGTAGACAGTACTATATCTCAGTAAGCTTTTTTACCTTATCTGTGACTATCTTTTGTGTCTCTTTTACTCACTTTCTTTTGATATACCTCCTTACCTCTCTTTGCTCTCTGCAATAAAACTTTAAAGAGATAAGAAGCTTTTTTCTATTTCAGGGTCACCATTAGTCTGAATAATGCATTGACAAGAGAAGAGGAGTTTTAGTTCTATGGAGGATAGAAGCACAGCCTTCAATTAAATTATACATCATTATCACAGCTGGCAAGCCCTGCGCAACTGTACCTACTCATCCTCCTCTAAATGTTCCATGTTACTGTCTTGTCCAATATTGTGTGTCAAGCAACAGCCTCTTGCTGTGCAGCACAGAGCTGGGATGTACATATAGGGCCTGTGTTGGTAGGAGATGCACATAAAAATAAATGCAGGGACATAGCTTAAATACATATACTGGTAATACTCTGACTTCCTATCATTACCAGATATTGTCACTGTCTTTCATAGACTGTGGCCTTAAGTTTGATGGCATTAAACTGACCCAATTGGTCAATAAAAACCACAGCACTTTGCTTTAGTCAGATTGTCCCATTTGAGTTTTGTTTCACAAATCTTACATTGTGTACAGACGTACACACAAAGTTTTTTAAAACACACAAATAACCTCCACCAGTATGGTTCTTTACTGGTGCAGTCCGTTTGGTTATATGTGGGTCCATGGGAAATAAAGTGGGCTACATTTTGCCACACGCCCGTGCAGTAGAAAGTTTGTCCAACCGGATGCTGAATGTCATTTTGGATCCCCAGAGATGCAGGAAGAAGCTCTGGCTTTGTGGGAAATATGTCAGTGCAGCATTTATATGAAGCAAGGGATTTTCACTGCCAGATTAAGGTGTCCACAAAGGCCCCCTTTACATTTTGCATTAGCATGCGTCTTATTCAGATCCCCTCTCTTGCCCTCACAAAGATGTCACCAAAATGGCAAATGCTTTAAGCTTTAAGTGAACAGTTATTTTTAAAAATGTGTCTTCTGTGTGCAGTCTAGTGCCATTTATGAAATTGAAGTTGTAACTCCTTATTTAACTTAAAGGGTAACAACCTGGGTTTCAACCTGGACCCTATTGTCCTGTGATTTGTGTGTAAGTGACTGATAGGAACAACAATCTTTGAAATTGGTCCACTAAAAGGCTCAGATTATTATTCTTTGTGTCTGACAACATTATGGAAAGGAAGGATCCCTACAGAGAGAGGCCCTTTTAAAACCTCCTTGAGACCTTTAACCAGAAACAGCTCTGAGGTCACTAGCGCTAAACATACCAGACTCGATTAAAAACAAAAAACAAAAAAAAACAATACTTTTAGCGTTTATAGAGCCAACATATTATTATGTAAATCGGTAAACTATGTGTTCATTTCAACCAAAACTTGAGTTGTGATGGTTTGAAAAGTGGAAAGAACACCCCAAACGTCTTAGTTTTATTTTGTTTCGGTGAACTTTGAATGACACATCTTTTACGATGATATATTTACTGTTTATTTACATGGAGTCTGGTGGGTTTAGCGAACGCAATTTCACAGATGTTATGTTTAAAAAAGGATCTTACTCTTTAACAAATAGGTCAACCTCCTTAGAAATCCTTTCCATAATGTTGTCAGACATTTAGAATATTAATCTGAGCCTGTCAGTGGCAAAACAAACAGTTAGTGAACATAAATACAAGCTGGACAATTGCTTTATTAACTTACATTGTAGCTTGTTTCGCCACTGCTGACTGCAACGATCTTGCTTAATACTGGACTAATGTCAAAGATTGTTGTTCCCGGACACCCGGGTAGTTCAGTTGGTAGACCAAGCGCCCATATACAGAGGTTTACTCCTCGATGCAGCGAGCCCGGTTTTGACTACAACCTGCGGCCTTTTGCTGCATGTCATTCCTACTCTCTTTCCCCTTTTATGTCTTCAATCATCCTGTCGAATAAATGCTAAAATTGCCCAAAAAATAATCTTTAAAAAAATTCTTCCCATTAGTCACTTAGACAGAAAAAAATATATAAAATAGGTTCCAGGTTGAAAAAAACGGCGGAACGGCTGCGGATCGGCTCCGATGTGTGTCGGCTCCGTGCTCTGCTGTCCTTGAATACCCACCAGCTACTGATTTGTTGCAGAACGCCTGACTGACAGCTGAAATCACAAGGACCCACGTAATCTCGCAAATTCACATATGATCGTGCAATATAACAGGATGTAGTTTCTATAAACAGAACCACAAAACCTATGACCTATTGACTTCAGGCCTGTCTCCGCCCATTATGACATTTTCAAGGTGTAGTGCAGGAAAATATGGTTTGCCGTGAGCACAGTGTATTTTATTATGAAAATTAACCGGATGTTTTATTTTTTTTTCATTGCTCGACTTCCTTTCGCGCACAATCTGCCCTGGGCTGAATTGCTGTGGACCTCTCCGGCATCCGGCAATAATAAAAGCTCTGCGTATCTTCTCCGGAGGGCTGCAGATCGCCGGAGCTGGGACGGAGTCGGAACGCAGCCGTTGGGCAACCGGCGGAAATCAGGGTTTAGTGTAATAATGCATCGTCTATGTTTGGCATTGGAAGGAGTTCAGGGTTGATGGTTAATAATGCATTCTACATTTACATTCTACAATCTACAGTTCTGTATATTGTTGCATGATGCCTGTCTTGGATCTCTTTACTCTCTCTCTTATTTTCTGCGTGCAGCCCCCCGTGCGACACAGCGGCGACGGTCCACACTGACATTTTCTATGTTCTAAACCATGAGAGACAAACCTGTATTTGTACCAGTGTTTCCGCTGGTAACTCTGCTATCGCGGCCGCCACGGCGAAAAACACGCAGGAAGTTATAAAATGACACTAACTTCAGTTTGTAGAGTAATAGCGTGTGAGACGGAGCCTGCTGGACCTGCAAGAGATGTAACCCATGGTCAGAATATCATAGTTCATAAAAATGCAGTGCAGTGACGATACAGACATTTCATACACACAACGTGTGTAACTCCGCTGACCCGCCATTTGACCCGTGCTGGACCCATTCATAATAAGTCAGCCTTTCTTTCTTTCTGTGAGTACGTCCATCGCACTCCCTCTCTCTCCCTAGCTCTTTTAATGTTAAAATTATGTTTGAAAACAAGTGAAGGAGCTTTCTCAGAGATGCATTACAAAAAATCCTACGCTATTTATTTCAGATAGCTAATTGGACATACAACTTCAACATAAGAAGAATGTAGCATAATATGGATGTGAAAGCAGTTATAAACAGCCTATGTGACAATAAAATATGTTTTGGTTAAAATCAACAAATAATCCTGATAATTAATCGTGATCACTATTGATCAAAAATAATCGTGATCATTATTTTGGCCGTGCAGCCCTAATCTGAAGTATTTTGATTTTTGACTTGGTTTTGTGTCAAACCCATCTGATCAACTGCCAACTTAGACATGCACAATTCAGCAGGGGTACAAACACCAGATTTTAAAATAAAGTGTATTTGTAGCAACTAGGGGTGGAACAGTTCATGTATTTGTATTAACCCGAATCAGTACAGGCATCATAGTTTGGTTCATGAATTTAAACAGAATACACAGTATAAAATAAATAAAACTTAATTAATGTAATGCGAAATGTAATGGGGAACTACTGTTAGATACGTGAGAACAGAGATGCTGTATTTTCTGTTTTATAGCTAATTGTCTCATTTTGTTTATAAGTTACAGATGGAGTCTGGCGATGATGTGGGGTACTTATTGTTTACTGTTATATCTTACTTTACATACTTCAGGGTATTGCAGCTAGAGACTGTATGGCACTCTGTGGTACAGTTTGAGACAAAAAGACTATTGCCTTCTGCCTTTTTGTTTTGCTTTTCCCTCCATTGTACCGAATTTATACCGAACCGTGATGTCTGAACCGAGGTGTGAACCAAACCGGGACTTCTGTGTACTGTTCCACCCCTAGTAGCAACTGAACTTGGCTGTAGAAATTTAAACATTTGAAATGAATTGCCTTGCCTTTTTGCTTTTGAAATAGAAATTAGCAGTAATTGTACTGATGACTAGTTATGTTCTCGTCCTTTTGTTCAACAATTTTCCCAGGTGTTAGGAAATGTGTTTTAGGTGATTAAGCTCAAATCTGATGATCAGAGGAGGTTGTCATTAAATTTCAAGGAAATTTAAAGAGCTATGCTTATTGCTTATTTCTTAATGGAGGACGTAGTTTCTCTTTATAAGGGGTCTATAACTTCTTTCTGTTTAAGCAAAGAAAGGAGTTCCATCACAACAATGTGCACTCTAATGCAGAGCAGCCTGAAGCAGTGTTAATGTGTTAAAGAAGACGTAGAGAAACAGAACTGTCAGGATAAATCTGCTATTCTACTTGCAAAGAACTGAAAGCTGGAGTTGAGAAGGACATTCTCCAGTGTGTTAATACCTGCCCTATATTAGTTCTGCATTATTAACATTGTCCTTAGCCCACTAGTTAATTAACCCCAAAGACCTTAATTTACTGACGAATAATGCATAACAAAGGATTAGCTTCTTGTTCTCATTACTGAGATTGATTGATTAAAATCACTGCTGCTTTATCGGTAATGTTTAAATATGACCATATTATCAGCGAGATGCCATTATTAAAGCTATGGTGTGTAGTTTCTGTCGCCCCCATGAGGAATTCTAAATAATGACTGTCAGCCCGTGCGCCCCACCCCTCCTTCACGCAGTTGCTTGTAGCCAAGGAGGACATGGAGGATTATAAAAACATGACTCTTCAGAAGAGGTAATTATCTTAACTCGAGCTTCTGCGTGGGAAAGTCACCGTGTGACACCAATTTCTGAACCTTGTCATACTGAGAAATACAGAGAGAGTGGTGTGGAGCTGATTGTCTTAATTAGCTTTGTAGCAACTCATTTGGCAATGGCTTGAATGTAATGGACGTTCATTAATATCAAAAAGTTGCACACTCAAACTTTAAGTTACCAACAGCAGTGAACTCTAGCAGCATCATTTTTAGTTTTCTCAAGTATGCCTGTCTCTCATGCAAGAGGAGTAGTAGTTTTAAAATTAGCCACCAAGTTGTGTGTTGTTGTTTCAAATCAGACTTACTTGCATTTCCAGCTTTGTTAATTCACAAGAGTTTAATTTCTTTCAGCAGCCAGACTGTTGAAATACATTAAAACACAAATAAACCTTAATCTTACAGTTAAAGTCAAGTAAGGAACATTTGCTTCTGGGGCAGATGTGCTACCTTTATTGTGGCTGGATCAGTACTGATGTTATATGTAATAATTTGAAGAAATTAATTCATTATTTCTTCAATTATATTGTAATGACTGAGAAAGTGACACCTTCTGCTCCTCTGGCAGCTGTGCCTACATGCACCAGGATGCATTTCACTCAGTCGAGGAGTTTGCTAAGCTCTCTTAGCTATTTTAAGCTATTTATTAACAAAATAAACTCACATGTCAACTGTCAATATATTCTTAAACCTAAAAAGAAAAATTCAACCGTATACCTTCTGAATTCAAGTTTGTCTCTTCCACGAACCAAGATGAGGTTAATTCATGATGCCGACTTCAACTGGATAGAAACTAAATAAAACTATCCAAATGCTTTTTAGTAGACTTACTCCACTGTTCCTACAACCACCAACCGTTTTGGTGGAAATAAATCCCTATCTCACTGAGATGTGAAAACACGCCTGCTGCCCACGCTGTATTTCTCTGTGTCTGTCTCTGCTGTCCCTGCTACTCATTGAGCAGTGGCTCATTGGTGGCTCTATTTCCTTAGGAGGCAGATTATTAAATTACTAGAATAAAATTACAAATGCCCCAAAATCGCCCTGCTGATCTGGCTATCTTTTCCAGTTTATCTTTGGGATCCTGAAGGTCTCCAGCATACCTCTGTCTAAATGAAATGTCAGGCTGTCGCTGGCGACCGTATCCAACAAAAGTAGCCCAAGCTGACATTCATTACAGTAGAATTATTCTGTTTCTGTTGGTATTGAAGGCCAATTTGAGCAAAGGCAACACCAGTCAGTGTTTTCTCTAGGCAGCTCAGGTTCTGGAGGTTCCCCATAGCTGGCCATAGTGTTCCCTCTGCAGCCTCTCAAGATTCAAGAGAAGTGCAGGGAAGTGCAGTGTAGAACAAAATTACATTGCACCATAAAAACAAACATAGAAACCGATCAGCAGCTAAAAAAATGCAATTATAAATAAAGCTCCTTCACTTGTTTTCAACAATTGATTAAAAGAGCTAGGGAGAGAGAGGGAGTGCGATGTACGCTACTCACAGAGAGACGGCTGTCTCATTACGAAAGGGTCCAGCACGTGTTGAATGGCGGGTCAGCAGAGTTACACACATTGTGTGTATGAAATGTCTGTATTGTCAGACTATGATATTCTGACCATGGGTCACATCTCTGGCCCAGGTCCAGCAGCTCCATCTCACACACTATTACTCTACCAACTGAAGTTAGTTGCATTCAATAACTTCTTCTGTGTTTTTCGCCATGGTGGCCGCGATATAGAGTTACCAGCGAAAACACTGGTACAAATACTGGTTTGCCTCTTATGCTAAAAAATATACAGCTGTGTTAATAACAATTAAAACTGTAGACAAATGTCAGAAGTGTGGACCGGCGCCGCTGTGTCGCGCGGGGTTGCACCGAGAGTAAGAGGAGAGAGAGTAGAGGAGAGATCAAACACAGGCACGGCTTTACAGAAGAAATGGGTCATGTAACGCAAAATTAAACCATATCCATATAAACAACATTGCAGCGGATGCGAGGACATTAGGTGCACAGTTGCGCCCTAGAGGAAAAATATTACTCGCGCCCTAGAGCCCTGTGAGCTAACAGACACTAACTAGCACCGCCACCGACTACCACTGGTCACTGCTGTTGTCTGAAAAACAACACAGACGGGACAAAATGTTGCGTTTCATAGTAAACTGGTAAACCTTGAGACCGACGTATAACCGACTGCTGTCTGTTGAATTTTCCTCACGTTACTGTCCTCTGTGACTTTCTACATCTAGAAACTAAGGTGCGTGGTGCAGGGAACAACTCTGACTGGCTCATGATCAGACAGTGGTTTAAGGAGCGGTAGATTGGCTTTGCAAAAAAACCCGGAGCGTTCTATAAAATGACCAATTAAAAGAATCGCTCGATCATGCAAATTTGATCGTGGGAAGTCAAAATCGTGATTGTAAATAAAATTTGATTAATTGTGTAGCCCTAATATCTGTGATCTGACTATATATGAAAGTTGTCAAAAGTGCAAGTGTAATGTGTGTTGTCACTATGAAAATAGATTAAAATGAGGCTAATGGCAGAGGCTCATTATGTTCATCACAGTAAGAAATCCAACTGTTTGGGCTTATACTCAGCTGTTACGTTGTACACATTTCTATTACAAGAACAAGGGATTGGATAATAAACACATGCATGTGAGTATGTGCCTCTGTGACAGGCAGGTTTTCGTTAAGTCATATTTAGTGCAGCATTATGCCTCTGTGCACATACAGTGCCTTGCGAAAGTATTCGGCCCCCTTGAACTTTTCAACCTTTTGACACATTTCAGGCTTCAAACATAAAGATATAACATTTTTATTTTTTGTGAAGAATCCCCAACAAGTGGGACACAATTGTGAAGTGGAACGAAATCTATTGGATATTTTAAACTTTTTTAGCAAATAAAAAACTGAAAAGTGGTGCGTGCAAAATTATTCGGCCCCCTTGCGTTAATACTTTGTAGAGCCACCTTTTGCTGCGATTACAGCTGCAAGTCGCTTGGGGTATGTCTCTATCAGTTTTGCACATCGAGAGACTGACATTCTTGCCCATTCTTCCTTGCAAAACAGCTCGAGCTCAGTGAGGTTGGATGGAGAGCGTTTGTGAACAGCAGTTTTCAGCTCTTTCCACAGATTCTCGATTGGATTCAGGTCTGGACTTTGACTTGGCCATTCTAACACCTGGATACGTTTATTTGTGAACCATTCCTTTGTAGATTTTGCTGTATGTTTGGGATCATTGTCTTGTTGGAAGATAAATCTCCGTCCCAGTTTCAGGTCTTTTGCAGACTCCAACAGGTTTTCATCCAGAATGGTCCTGTATTTGTCTGCATCCATCTTCCCCTCAATTTTAACCATCTTCCCTGTCCCTGCTGAAGAAAAGCAGGCCCAAACCGTGATGCTGCCACCACCATGTTTGACAGTGGGGATGGTGTGTTCAGGGTGATGAGATGTGTTGCTTTTACGCCAAACATATCACTTTTGCATTGGGCCAAAAAGTTCGATTTTGGTTTCATCTGACCAGAGCACCTTCTTCCACAAAACGTGGCTTGTGGCAATCTTTAGACGAGACTTTTATGGATATCTTTGAGAAATGGCTTTCTTCTTGCCACTCTTCCATAAAGGCCAGTTTTGTGCAGTGTTGATTGTTGTCCATGGACAGACTCTCCCACCTCAGCTGTAGTTCTCTGCAGTTCATCCAGAGTGATCATCAATTGCATCTCTGATCAGTCTTCTCCCTTGTCTGAGCTGAAAGTTTCCCCGGCCAGGTCTTGTAGATTTGCAGTGGTCTGATACTCCTTTCCTTTTCAAAATGATCTTTCACAGTGCTCCTTGGGATGTTTAAAGCTTGGGAAATCTTTTTGTATCCAAATCCGGCTTTAAACTTCTCCACAACAGTATTACGGACCTGCCTGGGTTGTTCCTTGGTCTTCATGATGCTCTCTGCGCTTTCAACAGAACCCTGAGACTATCACAGAGCAGGTGCATTTATACAGAGACTTGATCACACACAGGTGGATTCTATTTTCACCATCAGTCATTTAGGACAACATTGGATCATTGCTGAACTTCTGGAGTGAGTTTGCTGCACTGAAAGTAAAGGGGGCGAATAATTTTGCACGCACCACTTTTCAGTTTTTATTTGCTAAAAAGTTTAAAATATCCAATAGATTTCGTTCCACTTCACAATTGTGTCCCACTTGTTGGTGATTCTTCACAAAAAATAAAATTTTTATATCTTTGTTTGAAGCCTGAAATGTGTCAAAAGGTTGAAAACTTCAAGGGGGCCGAATACTTTCGCAAGGCACTGTATGTGTTGGTGGATTAGAGTGTTTATTGTCCAATTTATCATGCTCATTTTGCCTGCCATGAAAAATATCTCCCCATCTCTGAATATGTAATGGCTCTGCTTTGCAAATACAGCGAGAAGAATATTAACAAGTGGTCTCTGCAATCTTCTAGCTGATGCCCCGCAAGGGTTTGTGAGCATGATTTCCTGCACTGACCAAAATAACTTGTAGAATATTAATCTAAAGGCAATGATCTTAAAACAAAGTAATTCTCAGGGTATTGCTTTACCTGAAGAGGATCATTTTCTGCTTAAACCTATAAAATATATGAAATGAGAAAATGTTGAATCACTGGGAACTTGTGAACGTGTCGTAACTGTTCCAGCAGAGGTTTCACACCCTTGCTTTCTGTCGTAATGAGTGGTTATGATGTAATGGTAGCATTAAGTGATATAAGGCCATGGATGCTTTGAAAGATGAGATGGAAGTCTGCACACTGAGGCTGGATTAAGAGTTTAATGACTGGTAAAATTGTGGCATTTTGTCCAAGGTGACCCCTGCTGAGAGATGACCATGCCAACGCTAGATGAAAAGTGAAGGTAATCCTTTCTTCCTCATTTCCAGATAGCTGTCACCAGCACAGGCTTTGTCACCAAGGCCCAAGGCATGTAATTACACTTTTATTGGCTTTAGGGAGACTGCATCATTCATTTAAAGAATAATCTCACTTGAGAGCATAAGCCACAGTACAGATAGATCATACCCGCATGAAAGCCTCTTGTTCTGACTTGCTGCGGTTTAATGGACTTTTATGAATCTAGGTTTGATGCATTGTTAATAGTGCGTAGGGTGTTAAACCTGAGTGTTATCTAGAAGCTATCCCTCTCTCCTCTTCAGTTGGGTATTTTGTGAGTTGAAGAGCAAGGCCATATGGGTGTGACAGCAGCAGCATGCAAGTGTCTGGGTCTACTGCCAACCAGCCTTGACACCATTAGCTCTGGTGACACATTAAGGTTCTGTTTGCCTTGTAATTTGTTTTGTCTGTCAATTTGATGGATGTCTTGTTTGCCGCACTTCCTCACACATTGGAAAATGGTGGCTCGAGGACATTGTTAAACAAACTTCAAAAAGGGAAGCAGAAGGCATTTGTTTTGTCCAAACAGGTTTTTTGTGTTAATGGGTGTGTGCAACATTGTCTTGACTCTGTGCCACACCAGACACTGGATAATTAAAAGTGAAACGCTAATTTAAAGAGAAAGTCAGGGCAGGTCCAGAGGCTCAGTGAGCTAGAAATAGAGATCCCAGTGACATTCTTTGGAGTAAATTTCTTTTTGATATGAGTGTGGCAATTTTGTCTTTGTGGCTGGCCACTGCCTACGCCTCCTCCCGTGTAGAAAAATAGTTTAATGACCACCATGATATCATTTCATCTCATTCTGCTGGTATATTAATGAATGCTGGTACCCAAGTAAATTAATTCTACCAATAAATAGCCACCACTAATTCCATTGCAAATTCTTTATTCACACTATTGACCTCACTTCTTTAACTGAAAAGCACTGCAATATCCTTGTGACTGCATTTTAGCACACTTGATGTGTAGAAGGGCGAAAAAGAAAAGCTTCACCTGTTTCTGCTCAGATGACAGGTCAGGCAACTGACAGCACAGGGCTTTTGAAAATTGCCTTGCCTGACCACTCGCCTCCAGCTGTGCAGTGTAGGAAGTCATCAGAGCTCTCTACCCAGACCACTCAGCTGAGAAAATGTTACTGCTACACCAGCTCAGCTTAATGAACCACCTCACCGTTACGTACGTACACATAATGCTCTAGAAGGTGTGAAAATAAATAGCACAGTCCCACGCGTTGCCACGTAACACTGCAGCTGTGGCACAGTGGTAGAGCGCTTGCCTGCCACTTGGAAGGTTGGTGGTTCAATCCCTGAGTTGCCCCCAATGCTGTGCATCGGAGTGTGAATGTGAGTGTTTATCTGATGAGCAGGTGGCACCTTGTACGGCAGCCTCGGCCAAAGTGTATGAATGTGTGTGAATGGTGATTGTTTCCTGTATGATGTAAAAGCGCTTTGAGTAGTCGTTAAGACTAGAAAAGCGCTATATAAATTCAGCACATTTACATTTAACATAGCTGGCATCATCTGTTAAAGTAATGGCATTTATACATTAGCGACTTTTATGTAAATGTTTCTTAAAGCTTCTCTCAGACATTAACGGAGTGGGATGGTTGACGCTTGGAGCACAAGAATGAGCAGTGTCACCATTTCAGAACAGCAGTCGTTAAAGAAATTTTGTCAGTTCTTTTAAATGCTGCATCAGTGATCAATTTTTAAAACGTTTTTTTTTGGAATATTTAATTAATGACCATCATGACTGCAAGTTAGGCTTGCTGCTGTTCATCAGATAATTCTGCTCCTTATTTTATAATGTCCAACAGTTCACATTGAATTCCTATTCAGCGTTTTGATGCGTACTCATAACGATAGTAGTAAACAATATAGAGTGAGGAGGGGCTGGTCTAATTATTGTGGTTATGCGAGGGATTTATTTTGTTTTTAACCTCTTGCCCTGCGGGAAAGGACTTATCGGACACAAGACAACATGAAATGTATTACAGAAGCAAAAGACCGTTTGTCTTGTACAGTACTTAAAAGTGCCTTGGACACTTATTCAGACATAAGACTGACATGTATATTTGGCATTAAATTTACATGAGGTGCATGTCTAAAAGGGGCTTCAGTGTTTTAGCATGTCAAGCATGGTAAATACCAGGAAATATGAACTCAATGATGGAGGACGGATTACTTTTGTTAGATTTTAGCGCATTATGCTCCACAGTGTGGAAAACGCAGATGGCAGTGCAGAATACAGTCAGGTGGCCATCTCCAATTCATACTTTTATCAGAAGGAGATAGGGAACAGTGTGTGGAGGGACATTAGGTGCCACTCTATTGTTTTATTCTGTCAGCTTCAGTTGACACTGTGAAAAAGCAGAGACGATGGAAGAAAGCTTACTCAGTCGCAAAACTTAAGTAAGCCCTGTGTGTCATTGGTCTTGACTCTTTCTCCCCGGTACTTTCATTTGTTACAACAGACCTTGAAATCTGTGTGTGTGTGTGTGTGTGTGTGTGTGTGTGTGTGTGTGTGTGTGTGTGTGTGTGTGTGTGTGTGATGTGTGTGTGGAGCAGTGTAATACTGTAACAGACATATCACAGTCTTGAAACCATGGCTTCCTCTTTTTCAAATGGAGAAGATAATATGTTACAGCTGAATCTTTTCACCACTTTAATCCATGAAGCAGGGGATGAAATCTTATTTAGGGATCAGCACCAGTGCATCACTGCCATGATAGCGACAACATGCAACTCTGCAAGCTTTTTTTAAGAGCATTAGAGCCTAAGAATGAATCAGTCAGCAAAACCATTTCTTGGCTCAACTATTTTTTCAATTAGAGCAGAAACAGCAAGGATGCTGCAGTCCTAGAGTATGTTACTAAATTGGTCATGTCTTAATCTCTCCATTCATTCACATTACCAACCATACCAGCCAATAAATACTTCTATACATTAAATGTGGATGCCGCCTACTTGAATTGTCATAGCAAAATATTTGAGACAGAGAGCCTTGGATTATTCAAATACAAAACCTTGGTGAATGAGCTTTGCTTTTGTGTGTGTTTGTTTCTTCTTCTGTCCTTTTGAATCTGAAGCCAAGCTTGTCTCAGTACGATATGCAAATTTAGAAAAAGAATGGCTGTCTGGCTCCCAGAGTAGCTCTGATCCTTTACTGTAGCTTCAGTAGTGAATAGAGCTGGAAGATTTAATGTGCAATAAGGTGCTGTTTGGACAAACTTACATTTGTGCGATGGAATACATGTTTGTTTGCTGTCTGAAGAACATAACTGGACCCTTTGGCAGTGATTAAAGTGTTTTGTGTTTCTCTGTTCTGTTGTTGCTAGTCTAAATAACTTTGTTTTGTCTATAAATAACCATTTGTTATCCAGTACTGTGTCAACACTCTTACTGTCGTCTAATGTCTTGACAAGCTAGTCTTAGTTTGAATAACACCTGCTCATACAAAAGAAAGGAGGGCACCTCACTTCATATTGTGCAGAGCAGCACCTTGCTGCTCTGCTACGCTTGCATAGCAAATAAGGGTCTCCAAGGAGCCATGAAAAGCTAGTGGAGACTCACTGCTTTTAAACAGAGCTCAGGAGAGGTGTTACACTGCAAAGAGCTGAGATGCAAAACTGGAGAGTTGGAGAATTTGACAAGCAAGTTCAATCTCTGTGTTACACAAGTAGCTGCTGACTGGTATTGTTGCTGACACACACATTGTGCACCACAAAAGCTCTAATCGTCTCACTTTTGTTGCTAATAATGCTCAAAATGTTCCCAGCACTTAGATGGACAGCTTCGGAGATGCAGTTATTTAGTTTTGTCAATACGGTCAAAATCCGTTTGCAGTCAACATGCTGTGATTAGGAAGTCACGATTAGCATATTGGAGCACTGTTCCAGTTAATGAAGGTAATTTCATCCATGCCCACACATGCCCCAAATCTGTGCTCGGTGGCAGCTGAGAGAATAGACTTTGACTCAAACAGATTAATGAGCAGATGTGAGTTGACATTTTGCGACCACAGGTGAATCTATTGATGAGGATATTATGGAAAAACAACCTACTTACACCCATAAATCATAATAGTGCTTCATTTTCAACAAATGTAATGCTTTATTCTAATATGATCATACGCTACTCATGAGCAACATATTGTTTATTATATTGTAATTTATTTGTCAGTTTTTATTTATATATTTTGACTATATTGTAACTTGTATCAATGTTAATCTTAAAATTGACCACTTTCATCAAGGTCAGCGTGGACTTATTACTAAAAACAATAATGCATTCATATCTTATCCTCTCACTTTTGATGACTTACTTCAGTAAGCCTTTGGGAAAGAGCCTTCTTTAAACTGGACTTCCTGGTACACAGCAACCAGCTAATCTATAGTGGTTTACCCCTCGTTAGTAATCCTGTATTATTCTCTTGACCGTTGATAATAGATATTTGTTTCATTTGTGCAGGATTGTTACTCTTGTTGTTTTGGTTTGTTTAGTACATTATTCTTTCTAGTCTTTAATTATGCCTTTTAATTTCACTAATAAATTGCTTTTTGTGAGTTTGATTTGATGTTTCAAATGTGTCTTAGACTTAGACTTTAACGCATTTGAAACACCCTTTTAAATGGATTTACTGTACAGTTGCAATAATAGAATAACACATTGACTATGCCATTTATGTTGGGCAAATGCTATTTGTTTGCATTTCTATTTGTCTGGTCATTTTGTGGTGCCAAAAGATCCTGCTAGTGCAGGGTTGGGTGGCACAGCTATGTTTGTACTGGTTGCATCAGAGCATTGCACATCTGCCTGCTATGGTGAAGTCCTCTGGGACCAAAATTAAATAAAGAGTTGACAGGACCCATATGTGCTCTTGCGTCCAGAGTCAGTGGTGGTTGCACCTAGTCTCAGGTAATCAGAGCGCGGAGTGGCATGCCCCTTTATTAATGCATGCAGCTCTTTTGAGGACACGGACATAAACGTCATCAAGCCAAACAACTGAATAGTTCACAATTACTTATCTTCAAAATTAGTTAAGTATAGAAAATGTCAATACATTTTGCATGAATATCTTTCTCAAGAAAATAACACTAAGTATTTTTTTGTGAAATTCACATTACATTGGCTTAAACCCACTACTCAGTAAAACCAGACTAGAGGCAGAGGGGGCGGTTTTATCCTCAACCTCGTCCCATTGGGATAACGTGCTGTCTTTGTTATCTAATACCCAACATCAAAATCCTGATCCCAATCATAGACTTTTTTTAATCTATCAATGCTCTGAGAGCACACTACTCCCCCACGTCACCCCAACTGCTCCAACACTGCTCCTCAGATTAGAGAACTCGCCAGCTCTCAGCTTTATCTACCACTGTTCCCAACCAAATAAAATTGGCTCCAGAGGGAAGTGGGAAGGAGATTCACTAGTAGACGAGACAGGCTGGCTTTATCTTAATCAGCAGCAGAAAGTTGCACAGAATTAGTTTTTTCCTCGCTCCTCTTTGACTAGGGTCATTAGGGTAACACTGTAAAGAAGGGATGGGATGTAGGAGAGATTGTCTGTGTGTTCTGACTTGAAGTACAAGGCTTCAATAACAGTTGTGAATTGAATGCACTTGGTAAAACATGGTGGGATAAGCATGAAAAGATTAAATAAAAGCATAACAACAGTTTTTGTTTTGGTTCTAATGTCCCAAGACTCCTCGGAAATGCCCACTGTAGAGCTGTCAATCCTCCTATTATATCATTCGGATTTCATACATTATTATTTTTAATATTTAAATTATATTTGCATATTTAAATTTTAAATTCAGCCAAATATCAATATTTACTAAACTACTCAGGCTTATGCATTGCCAATGCTACTATCGCCATGTGGTTATACATTCTGTCCACTAAAGGGATTTACAACATTAGCCTTGAAGGGGCAACTACGTCATGGCACATTGCATTTCTGGCACGCTGCTTTGTTTACATTCATTTTCAACCACAAGTACACAGCAACAAACCCAAATCAACACAGAACTCTGTAATTAAACTAATAGGTGTAGTGAAGTGGTTCGGTTAGAAACGCTAACGGTGCTTGGTTGGCACAATGACAGCATGTTTAAAAGCACAGCTGAAACGATGTGCCATAAATGGAGTACTTAACTAAGAGCATTGATAACTAAGCCAAGCGGTTCTTTGGCGGTTTATTAGCAAATTGTTTCTTGCAGATTGTCACGTTAATGAGAATACAGCTATTAGAAGTTATATAATATAATCAGTAAAGTTGAAGCTGACTGACAGCTAAAGGGCAGCTATTGTTAACATTAGCTGTCTCCATTGAAGCTCCCAGCCAAGCTCATATAATTTGTGACACAGTTAGGAAACAATAATAAGCCAATTAATGATAAAAAGAGCATTTTGACTCAGTGGATGTACATTTTACACGTGGGTAGGCTGAAGCAAGAAGGGCAAGATTCGCTGCCGTTAGCAAACACATTTATAAAAAATAAACATTCCAATAGCTATTTTAGCATTTAATTAATATTATTTTTTTTAGTATTTAAATTATATTTGACTCCTGTGATTCGTTCAAACAAGTGAGCCCACAGCGCAATCACTTTTTTTTGTTTTTATAAATGAATCAATTACATTTTGGAAAGTTTGCTTTACTCATATCCTCAACGCAAATTGTGTGGGTGAACAAGGCTCTGTTCCTAGCTGTGTCAACATATTTCATCATTCATCCATCCATGTGTATAACACATAGATATTTCTGTTATTTTCATGGCATCTTACTAGTGCAGGACATAACACTTTTCCTATCCACCGTAACCAAAGGCATAACAGATACAGTAAGTGAGCCATGTTAAGTTTGTTTGGAATATGGAAATAATTTATGATAGAACTAATGATAATAAGGAAAAACGCATGTTAATGCAGATATAAATGCATTGCAATCAGAATCCGTCTGATTGACCAGATCACATCTGGAGGAGGTTTGGCTATGATTGCATCTTAGCCAGATGTAAATGCAACCAGTACAGTTTGACCACATTCTAAAGATGAAAAGCCTTTTCCTGCTCTTTCAAACAAGTCTGTCAAGCACCTTCTAGTAGTTACTAGAATATCTTTTTTAAAGTTCAATTTAAGTTGTTTGAAATGGATGGTGGCTGTCTAAAGGGCAAGGAGAAAACAAGTTGCTTAATAGCACTGCCAGTATCACTGCCCTTGACCTGAGACCCCTAAATCCACCAGCTCTGTCTACCTAATCTGCATATTGAGATCCAATTATAATACAGGCAGAATTGTAATAATGAGAGACATTAATGTATTAATACCAAGACCAATACAAAGACCCATGAACTGATGTCATTGCCGAGATAAAGCACCTTGGCACAGACCACATTATTTACCATACATGTAGTCAATGTCTGGAAACATAGTTAGTAAGCCTGTTAGTCTTTTGCTTATTTGGAGATTATATTATAAATTAGGTGTCACTTTAGCATGCAATTTTCTTAAATGAGTGTGTACTTCGACAGAGCATTAAAAATGTATCTATTTTAGATGATTTATATTATGCTGTTTAGAAAATATTTCACACATCCATGCTCACTTAATAGATTATCCTGGTACCCATCCGACAAAGGCTCATGATTTAAATGTGATGAAAAATGACAGTGCAGTCAAGTGTAGATGTCCCTGTGGCCGGGATCCAAAAAGATGGACTTCAAACATGACAGTGAAGGGCAAGGGTTATAGACAGTACCAAGTCCCTCATCAGAATTTTGATTGAAACCATAAGACAGTGACAGATTCACCGTGACCTTGACCCAATTTGACATGACCGGGGTGAGCCAGTCAAAATGCCTCACCCATGATGAGCTCTTGGCTCCCTCCCAAGAGTTGACCTAACTGCCATGTTTCTCTTTCACTCTTTTTCATTAGCTGAGACACAGCCTAACTGCATCTCCTCTACTCATCCTCCATAACTTAATTCTCTGTAAACCCTGCACAATCAAACCTCCCATTTGGCCTAATATTCCCATGAGCTGCATTTATTAATCAAGCTTGAGGCCTGATTGACAGGAGTTATCACCAGTGGATCAGTTCAGCGCTGCCTATCTGGGCCTTTCCGTCTGACTTGGAGACTATCAGCGCTTCTGCTATCTCTTGCGCCTGCAGCCGGTGTCTACCACAAGGAAGCACTGCTACATCTGTGGCTCTCTCTTATCTCTTCCATTTTTAAACATCCCACAATCAAAGACCCTGTAGCATTTCCTGGCTAATTGCCGGAGGATAATAAATTGCAAAATCTCCCAACACCCCCATCCTCTCCTTTCACCCCCATCGCTGGTGTTTACAGTTGCTCATTGGCAGCAGGTAGCTAATAATCTGCTTCATTGCCACCGTTCTCGATCACCTGAATGTAAGTGTATCCAGTTTTCAGTTCCATGTTGAGTGACCCACTTTAATGGAATCCATGAAACACATCCAACAAATGGAAAATTATCCTAAGCATCATTAGGCTACACTGGCACTCTATCTGCCAAGATGGAAATGAGCACTGAAGCTGAGCACGAGTTTTCATTTAAAGATATTGGTCTCTCTCATTGCCCCAATTTACAGGATTACTATCTTTTCATTATGAGCCAGTTATGTTAAACCAGATTTACTGTATTTAAACAGATGGCATACGAGGGTGTCAATTTTGCATGACAGGATTAGGCTCATCTCGCCATTTGGGTGTCTTTTTAAAAAGATGCAGAATATTAAAACACGAGCGCATTAGGCAAGATGCTTTCATGCAGTCTTGCTGAGTGTAGCACTGAGGGAAGATAATTACTGGGGATACACCCTTGGTCCTAATAATGTGGGGCTTAATTATTCTTTGAAAAAGAAATGTTGCCTTTGGGTGACTAATGATCTCAACTCCAGCAGTTATCTAGATTCCTATTGTATGTTCATTGGCTCTAATTCATCATTTGTAAGCTTTCTGATATTAAACAACATTGGCCCTTTGAGACGTATCTGTGTCAGGATGCTCACTCTGTTTAGCACTTCAACAGGAGCAATCTTCATTTTGACGTCTGATAGTTTGTTATTAACAGTGTTAACTAATTTGTACTCCTCTCATACACACACACGAACACAAGCATACAGTACATCATTTGCACATACATGCACACCACATACTGTTCATAGTACCTCACGCTGCTTACAAACTTTCTGTGTAATAACCTGACATCTCTCTATTTTAAGATGATAGTATTCATCTTTATGGAAGGCAAAACATGTATCTAATGTTTTGGCATGTGAAGTGACGGTTTTTTACTTTTCCCATACAGCATTGTATCTCAGATTATGTTGGTGTTTGGGTTATACAAGTTAATGTGATCTGAGCATCATCTCTGTTTGACCCATGATTAAAGTTGTTGTGAAACATCTGATGAATGCATACAATTAAACTCATTAATGCTGCCTATATGTATCTGTAGTTAGAAAGTACTTAATTTGGCTACTTTCAAATAGCTGGATGATTTCGGAAGAAGAAACTTTGTACAATATGACACATTTTGGATTGCACGGTTGTATTATTTGTCCTTGTCCTTTCTTGAAAGGCCCTATGTAAATAAAAGTCATTATTTTATTATTCTTAACATTAGAGTGGAGAATAGTTTTTAAGGGTTTAGGACGTCAGATTCAGGTCTTTGTTATTTTGGATTAAGTGACAGTATTAGTATGTAAACAGTGCGGTTTGGGGTTTTTGCTTTGGATTCTTTTCCTCTATTTGTCCTGTCAGTTTGTCCAGTCTGCGTGCTCCAGTTGATGTTTCCGATCTTCCCTATGAGTGTTCTTCATATAGTTTTCCTCTTTTGCCATTTTTTTTGCCTTTCCTTTTTTCTCCCCGTGACTCTTTGGATTTTGGGACCTTTTGTTGCTTTTGTTGCATCCTGAGTTTTGTGGACTTAGTGTTTTGTATTAATAAAGCCTTTTGAAACCTTCTACCCTACTCAGCTTTTGGGTCCTCCTTCCACACCATAACACAGTAACAGAGTGTTGCAGTACAATATAACAGAGTGCTGCAGTACAATATTACAGTATTTTTTTTTAAAGAAAGTCATCGCTGCACAGTTACAAATCAGATAAAGATTGTAAGGCTGATGGTTTATTTTAGTTCAGTCAGTGTTTTGTCAGTTTTTTTAGAACCTATTTCCCCAGGATAAATTGACTAAATACTTTTTTGAAAAGTCCTATCTCACACACATTTGTTCTTTTTAACTCTTTAAATGTTCAGCACTTGGATTTGCATTTTATGTTTGACTTGTGGTACATAAGTAAAGTTTGACGTTTGATTTACAGCTACAGCCACAGTCGGAAAACACCGACTCCACTGAGCTGCTCTACTGTAGCTAGGAAAACAAGTATTGTGCCATTTTAGTGCAGTTACAGTGCAGAAATAAATAGCCTTACATTTGATAAAAGGCACTGACAACTGTTTTTTGTAGCTTTGATTTAAAAGAGCAGACATCAGAAGCATGTTTGCTCCAGATATGTGGTGAACTGAAACTAAAGGTGCTTCACCAGGCTTTGTTTTAACTCCGATTTAAATAATAATAATTTGTACATTATTATTATGTAGCAATTTAGTTATTCTAAAATCGATCCTGATGGATTAGTACTGAGTGCATTGAACAGGCTAAAAGTGATGAGTTGTTGGTAGTGCTGGGATGGTATGGATTCTTTTTACCGCAGTTGAAAAGCAAGAAATTCCTGCGGCAGTGCAATATACCGCAACCCCCTTACGAGAGTAGCATAAGTTAGCCAGAATGGCAGGTGCCTTAAGTGAGTGACGTCAGTGCCGGTGTGGTCGCGTAAGGAGAGCGAGCGGTAACGGAGAATAGTGTATGAGTGCTTGTGTGAGGAAAAGGGAGAGGAAAAAGAGATAGCAAAGTTGATGTAAGGGAACAATTAAACAACAAGCTAGAGCTTTACTCTTTTGTCTGAATAAAGCTATAAACAGAAGGACACTCTGCTAGCTGCTAGGCTAATGCGCAGTGATAAACACTGCAGCTGTAATAATAATGTGTCTACCACAGCTGAAAACAGAGAAATGTCTTTGCCTTCCCTACTGTGTATGTTATGTGTCATGTAACATTTCCCTCCCCAACTCGCCAAAGGTCAGATTTGCTCCCTCTTTTGATAGGTTTTGTTTATAAAACCTTGAATCCATGTGAGAAACAATATTATCAGACACAATCCATGTCATTAGAATCAATAAATCCATTGTTGTTGTTTTTTTGCAATGATGACGGTGACGAGCTCAGACCCACAATAGGCCTCATTGCGGTAATGTGGTAACCGTCCCAGCCCTAGTTGGTTAATTCCTTTGAGGAGACCTGCAAAGAGTATTATTATTTTGCTACATGTTGATAGCATAACTTTAAATATAGAATATAGAAAAATAGCAACTGGATCATCTCAGAGCAGTAACAGTAAGGATAATATTTGGAATTTAGAGCAAGAACTTCATCTAGGTTTCACTGGGGTGTCCTCTGGAGTATGTACCTGTCATTGGGGTATCTATGTTGCAACCCCCCAGTTATCCTTTTCACCAATCCTCTGTCCCAGTTCCCCCTCCTTTTTTCCCTCTGGGTACTAATTAATGTGTGAAGGAGGCTGAGAAGTTACGGTATAGCAGCATCCCTATGTCTCCATGGCTCCTCCCAGGACAGAAGTTGCTACTTTTGATACTACCTGAACACAGACACTGATATTCACTCATGACTCGTCCTTATTGTCTCTCAACGCTCTTTCTTACTCACTTTATTTTTGATCTTACTTGATTCTCTCTCAACACAAACACACACACACACACACACACCACACGTGAAAACCACTTTGACTCTCTTCCTGATAAACCTGATACTTGTTACTTGAGTGTTCACATGCTATCTCTGGTCTAAATCTGTTCCTATTTGGCTAGAATAAGAAACAGCATGACGTGATCAAGATAAATATCAAACCCATTTCACTAAAAGATCACTTTAGTCAAATGCCACATATTTCATATATTTACATACAGTCAGGAAAATAAGTATTTGAACACCCTGCTATTTTGCAAGTTCTCCCACTTAAAAATCATGGAGGGGTCTGAAATTGTTATTGTAGGTGCATGTCCACTGTGAGAGACATGAAAAAAAAAAAAATCCAGAAATCACAATGTATGATTTTTTAACTATTTATTTCTATGATACAGCTGAAAATAAGTATTTGAACACCTATCAGCTACAATTCTGACCCTCAAAGACCTGTTAGTCTGCCTTCAAATGTCCACCTCCACTCCATTTATTATCCTAAATTAGATGCACCTGTTTGAGGTTGTTAGCTGCATAAAGACACCTGTCCACCCCATACAATCAGTAAGAATCCAACTACTAACATGGCCAAGACCAAAGAGCTGTCCAAAGACACTAGAGACAAAATTGTACACCTCCACAAGGCTGGAAAGGGCTACTGGGAAATTGCCAAGCAGCTTGGTGAAAAAAAGTCCACTGTTGGAGCAATCATTAGAAAATGGAAGAAGCTAAACATGACTGTCAATCTCCCTCGGACTGGGGCTCCATGCAAGATCTCACCTTGTGGGGTCTCAATGATCCTAAGAAAGGTGAGAAATCAGCCCATAACTACACGGGAGGAGCTGGTCAATGACCTGAAAAGAGCTGGGACCACCGTTTCCAAGGTTACTGTTGGTAATACACTAAGACGTCATGGTTTGAAATCATGCATGGCACGGAAGATTCCTCTGCTTAAACCAGCACATGTCAAGGTCTGTCTTAAGTTTGCCAATGACCATTTGGATGATCCAGAGGAGTCATAGGAGAAAGTCATGTGGTCAGAGGAGACCAAAATAGAACTTTCTGGTCATAATTCCACTAACCGTGTTTGGAGGAAGAAGAATGATGAGTACCATCCCAAGAACACCATCCCTACTGTGAAGCATGGGGGTGGTAGCATCATGCTTTGGGGGTGGTTTTCTGCACATGGGACAGGGCGACTGCACTGTATTAAGAGAGGATGACCGGGGCCATGTATTGCGAGATTTTGGGGAACAACCTCCTTCCCTCAGTTAGAGCATTGAAGATGGGTCGAGGCTGGATCTTCCAACATGACAATGACCCGAAGCACACAGCCAGGATAACCAAGGAGTGGCTCTGTAAGAAGCATATCAAGGTTCTGGCGCGGCCTAGCCATTCTCCAGACCTAAACCCAATAGAGAATCTTTGGAGGGAGCTCAAACTCTGTTTCTCAGCGACAGCCCAGAAACCTGACTGATCTAGAGAAGATCTGTGTGTAGGAGTGGGCCAAAATCCCTGCTGCAGTGTGTGCAAACCTGTTGAAAAACTACAGGAAACGTTTGACCTCTGTAATTGCAAACAAAGGCTACTGTACCAAATATTAACATTGGTTTTCTCAAGTGTTCAAATACTTATTTGCAGCTGTATCATACAAATAAATAGTTAAAAAAATCATACATTGTGATTTCTGGATTTGTTTTTTAGATTATGTCTCTCACAGTGAACATGCACCTACGATGACAATTTCAGACCCCTCCATGATTTCTAAGTGGGAGAACTTGCAACATAGCAGGGTGTTCAAATACTTATTTTCCTCACTGTATATATATATATATATACATATATATGTATATACAGTATAGCTTTTGTAATAACATGCATATTTGAGAAGAGCACAACAGCTCCTTATGAGCATGCATTGAGGGAGCAGTGACTTTAGTCAGGATATAGGCTGTAACACCTGCTCATATATTAACTAGCCCAGCTGCTAATTCTGACTCATAACTGTGTCTCAGAACTGTGTTTCAGCTTGTCAACCAAGGTCAAATCTGGTTTCTTTAATACCTGTAAAATCGCAAAACCTTACGAACAAAATATATATTTGATCCATCTTTAGCTGACTTTAAAAACTAATTTAGCTTAATTTGGCCTGCTACATTTAATTGTAGATATGCTGAACTAAATGGTGATCTCAGAAAAGATAGTAAATTTGTATTGCATTTATAATCAAATTGAATTATCTTTACTAGCAAACCTTGAATGTCCTAATGTGTGTATATACGTATAGTTTGTGTATGTCTGTGGATTTGTGTCACTGCATGCATAAATGCTCATTAATGTACAATTGGTTTTGATTATTATGGCAAACTATATTTCTCACATATTTGATGTCAGAGGGCTAACTATCATGCATTCAAAGAATTATGAATATTTTTTTTAGATTGGCAGCCGAGAATATTCAGAACATAAAGAATGCAGCCACTTATAAACAAAGTTGTTGACTAATGTGTGTATACCAATTGTTGGATGCGTTATTGACGTTTGTCGTGTGTAATAAATTCCCTTTGACTCCTATTATTCACTGCATAATGGCTTCCATTCATCATTGAAAACATGAGGTAAATTAGCTGCTGGAATCTGGTGTTTGGCTCCAAGGCTTTCTTGAAAAAAAGCTTTCAAAGTCTTGGTCTTTTAGTTCATTTCAGTGAGAAAAGAAACTCCAGTTACGTAATGTAGTCCTTCTTAGGACTGAATTTACACAATAAGACGTCTCCTTACAATGACATATAGTGCACTATTGAATGGGAAATATTTCCCAGACCTCACACACTTACACATTACTTGTGCAGTAATCCTCACATTTTCTCCTTATGAGCTCTGTATTTTTTTAGATCACATCGCTCAGATGAAATGTGTCCGTCTCCTCCCATTATATACAACCCTTCCCTCAAAATGATAATTAAATGAGGAATGCATCAAAAAGCCTAGAGTTAAAGTACTTAATTATGCATCCTTCACACATTAATCTTTCATGATTTGGGAATCAACATTCTTAATTATTCAAAACTGCAAAATATATGAAAAGTTAAATGTGGAAAAAGCAAAACAGTTGGATACAGGAATAAACAAAACAAAATGCACATGGAGGTGGTGAAGTAAAGGTCTAATACAGTACCACATAGGGTGCAGCAAGATTTCTCTCATTCAGTCAAAAAAGGGCATCAGGGAGGAAGACTGCGTTTAATTACCTGATAAAAAGTTAATGCAGGGCAGAGGAACGGAATGGCCCAAGTGGTGCAGAAGAGATCTTTGACCTGGAACAGCAGTCCTGCTGGGAACTTAGAGCAGTGGGGAGAGACAGGCTCTAATTTGACCATTGTGTTAGTTCAAAGTGAAAATGACGTTACACTAAATGAATCCACACTATATTAAGATATTAAAATATCTTAATATATTCTGGTTAGATCTGTTCAGTTTCTTTGTATCACATCTACAAAGAAAAGTAACCTTTACGCAATGTATTTTGACATTAAGTCGTTTAGCCCACATTAGGTGAGAAATAAAAATAATTAATTTAATATATTTTAAGTGGTTGAAAAGATGAAAGGCTGCATTATAATGTATCCCTATTTCAACAAAGACAACCCATTTTATGTTAGTTACAAGGTCATGCTTATGCTGTGCATGCGCTTTATGCCTGTTTGCATATATACTGTATTGTGTTTGTTTTTGGCTAACAGTATACAAACAGTGAATGCATTTCCACTCCACTGTGTTGTGCATGCAAATAGGTTTTAAGTTTATGCATTCTGAAGGGCCATATGAGGGTGAAAGTGGAACAAAACACTGACCTTTACCTCTGAAATCATCTGCAGTCTTACATTGACTCTGTAAACTACCACCCTAGGAAAGAGTTGTCACTGTGGCCGGAGGTCACCGAGGCAGGTCTGCTGGGATGGCACAAGGGCTCCCAGCATGTTTTCTGGCCACTGCTGCTTCCTCCGCAGGGCACCATAACAAAGACAGTGGCTTGAGCCAGCATATCGCCCTTCTCTCCGGCCCTTGAAGGCAATCACAAACACATGTGCACCCGTGTACGTGTGCATACACATAACTGTGCATGAGAGTTGACCAAGGTTCCCCATGAGGGTCTTGGCCTGTCATCTGACAAAACCTAACAATAGCAGTGAGCAGATGCCTAGGTTCCAGGGCCAAACAGATGGATGGACCAAGTGGCTTTGGATAAGAATCACCCTCCTAACCCATAAAGGCAGCTTGGGGTTCTGGCTGTCAGGGTTCTATGTTTTTAGATAAATTAGCACAGCAAGAGGAAAAACAGTGGGCTTTGCAAAAGTCCAGGAACAGCTTGCAGGAAGGCACACATAAAAGAGGTTTGCTTAGGGCCCAGAATCCCACCAAGTCTAATCCCTCACCCATCATTTGGAAGGCCAGAAGGGAGGGCCAGTATCTCTCCATGAGGGACTGAAATATTAAAGCGGTTATAAACCATCAGGCTGGTCTGTGCCATGGTTGACAGGCTGACTTGAAATGGCCACTAGATTTAGAGTGCATTGGCAGGGTGACAATAAAAAGAAAACATTACAGGGCACTGTATCAGTACCTGATCAAAAACAACCACCCTTAAGTCCTATATGTCTGACTTTCATCTCTTTATACATTTTGGCTACTCTTCCAAACTGCTTTTTTTTTTTTTTTTTTCTTTGCTTGTATGCTATTTCTGCATTTGATTTTGATTTGATTAATGTCTTCTTTGCTTTAGTACATCTTCCAAAGCTTAGTGAACCTAAACACCTGTGATATTAGGAGGGCAGTGAAAGAGAGCCTTCCCCTTCAAAGAGTTTCAGTGTGTTGCTGATGCTACACTGTCAAGCCTGTGCTAAGGCCTGTGTTGGCAGGGAGCTGTAATTTGAGGAAGAGGAGATGCTGCCTGTCTGACCCCTGGCTGGTCAGGGAACCCTCACATCCTACACAGTATTGAAATTCAGGCAGTCAAACAGGGAGGGGCAGGCTGCATAATGGCCCTGAGTGGAGGGAGAGGGTGCTTAGCCAGGGTAATTTAGGAGCAGGACATATGGATGGGATTGGGGGCAGAGAAGAGACTTTGCAGGGCAGCAGTGATTAGACAGAAGGGCTCTCTTGAGTGCAGCGATGGAACTTGGCAACCCTGACATGAAAAAAAGGGGGGGGACCAACCTTGTGACATCATCAAAAAGGGTGAAAATCGCAAACGTGCTGACCGTAGAGTTTGGGGAGTCCATAATCAAAGGGCTCTCATCAAATCCTCATGACACCGCTGATCATGCTGTTTGTTAAAAAGCCAGTAGGACACCAGGTTGCTACGCTCAGTAAAAATGTCCCTACGGTCAGCAATGTACAGTAAAGGTTTTCCCAGAGGATAAGGATACGGGAAGGTAAACAATCACCAGCCAAGTACTGTAATACCACACTGCAGCATAAGGCTCTGATCACAAAACATCACAAGAATTAAGATATACTGTAGTACAAGTCATCATGCAGTGGAGCTGCAAGCTAGTCAAACAAACACCCTGAGGTTCAAGAGGTCATTGTTGATAATGTGGGGGAAACAATGAACATTGGGAAACTTACCACAGGCGATTTGACAGCAGGATGTTGCAGACCTATGAAACCAATTAATGAATACACATTGCCTGTAGTCGTTAGGCCCCCTGGCTCTTATTTATCTGAAGGCAAACATAAATGGAAAACCGCAAATGGCACTCAGTACCTACCTGCTGCTCATGTCTGTTTGGACATTACGTGTAATGAAAGCCACACGTCTCCTGTCTGGATGGGTTCGAAATGATGCAGCTCAAATGAACCTGCCTCTCTGTTAAATGTTTTCACACTTCACACTCCATTATGGTGGTGCTTATGTGAGCGGCTCCAGGTAAGCAGTGGGGATGTGGTCTGGGAGAAAGGAATGGGAATGGAGCCACAGCTCATTGGGAACATCATCCTGCCACAGGGAGGACAGGGAACATGACTCATTAGGTATGGGCCTCTGCGCTTACGATACTGAGCTGCACGTTAATGTCAGGAAGACATGGCAGAACTGGGACTCGGGTCTCTGACAATCACAATGCTAGAGCACTGAAAAAGGTTGTGGCTTTTTGTGTAGCATATGGTGGATATAGCATTACATAACCAGCTATATATTCAGTAACAATAGGATCACAAAACCACATAACATCAACAGTGTGATGTACTTTTGTTTGCGATTTACTGGGAACAATTACAGGAAAGACCTGAAGATGACTTGAATAGTTAGAGGAAAGCCTTGGATCATATATGTTATGTTCATTGAACAGCAAGTGAGCCTTGATGGAGATTGAGGTGGAGGGAAAACCTTTATCATACTAATGAGAGGATATTAGCCATACTTTTCAGGCTTCAACGACATTGACAATTTTACACTTGACATTAATTGCCTTTCTCAAGTACTGAACATCTTTTTTTTTTAACCTCAAGAGTGCCATTTTATGAGGCTGAGTTAGATATTGAGGGGGTTGGTAATCAATGTGGACAGGAGTCAGCCAAAAGTTTTCTATTTGCAAGGTTGAGATGTCAATAAAAACTCTTGTGATAGCCTTTACAGCTATAAGAGCGCACACACACACCTTTCCTGTGTGTTGTGTAAGAACAGATAAAAGGCTTCATCAATTCAGTCACATTAAGTGGAGTAAACCGCCCTATTAATGATTACACCCCATCAAATACATGGGGATGAACTGTATTTAAACACCACAAAGCAAATGAGGGCTTGTTTGCTCTTGAATTTTCTTTCTTTTCTTGCTGAAGACTAATTAAATGCTCGAGGATACATCTGATTAAACACCCGCCACTCTTACAATTAAATGTCATGTGCAATTACGATGAGAGGAGTGAGTGATCCTCACACCACGTAACCCATTTGCATGTATCTTTCCATCGTCCTACTAGCCCTTCTTTTCTATCTGGGTTTTCATCTTGGCCTTTGTAAAGTCCGAGATTGTCATTATTAATCAGAACAAGATGCCCTTTGAGAATTTAGGAATTTATATACAGCACGTAGCATTTACATACATATAAATATATATATATATACACTCACCGGCCACTTTATTAGGTACACCTGTCCAACTGCTCGTTAACACTTAATTTCTAAGCAGCCAGTCACATGGCGGCAACTCAGTGCATTTAGGCATGTAGACATGGTCAAGACAATCTCCTGCAGTTCAAACCGAACATCAGTATGGGGAAGAAAGGTGATTTGAGTGACTTTGAACGTGGCATGATTGTTGGTGCCAGAAGGGCTGGTCTGAGTATTTCAGAAACTGCTAATCTACTGGGATTTTCACGCGCAACCATCTCTAGGGTTTACAGAGAATGGTCCGAAAAAGAAAAAACATCCAGTGAGCGGCAGTTCTGTGGGCGGAAATGCCTTGTTGATGCCAGAGGTCAGAGGAGAATGGCCAGACTGGTTCGAGCTGATAGAAGGGCAACAGTGACTCAAATTACCACCCGTTACAACCAAGGTGGGCAGAAGAGCATCTCTGAACGCACAGTACGTCGAACTTTGAGGCAGATGGGCTACAGCAGCAGAAGACCACACCGGGTGCCACTCCTTTCAGCTAAGAACAGGAAACTGAGGCTACAATTTGCACAAGCTCATCGAAATTGGACAATAGAAGATTGGAGAAACGTAGCCTGGTCTGATGAGTCTCGATTTCTGCTGCGACATTCGGATGGTAGGGTCAGAATTTGGCGTCTACAACATGAAAGCATGGATCCATCCTGCCTTGTATCAACGGTTCAGGCTGGTGGTGGTGGTGTCATGGTGTGGGGAATATTTTCTTGGCACTCTTTGGGCCCCTTGGTACCAATTGACCATCGTTGCAACGCCACAGCCTACCTGAGTATTGTTGCTGACCATGTCCATCCCTTTATGACCACAATGTACCCAACTTCTGATGTCTACTTTCAGCAGGATAATGCGCCATGTCATAAAGCTGGAATCATCTCAGACTGGTTTCTTGAACATGACAATGACTTCGCTGTACTCAAATGGCCTCCACAGTCACCAGATCTCAATCCAATAGAGCATCTTTGGGATGTGGTGGAACGGGAGATTCGCATCATGGATGTGCGGCCGACAAATCTGCGGCAACTGTGTGATGCCATCATGTCAATATGGACCAAACTCCCTGAGGAATGCTTCCAGCACCTTGTTGAATCTATGCCACGAAGAATTGAGGCAGTTCTGAAGGCAAAAGGGGGTCCAACCCGTTACTAGCATGGGGTACCTAATAAAGTGGCCGGTGAGTGTATATATATATATATATATATATATATATATATATATATATATATATATATATACACAGAGTGGCATAATATATAATGAAATATTTTCACCTTGTGAGAGAACTCAAGACATGAGGATTGAGTGCTAACCATTCTTTAATCTTAAAGTAAATCTTAAAGTGTTTCTCATTAGTTCCCCAAGCATGGCTGTGGCTAAATAATAGTAAAAGGCTACACAAGTTCCTCAAACAGCACTGTAGTTTATCTCAAACATTCCTCAAGCAGATGTAAATAGTGCATTTTTTGGGGACAATTTTCAGCTGCAGTGCCCATGCTCATGGTAATGAAGGAATATGTCACCTAATGCAAATATGTTGCTTGTTTATGTGTTTTTAATAGTTTAGGGGCAACAATGGAGGTCTTTGGCACAGAGAATAAGCTACATTAAGCTTTAGGTACTTGTTGAGGGATCTATTCATTGTTGGTTTTTGCCTTTTTAAAAGGGTTTGTTGACAATAAAAATAGAATATAACCAGACTTTGTCTTAATCCTCCGGTACTTTAGATACCGTAC
The DNA here is from genome assembly GCA_026937815.1 of Etheostoma perlongum. Taxonomy (NCBI): domain Eukaryota; kingdom Metazoa; phylum Chordata; class Actinopteri; order Perciformes; family Percidae; genus Etheostoma; species Etheostoma perlongum. Next base: position 6,244,271 of record CM049373.1, read on the forward strand.
TTTATGTGATGCTGATGGTCCTATATTCCAAATAGAGGTGTCCCAGTTTTAAGCAGATTTATGTGAGATTTACAGTCCCCGACTGAGGTACAAAACATTCCCTCTGGGCAAAACTCCCACTCACTCACACCAAAGTGAAGAAGAACAACAACAACAAAAATTGAGGCCCCTTTGCAAGTTGCCTCAAGCCTTGCAGGCTTCCCGCTATATTGTTGCTGTGTTTTGCTTGTTCTTCACCTGCAGTGATTTATGTGTGTATCTGGCTGGGTTATTGCTGTCATATTTGAACTTTATTCTTATAGCATTTCAGCTGTAACAGTCTTCTCTTGCTTGTTAGTTAGACTCAAGCCTTAATGCCACAAGGACCTGGCCTGCATCTGAGCCTGCTGCTCTATGGGCTATTTCAAACGTATCATATAATTTAGTCCCATCAAGACTTCTTTTGAGGAGGCTGTTGCTACTGAAGGGTTTTTAATTTGACTTACATGAGGTAGCCATTTGCTTTATCACAATCTAACCTGCAACAGTTAATCTCACAAGTGCTCTTAAAAATTCTCCTCCGTCCCGCTGCAGTGCTGTGATCAGTCACCTGTTCTGTGTTTCACACTAAGCTTGCGTGGGCCATGCCGCGCGTTCATCTCCAGGGCTGCCATATCACTGGGAGAGAGTGTTTTCCCCAGAGTAATCCTGTTTTACTCCTCCGTAGAGCCTGCACACTGCTGACTCGATGGCTGCGGAGTTGTAGAATACAGCTAGATCCACCTTACTCTCCCCTTCTCTCACTCATTACCCCACCCATGTTACATGCTCTTCATCTGTTTCCAGAGGTGAGATTTGGAATTGGGTGGGAGTGTGTCCAATGGCATTAACCCACAGTGGAGCTTGAATCACAGATTAGAGCAGAGGAGGGACTGTGCAGAGTGGGGCTGGGTGGGAGGTGATACTGTGGTGAGATGGGGCTTCGGGCGCCTGGGAAGGGTGGACAGCTCTCATCAGGGCCAGCAGGGATAGAGGAATAATACAGAGATGTGAGGCTTGAAATCCAAAAAGGGATAGGCTTAAATCTTCTGCCATTGAGATGGAGCTTTGGGGCTAATAAAGGATTCCCTTGAAGGAAGAGTGGGAGCTTTGCAGCCTCCAGAGTTTGTAGTGTCCCTGCTAGTGCCAGAGCAGACCAGTGTATCGTCTGTGTTCCTTCTGAAAGCTGCCACACTCATGGTAGAGGAAAATGTGCCTTCATGTCAGTCTAGTTTTGTCAAAAGTTTTACTGACCTGTTAATGGGTTATCAAATTTGTCTCCCTAAACCAGCTTTAGAGAGCCATATTGAGATGCATTAAAGCACTTCAAGAGCTTATAAATGGAATATTATTTGTCAGTGTTTTGGGGATAGATCCTTCTTTCCTTTGCTTTGCTTTCCATGCCCTCTCCTTTCCTTTACCCCTCCTCTCACCTTCTCTCCCTATTAACACTAATAGCAGTTTTATTAACGCTACTCTTTGTTCCTGTTTGTATAGATCTACTGTATTTGATGTGACATTACTGTGAGGAGCTTTCAAATATTCCATTAGGCTACTAATGAAAGTAAGTATCATTACAGTATGATGATTTGATCGTCACTTTGACAGTTTCACTTAACTCAGTGGCTTTAAACACCACAAAAAAATATGACAGACAAAACCAAAACTAAAATGGTTTGGTGGGGATTTCTTGTATACAGAAATCTAAAGTCAGTTTACAGTATATTATTTTCTCTCATATCATGTCCAGCATTGCAGGTGCTGGCAAATAATACTTGTTCTTTGAGATCCTCTGTTGTGTTAATGTCAGTCAGTAAAAAATAAAAAATACCTCACATACATTATGTACATTTGAGTAAACTTTCAAAATGCTAAATACATCAATCTTGGATGCTCTGCTCTTTCTCTGTGTGCGCATGTGCGTGGGTAAGGGTGAATGAGTCCATCAGTCTTCTTTGCACCCTCCTGTCACCCCATCGGCACAATAAATCCTGTAGAAATGCGTTTGTTTATACCTAGTTAGGCTCACCGGACGTACAGCATTGTCCCCCACTATCTCAGAACAGATGACCAATGTATAGCTTGACTTATACCTATCTACAAGTTACTCCACTGCATACTGAGAAACATCAGGGGATCTGTCAATAAGAAGGCACTTGAACAGTGTAAGTAAGATAAGTGTGTGGAAAGCAATTCAAAATGGTTTATTTTTTTTCTAGCAGGTGCTATAGGGTCAGTGCTGAGTAAGTGTGCTGTGAACAACAAGTGCGTGGGAAAGAATGTTGTTTGTAATAATTGCCTTGAATATGTACTTGGAGCTGGTGGTTGATGAATAGCGAAACTAACCGCTTACTTCCTTCTCCTGCAAATGCTACCCCAAGTGTTTGGTTTAACTATTAACGTTAATTAATTTTGTTGATGGAGTAATTGATGAATTGAATAATCATTTTAGTACTAATTGCCACTGTTTTAATTTATTTATTCATTTGATTAATCAACCTCTCTGTAAATGCGCCAGTGTTAGCCAATCGGCTATTTTTTTCACTGTAGTCCTAGCATGCATGTCTTTACGGTCTTTAAACCGGAGCACCCGGAGGAAACCCATGCAAACACAGGGAGAACATGCAAACTCCACACAGAAAGACCCGGAATGACCTGGATTCAAACCAAGAACCTTCTTGCTGTGAGGCAGAAGTGCTATCCACTCAGCCACCATGCTCTCTTTTGTTTAAACTGTTTCTCTAATTATATATCACTGTAAATGTAAATACTTTTTGGATTTTAAATGTTGAGTGCCGGATGTCACTTTGGGCTCTGTGAAATTCTGATGGGCATTTAACATAATTTTACACAATTAATGGGTCAATCAAAAAAAAAAGAATTATCAATAGCTTGTAGAAGTTGTAGCCGTAGTTTGCATTTTGCCTTCTTTAGACCACCTGACAGTATAACCAACAGTAACTCCTTAAGGAGCCTAACCTGTCTCCTCACAAGTACTGAAATTAGGACAACTATTCAGCACCAGCCAGTTATTTACATTGCACTGAGCCGAGTAGTCATTATTATTCAAATTCATTCTATTGCAAAAGTGGGGGGAGAGTGGTCTTATGAAGATGAGGAATTGCAGATAATTAGCAGGAAGGCATTTTGTTTGAACCCAGCCACTTTGACTTGGGAAGCGCTGTGAAGGTTGGGTGATAAACAAGCAATGGGAAAGCACAAGGGGAACGAGAAAAAAAGACAACAAGCTCTTTCATCTAAACACACACTGAGATAAGTCTAAGGAATAATCAACTGTTGTGTTTTGGGTAGACAGCTGTGGAATTAGCCATCTCCAATCAGATTGTCCCCAGCACTTTAATCCCTAATGCAGATGAATATTGCTCCAAAGGCGTCGGGAGAGCGTGGCTGCAGCAGCCCTGGGTCTGGCCATCTAACCGCTTCTGTCTAAATGGCTTTGACTGACGATCAAACGAGGCTGTGACAGCAGCACTGATGTGATGTTGGCTCCCTCTGTTTGTCTGTCTGCCTGCTTGTTGTTGCTATAGGTATCATTGTTTCCATTCCATTTCACAGCAATCGGCCTTGGTGAGAGAAAAGTGCTTTTCTATCCTTGAGCTGTGTCTTTGTCATATCAAGGCCTCTAGCTTGAGCTGCAGATTCTTTTAAAGCCTCTGTGTGTGTGTGTGTGTGTGTGTGTGTGTGTGTTAACGCTTTATCTACAGCACATGTCTATAGTTACTGCAGTTTAACCATTGTGAATGGCTTTTTAATGCGTGCAAGTGTGTATGCATGAGTGTGTGAGTGAAGATGTTTGTGTGCATTGAATATATTAAGAACGTTGATGGATCTATTTTAGACTTAAAGTGTCTCAGTCAAAAGGAATTGCATTAGTATGACAACAAATATTCAAGGCTTGTTGAAAGCACATTCACTAGAATAAAGAATCTTCTAAAAACCTTGCTAGCCCTTTTTTTTTTTACAAATTGTATGCAAACACCTTTCTTGTGCTCTTTTTATTTTTCAAATCTGACAAAACATATTTTGTGAGGCTTTTTGAATTGCCTGTTTTCTTTGGGTACATTTTTTGATGGATGCGTATTCAGGTACCTGCTGATAGTGCCAGGTTTTGATTTAGTGAGTGTGTCCTCAGTATAGCAACATATAAAGCAAACACATTTATGCAACTGTACAACTCCGACAGTGTTTGCAGCTAATTCCTTTTTTAGTTTTAATTGCGTTCTGATAACCTTGGTAGAATGATGCTAGAAGTGATTGATCACACGCCCCTTTTTTGAATACATTTATAACAAACAAGTAGACTCGCGCAGAAACACGCGCACACAGGGCTGTGGCAAGGTGATCAATCAACCTACGACAATGTTCCAAACACACCATCATTCCCTCCATAGCTGCCTTTATCAACAGGCTAATTTGTCTCCCTCTGCACCTCAAACATTATGAGTCCTCACACATTTAGCCCTGCACCTTTCCCTTTTATCTTCCTACCCACCACTTAATACAGCAATGAGAGAACTGTGGAGGTTGCAGATTCCCATTAACTCTTGCCAGCTCAGGCTAGTTGCCACAAACACATACTGTAACCTGTATCCTGCTGTGACAGCTACAGCGTTCAACCAACATACTGTAGCTACCTCAGCCCAATATTGCTATACCTCTTCCCAGTCTCTTTTTTTCAGAACACATTCTGCAGATATTCTTGTTATTGTTATTGTGTCTTGCATACCATTATCATTGATCTTCCTGCTTACAATTCTTCTGTCTCATATCCAGGCTCACTGGGTTAATAAAGCACTATAGTAGCATTAAGTAGGTAAACATATTAGCACTGCTACTGAGCCCATCTTCCCCTTGTTATAGTTGCCTTCATCTTGTTTCTGTTTGGCCTTACATCTCTCTCTCTCTCCTCTGCTCTGTCCCTTGCTCTTCCTTACTTTTCTGCTTTCATATGCTCTCCTGCTCCTGTTCTGCCCTCATCCTCCAATCTTTCATGTTGATTTCAAAACTGGCAAGTCCACAGATGAAAAGTGGAATGGAGTCAGTTGAAGAGAGCCAATTTCCCCATCTCTTGTGAAGATTAGCTGAGGCTCATTGGAACGTATGCTTTGTGTTAAAGAGCCTGCCAAATGACAGAACACGGTTGGGGGATTCATAATTATCTTTTTATTACTCTGCATGTATAATGACTGACCCCATTATAAAACTCAAGACAATGTACACCATTACATTACCCCAGACAGCACTGAAACAGGTGCATCTATTCTACATTACAGTTGATGACTTTTTGATATCATGCTCATTTCCTTTATTTGTTCATTTGAGTGATTGTCTGTCAAAAGGATATTTTGCGCATAGCGTTGCATACTATAAGATGGCATTTTCCAATGCTTGTGTTGAACACCACACATACAACAAATGTTGATACACTGCTGTAGCTTCTGGGACAAAATGAGTGCCATTTTCTTTATTGATGAGGCAAAGCTGCTTGATGCATTGACCATACTTGAAATATGTGTTATTTTGAAAATAAAATTTTAGGTCTCATACAGGGTAGAGCATCTGTTATGGGATTACATTGAGTGTTTGAAGTCCTTGCACTTTTGCAGTTTTTTTAAACACATGCCCTGTAAATCTGTACTTTTCCTAAAATTACTCCTCACCCCATTTTATTTCATTCCCTGTCTGTTGGTCTCAATCTTTCAGGACTTGAGCATTACATTGGGAGAATAATTTAAGGTTTTTAAAAGTGTTTGTCTTGCTTAAAAAATCTGTGCAAATGAAAACAGAGTTACTATTTGAGTGCACATACGCACATATGGTTCTGCCCATAGTGCCAAATGGTACAGATGCGAGCGAGGACTGAATTTATGGGTTTTTGAATGAGGATGGGATAGAACAAATGGGTGGTTTGGCTGTAGTATTTCTGTCATCCACCACAAACAGAAAAACAACAGGACTGCCGGCTTGTGAATAGACTCCGTTATTAACCCCATAAATCACTAGACTGCTGATGGTTTCCATATATGAGACAATTCATCAGATTTTCTTCCTCTCTTTGTCATTTGCTGTCACACACACACACACACACACACACATATATAAACAGCAGCTTGAAAAATGGAAAATGTTGCAAATCTTCCACAAAGTTTCATGACATTGCATCTTGGTCACCAGTCCTGTTTTGTCCTGTTTGATTTTCCTGTATATCCACACTGAGAGAGATTATTTCTTTGAAAAATCTATCAGATCCTTACATGTTCTAACTAATGGTGTTCGACAAGGCATTTGCCACTTGGCTACTAAGAGAGAAGATACTCTCCATGAATAATCCTGGTGATTCTCATGGTACCTCAGAAGAAAATAGTGGGAAGATAAGATTATAGGTAATGAAGAGGAATGGATTGAGGCAAAGCAGAGGGAGGTAAGAGGGGGTCTTAACTTCATGACCAGCAGCTTTGTGATAGTGATTTAAGAGGTCAGAGAAGGAAGATAAAGGATTGTGCATTATTAATGCTGAAGGGATTTAAATGGATGTGATTGAAAGTTTCTGCTAGTGCTCCTGCAAGAAAAACCAAAATTCATCAAAGTGCCTGTGTGTATGTGTTCTCACATCACTGCCTCATGAAATGATAGAACATTTGAATCTCTTTTTGTGTCCTATCCTGTTTTGCATAGTGTAAAAATAGCACAAATCTAAGCTTTTATTTCTTTGCCGGTTGCTGATTTCCCAGAATAAAAGTGTACGTGAGATGAACTAAATGCATCAAAATACATTTTTAAACTCAATAGTGCAGACAGTGAGCTTCATTTCTTTTCTCTGTTGCAGTGGAATAAGAACTCTATTTGTGTATGTAATACCCGGGAATACTTATCTGCAAGTGAGGGAAGTTTGTGCACAGAGCGCCTGTGAAATGGCAAAGTGTGTCAGTTGAGCACAGGCAGGTCTGTGTGCATGTTTGTGTGTCTGTGTGTACTGTGCATATTTGTACATGTGTGTTTGCGTGTGAGATTGGGTGTAAGCTTGTGGTTAGCTGTCGCCCCCACTGCAGATTGATGGCTTACAGACAGGTAATTTATGACCTCTTGGTGGCTGGCAGTGAGAAGTGTGACATGCGACTTTCCCCGCAGATTAATAAGCGCTGCTCTGGGGCCCACATGACCTCACCTTTACATGTTTGTGTAAGAACTTTTTTTTTTGTCTCCTGTTTGGCTTTTTGCCGGTTTTCTCATGTTGCTTTCTTCAGTTCTTTTATTTCCTTCTCACACCTTTTCTTTATATTGTTTTCCTCTGTGCTCCTCTTTTAATATCGTGTGGCCTCTTACCCTTTTCCACTCTGTTCCTCTACCACCTCTGGTTGTCTTTGTTTTGCCCCCTCTCTCAGCAGGCATCTAGAGACTTTGACGTGCTAGATATCATTTACAGGTATATGGTGTGAAATCGATCTCATGGAGAACCTTGCTGCATCGGTAAATTTGGGAGGGAGGGCTGCAGATTAATTTCAAGGTCTTTTTGGCGAAACACATGGCCTGTCTAAATTGGGGGGAACCTGTGAAGGTGTGATATCATATTGTAATTGATCATGTAGCTATAGTCTCTACAAGACAAGACAGTTTCATTTGAGCTGAAATAAACATCAAATGGTGGCCTAGCTCAATCAATCCCTGTGTACGTCCAAGTAATTCTTCCCCATAGAGGAAAGCTGTAGTGAGCCAGGCAGAAGCAGGAAGTCAAAGGCAGAGAGGGAGAGAGTGTTGAACAGAGGTTGACTGATGGATGGGGAAGTTATTACACCGCTGGGAGGACGTGTCATTTATTGCCAGTTGCTTGTCTCTCGTTGCCTCTTGTTTCTTTTATGGCATTGATCACAGAGCGGATGCATGGACAAACAGCTCCCCCAGAGATAGCCATCAGTCATATAAAACACATGCACGCAGGCACACACACACACACACACACACAAACTAGATTTGAACCTTCCACAGCAAGCCAAGCCACCATCAGGACAGTAAGTACACGATGCAGATAGGAGAGAAAGCCATCAGGAAAAGTTACATATGTCAGGTCTGCTGCAGGACCTTGTCGCTCCCTGATGTGATGACGTGGTAAAGCTACAGTCCAGCGGACCTTGAACAGATTCTTCTGCTTCACTCTACTGGGGAGCAGTTAACAAGCAAAAAACCTGTTTAGACAGGAGACGTTAGTAGGCTTGTTTAATCCCAGATCAGTCAAGCGAAATGTCTGTAGTAGAGCTGGATGAAATAGCAAAATTATGACCTCACAATATTGTATAAAACTGTTTTAACAATATGCATATGATTAAATATTTTCCAGTGTCATATTTGCAGAGATTTGTAGGCGGTCGTATATGGGAGGTTTTAACACCTATTTCCATTCATAAATTATCTTTGGTGTTGTCAGGTGATTCTTTCTTTCCTCAGCCTTCCACTTCCTTCTGGTCAATGACACGCTTACATTAAAACATTATTTACTGCCATTAAACATTTATTTTAGGTTTTGATTAAATAGTGTTACAATGTTGAGACAAATTAGTTGTGTGGCTACAACTGGAGCTGAGGACATGCTGCCACGGAAGGGTGCACAAGTCTAAGGCCAGCTACACCCTGGATGCGGCCCGTGAGCGTGGCGTGTCCATTTTTATTTCGGCTTCCATCTTAACAGGTTAGAGCTTACACACTACTTGCGTAACACGCGCGGCTTGAGTAAACCAAGATGACACGACGACGCTCAAAGCTATTTTTAGAATAGTCTTTTCAAATAGGCTATTGCACCTGTTACTCAGAACAAAATATTCTGTAGCCTATTTTGCCGTCCATACTGCCAACGTTGTCATTGCTATAATCAAATCAGTATTTTTATGGGAAACATACATGTGTACAGAAAAGGCTAGTAGCAGCGCCGCATCAGACACATTTCTGGTGTGTAAAGACATAGAAAAATCCATGCAGCAGGCACGCAACTGACACGCCACGCTCATAAAACGCATCCAGTGTGTAAGACAATCCAAAACTAAAACGAGACAGTGTAAGACAAGAAACAATGGTCACGTTGCTGCACTCTCTTTGCGTACAGAGTAAACTGTACTTAATAGAAGATCATGAGTATGTCTTATCTGTCATCTTTACATGCCTCTACATCAGGCATGGATTGGCAATCGGGAGTACTCCGGTACTTTTTTTTGATCGGCCCAAAAAAGAGAAGACAGATCACATGATTGGCCCACTTGTTTGTCTTTCATGTGAGCACCGGCCATTCACATCCGTGGTCTTTGACGGACGGGCCCACACAGAAGAGAGAGATCACATGACTGGCTCACTGGTTTGTCTGTCATCTGAACTCTGGCCAATCACATCCCACTGTGGCCCACTTCCATGCAGCCATAGAGAGAGCACATTCAAATCCCGCCCCCACCAGCGGTGAATAGTTAGTTATATATCAGAAAGCTAAGGCACACACAAACATAGAACTATAGCTTTTCTTTCATATATCCACATTCCACAATAACACAAGCTGCATACTATGTACAAAAAGACATCTTGATGACGGCATGCTCCATCCTCAACCTTTAGCCTTCTTGCCATTATGAGCCAGGTATCCTTTTTGAATCAGTGAGTATGTTATCATATTCTCTTACTTAACACTCAGCTAAGTGACAGTATTTGGGGCTGGAATGCCAGGTTCAAAAATTGTTTTTGTCCACCAGCCAAACTAGAGAATGTTAAAGTTTTACTTATTTTGGCTTGGTCAGCCACTTTCATATTTTACCAGCATTTGGCTGGTAAATGGTGCTAATTTTAAACCCTGCCGGTATGTACATGTGTTGAAGGGGAGTGCAAGAAGCCTACTGTTGGTGTCCGTCTGATTGTGGTGGGCTGGTCTGGGTCTCAACACCTCAAAGGCTGATTTTTTACCCCAGTCCAGCCCTGCTCTACATTATCACTACCATTTTTGTTATTTCAGACTCGGCTACTCCATGATTTGGCTGGTTGTCAGTAGCTCCCTCACAATGCATTCTGCTCCGCGAGCAGGAGAACTCAACTGACTGTTGATTTGTCATCAACACTGATCGGACATCCACATAAAAGGTGATAGATTTTCCCTTTAAGGATTTGACCATAGTCAGTCAAAAAGGAAACCTCTAGGAATAGAGTAAAAATTCCCTTCCTGCCTAGAAAAATACCAGATTCAGAACACAATAGTTCTGAGAATTGCTTACATTTCTTTGGTACTAGTGCCATTATGATTCCTTACTTTGAGTGAGTATTACATAACACTTTTCTTCGAATCTTGAATTTTCATTCAACAGAAGTAGAAAATTATCTTAAATGTTTCTACACATAAACGGCTGTACAAGAAAATTGAAATGTTTTTGGTCTATCTGAATATAGAATTAGTGAAACAAACAACTGACCAAACTTTCAATGCCGGCTTGGCACAGTGTTCTCACACTTGTCCATACGTCCCTCAGCTCAGCGTGCCTGAGTGAGTACAGTAAGTGAACACAAAAGGAAAGTCGGCAATAGCCGAGCTTCTGCTGCACCATACCAACAGAAAGATGCACCAGGGCAGATGCTGTCTGAATGTACAGCCCTGCTCAGCCTCAATTTTCTATCCAAGGGCAGTGGCAATTTAGTGTCTGTCCCTGGCGCTGTGCCAAGCCATGCTCTTCTTTGTTGTCCTATTTTTCATAATAACACTTTCTTCCAGGGCTAAACAATAACAGAAGAGAGGGACTTTAATAAGCCTCCATCTCAGCGCTGTGCAGCTCAGGGGCATGTGGCAACAGTAAATGTGTGTATTTATTATTGATGGCTAGCACCTTGGCCCTATGTTTGCAGTGGAGGAACGAAACAGGAGAGAAACCAGGTCATCTACTGCACAATGCCAGAGGCCCAGCTGACTCACCCAACCAGCATTATTGCAATATTATTGCATTTCTTTCATTACTGCTATCGCCTGCCTTTTCGATACCTCTGGCGTGGAGTCACAGTTCCCATAGAGTTTACCTTATGGCCTTATGAAGAGCTGCTTCTCACTACTACATATACTCTATTAAAGACACACACACGCACACACACACACTCTCTCTCTTTATATGACTTACTGTTTCTCTCGTCTCAATCTTTACACACACCCCCACCCAGCCTGTCATTTTTTTCCCCTCCATTCTCTAGAGTTGTTTTTCTCCTCTTTGAAGAACAGCGATAACGATTTGCCTTGGAAACAGCTCTTCTATTCACTTCTGTTAAGTTGCTTCAAGGTATAATTTGCTGAATCAAAAAGGATGTTTTGCGTCCGACGTTTACTCTGGGGTAATATTCTAGCCTCGTGGATGATTATTTTCTGTTTAACAGCCTGGTCTTACACAAGGGTCTGTGCTGTGGGTGCAATTAGAATGGACTGAACGCTGTTGATGAAAATTATGTTTTGAGGTCAAATACATAGTAAACACAACAGATATACCACATTGACCCCCTGTGTGTTTTTAATGTTTTAGAGCAGTACATTAACTTGTGTTGCTGGAATAATATTATACTACATTTAACACCCACACAAACATAATATATGGGTTGAGGAGAATGGTTACAGCGTTTGTGTAAACATTGAGGCAGAGCAATTTTTTATCCCTGTCCAATATAATGTTTTATCTCTGTCTCAGAGAAGGTAGTTGTGGGTGTTTGATCTCATTAATGTGGTGACTAAGTGTTCATTGTCTTGTATTTTTCAACTAGAAAAGATTTTACTCTTTTTATGTACCCGTGAATTGTAAATGGGGATAAATGATACCATCACATCCTGCATGAGCCATTACTGTTTTAGGGTAATTGTGTTTCCCAGAATTAGCAGAAGGTCAGCCCATTGTATTATCACACTCGGTGATCATGGAGATAAATACTGCATCTGAAATGTTTCCTATTCAAACATAAAGATACTCTTAAAAAATATAAATGCAGCTTACTAAACCATTCCATGTTACTTTTCATTCACTGACAGTATGATTTTGTCAAGGTTATATGAACCTGATATCGACCATAACATTTATGTATTTGGCATACGTCGTACATATTTGTTGGTATTCTGGATTTATACTCCACAAAAGGGTTACGCTGGTGATTATGCTGTAGGTAGCTATGGCATAGGTTTTGATTTATAATTCAAGGTCAGATTGTACCCGTCGATACGCCACCAAATGGATGTATTGTACATGATTAGGCCATATTGTGCTTTAATTATATTCTCTACAGTTGTGTTTACTGTCTTTCATTCACTTTGTCTTGTAACGCGGCCATGGAAACGTTTGATTGACTAGCCACTGAAAAGGAGACTATTACTGTGCAATCAATAGCTGAAGTAATTGTGTTTATGCTCTGTCACTCACTGTGAAAGAGAGCGACAAACAGAAGGTTTAAAATGGAAATGGCTTTTCTATATGTGTCAATATGAAAAGGAGAAGATTACTGAGATGTTCTCTAACTATCTTGTAATAATTATCAATGGTCTCGTCAGGCATTAGAAAGTTGTATTAGAAAACACATGCAGTGAAGTGTACTTCAATTACAACAACGCATGCAGTATATGTGTTATATATCATACTAGGGCTGGATCCAATATTTGTTTGATTGTTAGGTACTGTAAATGATTTTCAATTTTGGGATTCAAATATTCTTGTTAAAAAAAAATGCATGCAGTCTGAAATTTACTGTGGTGTTTTTTCAGTGATAAGCCGCTAGTTGCTGGCTAATTTATGCAACGCCATGTCGTCCTTCTCAGCCAGGAACGGAGAATGGTTGAGTTACAAGGAAGCTAGTCTATATCCACGGCGTTCCACTGCGGAGATTGCGCCGTTGCCGTCGGAAATGCCACTGGATTTCACTCATTTAGGCCGAATATCTGTTTCCTTGGACTTTCGTTGTGTTGGGTTTTTAAACTCAGGTCGACTATGGTTACTATGGTTAACCTTTTCTCAGAACTCTGTAAGGTAAGTCCAGACATCTGTCAAGAGTTTTCTGTTCTAAGACTTCCCGAAGCTTTTTTTCAGCGGTACCATTGCTCTGTACAGTGCATAGCGCCGCCCAAGACAATTGTTTGTCTCTTATCCCGTAATGCTATGTGGTCTCACCAGATCCTCCTCTGTAGCAAGCAAGCAAGCAGTCTGACGTTTGTGGACATACGTCTGTATGGTTATACTTTAGCAGCCTGGTGTCCTTTTTAAGCAATTTGGTAAAGGTAAATATAGTATAACCATTCATAATGCTAATGCTCTAGTGAGGCTTTGGCTGAGCATTCATTCACAAACAATGCATTTGTGGTCACACGTGAAGACAGTTTTTCCATTTATTTTGAATGCCTGCTGGAAAAAGTTAAGTCAGATTCAACTTTTGGAGAAAAGCAACCCAATGTCACCCTACAGTTCACAATAATGTAACTGGACATCAGACTTGATTGTCTGTCTGTATTGTAGCGTGCGAGTCCCATTAACGTTACCGTATACAGGAAACATCAGTGCCTCTATCACTGCAACACAACAGTTTTAAACACTATAAAGGTAAAAAACAAAACACAAGCACTGGACTGCCGAGGAGTTTGTGTAATAATAGGTGACTGTGTCCTGCAACAACAAAGCACAGTTGCTTCAGCTCTCGCGTCATCTCTTTTCCCTGCCACTGCGGCCCTACTACGGCTTAGGCCACACTTATATACCAATCAGATCATCTCCCATAGTAGATTGAACATCCAAAGTCAATCAGCTTATTTTTACTTAAATTAATGTGAATGACAGCGTTTCCTATATTGTGAAATGTTACTGGCTCTGTTAATGTATTAGTTTTACCAATGGTAAAATACAAGTACAAGTATGGAGTTTAGAGTTGGAACAGTTAGTTTATTAACTGATTTGTTGATCAACAGAAAGGTTATCTGCAAGAATTTTGATTTAGTTCAGATTCGATACATATTGAATCCACCCTGTAACACCTTTATACAAATGTTTCTGTTGTTCCAACAACTTGAACAGAGTGATGACTTCCCTGTTCAACTTTAATTCAAATTATATGAATAATTTAAGTTTATAAACTTTATATTTTTGTATCAGTACAATTCATATTTATATCAAGATAAGCTGTCAGATAAGCACAGCTGTGATTTCAATATGTTGGATACACATTAACATTATTTTCAAACTATTTTCTTTTATTTAATGATTAATTCATTAATGTATAAAATAATAAACAGATGAATTGATAATGAAAAGAATCGTTGTAGCCTGATTAGAGTTTTCAATCTGTGTCTAGCCAATTCACACAGGCTGTCCATACTCATCCTGTGGCCACCGTCTTTATTTATTTTATAGTGTATGTGTCGTGCTCTGTCTCATAAACTGTTTCATTCTGGCCTTGTTTAATGGAAGCGGCAGGGCCATGAGAGGCCATTGAAGGCCAGAGGTTACAGCAGCCACACATTTCTTGGGTCAGTCATAATTAGCCGGCCTGCAGCCTGGGGGCTCCATAAAAAATGAGATGGGTCATCTCAATCTCCAGTCATCTTGACCATGCTTTTTTCTGCACTAATTTTAAATGTGTTCAGCGACCCCAAACAAAGTGCTTCCATAAAACACCATCCAGTGTCCCTGGGCAGTCAAGAGCCAGTCATGTTGTTTTTTCCCCTCTATGAATATTTCCAAAACTACTGATGTATGAAGGTGTTAATATAATATTGTGTCCGACCTGTTGTCTTTTAAATCTTCTGGACTCCCTGCACATAGATCATCCAGATACAGTGGTGTTCCCCTCATTACACATAATGCACTTCATCTTCACTAGAATATATCTAACTAATTATAATTGATAGTGGTAAAGCAAGCTTCTATCAGAGGAATATCAAATGAGGGTTATATAACAAAAGCACTGACACATTTTATGGTTCATGAGCTTAACTTTGATGCATTGGGTTAAATGCTGGGGCGATGTCTTGTTTTGCATTCATGATCATTAAGGCTATGATAAGCTGTACAAAAACTGGGGCGGAGTTTCTTTTAATTGCAATATAGTTCTAATTTACAGCAGTCAAACTGAAGGATTATGGGCTCTGCACAATAAATTGGCTAGACAAATAGCAACAAAGAGGACAATACAGGGTATAATTATGTTTTACATGTCAAAGACATCCAATATATTTTGGTGTCAGTGGATCAGGGCAGTGAAGTCCTAGTATTATGGCTTTTTTGCCGTTAGCACCCTTTGATAAACATCCTCAGAAAGCATTAGCAGTGAAAACTCTGGCTTTTATTTTCAAAACTACACATATTTGATAAAACCATTGTCAATTTTGTCCCCAAGTGCATCCTTGGCTCCTTGTCTACTATTAACTTGCTCTCTTCATGTCATTTTTAACTTGCTAAGCTCATCATTTATCTTCAGACTCCCATAATATTCAGACAGTGATGTCTTTTATGGCTATTATTAGAAATGGTGTCTGTCTTCAGAAGCTGGCACAAAAGTGAGAGTGGTCCCTAGGGCACTGTTTCATATCAAGGTTAACTTGTAGTGATTAGGATACGGAGACGAGTAGTTGCCATGGGGATGAAGAATACGGCAGTGAAGAGGATGATAAGCCTGGAGCCCTGATGTTTCTGTTGCTCTGTATACAACAAAGCTAATCTAAATACTGAAAGGTTTTTCTTGACAGCATTAGTCATGATGTAGTCTTGCATTGCAAGACCTATTGCCACAGTACATGTTAGCGCTAAGTAAGTACACCACACATACATTCTGTTATAGGAGGGAAAAACACTCTGGGTTGTTTGGATTGCTTTAAACCAATCACAATTGTCTGGGGCGGTGCTAAATTCCAGATGCAGCGACTGTGGCTCTTCAAAATAGTCTCTGGAAGGAACTTGTTTTGGTGGAACATTTGCACCCCGCAATAGAAAATGCCAACTACAAAGTTAAATGAAGATAACTGTTGACACAATACAGTAATGTGAGCTATATAAATTGGCTGGACATGTTGTTAAACTTAATTTGCTCTAACCAGTGTATTGTGTGTATTTTTTCCACAGCAATCCCACCAATCAGTCCAAAAACATCCCAGTTAAGAGAAAATACCGTAACATAGTCTCTGTAAATCTTTACACTCGTTCCCTGAAAGAACCAAGCAGGACGCATACCTATCAACATCACTGCCTATAACAATGGTCATGGTACAAATTACTAGTGCTGATGTTAAATAACAAAAGTGTTGAACACAGTATTATTATTATTATTATTATTAGTAGTAGTAGTAGTAGTAGTAGTAAATACATAGCACTAATACTAATATTGCAATTATATTTGAACATTTCCATGATTTTGTTTTTAGAAATTGAACAGCAGCCTTGACAGATTGTTCAAAACAAATCAAGGCTCTTCTGATTTCCCATTTACTGATGAGTTTTGGTTGGACGGCTGATCTATTGCTTTGGGAATTCTGCCATCTGTCATTGAAAAATATGTTGTCAGGAATATTAGTCACTTGATCTAGAACAATCCTAATCATATTCAAATGTAATAGCCCGCTGATACTTCTTGAAGAGCACTCTATGTACCATACTGTAAACAATGAAAAGTTAAATAAGAGCCTTCTTGGTGAGAATTGCTGTTCTTCAACTCCATTTAGTGACTATTATAAGGTCTTTATGGTAAATCCCCTTTAAATCATAATCCCAAATTATGTAAAACCCTTAATCTCAATCTGTTACTATCAACTGGGTCATCTTTAGTCTTTAAAAAAAACAAAGTGTATTTAGCCAAGAGAATGGTGTAATGGATAGTTTTATAACAAAACTTAATTTTTCCCACTCGTATAATGCCAAGAAGGTTGAATAGGCTTTCTCATGACATCCACTCCTGTGGAGTTGATTCAAAAGCCTGTTCAGACATACTTTTCCCTTGGCACTCCCTTGAACACTGCATGGATAATCCTTGGAGTAGAGGGCTAATGCCCCCAGATCGCCCCCATGAGAGGCACTATCCTCACATCCCTTCTGCAGAGCTCTCTCTCTCCTTGCTGCCGTCCCCAGCAAAACAATAATTAATGAGCTCAACCAGCCTATCACTGTAAAAACCTCCCTACAAAATCTCCATTATCCACATCATGCAATGATAATTTGACTTACGTAGGTGCTAATTTCAAATAAGTTAAAAGGCAATTAAGAAAATGTGTCTTTTTGACAGGCAGAGGGATTAATGCTAAACTGTGATGCCACCAGTCTTCAGAGGTTGCAGGCTTATACTGGGTATGAAGGCCCCTGCTTGGCAACACCCATTATCGGTCATCACACTAATAACCCCATATTTCACATCTCCATTTGATGTGCTACATTTAATTAAAGTGCGAAGTTGTGTGACGAATTAACGGCTAATTGGGAAAGCACCTTTTGAACATTCCCTTTGCTGTACACCAGATGTGTATTGTTATGGGGGGGAGAGAAGTTGTCTAATTTCCTTTCCTAATCCAAAATTCAGCCCTCTATTGTTAATGTTCCCATGCTGCTAAAATTGACATGTTTTTTTTATGAAGTGAACACTTCTTTCTGTAAATGCCTGCATCACTGTGCCAATATGTACAATATTCTTTTATATTTCTTCCACTATTCAGTAACAGAAGATATGCCCTCATTAATGTTGCAGTGTTACATAGCGCTGTGTTTGTGCTCAGTTTAGAAGCCATGTGATGCACACACCCACATCACCTGCCTGCTGACTGTAAAGGTAAAAGCCCTGTCTGCATTGATATAAAATGTTATTGGGAATTTGGACAACTGGCCTCCGTCTCCTGTTTGGAATCTTAAACATATCCTATTCCAGATTAGTTTAAATCTCATAAAAATGTAAATCTGCCATACGGGTGGAGTGTGCATAGAAAATGATTTATAAATATCTTAGACAACCTGTATTTCTAATGCATTTATTTCTCCCTTTGAAGGCTGGTGGCTGAGAATTGTAGCTAATCTGGCATATCATGCATCTCACACTATTTAGGGAGATATTTGAAGATAGAGGCATTATTTTCTCTCCTACCTCAGCATTCCTATAGCGGTGGGAGGATGATTATTATAGATTTGCAGAGAAGTGGTGTTAACGAGTTTACCCACACTGTTTAGAGGCTAAAAAGCAATTTTAACCTCTGCAATAACCATGACGGATATTGAAATATAATGTATGCTCAGTGGAGTTCCTCGATTCTACATATTCCTGAGGACTTTTCACTGTTGTTTCACCTGCTGTTCTGTTTAGCTCCAGTCTCTCCTGCCCAGAGTGTTTGTCCTTGTTTGTGTTCTGCTCTGAAGGAGACCTAACAAATTAAATTTGCTTAAGAGCTGCAGTTAAACTAAGTCTCATTACAAACAAGTTGGCCCCATTTACTCTCTCGCCCTTTGCCAAATTAAAGCCTTGATTCAAAGTTACACTGAGCTTGTCACTCTGTTGTTCCGATTCCACACCCAGCCTGCATCACATTCTCGTCAGGATTTCTTCATCATTTTTACCTCACACTCGGTAGTAATGACTCCCTGGAACTTGATTAATGCAAGTATTGATTTCTCTGTAAAATGTGTGATTAGATGCATGGACTCCAGCACTATTCATCAAAATGCACTGGCATATAATTAAATTGTCTTTTTATATTTTATGACTGAACACATTGATTAAATATCAAACTCATGTTTGTATTATTTTACCAACAGGACGAATTACTATATGTTCAGAGAGCACAGGTTGAAAATGTTATATTTTTTGTGGTTGAGGTTAATCTGAAAACTCAACATCACATACATTTTTATGTAAAATAACTTTATTATTAAAATGTATTTTAGGATAGTGCTCGTATGTATATGCTGTCTATCTATCTATCTATCTATCTATCTATCTATCTATCTATCTATCTATCTATATGTTGACATTCTGTTGACGTTCAATGTGACATTTCCTTTCAGTATATTTAACAAAATTGTTAATTTATGAATGTAATCTTTAAGAACGTTACTAAAAAAAAAACAAGCTCAATTATAGAGTAAAAGCTAATAACATTTTGGGAACTGCCTTCTTTTTAGAGTTTGCCATGCTTTTATCTCTAAGTGAGTCACCTGATCAACATTCCTCAATCCGCTGGTATTCCCTTGTCCATCATTTCTGCTATAGCTATAATAAACCCACACAAACACTCCCCTCATCTCTCTCTCTCTCACACACACACACACACACACACACAATCACACAGATACACACACACACACTTCTGGGTACTGGGATTGTGGACTGTGTCCCGATGCATCCATATTTCAGAGTTGTACCTCTGTTGTCATTCTACATTTTGTCTGTGGAAGCAACATGGAGGATCCAGCTCGTGTTTAAGCATCTTTATGTTGCTGACCCAGTTACTGGATTCTTACAGCGTTAGATATGTGGACAGGGTGGGGCTGCAGCGTAGGCATCATTTATTTCAATTTAACTCTCCATTACAAAGCATGGATCCACACATACTGTAGAGGTGTAACCAAGCATTGAGCTGGGATTCTCATGCCAGATGAATATAAAAAAATATAAAAGGACTAAAAATATTTCTTTTTAGGAGAACTTAGGACTTTTAACTACTATGTTTATTTGTATCTTATGTTGATGCTTTTACCATGCTTTTATGATGTTAACTGTAGCACTTTGAGATTTGCTCCAAATGTAAAGTTCATTACAAATAAAATCTATTATTATATGCATTACTCACGCTACAAACTAAATATGTACACCTATAAAGATTCTATAGGTGCTAGAGAAAGCTACAGTACACAGTTAAAATACAAGTGAGCTCATGATTGATGGATAATTGAAGACCTGAACTGTGTAGAGGAAGTGGTTAGATAACTAGGGGGAGATAGAACCATGAGGTAGGCTTTAGCGTTTCATTTAAAATCCAAGGTTTTCAATAATGTAGAGAGCCCTTTGAAAGCTCAGTCGAGTATTCAAGCAGAGAGGTTTCCTACAATGTCGGGAAAGTTAAAGGCACAGCTTGTACCGAACCAGTGTATATGGTGGGCTTAGAAACCGGTGTGGCACCTATATTTGTGTGTGCAACATAACATTGACATATAGACATTGGTGTCTGTGTGAAGTGTGTGTGTGTGTGTGTGTGTGTGTGTGTGTGTGTGTGTGTGTGTGTGTGTGTGTGAGAGAGAGAGAGAGAGAAAAGGCATGAAACAACAATGTGCATTGTTGTTGCATTACCTGCCATGATTGATTTCATGCCTTTAAAATCTACATGTTAACTGCTGAAATGATACTATCCCAACATTGAGAGCCATCAACCTTGTGCTGTTATGTTTCCCAGAAGTACTGCTCCATCCACAAACATGTAGTCAGGCTGTCATTTAGACAACCACATTATGTCATATATCTTCTCTAATGGAATCACAATCAATGTTCAGGCTGTTCACTATACTGTACCTAATGTACGTTTCATTATCATGTATATAATGTAATGTCTGATTTCCTGTGTGGTTTGTTTATCTTTTTTGACATATGTCATTACTGTAGTGACTTGGAATTGCATTTGGCAATTGAATGGCATGGTCACCATTATAATGTAGCTTGCACTGCAATGACATTTTTATATTTTCTGTGAATTATGTTTTTGTGTCCTGCTGCTTTGTTTTTTAAGTCATAGTGGCTATTCCTTGTGTTCCTAACAACTAAGTTGTAACTGCGCTAAAAATGTGAAATCCATCACGTTACATAGCCTCACCTACTGGATGTTTATTACAAAAGATGTATATATTTCATGATCTTAGAAGGGATTAAATCATTATTGTGTTACACCAGTTGGTGATGCCAAATCAGAATTCACATGACGATACGGCTTGTACAGTGTATTAGGTATGGAATTATTTTTCTGTGATAGTAAGCTAAATAGGGCTGCACTATTATGGCCAAAATGATAATCACGATTATTTTTATCAATTTTGAGATCATGATTAATTATCACGATTATATGTTGATTTTAACCAAAACTAATTTTATTGTCACATAGGCTATTTATAACTGCTTTCACATCCATACTGTGCTACATTCTTCTTATGTTGAAGTTGTATGTTGTAAATACATACAGCTCCACATGTAAATGAAAATTAGCTATCTTAAATAAATAGCCTAGGATATATTTTAAAAAATATTAAGCGGAGTCAGCGGAGTTACACACGTAGTGTGTATGAAATGTCTGCATCGTCACTGCACTGCATTTTTATGAACTATGATATTCTGACCATGGGTCACATCTCTTGTCCAGGTCCAGCAGGCTCCGTCTCACACACTACTTTTATTTTTCAGCGGAAACACTGGTACAAATACAGGTTTGTTTCTCACGCTTAACAATATACAGCTGTGTTAATAATAATTAAAACTGTGTACAAATGTAAGAAGTGTGGACCGGCGGCCGCTGTGTCTCTCGATGTTGCTGTGAGTGAATCGGGGCGAGGCTGCGCGGAGAGTAAGAGGAGATATCCAAATACAGGCACGGCTTTACAGAAGAAATAGGTCATGTAATGCAAAACCATATTGATATAAACAACATTTGCTATGTTTGTGGAGAGGCAGCGGATGCAAAGACATTAGGGGCCCCGGAGCGACCTAGGAAAAATGTTAGTTGCACCCTAGAGCCCTGTGAGCTAACAGACGCTAACTAGCACCAACTAGCGCTGATAAACCTTGTGACCCACAAATGACCGACTGCTATCTGTTGTGGAATTGCCCTCACGCTACTCTATCCTTTGTGACGGTCTACATCTCGAAACGAAGCTGTGCGGTGCAGGGAACAACTCTGACTGGCACATAATCAGCAGAACGGTAGATTGGCTATACAAAAAAAAACGGGAGCGTTCTATGGACGGAATGACACATTTAAAATATCGCTCTATCACGCAAATTTGATCGTGGGAAGCCAAAATCTTGATTGTGATTAAAAGTCGATTAATTGTGCAGCACCAAAAGATTTTTTGCTTTTAGGACTCTTGGTCAGACAAACATGTTATGGACCAAAGTGTTTAATCAAGAAAACAATGACCAGTTTAATCAATAAGGGAAATGATTGCCCTAAATTCAATACTATTAACTTTTGATCAAATCATATTGAGATAAAATGGTCATATTGCACTTGCAAAGTTTTGCACTTGCAAATCACTTTGGTCAACATTTTTTTTAACATGTTCTCTATTAATAAATTCACCTGACTTGGCTTGCTTTGACAAATCAACAATCACAAAACTATAATTAGTACCTGCAGACAATGCTGTAATATGGGCATTTGGAGAGTAGATACAAGATGCTTGTCAATATTTGCATCAACACAGATCTAACAAAATGGTGAATGTGCCATTAGTGGTTGCTACTAGCAACACAATGTCCAACTGAAACTGACTGGTGACAGAATACAGTATCTTGCTTATTATGTCACACGGATTAATAAATAGTTATACAAGCAGATCAATTTGACAAATTTAGTTTTACATTATAACATAACATGTATAAATATAAAAAAATATTATTTGCCTTTACATGTAGTCTTATTCATATGGAGCTTGGGTTTTTAATTTCATTGTGGCAGCTTTCTCTTGTGTGCTCTAATTGTTTGGACTGATCATAGACAGCTCAATCCCTCAGTAATGAGCCACGCCGTCGCATGTGAAGAAGCTGCTTTCTGTTCTCTATAGAGACATTCTACTGCTTTGAAACCTCCACCACCTTCACACACACCCACTCATACACACCAACTCATTCACCACCATTGAGAATTGCTGTGTGTCTTGCGGGTGTTAAAAGAGAGTTGTTCCCTTAGTGTCAACGACAGGTGTACCATCACATGTAGAGCAACTGTATATTTCACAATCTGTTTATCAGCTTTGAGAAGGGTTGTCATCATCCTGTTCCTGCATTCAATTACACAGGTAATTATTGAACGGTACAAGATGCATAAGTTACCGTTGATCGCACTGACAACACATCCATCCATCTGTCTGTCCTTCATAATTTGGCTGTCACTTGTCCTTGTTGCATAGCTTGTTGCTCAGACAGTGTTGTGAGATTGATGTAGTGGCAAACCTTTACTGATGCCTCTCTCTGTGTGTCTGTCCTGCTATGGAGAGCTCAGTCTGTAGGAGATACCAATTTTATGAATAGTACTGTCATTATTGGGTTGTGTCTCTGGGTCATTGTTAAGGTTCCTGTTGGTCTCTGAGGTACTTGTCATGATATTCTTACTGAAACTAAGCCAGACAGCTGACATCATTGACCAGCTTCCTTTTCTCTCTTCTGCTGTCAGAATGACACCATCCCTCCTTCCACTGTGCTCAGCAGCAGACAAAGAGAGTTTGCTGGCCTTGGCAGTGTTGGCTGTGGAAGTAATTAGAATGCACACTTCTTAGGTCCTTACATAGATATGCTAATCCACTCCATTAA
This sequence comes from Etheostoma perlongum, assembly GCA_026937815.1. NCBI lineage: Eukaryota > Metazoa > Chordata > Actinopteri > Perciformes > Percidae > Etheostoma > Etheostoma perlongum. The sequence goes on from CM049373.1 coordinate 6,267,803, forward strand.
TCTTGTCTCCTTGCATGTAAACGTGGGAGCCAGATGCAACACCAGTTGCTCCTTAGACTCTAAACTGGGAGAGAGCAATCTGCTGGAAAATAATCCAGGCCGACTGGCCAGGACATCACTATGGTAAATTCCCGTGACCTCCCACTGCGTCGGATCAGAGACATCTGTAGGTTAATAAGGCAGACTGCTATGAATCCTCCCTCTGTCAGTGGGATCTACTCTGGCCACTGGTTACAGTGACCCATTGATTGGATTGTTTCCCTCCCTGTCCTCTGTTGCAGTAGAACAAATTACAAATCAGTTGTTTATTTGAACAGCACTCTAACGTGATTGAGTTGAATCTGTTTGCCAAAAGAACTGAATGGAATTTTCAAACCACATCTGGGGGCTGGGTGGTTTCTGTACAGTTCAAAGTGAGCCTATGAGATTATTAAAGTGCTGGCAGCTCTGGAGGAATTGTCCTGAATTGACTCATTTACATTTGACAGGCCTGAAAGAGAGTCAGTATCATTTTACTTCACAGACCCAAACTTTAATTTCTTCTTGTTGAAATCTGAATCAGTACAAACCTGAGCTGCTCAGCCAATACACTGTAAATCATAAAAGCTGCTCATCCATTGTCACTTGTGACATCTCTTCAAAAACACAGCATTGTAGTGTGTCCCATAATTATGTTATAGGCTTGTGATTCAAAAATACTTAAAAGGAAATAAATTCATAAGTTTCTCATAAATAAATTGGTAACCCTTTATGTTAAGATTTTTTCTCAATATAATCCTACCATACTACCAATTATTTCAAGTATCCCCTAATGTTAAAATGTTACACCTCAATTAATGTTCAAGTCCATTATAAATGATTTGCACATCCATCATACAGTAAATCTGTTATATGTTTCATATTCATGTAGATAATAAGTAAGTGTGAACTGAGTAAAATGTTACTCTAGTTAATATATAGTTAGAAGGATGGGAAAACTTGTTATTCCTTGCAATCTTGCAAACTAATACTCAAGAAAAACTGGAAAAAAAACTATATTTAGAAATCAAAATACTCCGCAGTGGCCAGTAAAAGCCCTCCGCTGCTGCCACGACAAGACTGAGTAAACCCCGTCCACTCTGCCGGCAATTTGATTTCTCCCTGCAGCTCTGTCTGGAAACCTGCACGTTTAATTCTCCTGCTTCAGTTCACAATTTTGTTGGAACCAATTACAAACTTACCTACTTGGCGCGCTATTGGCGTTTTTACCACGATGACGATAGAGAAGCAATCAAGCAGCTTCTTGTTTAAATTCCACATAGCAGTCACCGAACATCACCAAAGCCGCTGTCGCTTCAACGTCCCCCGGATCGAGGTCTGATTGGTTGAAGGACTATCCAATTGGGTGCAGAGTCATTTGAACTATGCCCGTTGGTCATGCATCTTGTGCAGAGAAAATACAGAGCAGATTCCCCAGACCAATGCTCAATCTCAAATCTATTGATCTTGACTTGGTCTGGGGATAGCCAGAGTAGCCAATGACTGCTTGAATTGAATTAATTGTAATGCCTGATGGCATCTTCTATCTTCTTATTTCCTACATCAAGACAGCAATATTTGAACCCATCACTATACAGTTGTATGCATTTACCTCCTCAGTGTCAGATAAAGGTGAGTCACTTTGTATTTATGCATTTTTATAAAACCTTAAAAACAATACAATAATGTAATATTTACATTAACAAAAGCAAAATAAATCAAACAATATTTTGATTAATTCTTTTCATGGCTTTGACAATGCTCAAGCTAAATTGTGGGCTTCCTGTAAATAAAAATATAAAAAAATTCAGACCATAGCTTAGAAGGTTTATTCTGGTAATTAAAAACTGTACATAAAACACACTGCCTTACTGTTTATCCACAGTGTACATTCCTGTCACCAGTAGTTGTATAATTTATTTGCAAGTTGCTGTTGGGAGTGTTCTTTGGATTTACTTCAGTGAGCCTACATTGCCTCGCCACAGCATTGTAGCTGCTCTGGACCACTGGCCATCACTGGTAGCAGATCAAGCCACTTTATCAGCTTTATCAGGTGCTGTGCTGTTACACAGAGTAGGATAGAGTGTAGGAGGAGGAGAGGGGTGGGGGCTTGGGATGTTTTCTTTTTTCACTTCATGCTTTGGTAGCCACGGCTTTGTTGACTAGGGTCTGTCTGAATGTGTACTTTGGGCTTGACATGAGGACAGTGCAGGATCAGTGGGAGAATCAGTGGAACAGAACTTGACAAGAGAACATCAAGGATCCCTCTGGAGGAGGTTAGACAGAAAAAGACTATTTACCTGTGAAGGAAACATTTCATTCAGCATTTGTTTGATCCTCTGTTACTTCTTGTTTTACCGTGGTTATCCTGAAGCATGATTGCAGATGACCTCCCCAGAGTTTTTAAGATATAGTGAATAGCTAAAGTATCATTCCTTCAATTTTAACACTAACACGCTTTTGCTTTGCTTTCACTATGATGGACAAAAACATTTATTTTTTTGCAGTTTTCAATAAGTATGTAAACATATCTTGAGCATAACCTCTTACCTAAAGTGTAATTTAACCCATTTTACATGTCAAAGACAATTTACCATTCACAATACATGGAATGTGTACTATTGACTAGATAGATAGATAGATAGATAGATAGATAAATACAGTAGATAGATACAGTAGATAGATACAGTGGTGCTCATAAGTTTACATGCCCCTGCTTAAGTTGACTAAAAAGAGGGGGGGAAAAAAACATGTTTTGGAAATTAATCTTAATGCCTTAATTAAAAAATGTGGTAAAATCCAACCTTTAAGGGCACCAATTTTCTTTGTGAATGAATAATATATTGTAAATAAATATAATGTATAAATAAATATATAAATAAATGTTCTTGCTTAAAATACAGGGGGCATAATTATACACACCCCTATGTTAAATTCCTACAGAAGCAGGCTGATTTCTTTTTAATTAAAGGCCAGTTATTTCATGGATCGGGATACTATGCATCCTGATAAAGTTCCCTTGGCGTTTGGAATTCAAATAGCCCCCCCCCATCATCACATACCCTTCACCATACCTAGAGATTGGCATGGGATACTTTCCATAAAATCATCTCTCAATGCAAATCAAACCAGTTAGTCTAACTGAAATAAAACCATGCCAATCTCTATATATGGTGAAGGGTATGTGATGATGGGGGGCTATTTTAATCAAACACAGCAAACACATATACACACATATATCACACATACATAAGAATTAAAATAAAAATCACTCACATAAATGCAATGGCCATGATAAGGTAATATACTGTGCCTTTGGAGTGACCTCATTGAAGTCTGATAATTGCTTAATTGACATTGCTTGAGTAATCTCGGCTTGGGTTTGTAGACAACGCATTTCTTACAGAAATCCTGCATTACAAACTGAGGGCATGGAGTGTGAAATTCAGGGGTGTTAAACAGGCAGTGACGGTTAAATGCATTGTGAGAGGAGTACAATCCAGGGATATTGGAGCTTGCAACATACATCAGACTAAAAATTGGGATAAATCTGTCTCTGCTTCATTGATTTTGAGTTTTATTTTTAATCCATTGCACATATCTCAACTTCATAATCAGATATTAGAATCAGAATCAGAAAAGCTTTATTGCCAAGAATGTTTTTTACACATACAAGAAATTTGTTTTGTTGCTGTAGGTAACATTTTTGCATTAAAATGTCTAAAAACCACCATCCCTATGCTATATATATATTTTGAGTTGTGTTCTTACGCAATCCCAAATGTTTCCACCAAATATCAAACCCAGAGAAATCTGTTATTTTATTATTTGACACAGGACGTTTCCTTTAGTCACTTGTCAGTGGCGTCAGATAACCTTTCACCCTCTAGTTACTCGTAACATCTGTCAGAACACGGGTACCCATAACTTAACGTTACTACAATGTGCTGGTTGACAATTAGCCAACGTTAATGCTAATGCTTGGTAGGTAACATTATGAGATTACAACATCATTCATTACGCTCAAGTTATTTTAGAATGATTGTACTGGGCTAACCAACCAATAAGTTTACCAGTAAGGTTAACGTTAGCTGTATAGATAGGCGACTAATCTAATGCTAATTTAGCCAACTAACACACCCCGGACTATCTGCCTCACTCCCCCGGCACAGAGAGACCTTTCTCGAGATGACAGCTGACAACAGCCCCGGGACATATAGCTATCTGGTTACCGTAGCCCCCAGCCAGCTAGCAGCTTGGCTTTGTCTGGTGATAGCCAGACTATACACACACAAGTGAAATGGCATATAAACTTGCCAACATATAATACAGGTCACTCCTAGTCCTAATTGGGAATATTTTTGCATTATAGTAGCATGACCATCTTTGTCCTTATTAAGGGATGTCATAATATCTCATTGTGACTTGTTCTGTCTAGTAAAACAGGATCATTACTGGTTTCATATTCAACTGATTACCTTAAGAAAGTTTACTGACGTGCTCTGACTACAGAAACACTGTGAACATTGACATGTGTGTAAATATAATCTGCTCTGCAAACCCAGATTTGTCACTTGGCTGCAGGATCCCTTGCGTGGCTGGCAGTGTCACTGTGTGAGATGGCTGCTGTTGTGATGGGTAGTTGATTATGGCTCATCTGGCTGCCAGCACCCTCAATCAACATCCACAACTAAAGGGATGAGGAAGAGGGATGTTTATTTGGGCCTGGATTCTGTAAATGCCAGTGTGGAGACATAAGCCCCATGCCTTATTTCTAAGATTAATTTTCACTGCTTTCTCTCACTCCAACTGCCTCTTTCATGCTCTTTCTCATTCTTTTCCTGTCAGCACTCTACCCCACTTCCCCTTCCATGGTCCCTCCGCCACAATCAGAAAAAGAATGTTTATGAGCCAAGCTTGAAATTGTGACCCAAGCCACCCTGTCCCCACGTCTCCGTCACCTGATGTATTTTTCTCCAACCTCCTGTCTCTATGCCAGAGTAAAATTGGCCAACCCTTAACATCTCCTACAGCCCCACCAGACAACTCCTCCCTCTCCCTCTAGCCCGGCTCAACCCAGGCTGCCAGTCTGCTGTGCTGTTCTGTGCTCTACACGCTCCAGTGCGCTGTCGGCTGGTGACAGGCTATTTGGGATTTACCCACTGCTGCTGTGCCTGTCTCTTCATCTGCAGCCTTTCATGGCAGTAAAAAGCAGTCTCTCCTCCCCCTTATCCTTTTCCTCCCTTCTCTTCCCCCCTCACCCTTCAGCTCAACTCATTCCACCATCCTCTGCCCCCTCCCCTCCTGCCATCTCTGCTCCTAATCCCATGCTCCTAAAGACTGTAATTGAGCAGCGCGCGGCGTGCTGGGATTAGGACTGTTATTGGGGGTATTCTCATTGCATGAGAAATTTGGGCGAAAGTGTGGGCAACTGAAATCTACTGACACTCAGATGCGAGCAGATGGTTGGGGATATGGGGTGAAGGAGAAAGGGAGGGGTGTGAGCATTCAGAGGCGGGGTCGGGCCAGGGAACGGCCATCACTGGACCCCTGTTCTGACAAGGTCCATCTCCAGGTCAATGCTCATATCAACAAACTGACAGAAAATCCATAAAACCATAACGATTAAATAATAAAACATCAGCTCCTACAGTCCAATATGACATCAGATCACGGAATAATGATGGACAGATAGTATTCTCCATATAGCATCTAAGATTTGGAATTATATCTCACCTGAACTATAGGGGCCATTTCAGTGACTGATAGCTTTTAATAGCAGTCAGTATGATTCCATGGCATGCCAGCCGATCTGCTATGTGCTGAAAAAAATGAATGGCCTGGCACGACTTGGTCTGTGGTGATTTACTGGTTGGCGAGTAGCAGTGCTGGTTGTTTAGATGTGTTTTCCAATTTATATTGATCAGGTCTTTGGCCCTTAATCCTGTATTTCAAGGCAACCCTCTTTTTATCCATCAGGAGATACAATAAAAGAGACTACACAGAAAGACTGATATGGAGTTTTTTTCCCCACGCTCCCTGAGTTAATTGAGGGATTTGCCATTACCCAGATGAGTATCCTAATATTCCTAATGGAAACCAGACTTCAATTGGCAAATAGCTCTAGCAAGCCATTGAAGCAGTCAATAAAACTGCACCTAGCAACACCCAAAACGGTTAAGTGTCTTTAGTAAAACACGTAAAACTGTAAATTTTTACTGAAGTGTGCAAGTATTTGATCGGCCAAGTTGTCATTTGGCCAGCATGAGGAGGGATGTGTGTTTAAACTCTTTAGGATTTAAAAAGTCTTGCAAACTGCTGTGGAATCATCAAGTTTATTTCCCTGTACTTTGTAAGCTGCTTAAGTCCTGTGCCAGCTTAGCATTGCCATATTAACATCACCCTGTGAGACAGCTCTGACAAGCTCCCTTCCTCCACAGTTTCCTCTTGCTCCTACTGCCTGACTGACACTGTGGAGGAAAAGTCTCATGAACCGACACACACAACCACATGAATACACATAAGCATGTGCCTTACACACACACACACACACACACACACACACACACACACTATTAAGTACACGTTGAACAGACGTGGTTTTGGATACTTTACATCAAAGCTTTGCATTTTCATATCAAACAACACTTGTACAAGCTCTAATGTTTATTTCTCACCTAAAAGAAAAAATGTAGCTGAGGTATGTAGATGCAATGATTGACAAAGCTTAATGTCATGTTCCCAGCTGATCAACGCCATTAGCCCACCGTCATGTCTCTGGCTGGATTCCATGTTTCCTCATTGCTTAGTTTCAACACCTGTGCCAATTGAAATGTAGGAATGTGGAGAGTGAGGATTATAAAGTCACTTTTAAGCAAACATGAACACAACGTGATTAACTAATGAAATGGCAGGTAAGTAGTTTGCATTACAACATCTTATATGATGAGACCAGCTGCCCTTTGGATTTAAGTTCAGTTAAATGTTAAACAGCATGAGCCAGTTTTAGCCAGCTTTTACCATAGTTGTAAATACTATTGTGGCTTTCTGGGAATAATGGCTAACAACTACATTTTTACTGTCTGTCAGATGTGGTAAAACACTGGGAGAAGCCATTTATATAAAAGAGTGAGTAACAAGCACGTTTTTAGCATGACAAATGAGACTGAGTGCAGTTTTCACCTGGTCTGTGTGTCTTACCAAAGTAAAACTCACAAAATATGTCAGATGTTTATTGTAAGGTGTAAGATACTGTTACTTAGACATTCAAGCAAAGACAAGCTTAGATGTTTAGCAAACTAAACTGTATTTGCCTAAGTGCAATTATAGAAAGCATTATAGCAATGTCAAGTGTGTCAGGGCGAGAAGGGTGTGAGTGAACACTTTAACAAAATGCATGGGCGTTGTAGGACAATTTTAAGGGGGTTCTGGTGGTCCTCCTTTTGGTTCACCTTGCTAACAAGTGGTTTGCTATACTAGGTGCAAATAATAATGGGTAGCCTACATTTTGTATTTTCACCCAGAGGAGTTCAGCCCCAGATCACATATTTTAAGATATTTATAAACTGAAAGTACAGATATTGAGTCAATAACAATATTCAGTCATCTTTAATAATAACAACTCATTGTTTAACAAGGATGATCGCTTTATGCTTGCATGCAATTGTAATTTCTGTTGAATTAATTTCTTTAATGTTTTCAAATCAATGAGTGGAGAGGACAACTGTAGTCAAAGTGCCTTTCTTCATTCTCCAATAAACTACTTATACAGTTATCTTACAAAATGTCTACTAAGAACTTAAGGACCTGAGGCTGACGTCAGCCTGGTGACTTTGTTTCACACACATTTTTACATACATAACACTGCTGTCAAGCGGGTTCAGCTCACTAGAAAATATCACCAGCTTGGAATGGTCAAAAGTGAAAAAGCAGCGTTAAGATTAAGTTATTCATAACTTAAAGAAACATTGCATATAATAGTCCGTGTTCCACCATCTCAGTCTGTGAAACGTTGTCACTCTGTCGCTCGCACGTGTGTATCTGTGTGCGCGATCGTGTGAGAATCTGGATGCAAGGTAGCAGTGGAAACGTGGAGTTTCATTTATTTGGGCGTTCCTCTCAAATAGCATGTGGAATGGATTTGATAATGACAAAAATACGGTTAAAGTGTGGAGTCAAAACTAGTAATTTAAAAAATTGGCAAAATGGTATTTTCTTCAGTTTGGTTTCTGTCAGATATTGTCTGCTATGTAGTTTGGACCCCATGGAGAGTTTCTGTTGTTTTTATATGAAGGCACAATTTTTCTGCACATTTGAACGTGAGATGTTTCTCCCTCCTGAAACATTGAATGAGCCTCAGTTTATGACAGGTTCAGCCTTTTGAATATCCAAAAGTTGCTGTGTCTTTCCTTCTTATCGGGTCTGATGCCTTACAAACTGTTGGCTTATTGGTTTGTGTACAGCAACCATAGCAACGCACAGAGCTGACCATAAGCCGTAAAAAGGAAAGAGGCCGTAAACTTTGGTAAAAACCCAGATTGAGACGCATATTCTAAATGCTCTGTAAACACATCCAAAGAATGCCTCTAAAACCTGAATTATACCGGAATAACCCACATGAGTTAATTGGAAAATGCTATTCGTAAGAAGGCCTTATTCAGGATATCCAACCGGAATATGCTGTTTAGATTAATCAAATTCAGAATATTGTCATCTACAGAATAATAGTGGGATATTGGTGTGCATGTAAACATACTGAGTGACTACATTTAACATGCTTAAGCCTCTTACCAATACAGAGGCAAACAAGAAGGACTGGTATTGGTTCTAACAAAACAAAGGTATCATTATTATCGCTTGAAGAAATGTGCCCGCAAAATTATGTTTGCCTGTCAAGGTGATTTCAGAGGCAGTGCAAAGCTGTTGTAACATTTCTATTATGTGCCAGGCTGGTTTTATTCTGGATGCTCTCTTGTCTCAAAGCATACTTTCTTCATAATAAAGACATAATGGTATAAAGAGTTCTCTAGATTTTCATATTGCCTTCCACCAGCAATTTGCCCCTTTTAAGCTATTCTGTGTATGCAAGGTAGCAGTGAAAACGTGGAGTTTCCATTTTATAATATTTATAAAAAAAAAATATATTTATTACATACCCTCTTTTCTCAGCGAATGCTGGTAGTGAGAATGGAACCCAGGGTTGGTGTGTAATTTATAATATGCATTGTATGATTTGTCTAGGTAATGAGAACAGAGCTCTTTTCTAAGCTATTCCACCCACCGAATGCCCTGATTTATTAGGGCCTGGTGAAACAAACTCACTGGATTCATGCCTGCCTTAATGCTCTGGATCCCAAGATGGAATATTAACCTAGATTTATTGCAATAAAATATGCACCTTCTTGTTCTTTATAAATCACAAAGTGGGCAGTGAATGTTGCACTGGTGGGATCAGGGTCAGCCCATTTCTCTCTGCCTTCTCTGTCTGGCTTCCTACAATGAGAGCATGTCAAAGACAGACCACAGGGTGGGGTAGGAGGACACATAACCAGTCATATGTCTTCACTCTGCAGCACAGCAGCCATGGGGGGAGATAAGAATAGTCCTTTGTTTAATATTTTCCTTGAAGACAAACATTAAGACAGACAGAATTAATGACATGTATTATAAGACCCAAAGACATGCATTAGTACTTAATAGATGTTGATAGCCATATGCATTCCTTTTGTTTAGCAGTATATCCCATTGTGTTGGCGGTATACTTGGCCCTGAGGCTGTATTGTAGGTGAGTAATGGCAGTGCAATTGTAAACACCGGGTTTGGGAAGCAGTTCAATCATGGGCTCACGCAGAGACCTTTAATATTCAACTGGAATCTCAGTTTGATATAGACTTTCATGAAGTTGACCAGGGAGGCATATTAACACAGCCATGTCTGAGGGTATAACAAAAAGGGCTGAACAAGGCCCCAACACACACACACACATACACATACACGAGACAGGAAGACAAACCGATTCCCCGATCAGCGTGCCACATTAATGCAATTTAGAGACGAGTAACAGCGAGAAACAGACAGCGTATTATCAACTAATGGCTTTGCTTTCACAATCCATCTACCAGCAAATGTGCATGCTGATATAAATAACATTACTACCCTTGCTCAGAAATGTATCCACGGCAAACAGATGATTGGGAAACAGTGAATGCAAACAATTTTAAGCAATTCCTGAAATAGGTCAGGTTCTGTTACAATGTTTAAATTGTACAGAGATAAATAAAACGTAGACCTAAATGTTGGACAGCTCAGATTTGCTTTAAAGCAGTTGCAAGTTGTGTGACATGACATAGACAGCTGACATCAAAACAAGAGCAGCATAATAAGGTCTGTGTAAATTTGTGAGTCTTGACAGCAGTCAAATGTATCAATCAACAATATAAATCCCTTGAGTTCTCCTGTTTTATTGGTTACTTACGGCAACCTTGTCCCCCAAGGATTATCTTATACTGGTGATCATCTATTGTCTGGTGTCAGACATATTCAGGTTAAGTGAGGTCAATGATTGAAATTTGACTGATTAAGGGAATTATAGCTGAGTAATCATGTTTAGATTTGATGTCCTATGTCAGGACTCTTCATATGTTCTGAATAATTGAACAGAATAACTGTTGGCATAATCAAATGCTGCTTTCTTTGTTCAAATTGCAACAAAAAAAGCAGAAAATTTCTTATAGTGACATACAACATTATTTCGCTGTGGGTGATTTGCCAGAAATCTTATTTTCTTTCTTTCTGGCAGCAATATGACATTCTGTAATAACTGGTATCTGCGGCTGTGGCTCAGCGGTAGACCGGTTGCCTGCCAATTGGAAGGTTGGTGGTTCAATCCCTGGCCCTGCAGTCCCATGTTGAAGTGTCCTTGGGCAAGACACTGAACCCCGAGTTGCCCCCGATGCTGCGCATCGGCGTGTGAATGTGTGTGAGTGTTTATCTGATGAGCAGGTGGCACCTTGTACGGCAGCCTTGGCCACAGTGTATGAATGTGTGTGAATGGTGAATGTGTCCTGTATGATGTAAAAGCGCTTTGAGTAGACTAGAAAAGCGCTATATAAATACAGCACATTTACATGTTGTACTGTGGCTAGACCGCCATTACAAAGGAAATGTAAAAATTCCTCCTTGCACAATATCAAGAAGGAATGAGATGCACGTTTTACCGCACTTCAGCAGTGAGCATTCCTGGGAATGAGTGCCTGTAAGTCTCTGGGTTATTATTGTGCTCATCCTTCCAGGATAGGGCAGGTGGAAGGAGCTGCTCAGAGGCATACGGAAACTAACAGGATTAACAACTCCATCCCCCACTTACCCACTTTGGCCCTCATGTGCATATAAGAGGCTATTTCTATGGTAATGCTGTGTTTACATGAATTTAGTCATAAAAAAACAAATTACAAATTTTGTGTTTTCTCTGCTTTACCAAATTCCTATCAAAAATTGAAGTCCATGCTCTTGATAAACAAGACCCCCAGGATTCTAAATAGCTGTCTCATTTAAAAATGTGGCGTACACATAAAACAGGGCTGAAAATCCCACGCAAAGGTTGTGATTTATTAAAAACAAACACGGCAGAAGGTGCTGCCAGCCACACAAACCCATGCACGTTATCATGAAGATAAATCCAGCAGAATTATTTGTGCTTGTACTGAGTTATAATTGTTCTTTAAACACTGTAAAATCTAACTTAAATCTTAAATAAAAATTAGTTCTTAATATTTAATTGGCGCTGTCTCACTGTCACAGAGTCCGCTTCGGATCGCAGGAGGATGAGATGGCCCGACTGCATGGAATACATGATAGCAAATAAACGGATGTAATTAGACAACCAATCATGTTGTGGTACAAGCTAGCTAGCTAGGTTTGCCTTATTGTTTGTTGGATTTGCGAGATATCGCGAATGAAACTTGATATCTTGTAAAACAAAGTCAATATCTCGCAAAAGTGTTTTTTTCTCAGTACATTTCCCCCTCCATGTCACCTCCGGGGTTCTGTAGAACTTTAATACTGCTGGTGACAAAACCTGCATGAAGAAAAGTGTGTTTGCCTATTATACCTTCGTCTTCAAATTGTTTCTTGGGCTGGGGGATACCACCAGTTGATGTGATTTTGGCAAGGTGTTAACAATCACAAATTGTTAACACCTTACCATTATGTAACATATAAATACTGTGGTGACCCCCATGCGTAATGCTGCATGATGGCACTGCTGGCCATGCAGGAGGACTATGCCAATGGAAGAATCAGGAGAGAAAGAGACTTCAGGGATCATGACGATGACTGGCTAATGTAGGGTGACCAGACGTCCCCGGTTTCCGGGGACAGTCCCCGGTTTTGGTGACCTGTCCCCGGCTGGATCTGTCCTCGGAAATGTCCCCGGTTTTCACTGTGACTGACAGACCCGATATTGGAATAAAAGAAAGAAAACATTGACCAAACTTAGGCGATAGTCGCACACCCTCCACCCGCAGCCTCAAGACAGCCAGAGCCAGCACTGCTCAGAGAGGTTTTAGAAAGCCGTATTTTACGATGCTAAAATTACTGATTATTTACATGGAGTCTGGTGGGTTTAGCGAACGCAATTTCGTGGACTTTTGTTTTAAAAAATGATCTTAATCTTTAACAGAAAGGTCGACCTCCTTAGAAATCCTTTCCATAATGTTGTCAGACACTTAGAATATTAATCTGAGTCTGTCAGTAGCAAAATGAGCACTTTTATGAATGTAAATACAAGCTGGACAATTATCCTATTAACTTCCATTGTTTCTCGGCTGCCGACTGCAGTGATCTCTTTTAATTCAATGTCAAATATTTCTTCCATAGTTTTTATTGTATCCGATACTCAATGAGCTGTTGCAGAAACAAGCCTGAAGCAATACAACAAAAGCTGTCAGATAAATGTAGATCAGTATACATTACAACATTATGAAATATTAGGACTTTTTATCTTGAAACATTCCCCTCTGAGGTGTAGTGGAGTTGAGTATGAAGTGCAGCAGGGGTGAGTCTAGGATCAGACCTTTAGGGGGGGGCTCAGCCCCTAATGAATGAGAATAGCTCTAGGTCTAGTGTCCCCGTTTTAAGTTTTACAAAAATAAAACCATGACGTGTTTTGGAGTATACGCTTCTGAGCTGAAAATGTCCCCGGATTTTGTCTGAGAAATCTGGTCACCTTAGGCTAATGCCAATTAAAATTTTCTAAAGCTGCGCTCTTGGATCTATGTACTTAATTGGGTCAAGTAGAGAGGGCAACATGTCGTGCCGGTTCAAATGCAGGTCCTCGCCACTCTGGGGGAAACCCAGATATAATTTTCAACTTTATCGTAAAGGATTGTTTGGATATAATATATAGTTCTGTTGAATCTGAGAAGTCAGTCGTCATAATTCGGCGTAGTGAAAGAACTTCCAGCGTCATTAACATACTGATCAGCATTGATGAGGTGCTTTGCGCTGACTATTTATGGTTAAAAATGGGCGTGTATAGTGCGGGATAAGAGGCTGATTCACGTATGCACACTTGTGGGTAATTTATGATTAATAAAGCCAACATTGCATACAGAAGTACGTACGCACGGTTATACAAATCAAATTTTTTTTTTTGGCATACGCCATTTTTGGCTTTTGGGCGTACGTGCACTTTTAGTAATGATCCTACGCACAGTTTTATAAATGAGACCCCTAGCGTGTAATCCCACACTTGTCTCAAGATGCTTTCACATCCATAGAGCTGGCTTTATCTTTCTAATTCATTCATATTTCTAAAATAAGACATTCTTTATTTTCCTCTGTTCTTTGAAAACATTTTTGTAAGGGGTTTCTCAGCACATGCATATCAATCCTATTCATGTTATTCATGAACAAAGAGCTAAAATAACAACAGTTCACACAATAAACAGCTACGTACACATGTAATATACTTGTGGAAATACAAATTTGAAACCTCAGTATACATTGATAAGCTGGGACATTACAGGGTGCATAGTCCTGGTCATTTGTTTTTGTCCAAACAACATATTTTTAAGTTGTCAATGAGTCTAAATATTGACTTGTTTTTGTTGTTTTTCACACATACGTATGCATTTCTTTCCAATTGTCAGATAAGTATGGCTATCTTTATCTTTAAGTTGTACAGTGAGACTAGTAGCAATGCTAGCTATACCCCTGACAACTCTTGACTTGCAAAGTGTATCTAAAGAAGTTAAGAGCTCAGACATCTTGTTTTCTGCAAAGATAGTGTTGAATCAAAACCCCTGTAAAACTATTCCAGCATTTAATAGACCTGAGGACAATTCTGATACATGCTATCTTTCAAAGGATTTTACCATAAACCTTGATCACAGTGGAATATTTTGCCCTTTAGCGTAGAAAAGCACTAAAGATTGTTTAGCTATTTTATTAGATACTGGCACCATGATGGTATGTTCGTATTAGTTAAATGGCCCCCACTATTTGATCCTAAGATGGATTTTGATGGCCATTGAATTTCGTACTATGGCTAAGATAATGAGCAGCTCCAGAATGAAATAGTTTTCCTGATATTTTTTCTGATTTGTGATCTATTTCTAGAATGAGTTAGACAACAAGTAATGAGCAGTTGAGTTTTCATACACAAACATTTGCAAAATGTACAGGTAAATGTGACATTATGTATACTGGGGCTACAAAAATCACTGGCTACCATTTTCATGTGCATTAGGTAGTTTTCATTGCTGATGTTTTTACCAATTTGGATTTTACATCGCCTCCGTTACTGTTTGGACTATCTGTGTGTTGGTTAAACAGCCCTGAGGGGTTAACTGGTTGGCATTGCTCCACATGGAGGAGTGACTGGTGAGTTGGCTGCTGTCATGTCTGCTAATGAAGACATCACATCCAATGGGCATGCATGCTCACATCCTCGGTTGGCATGACAAATAATACCATTAACCCTACCTCCCAAAGCAGCCATTTTGATTGATGTGCAGCAAAAGTGAAGTGTGTGTGTGTGTGTGTGTGTGTGTGTGTGTGTGTGTGTTAATTCACAGTGGTGTTTATTACTTGTGACCCTTCTAGTCTGAATGCAGCTGGTCAGCATTCCAATTAAAAGTGGAACTGTGCATGTGATAATAATGGTGTTGACGCCCGAATCAGACCTTTGAATGATGCCTCCACAGATTTACAGAGTGGTTTTACTGCACGCGCATGGGGTGCCTGTGATATATCACCAGGTGGCAGCATTTATGTACAGTATAAACAGAAGCTGCAGTGGATCTGAATTCCTGCACACTATAGCTTGGCAAAGATATGGGATAGGGTTTTGCACATTTCATATTAGAAATTAAAAATCTAATTTCTAAGGACGAGATACCCCAATGTCTCATAATTAAAAAATGGAAGACATTTAATGTGGATAAAAATTTAATGGGTCATTCATAATTTACAACAACAGATGGGCATTCTGGCACATGGGATTGGATGCATGTGAATGCTGTCATTTTTCTGGGGGTGTTGTGTGCTTTGTATGATAATATAGTCACAGGGTCATTTTGTTTTGTTTACCCTGAAATGTTTTTACTGTCCTCAGTAAAACAGAAGGTATTTTCTTGAGTGTGGAAGTTGACAATTGCTGAAGATCGCTTAAGAAATTATAAAGTAAATACACATTTGATGGTGGCATTAATTTAGCAGTCAAAGGAACTGTGCTTTTCTTGTTTGGTACCAGCAAGTTGTCCAACTTTCCTCAGCTTTTTTCTTTGGATCTCACACCAGCAGAGACTATTTACTTGTTTAATTGATGAAGAGCTCACCCGCCAATAGCATTAATGATTTAAAATGTAAAAGCAAGTGTGTTACCATACATCAGTTTAACTCTGGTTGTTAGGTCTTGTGTAACTGCGACACTAATTTCAAACTGTCAGATGCTTTCAAACATTTATTGTCCTTTTTACCCAAAGAAAGAGTGAATTGTGTTCAGTTGTGGTCTTCCAAGAAGCTATGTATGTCACAATTAAAACTGTCATTAAACAGATTGCCAATTACACATCTCCTGCATTTCACCCCTATCACCTCCAGCAGCCCCCCTTCAGATTGCCATAAGCACTGAACATGACTGTATGTGGATCTGACTGTTTTAATAAATGAAATTGCAGCCAGAAAACTCTGGACCCAAATCAGATTTGAGTGATGATGATTTGACTCACGGCAAGGCATGCTGAGAAGTCTTTGTGTCCTGTGCTACATGTGTGTGTGTGTGAGTACGTGCTTGCAAACACACACACACCCACATGTGTGATTTTTGGGGCTGATTGCATTAGGTTCTAGGAGTTAGTCCCTGTGGAGAAGCCACATGGTTCTTGTACCCCAGCTGTAGCTGAGATCTAATATTCCTCCACCAGCACCATTATGTCCTTGATGGGCCAAACCCATCTTCTGCTTCTTTGTGTCTGCCTGGCAGGGTGGAGAACAGAGGGAAATAGTGACTATGTTTACATTCACATAATATTCTTTTTTTTGGTCTTATTGCGAAAAAGGTGACATCCCGACTAAGCTGTTTACATGGCTAATGAAAGTGAATATTTCACTAATGTTCCTGTTTACATGTTGTCATGCAAAAAAGGATTTTCTTCAATGTTTTCTACCAGTGGCGGACCATGTTCGACTATGCAAACAGAGCCTCCCTATTAAAGGTGATCTAAGCGATTTTGGGTGACGTTACTTCTTGTTGATGTTCAAAGTATTCAAAGTCTAGCTTGCCCCTTCCTTCTCCTCATCCCGTTCCCTCCACCTCCCTTCTGTGCTTCCGCAAACTAACCCCCCCAACCGGTTATTTGCTGGAACACTGTTTGTGTATGCTTTGTGGTGCAGGTGGGCACTGTTTGTTTTTGTTGTCGTTTATAGACTTTGGGCTGTCGAACACTATAGTGTGTTCAGGGGACAGGCAGCTCGCGGATAGTGAGGAGATGTTTGCTGTATGGAACAACAAATGTTCTAGCCTAAAACATGCATGACATCGCTTAGAGCACCTTTAAATTTCTTCAACCACTGTCTTGAAAAGGTTGTCTATGCAATGTATGCGCATATCCAAAAACCTGATATTTAAGGCTTTTATAATGTTTAAAAGTAGCTGTGTTTCTCCTTTCCTTCTTTTCTTTGGGAATGCATGACTACCGCAGCCTTGTTGGCTGGTTGTGGTTTGTGTACAGCAACCATAGCAACGCACAGAGCTGACGGTAAGCCGTAAACAGGCAAGAGGTCGTAAAGTGCGGTAAATCCACAATAGAGACACATATTCTGAATGCGTCCAAAGAATGCCTCTGAAATCCGAATAATACCAGCATATTCCACTTCTAAATTGGTAAAAGGCTACATTTGGAAAAAGCCCTTATTTGGAATATCCATACAGAATATGCTACCAGTTAGATCTGGTGGGGCTTACCTCTACGCACAGTCTCGGTTCTGGAACCGTACTCCTGGATAGGGGTTGGACTCTGTCCTACTCCGGAGTTGCCCATGGTGTGAGGCGCCGGGCGGGTGTGGGGATACTCACAAGCCCCCCGGCTGAGCGCCGCTGTGTTGGAGTTTACCCCGGTGGACGAGAGGGTCGCCTCCCTACGCCTGCGGGTGATGGGGGGGAAAACTCTGACTGTTGTTTGTGCATATGCACCAAACAAGAGTTCGGAGTATTCGGCCTTCTTGGAGACCTTGAATGGAGTCCTGTATGGGGCTCCAGTAGGGGACTCCATAGTTCTGCTGGGGGACTTCAATGCACACGTGGGCAATGATGGAGATACTTGGAGAGGCGTGATTGGGAGGAACGGCCTCCCTGATCTAAACCAGAGTGGTTGTCTGTTGTTGGACTTCTGTGCTAGTCATGGATTGTCCATAACAAACACCATGTTCGAACATAGGGATGCTCATAAGTGTACGTGGTACCAGAGCACCCTAGGCCAAAGGTCAATGATCGATTTTATAATCGTTTCATCTGATCTGAGGCCGTATGTTTTGGACACTCGGGTGAAGAGAGGGGCAGAGCTGTCAACTGATCACCATCTGGTGGTGAGTTGGGTCAGGGGATGGGGGAGGACTCTGGACAGACCTGGTAAGCCCAAACGGGTAGTGCGGGTAAACTGGGAACGTCTGGAGGAGGCCCCTGTCCGACGGACTTTCAACTCACACCTCCGGCGGAGCTTTTCGGGATCCCTGTGGAGGCTGGGGGCATTGAACCTGAGTGGACAATGTTCAAAGTCTCCATTGCTAAAGCTGCGGCGGCGAGCTGTGGTCTTAGGGTTTTAGGTGCCTCAAGGGGCGGTAACCCACGAACACCCTGGTGGACACCGGTGGTCAGGGAAGCCGTCCGACTGAAGAAGGAGTCTTTCCGGGATATGTTATCCCGGAGGACTCCAGGGACAGTTGCAGGGTACCGACAGGCCCGAAGGGCTGCAGCCTCTGCCGTGACAGAGGCAAAGCAGCGGGTGTGGGAGAAGTTCGGAGAAGACATGGAGAAGGACTTTCGGTCGGCACCAAGGTGCTTCTGGAAAACCGTTCGCCACCTCAGGAGGGGGATGCGAGGAACCATCCAAGCTTTTTACAGTAAGGATGGGACGTTGTTGACCTCAACTGGGGAGGTAATAGAGCGGTGGAAGGAGCACTTTGAGGAACTCCTAAATCCAGCTGACACGCCCTCTGTGGTAGAGGCAGAGCTGGAGGATGATGGGGGATTGTTGTCAATTTCCCTGGTGGAAGTCGCTGAGGTAGTCAAACAACTCCACAGCGGCAAAGCCCCAGGGATTGATGAGATCCGTCCAGAAATGCTGAAGGCTCTGGGTGTGGAGGGGATGTCTTGGTTGACACGCCTCTTCAACATTGCGTGGAAGTCTGGGACGGTGCCTAAGGAGTGGCAGACCGGGGTGGTGGTTCCCCTCTTCAAAAAGGGGGACCAGAGGGTGTGTGCCAATTACAGGGGTATCACACTTCTCAGCCTCCCTGGTAAAGTCTACTCCAAGGTGCTGGAAAGGAGGGTTCGGCCGATAGTCGAACCTCGGATTGAAGAGGAACAATGCGGATTCCGCCCTGGCCGTGGAACAACGGATCAGATCTTCACTCTCGCAAGGATCTTGGAGGGGGCCTGGGAGTATGCCCAACCAGTCTACATGTGTTTTGTGGATCTGGAGAAGGCGTATGACCGGGTCCCCGGGAGAAATTGTGGGAGGTGCTGCGGGAGTATGGGGTGAGGGGGTCCCTTCTCAGGGCCATCCAATCTCTGTATGACCAAAGCGAGAGCTGTGTCGGGGTTCTCGGCAGTAAGTCGGACTCGCTCCAGGTGAGGGTTGGCCTCTGCCAGGGCTGCGCTTTTGTCACCAATCCTGTTTGTAATATTTATGGACAGGATATCGAGGCGTAGTCGGGCGGGGAGGGGTTGCAGTTCGGTGGGCTCGGGATCTCATCGCTGCTTTTTTGCAGATGATGTGGTCCTGATGGCATCATCGGTCTGTGACCTTCAGCACTCACTGTATCGGTTCGCCGCCGAGTGTGAAGCGGCTGGGATGAGGATCAGCACCTCTAAATCTGAGGCCATGGTTCTCAGCAGGAAACCGATGGAGTGCTTTCTTCAGGTGGGGAGTGAGTCCTTACCCCAAGTGAAGGAGTTTAAGTACCTTGGGGTCTTGTTCGCGAGTGAGGGGACCATGGAGCGTGAGATTGGTCGGAGAATCGGAGCAGCCGGTGCGGTATTACATTCTGTGTATCGCACCGTTGAGACGAAAAGAGAGCTGAGCCAGAAGGCAAAGCTCTCGATCTACCGGGCAATTTTCGTTCCTACCCTCACCTATGGTCATGAAGGCTGGGTCATGACCGAAAGAACGAGATCCAGGGTACAAGCGGCCGAAATGGGTTTCCTCAGGAGGGTGGCTGGCGTCTCCCTTAGAGATAGGGTGAGAAGCTCAGTCATCCGAGAGGAGCTCGGAGTAGAGCCGCTGCTCCTTCGCGTCGAAAGGAGCCAGTTGAGGTGGTTCGGGCATCTGGTAAGGATGCCTCCTGGGCGCCTCCCTAGGGAGGTGTTCCAGGCACGTCCAGCTGGGAGGAGGCCTCGGGGAAGACCCAGGACTAGGTGGAGAGATTATATCTCCAACCTGGCCTGGGAACGCCTCGGGATCCCCCAGTCGGAGCTGGTTGATGTGGCTCGGGAAAGGGAAGTGTGGGGTCTCTTACTGGAGCTGCTGCCCCCGCGACCCGACTCCGGATAAGCGGATGAAGATGGATGGATGGATACAGAATATGCTGTTTACATGTCATGTATCAACTTCGGAATATTGTCATATTCTGTATAATAGTAATAATAATAGAATATTGGTGTGCATGGACAGCATACTCATTGTGTGTGTAAGCATATGGTATGCAGTATTAATTTCTTAAGAAGTAAACCTACAATCCTGGCTGCAGGATAACTTTTACTCCAGATTTTTTGGTTTTCTTACCCAGGCATGTGGATTTCTGAAACGCGAGAGAGGTTACACCAGTCTAAAGAGTAACACAAATCATTACTGGACCAGAATCACAGTAATATATAGTGCAGTCCTGCTTTTTCAGATTTATCTTCTGTAATGTGTTTGTGACTGAGGAAGACAGCTACCCTCTCGGCCACCGCTTTGTTTGTCTTGCATTGATAGACCTTCTTTCACAGCACTGCGGAGGAGGGTCTGGCTAGTCCACACAGCATTCTGGGATGGGATAAAAACGTACTCTGGTTTATTGGCATAGTTCAGTTCACCAAAGTTCTCATAAATCCACCAGAGGTTAGAATGCCAACACAAAGAAAGAGGAAGGACATCCGGCCAAAGTGAAAGACATCCGGTGGAATTTCTGGCGGCACCTGAACAATGCCAGAAGTGGAACGTTGCGGCTATAGACTACTGCTTTGGTCATTATGCAGTGTGCATACATTTCTGTTTGTAGTTGATGTATAGTTAATGTTTTTTTGTTTTTTTTGCACAGCAATCGTTGTAGAGGCCTGGTGTAGTGTGGGGGGGCCAGACAGACAGAGGGCACTGTCGTTACCTCGCTTCAAATGGCCACAGTGAAAGCCTCCATTAGTCAGACAAACAGAGAATCATTGTCCTCACTCTGTGCACATCAGTTTCAGTCGGCCATTTCAGTCAACATTTTAATATGCCCCACCACGCCAGATGGTCTGACAGCAAGCTATATTCCTCATTTAGGGTTAATTCTACAGCTGTTGCATTTGTTTAGCATTTAATGAAAAGGCTCTGTCTATGTTAAGAGACAGTCCTTTCTGATCCCCATGTATGCTTCTGTTATAAAGGTGAAAGTTGCCTTTTCAGTGTGTAATCTCACTCCATTGTCCCTGCTGATTTCCATTATTGTTATCAAATCATAAGCAGTTAGGAGGGTGCCATGTTAGATTGACAGTAGCAAGTGGAGAAGCAATTAACACAAACAGCTGGTTAGAGACAGAGACTGTCATCCATGAGGGACAAAAACAGTCAGCGCAAATGCTTCTTCAAATTGGGGCAATTGATGCTATAGGTGCACATCATGGATTAATATACATTTTAATATTTACAGTAGTTGAACTATATTACGAAACGTGTTTTCTGCAGATTAGTTTTTTTTACATCCAGAATTGCAACTTTCAAGAGTAACTGGATATTTAAATAGGCTTTTGTCTTCAGATTAAGTTTAAATGTATTGTTTTAACCCTTGAATGAGAGACAGACAAACACGTTGAACAAGTTAACTTACATGTGTTTGGACTGTGGGAGAAGACCACAGTTAACAAAAATAAAATAAAATGCTGTTTCATGTACAGTTTGTCTTATTGAAGGTGTGCAATATCTTCACCAGCAAAGTCCTCGCATCCTCATGTACTTATGTGTGTGATAATATAATGCTTGCTATACAAGTTTTTAATGTTACATGAGCCATTTTATCTCCTACAGTTAATTTTTTTTGTCTTTTGTCTACTGGCCATGTATTTGCAGATTTGTATTATTTTCTAAAATGAAAGAGGCCATTATATTATATCAAACATTTCATTCAAATATGACAATGCATCTTGATAACATATTTGGTTATTTGAATGATTGGGGAGTTGCGCTGTTCCCTCTAATACTAACTTTTTTTGCCATAGTAAGGCTTAATGCTGGCAGTACGGAGAGGGCTATTAAAGATATATTACACATTTACCACATGTTGGATCTTTTGCCACATGTGCTCATTTCTGACACCAGATTTATAAGCTCATATGAGCAGAAGTTAAGATACTATTTATTTATAGTGAGGGGCAGATTCATTTCACTCATGACCTGCTTGTTTACCAACATCTGCTTAATTAACCTCCTGCCTTGGCTGCAGAGGAGCTGCCCCAATAGACTACAACGTGCCGTCCCTCAATCCAGGACAGCTGCCAGCTGGCCGGCAGGTGACTGCATAAACCACTGGACCCAGGACAAGATTGATAACTCCAATAACCCCTCAGCATTCAAATGTGTGAGATGATTGCTATGGTTATTGCATGCCCCTAATGAACAGCAGGCTACATTTGGGAGAGCATCTCCCACTGGGTCATTTAGAGTCCACTGGGTGAAACATGGCAGCGTCATGGCCAGATGTTTGATAACAGACTCACTTTGACTGCCAACTTTCCAAACTTCAGTAGCCTTAAAAAATATTGTTTAATTAACACAGTGAGTCCTTATATGAATTATTTTTTATGGCATTTCTATTCATAGGCTTTTTCAAACTTGTGCAAGTATTTTATTCCATTCTTTAGTGGTTATGTATGTACTGTATATGTGTTAAAGTTCTTTGGCAACCTGGGTCTTATCTGTTGGGATATGATTATTCCCCAGTGCCGTTGCTAGGACCTGGGGATGCAGCAACTTTTCCCAAACGGAAAGCTAAACAAGGAACAAAAGCAATCAAATGAACAAATAGATTGTCAGAAAACATACCATCCATCCCAAATTGTCCTAAAGATCAAGTGACAGGTTGTGCTATAAATGCCTTTTCTCAGTTTTATTTGTTGCTCATTTACAGCAACTATTGATGCTGTTCTCTTTGGTCTTCACCACTTTTAGATGTCCTTAGTAATGTTAGTATGTCAGTAATGTGCCTTCTACATGGTGTAACAAACAAACAAAGCTACAATGAATGTTCACAAATGTTTATGCAGAAACATCAACACCAATCTTTAAATTTAGTCAGTTTATAAATTTCACGTAGTGCATGTCTGTCAGCCTCATATGTTTATCACTTTGATTTTTACCCAAGATTTAATTTGGTTATGATTGATTGTTTGGTTGATTGGACGATTAAATTGTCTGGACATTGTCATGTTCAATTATGTTTCTGCTGTCTGCTACTTCATTTGGCTTCATCAGACTGTCCAGCAGTCTAGAATCAAAGTCAAGTCATCTTAAAATTTGAGACAATGGTTCTGTAAAATACTATGTAGCCTATCCAGTTTAGGTTGTGTGCAACTTCTTTAAACAAGGAATGCTGACACACCAGGGTCTGTAAGTAGAACTATAATGATAATGCAGTTTATTTGCAGCAGCAGTACATATCTTCTCTATATAGATGTGTTATTTCTATGTCCTCTTCTGATTAAAAAATCCATTTAGTAACTAAGACATTTACATCTTACTTGGTATGTGCCTCTACTTGGGCTACATTTGAATCTTTATTGCAATGTTTTAGAACCCAATTTTCAAAACACAAAAGCATTTTAAAATGCTACACAAGCTGACCAACTTCAGTCTCAGAGACTGAGATGGTAGATGCACTAAGAGCAGACAGGTGTTGGCGATCGGAGCAGAGAACAAATTAGCAGACTGGTAGTTAATGTGTAGTGTACGTTTCAGTTTGCCTATGAATAATTGCTGCAGCTCTTGAAGACCAAATACAAGTCCTGTGTCTCGCTTTCTAACTGCCGAGTAAAGTGAACAGGGTTAGCCCCAAAAGAGAGCATCAACATCCCGACCACGTTCTAGCAGCTGAAGCAGGATTGGTTAACTACATGATTACGAGGCTTTGCATTATCATGATATTTTGAAGTGCTAGAGCCGTAGTCAGTGTGCACTTTAGTTTGTATGATTTGTTACAATACTGTTACTGACAGCACATGAGTAAGATTCATATTGATTTTTCAATAATAATAAGAGAAGATAAACTCAAAAAATTGCATACTAAAGGATAATCACAACATTAGTTTAAATAATCACAATTTGATTATTTTCCCATATTGTTCAGCCCTACCCTCTAGTAGTAGATGATGTCTTCTTTCTGGAGGCTCAGAAAAGGAGGATGGGTGTATTTAGATCACTGGTGGAGGGAACAGTTGCCTTCTCAGTAGCTAGTTTGACTGATAAAATGAGCAAGAAGCAGTGAACCTGATTTGTTTTAATATTCAGCATCATGCAGCTTTTTGATTCAGCACACATGCTTCATCCACTTTATTTTGTCATGCTACACTTGCCTAGACCGTGTAATAAAACGGCATTAGACAGTATAACAAATCTCTTATGGCTTCTAATCATGAAATATTAAAAACAGCAAAGGGATTATTGAGGAATTATACCATTTTCAATATTCACTTCATGTGCTGGAATTATATAAAATGAATGTAATTGAACCACCTAATGTTTTGATCATGGCTTCAGGACATAGATGAACTTGTACTGATTGGGAGAGAAAAGGCAATAGGATCAGAGAAGTGGGGAGTAACCTTTGAAGATGATCTTCTTTGTCACCTCTCTTTGCCACCGGCGGTGAGGAAAAAGCTAATTTCATTAAGACGTGGGGGATGGGTTGTGGTTGCCTTAGAATTGAGCTGACTTATATGATTATAGACTTCATCAGTGTTTTAGAGTGAGGAACTGGATGATCAATACATAGTTCTGCTGGCACTCAGACCAAAACAGGGTACCTGGCTGAGTGAAATCAAATAGTGTGTACATGTTTCAACCACTGAAATCACAGAGGCTGCGAACCTCACTGGTTCATGGTGTTCATGTGGGCAGTAATAGGAGTAAGAGCCTCTGCTTTCTTTAATCTACTTTCTGCCTCTCTCGCTTCTATCATTGTCCTTCCAGCACTCGGGTGAGCAGTGCAAGGTAGACTGGAAGGGTGAAGCACTCAGAACATGACTTTATCTCTTTTTACCAGCCGCTCTATGCTCCCATCTATGGAAGGAGCAGGGGAGGAGATTGAAATGCAGTGCAACGGTGCTGTTGCAGAGCTTACCCTGAAAAAGGCCTTAAAATGAGTCACAGTTACAGTACGTCCGAGAGCAATGGAAACCGAGGGGGAGGGGGGGTGTTTACCACAAACCAATAATTATGGCTTACCTTTGCTGTGCACCCCAACATGGCTCAGTGTGCTGCAATATAACCTCTGGGTCACAGCTCACAGCTTCTCTCCACTATACTGCCTATTTTTTATGCTTAACCAGCACTCCTTCTGTACACACAAATAATAATGATACTGATTAAAGTTTATGCTCATTCTCTGTAATAAAATTGTGGAGCTGTCATATACGGTAAAGTTCTAAAAAATAAAAATAAAAAAGAATTAAGTGCATATAATGTAACTGATTGTGTGTTAATTTGTGTGTGCATGTGAGGCCGAGCAAGCATACGCCTGAACAGGGGGAGGGGAGTAATGATGCCCTCTGCTACTCCTAGTCAACATGTTAATTAAAGAATTATTAGCCCTGTTCCACATGTAGTCAGACATTGGTGATTAAAAGGAAAAAACGATGTTCAGCCTTTTTTGTTCTAATCTATATGGAGCTGAGCCTCTGATATGTAATCACAGCTGTGCGTTAAATTAGAGTTCTTCTGACATTAAAGAAAATCTCATTTAAATATTGCTACTGTCAGATCTAAGTTAGTTTAGGAACTGCCTTTGTTTGAGCTGACCCCATTATACTGCCAGTCACACAGGAGGTAGATAGATAGTAAATGTTGTCTTGCATGTAGAGTTTTTATGCTCCACATATCTGGAACAAACTCCCAGAAAACTGCAGGTCCTCCTCAATTACTTGTTTTAAATCAAGGCTGAAGACCTTTCTTTCTTTCTATAATTCATTTCTTATACTGCATTGTAACTTTAATTCTTATTTTTTTATTATAAAAAATTTTTATATTATACTTATTTAAACATTTTTAATTGTTTTTAACAGCACTTTGAATTGCCCTGTTGCTGAAATGTGCTATACAAATAAAGCTGCCTTGACTTGCCTTGCACAGAAACCAACCTATTGATTCAATTAATAAGGAGATAAGGAGGGTTTGTCCCCTGAAACAAAACATCTTTCACTTTTTTACATTGCTATCTGTCCATGTCCACATTATGCCCATCAGGTAATAGTACAATGTGGTTAGGTATTGTTTAGATATACTGATTTTAATATTTTTGATTTTCATTGTTAACTCCTGGCTCTAATTCTTTTTTCCTATGTATGAATCAGGATATTTTGGGGAGAAAAAAGATCAAAACCCAGAAAGATTGAGCCTTAGTGTGTTATACAGTAGGTGGTGTCTACATGTTTACTGATTTTCAAACATAACAACCCTAAGATACAAGACTTATGGCATTTGGGCATTTTATTATTTAGTGCGTGACTTTCTGGTGAGAGTCCAAAATTTTACTCAAACAAGTTCACAGGAAATTGACTCCACAGAAATGGGATCATTGAGCATTTTTAATGCTTTAACATCCCAGGATTTGCTACCTGGCTTAGTGCAAGACATTTCAAGTAATTTAAAATTTAAAACAACTTGTTTTGTAAATGGGTTTTAAATGCATGTGTTATTGTGTGTATGGGTGTGTATGTCTCTACAGTAGTTGTGTGAAGCCTTGCTGTCTTGTTTGCCCAGCCATGGCAGAGTAGCAGTCGTTGCTTGGCTCACACACCAGCTGCTGTCACATTTCAGGACACACTGACTCATTCAGTTTATACCCTTCACTGCCCAGACACTTCCTCAAGCTTTTCACCTTTCTCATGGGTTACCAAACTGACATCACTGAATATGAAGGAAATAAAAGAGCGCTGTATACCACAATGCCAGTCCAAAACTAAAGAAAATAATATTAGTGTTATAAATATACATTGTATTAGTATATTAAAGCATGATGAGGTCTCAATAGATCAAATAAACCTTATCTAATTATTCCACAAAGACTGGGTCAAAAAAGAAAATATGGATATATATTACTTATTGTTAATAAAGCTGTAGGGATTTGGTGACAATAAGCAGGCTTTATTGGTATACTACATCTTGAGCTGGAGTGCTAGAGGTTATTCAAACAAACCCCCTTAAACCAAACACAGAGCTCTGGTTCTGTTTACCACCATTAATGCTCTGTTATTTAGTGCCATCGGCCCACAGGGAGCGGGGTTCGTCTGCAGGGTGAATATTCATTTGGCACTGACACCTGAGTCTCACAAGCTTCTTCCCCAGCACATCCTTATTCTTCATTAGAGATGTGATGGATGCAGAGTATTGACTGCATTGTTTCAGTGAAATATCCACTGCGGTTGACACATTCATTTTTCACTTCTGTGTTTATTCCATATCATTTTTCTGTGTAGCTTTGTAGAAATGTGTTTAATAATGAAGAAATATTCTTTTGTAAAAGAGGCATGTAGCACACTATTGTAGTTTAGTATACAATACTGTGGAGGTCATGTAAACAGGATTAACAATGTATAAAAACAATGCCATACTGTAATACAACATTTAGATTTAACAGTGTAATTTCCCTTCATATTACTGCACTAGGAAACTAGAATTGCAGCACCCGTGCTTTTGAGCTTCCCCAGACTCTCCATTGTGTGCAATATAATGAAGGCATTGAGTGTTTCATGAAATCCATTTCCCTCTAGATCAATCTGGCCTAATGTCATCTGTCTCATTCACATCTAACTGCCTAGGACTGTATTAATAATTGCATCGGCTGTATTGATTTCTATTGACCGTTGAAGCGGCCTGCGCAAAACACTGTAGTCTTCAAGCGGCCTGACCCTAAATCAAGTGACATCTCATTAGAACAGACAGTGGCTCTTAAACAGATCTTTTCCAGCTATAAAAATGGAAATGGGGAATGGCCACTAACATAAAAGAGGATTGTTTCGTCATTCTCTAAATAAGTCAATATGTCCCTTCTGACGTAGACAAAAGGTGTCTTGTTCATTTTTTGTTATCAATTTACCTGAATACACATTTCTTTTTTCTTTTTTACTATACTCACTAACAACGTTTTTAAGGGATACCTGCCTTGTTTTGTATTCAGACTAGACTGACTTGTTCAACGCTGAGGAGAAAATTATGCATTTTTTGCAGATTGTTTGGTGATGCATTTATGCTCTCATTCTGCCTAAACATTCTTGTTGGGTTGATGTTAAAGTCATTTCAGGTAAACAACATTTCTGTAATTTTCCTGTGAAGGTGTAAAGAACATATTTGGCCATTCTTCTCTGAGGTCTCACATTGACAAGTTATTATTTTGCTTTCCCAGAGCAGCCACTGAATATTTTCTTTGTTTAATTTATTGCACCATTCTGTGTAAACTCCAGATGCTGAATTGTATGAAATCGGGATGGGGGTTGCTGTCTGAGATGCGGATATGCATACCACATTCAAACCCACATCCGTGTAGATCACACATCTTTATATTGTATCCCTAATAGTGTGGTTAAATATTTATTAGATATTTTATGTGAATACATTACAATGTATTCTGGAAGAAAAGTTAGGATTTTGATTAATATAGTTTATAGTGAACCTTTGGTATTTTTCACCCTAAGTGTTATTCTCAAAATTGTGGAAATTTTGGCTATGGTTCATGTTAATTTTGCAGTTGCCACCTCAGATTTAAGATACACAAATCCAGCAAAGTATATATTTCTGGGCAAGCAACGCGCTGTCCAATTATACCTCAGTTTGTCTCTGGAGTCTGACCCAAAATCACACACAGAAAGTAGCCTTCTGGATTAGTTATTGTTGCTAACTGCATAGGGATATACTTCTGGGGCAAGATACCAAACTAGCTGGCTATTCATCTTCCCACTGAAACTTGTTTACATACGTGAGGCTGAGGGTTGCTGTTGTTTTAGTGTGTGGGTATGCTAGAGAACTAGTAGCAAACAAAAGATGTGTTTTTGTCTAATGAACTTTTACAACCCTATCACACATGCATGGCCATTCAGTTGTTGTAAAGCATAATCACTGACATTACAATTGTCCTTTCTTTTTTGCCTCTGGATGACTCTTTCGGCTGACCTTATCCCAACTAGGTAAGTGCACAAATACATTTACTACATCATTTTAATTTGCTGGGACAAATATTGATATGCATAATACACCAATGGTAACATTGGAAACGTGCCGTCAATTGATCACATATCATAGAAGAAAGAGGGCAGAGACCTGTGGTTGTGAGGACTAATTTCTTTCTCAATCTAATGAGTTGCTGCTGACTGGCTGCCATCATAGGTTAATCTCCTGCTTTGGCCTTCTTTTCTTAAGCACTGTAAAATAGAAACAAAATTAAACGTCATGTTGAATGGTTCATTCATGTCTTTTCTACTGAGTTTATACCATCCTCATCGTCAGAACATCTAACACTTTGAGTAGAGTTAATAACTGCTAATGCTAAAATACACAAGGCAACATATCCTTTAAATGGTTCTGCATAACAAAAACATCATAAATCGTAAACATTTAACAAATTTAACAAAACACGTCCGTTAACAAAACCTATTTAACAATTTCAATATCTTGCCTGTTTTACCACGTGTGTTATCCAAAAATTAAAACAGAATAGATATTTAGGACTTAAAAGCATAATCAGTTGAAACAACCACCCTTTTTCTAGTTTTTACAGTGTAGCCCAGGCCAATATAAAGGATAATCTGGCTGGATGTGGTGCTAAATGAGTGCTTTATGATTCTGTGTGGCTCTCTCACGGCTGAGCTCAATTCAGTAATAAGTTAGTAATGAAATTTGGGTTGGTGGGTGCTGGGTAATGTGGCTAAGCAATGCACCGGGGGTCCATGGCGTATGCTCACTTGCTTGTTGGGCCCTGGGCTCTGATGAATCCCCCACAGGTTTTGATATTAGAGCAGAGGCCAGCTATACTGAGTTGTGCTAATACAGCCTTATTGCGTTCTAATGGAAGAATATTGACAAAAGACAGACATTTTCCACATCTCACCTAGGTTTCACATATGTAATGATTAATGATTGATGAGCTAAATAGCCTATCTGATGTCCCAATAATAATTCCCTCTAATTAAACAATATGGCCATGCGCTCTCTTCTCTCCCCTCTCTGTCACCTCCCCTTTAAATTCCCTTTTCCATTGACTGTTCTGCTGAAAGCAGCAAAATGGGAGCGCTCGTTTTTAAGTTTAATGGTCATTAGATTTGTAACAAAGTGACAGCTTCATGAATCCAGAAAGCCCCTTTATCGTGTTAGTATGCTCAACCTAGTAAATTCCTTTGTGACTCTTTGTAAATGTAAAGTATCAATTACACTGTGTAGTGAAGATCTGTGATAAATGTGTTGAGAAAGTATTGCTGTGCATCCAGACAGAGATTGTTGTTGTTATTGTTGTATTTGTTGCATATCTCATGAACCAGCCATGCATTTGAAAGAAAGTCTTTCAATGTGGTCACTATGTACATGTCTTTCATAATTGTGTATAAAATATAAATGCGTGCCACCACACAGTTCATCCTCAACACAATTTCAAGGTACTGTTGTATGCATCAAACCTGAATTTATTGCATGTACTTTGGCATACTTAACACTGTTTCGATAAACACTCCGTCAACCCTCTAATGTCACGTGGAATTAATATGTTGCCTTGCTGGAGTTTTCTATTTGTTCTTTGCAGTGCTTTGCTTTCTCTTGCTTTTGATGATAAGAAGCTGTTTGTGTGGAAGTCAAGCCAATATAGCTACCATTGCCTCTACAATCTTTCACTTAGATATAAGCCATTTTCCTGCACTGCCCGAATCAAGCCCACCTAATCCACTGTGTGCTTGCCTGGTTTCCTACTTTGCTGCAGCAGTGACACTGGAGATGTAGACAACACAGGGCCACGTAAAGGCTACCTCCACCTAAGGGAAAGAGGAACCCCTGTAATGACTAGTTGAGAGAGCTGGATAAAAGGAGCACAGCAGAGAATAGACACCAGAGAGCGGTGCTCGGCTGACCCATGGATCACGCTCTGGTTTGGCCCCTTGGGGTTTAGATCACAACCAATTGTAGCAGCCCCACTGCCCAGGCCTCACACACAGCATTATCTGAGTAGGGCTGTTTACAACCCCGCTATAACCCTGCCGCTACCTTTTCATAAGAGCCAAGGCTGAGGCTCTACAGGGATACGCCATTAAAGGAAGAATCAGATCCTAACTCTCCTTACAGTGCCCTAGGTGATATTGGTATTAAAAACTGCCCTCTGTATTTGTCATGCCATTAGAGTCTACCTTATTTTCACTTTACTGTAGTGTTCAAAGGGTAAATTCTTTTCTCTGCCTTATTTAATATGTGCTACACTGTCAGCACGCAAGCAACTCTAGCCCCCGACAGTGTTCTGTGAACCTCATTTAAATGGAAATTGTACAATTATAACCCCTGTGAAACTGTACCTCAGTGATGAGAGAATTGGGACTTTTTTCCGCGTCAAACATGCATTTTTGCTAATGCATCTACTGATGCTGGGTTTCTCCTGTCTTTTCTGTTGGGAGGAGAGACTGCTGAATGTGTGTTTTGCCTCAAAATGCACTAAAGCAAATATAATGGCAGCTATCAAGCTCTTTTTCCTCGTGGCCCACACACAGGGAGCCCATAACACAGAGTTCAGTAGTAATCTTCATTCCTGCATGACTCCCACCTTTAACTGGGCCAGGCAAGTCCTGCTGGCACAATAGCCTCACCACTTATCATAACCACCTGCCGTTTCCCTCAAACACAATCCTATTCTCTGACTAGGTAATTACTGTGTTTGCTTCCACATTGTTGTGTCTCCATTATGCTGATAGTCACGTCCAAAGGTGACAGCTACTGCTGGTTCTTTACAGCTATGTGCCATATGCGCCTTTCTCACATTGTTTATGTTTTTGTTGAATCCAAACAAAACTCTCTTGCACCCCGAAGAGGCAAACATCTTGCTGAATGCTCATGTACAACCCGTACATCCCATTTATATTTAGGTTTTATTTCTTCTGTAAATTGAGTCAATGAATCAAACATATGAGCATCCATTCTTCCAATCGAAACACTAGAAGGCACTTGACTACCCAGGTAGATGGTACAGTCTGTGGGCTTTATTTCCACCATGGCTACAGCTGCAAGCTGTTTTCTTCAGGCCTTTCCCTAAATACAGGGGTTCTCAACTAGCCGGGATTAGCACTGTGGGCAAGGGAGGACGTATGAAAGGGGATGGGAGTGGAATGCGGTTTTTGGGGGTAAAAAGCAGCTGTTTGAAGACCGTAAATGCTTCATGATGTAAGTCCTGTGCACTTGATAATGATGACCCTGGATCCCATTTACTCCAGAATCAGAGAGTCAACATCCATGCCCTACAATTAAGAAGCAGGATTCCAGGCTGTAATGAGAGGCCCCTGGTCTGGACTGCATGGGATAGCCATGTGATAGAGGAAGTCATCCCAGCTCCAGGTCGCACAACAAACATGCTGACCTCAGAACGACAGCTACATACCACTGTCCATCCATTAAGTGGTTGTAGACATAGGTTTCAGTGATAACCTTAATGTACAGCCAAATAGTATATTTAAGGGTGAAAGATCATTCATGACACGTGTGGATCAATGGAAACATTTTAAGAAAATCTCACCATCTGTTAAATTTCTATGGTTTAGTAGACAATTCTGAATTACCAGTTATTTTTCCTTGACACCTGCTGATGTAGGTGTAGTAGTCATAGTATTTAAAATATATATTTTTAAGGTTATAAGGGCCGTTGTTTTGTTAAATTTTAGCCTGGGTCATATTTTGATAATTGAAAATGGTAAAATGATAATTACATTTGTAAAATTTACTTGGTTTATTAACTGATCAGAATGACACCCAAACCCACTGATGTACATGCTATACTTTTTGGTCTTGTGGGTTGGAAGGTTGGTTTTCTCCTAGCTGATTTAACATTAAGGGCTCTATTTTAACAATCTAAGCGCACTGCGTGAAGCGCATTTAGGGCGTGTCCAAATCCACTTTTGCTAGTTTTGACGGTGGAAAAAAGGGTCTGTGTGCCACACGCATGGTTCAAAAAGGTTGTACTTAGTGTCTTCATTAATCATAAGTGTGTTTTGGCCGTAACATGCAATAATCCAGAGTGTCATCTCCCATTCCCTTTAAACGCCAGGTGCATTTGGACCTTGGCGCATTGCTATTATGATGGCGGATTTGCACCGTGTGTGAGTGACAAGCAAAGTGTGCATGCGCTGTACATAAGCCTTGGAGCATTTTACAAATGTGCTGTTAAAATAACAATGAAATGCTACATGCCTTTGGAGGAGTGGACCAGGTTTTTGTTGGTCAATGGTACGATCACTTCCCGCAGACACAAGATAGCAATACGTCAAGGATTTACCTGAACACACCTCCCTGTAAGACCAGCATGCCCGTAGCCACAAAGATGGGTGCAGGTGCATTTGCTATTTAAACGATGTGGGCGCTGGACGGGAAATTAACAACTGCGTCGGTCTTAAACTAGCAAAGACACTTGTGTCGGGCTTTTCAGGGTGCAAGAAAGGGCCCTAAGACTTATCAAACTATCTTTACTAACTAACTAGTAACAAACTTTTTTGTGTTGGGTTTTATGAGTAAGTATAATGCAAAAATATATATTTAAAAAAAACCAGTTGAATCAGGCATTCAGCCATATACACATTTGTTTGCTTAAAAATTTTACATTTAAAGAATAAAAATCCCTTATTTTATGAAGCTTTGGAGGCAGATGAAATCAATTAAAGGTTTCTTTTAATAGATTTGTATATATTTAGTTTTTATTGTTAAAATGATCCACAACTAACTTACTGTATGTGCCGTAAACCAGTGGATTGTATTGTGATTAGTATGATGAACATACCAAACATAACAAATGTCATTTTCAAATGTCAGGAGGACATCCTGCATTGCTTATCTCAGGAGGGAACTGATCAAATAATTTCAAGGAAGGACAGTTGGTCTCTACTGAATTTTAAAACTCATTTAGTGTCTTTTGCCATTTTTTGACAGATGGGAAAGTGGCAATTCTGTTTAGCTCCCAGAAGACTAAACAAATTAACTGCAGGGTCACTGACAAGCTCCTGTGACTGAATTAACGCCACCCTTTTCATAATTGCTCTAGAATATGTGCTGTAGGTTTCAGCTTGATATACCCTGCTGTCTTGCACACATAGATTTAGCCAGACCCTGAACCCCCCACAGCAGTAATTCACATCAGGATTAGATTTCCCCTCATGCTTCTTCCATATTTTTTCCGTTATATATATGAGACTCTGTCTAGGTGCGGGCTGCATCCTTACTCAGTTGATAATGCAGTTTATTAAAACCCACCATGGTTGGTTTGGTGGAATGGAGGTCATATAGGAGACTCTAACCTGTGTCATCTATAATTCATTTTCAGAATATGCTCTTCTTAGTGGGATTAAAGTTTAATAACTTGACAGGCTCTGTAAATACCCCTTTGTGCAGACCTAGTGTCTTGCCTTGTGTAGGGACCGGTGCAGTGGCTAGATCCTGTGCTGAGTAGGGGGCTGGGAGAGACGGGGAGTATCTGTTGGGGGAGCGGCGGTGTAGTAAACCCAGGTTAAGCCCTGAGAGCCCACTGTCAGCAGGCCTTGTCTCCTGCATAAGGACAAGCCCCAGCTGAAATGTGTTTCACTACAGATAAGGTCCAGTCCAGAATGGGGCCATGGATGAGATGTGGCCCCTATCTGTTCTGGTTCTTATTGTGTGGGCGAACGATTTAGTTAAGGGAAATGTAATACCTCGGTGGAGGAGTTTTGCTGTGTATCTACCTACAGTAGTAACTTGGGGTGAGGTTAAAGGGTTGAGGACAAACTGTATGGAGTCGTAGAGTTCCACTTTTACAGATTAATCACGTGAACAATATATTAAGCAAAACTGCATATCATGCGCTGTGTAAAACACTTCCTACGTGGCACGTGTCTTTGTAGCACAGTGCATGCTTTTATATATTTTATTGTAGCAGTTTGGGATTTTACAGTCTCACGGGAGTCTGACTTTGCAGCAAGATGCCTGACTGTCTTTGGCTGGTCCTGTCATCATTATTAGGTGTATCTTGTTTATGGCTGCATTTAGCCAGTGGAATAAGTGGTGTCACAGAAAGGAAACAATTTTTATTTGGCCATCACTCAGTGCTTGTTAAAAATTACAGCTTTGCTGCAACATTGGCCCTCAGTGTCCCTGCAGTACAGTATTGTTCTGTTATCAGTCAGAGTTATCAGTAACATATCTCTGATGTGGTTGGACATCATAGCACCACTTAAATGTAGTGACCTTTCTCCTGTATCATTTTTCCAGTTAAGAAGTGCATGCTTTGATTTGTGAAAATTTGCTAGCATCTGACTGCAAAGCAGTGTTTTAACATTTACTTGAAAACCAGTTGAAGTACTGTATGTCTTATAGTCCAGCCTCAGATTCAGCTATCATTGGATCTGTTTGGCACCAGACCAACCAATTAACCTCCATAAATGGCAGTCGGGATTGTTTGAAATCCTTTTCGTCACATTCAGAACCCCTGTGGTTTCTTTCAGGGAACGGGTAAGGGGTGATGTATAATGTGAGTATGTGTGCCTGCATGCAAGTATGCAAGTACTACTACACAAGCAAAGAGTTTAAGGTGTAGTGTCACTTCCAATTTATAGGTCACAGTTCCGGTGATCCACAGCCCTCTGGAGCAGATACGCTCCGCAGCAATTCAGCACAGGGCATATTTTGCAAGACAGGAAGTCAAGCACAGAAACAACATAAAACATCCGGATAATTTTCAAAATACACCATGCTCATGTCATAATTGCCGGAGACAAGCCTGAAGGCAACAGGTCAGAGGTTTTCAGACACCGCTTCACCCTGTTGACACCATGGATGAGAAGATGCTGATTCTAAAGTAAAAAATCACAAAATAATTTATGACGTGCCGCATCACAATAATCTCCACAAAAAAGGGAGATCATCAGGTCAGCACAGAGTTGTTTCCCTTCTACTCCTCTGGATGGAAACAACCCGTTGTTGGTTTTGTGGTTCTGTTTATAAAAACTATATCTTGCTATATTGCTCGATCATATGTGAATTCGCGAGATCTCGTGGGTCCTCATGACTACCGATGTCAGTCACGGCCGCATCCGTTCCGCAACAAATCCGGACCTGGTGGGTATTGAAGGACGGTGGAGCACGGAGCCAACATGCCGTGGAGCCGATCCACACCCGTTCCGCAGTTGGTGGAAATTGCGGGTCAGAAATATGGCTTAGGAATTTCATTTTTTCTTTAATATAGCTTGAACTCCTTTTAAAGCTATGGCGATGTAAATGTATTTCTGCCACCATCTCCTCACATCAAAGAAAAAAAACATCTATTCCCTCCCAACCCCATTATTTACTGTTGTGGCTAGTTGAGCAGGAAGAAGTGCTTCCCTTCAGACCTTTCTCCGCTGATGTAGGCCTTAGATTGCAATTATTCATGATGGACGGCTCAAAAAAGTCTTTCCTTCCTCACAAAACTCAATACATCTCCATTCTATTGTTGTAAACCAACTTGTATTTTGGGTCTCTTGGGGGCTGATCCTTTGACATAAAATAGATTAAACAGTGGAGGAGTCGGCTTTGTGTGCTGCACTGGGCAGGTGGACAAGTGCTACAACAGCCTGGCCATGCTCTTGTGATGCGTTCCCACCACACTACTGTTTCAGCTCTGAATAGATATGCCATCTAACGGCTACACTGCTGCTCTGAATGAATGTTTAAAAGTGTCCTTGTAATTTGTGATTTGTGACAAGCCTTGTAGCTTGTGTTACAGTTCAGTGTTGGGTAAAGCGTGGAGAATTCACACAAAACTAGCAGAGTGCTCAAGGAGAAGAGCTGAAATACTCTGCTTGTTTGCATCCCCATTATTGCCGATGAAATGCCTAAACCCATTATCAAATTCTCAAGCTATTGTTACTGTCTATTCGTATGCAGGTTTCCTTTACTTGCAGGAACTCGCAGGTTCCCGTGGTTCCAAAAAATGTAGTAGAAACACCCGCAGAGACAAACTGCTGGCTTCACTAACATAACATCACATAGACCATGTATTTCAGTTTTTAATATATGGTTTTATCTTTCGATCATCAACACATTTAATGTTGACTGTTTTGGGCAGTTTTGTCTTTACTGTGCATTTTTACTTCTGGTAGCAGAGAAGAAACCTAAAGGTCCCTTGGCATGAAAATTTCACTTTGAGGTTTTTTAACATTAATATGCATTCCCCCAGCCTGCCTATGGTCCCCCAGTGACTGGAAATGGTGATAAACCGAGGTGTAAACCGAGCCCTGGGTATCCTGCTCTGCCTTTTAGAAAATTAAAGCTCAGATGGATGGATCCGATTGGCCCACCCATGAGTATGTATGTATGTATGAGTATTATGGGACCACAAAGGTCTATATAAAATAATCCAAACAGCACCATGTCATGGGACCTTTAAGTGAGGGTGATAGTAAACTATGTGCAATGTTTTCTTTAAATTCAGTTCAGGCATACCAGAAGTCATTTGGATATGACTGCTGCTGCAGAAAATCATGTTATGTCTCTGCTATAAACTGAAGGAGTCTGTGAAAAACCTAAAAGGTGGCAAATAGGTTTGTGTTTCATTGGCATTAATTAAAGTTGACAATAACAAGGAATTCAAATTGCACCAGTTTTTTTTATTTTTTATTTGGAAGTGATGTAATGGGACTGTTGATTCCTGGCCTTAGCACACACAGATTTTTGCCTTTTGTGTTACCTGAATAAGACTCCTCTCTTTGTTCTCCAGGTTGATCATGTGGGATTGATTTGTCAGAAAATTACTACTGGCCATTTGTCTTCATTCAGAGAACAATTTCAGCGTAACCAGGGGGCTTCCTGTCTATATTGTTTTCCTCAGTTGCATTCATTTTTCTCAGGTATGGTCACTTGTTCTCAGGAAAATATTTTGTTGAAGGATACAAACCCAGATTGTGTTAACCCCTGAATACTTAATTATGTATCCATACAGTTATGATATGTATAAAACAATACTGTCAGAATCCAGTAGAGGGCACATTTTGCAGGTTGTTTTTCTTATTCAAATCATCACCACTTTTTCTTCTCTCTGTGACTGAATATAAAAAAAAAGAATTGGATATTGAACTCACACATCAGACACGCTTGGGTAAAAGCATTGTTAAACATTTAAACCTTCAAACATTTTCTTTATTTTCACATGCTACACAACGGATTGATTTTTTTAGACTTTGCTTTTCAGTTTTTTGTGTGCTTGGTCAAACCTATGATTTGAGCTGAAAGAATGATCCATTTGGTGTGTATGTGTGTGTTAAGTGAGGAAAAAGAACAAAGAAAAGTAAAAGGTTGCCGTAACAGGTTGACTTACACCATGTTCATAGAGCTTTTCCTTGGATGTCAGTTTAATAGTCAGTGTGTAAATCAATTGGGTTGTACCTGCATTTAAGTTAAAATATGAGAAGCATAGCGACAGCCTTGGCCACCTTTCCGTTCAACACACACCCAATTTATGACCACCATCATGGGACTCCAGGGAGAAAAGCTCAACATTGTGGCTACACAGCAGAGGGAAAATGTACAGCAATCCCAGGCACAAGGTCCTAAAAGTCCATCACTTGAAACTCTGGGATAGATTTTGAGTGCTGACCTTTAAAACCCTCAGAATGTATGTGTTTTAAGCCTCTTGAATAAGCTGTGCATCTGGTTACTTTTAGTATTACTGTGTTGCTTTTTATAGAAAAGAAATGTCACTCAGAAATCATGATACTTAGAGTTCATGGCACCCATTAGAGGAGATTCACTGGCCTTTAAAAGGATATTTGTTTGGGTTGCAGCTTCTTCATAGAATTGCTGCAGCTTGCAAGGACATATGTATTAAATACCTTTCCGTACAGTATTCTTAGTTTGTAACATGAATGCATGAATTGAAATATCCCTCTTTTGCTAAATTTACAGCAAATTAACAATATCAGACCACAGTCTATGTTACTCAAAACTGCATCTTCTCCTCAGGAATGATTGCTTTTGTAAATGTTTTTTGGAAAATTATGTCATAACTGCTTTTGTGTAAATGTAGTTTTTATAAATCAAATAGTCGTATATAATGACTATTCTTCCCACATACTACTATATTTTTCATATTGCTATGTAGCATGGACAAAGGCAAACTCTTATTAACCAAAAAATGTATCCTGCTGAGTATGAATCATGCTAACACATGCACTTCAGGCTACAATGTACTGCACTACAGAGACCTTTTTTGCAGTATCTAAAGCTATATTTCAGTACATGACTATATATCATACAGTAATAGAACAGTCCTTAAAGGTATACTAGGCAGGATTGTCCTAAAAAACAATGTATAGACTCATACAAAAGTCACTCATGATCTAGAAATGTGTGGCGCTGACCCTCTGCCTATATTTTCTTGTTATTTTGCTGGGTGCTGAACCTTTCTGGGCATCATCTTTTGGGCCTTGGGTGTGTAGCCCATGTGAAAGCAAGCATCCAAGAGGAAGCTATGATAATGGTCGACACAGTGCCGGAAAAACGCAAATGTAGCAAGGTGAAACGCCAAACGACAGGGCTCTTTCCAAAACGAGAGGGAATCTGGGGTTGGCTTTCACTTTGGCTGCAGGGATGCTGCAGGTGGTACACGGGGCTGTGTCCTCTCAACCAAGGTCTGGAGACGTGCGCTTCTGGTGTCGTTGAGCCCCGGGGCCCCAGGACGGGCCGGCTTTGAATGTTATAAAACCGTTAAGTGACAATTCCTGTATGCCTTTACAAAAAACAGAGGAAAACACAACTTAGCATTGCATAGTACCTTTAGTATGTAATAAATGTAGCACTTTTATTAAGAACATTTGAATAAAAGTGGAGAGATGACTGACAGCACTGTACTCCATAATAGTTGAGAGTTTGAAAGCCGGTAGTGTTGACATATTTCCTTAGAGCCTTTGTAATGTTGCACATGAAAGACAACCTGCTGTTTGGAAGAGCTATGCAGCAGATAAAAGAACACATCCCAAAAAAAAAACAAGCTACAGAAGTGTTGCCAAAAATAACAACTTAAATGGGAAGTTTTTTGTAGTAATGGAACATGTCCAAAATTTATTTTTGTATCTAAAAGAAGAATATCCACTATGAAGTGAACTCAGTCCTACATACTGTAACTATTAAGCATGGCCTAATTAAAAGATGTTTTAAGGTAACAGGTTGCACTAGGTTGATAAAAATGGGTACAATTTGGGATGAAACGGGGGGTGTAACATGAATTTCAAAACTGATTTATTATTTTATTATTTTTATTCAGGTATTCAACAGTCATGTAAACCCGAAAATACAAATAAAAAATCAGCTCAGAACCAAATCACCATGAATAGTTTTGAATGTTCTATCAGACTATAACTACTTGGGAGTCTGCTCTTGAGACTTTGCTCTAATTTTTTTTAAACTGCTTGGATTTCGGGGCTGTCCTGAGTTTTTCGGGACGTCTAGTCACCCTAGGTTGCACATAGCTGTAAGATTTTGTTATGTCACTAACTGACTTACTTGGTCACTAACTGAGGAATACATTGTTTTACTTACTTGTTTAAATCATACATTAGTATGCCTCTCAGCTACCTCTTTGTTGTTTTCTTGTTTTCTGTCAGTTCTGTAAAGAATGACAGTGCTGTATGGCCAGTGTTTATTCAGTTTAATCCTGCCATGGTATAGAGGTGTGACATGTCTCAAGCGAATTTACTAAACTACGTGTGTCAAAATGCAAATGCAGATGTCCTACCTTTTTCTATCTTTTAGTGTTGGTTGTTCTCAGGGCTGCACTGTTAAATTTGTTTCTTTGAATAAGGTAACCACAGCAAACAAAATGGAGCCCTGCAGGTGACATGGGGGAAAAAAGAAGAAACCAACACTTGGGGACCAACACTTTTGCCAGATCTTGAGTTTCAAAACTCGAAATCTCAAGTTTGTGACAAAAAAAAAAAAAAAAACAAAGATCCTAAGGTTAGTCTGCGGGCTACAGTCAACAACAATGTTAATAATAACACTTCACGTTGACATGCATTAATTAGTAATGCTTATAAAAATAAACAATAGATGTATTTAGACAACCAAGGAGATGTAATTATTATGTCGTGCTACTAGCTAGCCCTACTAGCTAGCACTCCTCTACTGGAGCCCCTGATGGATGTGCTGGGAGTGATTACACTACATTAGGCTGCAGGTCCACTTACCTTGCGTCTCTGTGTTTGTGTGTGCTAGCGGTGAGGGAATGAGAGTTGCAGAATTTACCGATGGAGGCAAAAAGATTCAAAAGATTAGTGTTCCCTCCAGGTGTTATGTTTCCTTACTGCCAGAATGAGTGCCAATTTTAACCTTTCCCATTAAAGACAAAAGCCAGATGTTAGTGTTTTTAATGACTGGTGGGAAAGAAGTTGATATAATAAAACCTTCCATATATTGTAAACACGCCTATTCATATGTGAGAACCATCTATGATGAATGAGCTTAGTTTGCACATAATTCTGAACAGTTATAAAGCAGCTTTACTGGAAGAGTCTGGTTATCCAAAAATGATGGGCACACTCCATCCAAAGACGAGTGAGAATTCATCCAAGCCACAAATTTCTTTCATGCCTTCTATACTCATTTCTGAGGTCTCGTGATCAGTCTCTCTGGGATTAAAACAGCTGAATGTACTGCAGTTCTTACTGTAGTCCTACAGGCCCTAAATGACTTATTTGTGGCCATTCCCTTCCGTCCACTTATTTTCTTTCATTTTCTCTACTTTTCACTGATGACACCCTATACAAACCAGTCAACAACATAGCAGATTTTCAACAATCAATCAAAAGCATCCTTCACTATTGCAGATTTAGTTTAGGCAAAGTGCTTCTATTTTCCAAGTCAGATCAACCTCTCTTTTCTGTATCAATTCAATTCAATTCAATTTTATTTATAGTATCAATTCATAACAAGAGTTATCTCAAGACACTTTACAAGGACCCAACTGTATCATGGTCCATAACACCATTTCCAATGAAACATGTTTCACATACCATTACTGTTACACTGGCCCTGCTCACATTACAGTGGCAATAATGCCACTTTTTAGTGCTTGATTATATCCTTAGGACAGATCAGGCAGTGACCATCTTCCTGCTGCAAACTAATCAGCTCCAAAAAATTACTTATTGATCCCAGGCCAGACCAAGGAGTGGGATTTAGTAGTGGGGTCAGTGGGAGGGCTCGTGGTGCCTGATTGCCAGCCAACATTTCTGGATCATAAAAACACACGCTCACACAGACACACAAATACATACTCATGCATGCGCATGTTGTGCCTATTCATTTTTACCCAGAATGAATCATTACAACCCAAACATGTACTTCTAACAAGCAAAACCAGTGTGATAGATATGATGGTAACTGGATCTGGCTTCATGTGGAATACTCCCCCCGCCGACACAGCATCTCTTCCTCTTAAAAATAAATTTCCAAAAGATAAATTGGAAATGGATTTTTTTATATATATACTGTGCATGACATTTAGCTGGGAAAAGTAATAATGGGACTGGAATTGAAAAATCATCTCCAGTAGGAATGCTCACTGTATGATCCTATTGAGATTTGGGATAACTCACTGTGGGAGTTCAAATGTGTATAGAAGTGCTGAGGGGTTTTGTGCAACATTTATTTCTATATTACATGCTACATAGGAAAATGTGTTACTATATACAGTTACAGATCACCAATATTTACAGTTGTGTTTTATCAATAATTTCACTTTAAGTCCAGTTACACACAATGTTTGGCCAAAGCGCAGTCTACATGTTTTCCTGTACTATTCCCATGGCATGACAGCTCCCATTCCAGACAGCATTGATCGGATCTTTTAGAGATGAATGGATTAATTACAGGCAGTAACAGGAGACGAAATACATTCTGGCGTGGGGACGAATGGAATTGAGGCCTGGGAATGAGAAAGCCATTAAGGCAAATTGAGGGCATTAATGACTGTAGCACTGCCAGGGGGCCCCAATGGCCCACCCTTTTCCCTGGCACTATGGCTGTGTAATGGCTTCCTCAGAAGCTCTTTTTAGGCATTGGTTGAGCAGTGGCTCTGTGGCAGCCTGGCTGACATGATGTTCTTTTTCACACCTCTGAGACTTTACAAGCTCTCAAAGAGACCACTGTCAAAAACCACAAGAACCACCTGCACCACATTGTATAGACTTGCCGGCCCTAAGAGACTGGATATACAGTGCAGGTTGTAAATACTAAATATATATTATATGGATACTATACTTTATGAGAAACAATCTAGTATGGCTTATTTTTCACTTACTAAAAAAGAGAAGTAGGCAAATAGGTAGCAAACTCCACGAATCATTAAGCCCACACTTTGCAGCAATATGCTGACACGTGAAACAAGAGTTCAATAAATAATGAACAGCAAAAGGAAATATGGGCCTTGTGTTAACTAATTAAACAACATCAATTATGAATAACAATCCATCATGGTTTGCTTCTAGGCTTTAAACAGCACCACTGTAACATGGACATACAGTACGTCATATAATTCACCCACACAAATATCAAATAGGTTAAAATTAGCATCGTGCACTATGCCACCATTAGATGTTATGCAGATGAGCTCCCGGACTGTATCTATGTAAGAATCAATAATATTAATAGCAGTAATTAAAATAATCATAGATTTGTGATCCTCTTTGTTCTTCCCATGTACGTTTATTTCACCCCTCCTTAATGTCTAGGCTGTTTAAATGTAATCTAGCTGAGCACATTACTCCGCTCACACTGCCCCCAGCTGAATGTAGTAACTCATAAAAGCCCAATATTTCAGCCATATTGATTCCTCTGGCAAAATTGGTTTGAGCTATGAATGTGCTCTAGCACTGTACACTGAAATGTTTTGCAGCCGCGAGGGAAAGGACAAGGGTGACCTTGAATGTATCCCCCCTCTCTTACTTTAATATCAGTTTTTTCTCATTCTGCCTTTGAGCACTGTTCCATGGTTTTTCTGATATCCCCATATACGCTGTAACTTAATTGACCAAAAGCTCAGCATTTACATTCTCTTCACCTGAATTACACTCTCTATTCATGCCTTCTCAAAAGAGAAAAACATTTGGATTTGTTCATAAAGCAGTTCTTGTTTGATCTCCGGTTCAG
Source organism: Etheostoma perlongum (assembly GCA_026937815.1). Classification (NCBI taxonomy): domain Eukaryota; kingdom Metazoa; phylum Chordata; class Actinopteri; order Perciformes; family Percidae; genus Etheostoma; species Etheostoma perlongum. Next base: position 6,312,364 of record CM049373.1, read on the forward strand.
ATCATTTATGATTTCTCTGCTTCCTTTCATCTTTTTTTTGCACTTCCAGCAAGAGTTCACTTAGAAGGAAAGCGCGGTATATGCTTGTATGTGATCCCTGACCAGGATTTCAATAGTGTGCTGCTACATTTCTCTTCCAGCACACTGACTATACACTATGCTTTGGTGATATGGAATGTAGCGTGCAGAGGCAGCTAAATATGAGCCTCTCATAATGGATTAACCCCTTCTTCTTTCCTGGGACACTTCAAAATACATCTAAATAAAATTTCATGTACAACAGTCAACAGTAGTTTTAGCTTCAGTCGCACTATATCCACCTCGTAACTTCATTAATACAGACACTTGAAAGCTCACTGATACAGCTGGCTGTTTTACAGAGATCAATTAACTTAATAATGGCCACAGGTGTGGTTTACAGCTATTAGTACAAGTGATGGGAATCATTAGGACTACACTGATATCAGTACTGTTTATTGGCATCTATACTTATCAGAACTCTACTCCTTAATTTTGACAGAATTAAAATGTATAACTAGGTGCACCAGTGCTCAGTGCTTTCTTTATTCTGCAAAGGGATCCATAGCCAACTCTTATTGTTGTACACCTGGAGGGGGAAAGAATCAGTGTGTGAGATCTAGACTATGACTGTCTAGCTTACACGTGGTTGGTACAGGAAAAATAACCAGCCTTCTGCTCCAGATAGAGGCTTTTGTGTCAAGAGGAGTGACTCTACTGTATTTAAGCGCACAGGTAGTCTGTTGCGTAAAAAAACTGGTAACACATCAGATGTAAGGAAACATTTGGCAAGACAAGTTTCCTAGAATACATCTAAGAGCAGTTCAGATCTCTATTGTTACACCCATTTCACATTTGTTATAAACAAAGCACATAGTGTTAGCTGTGTTTTCTTTCACTTTGCTTTACAGTTAGCTAGTTAAAGGGGAGATAGAGGGGGAATGACATGTAGCAAAGGGCCGCAGGTCCCAGTCCCACTGCGTTGAGGAGTAAATCTTTATGTATGGGTACCTGCTCTACCAACTGAGCTATCTGGGTGCCCATAGAGTCCATTTTTAACTTATTTCCATATTTAACTTATATCCATCAATAGACTGGAAGTAGCAGATGGATTCTTGCTGACATTTTTCTCAAAATTTGTCGAACTTGTCCATTGCACTGCACCCCTAACATGCATCTGCATCTTCATTTGTATCATATGTGTCATGCAAGGTACATGCATGTGTGTGCATGCTTGTGGGCAGGCTTGTGTATAAACAGCATGTGCATTCCTTCATCATGTCCATGTCACATTGTTGTTTTCGTGCCGATGGCTGTTTTGCTCTCTCTCCATTGTTTGTCATGTCAACCATTCAGTGCATTTCTGCTGCAGAGGGCCAATAGATTTGGCAGTCTGCTGTGAGAGGAGCTGGAGCAGCCATGCATAGTGTTCCTCCAACATTTTGATGGCTGCAATACTTGATTGAGCTTTAAAGGGGGAAAAGGTGGGGGGGGCGTAGCTAAGTTGTTGTGGTGCAGTTGGGTCAGAGTTATAAGTCTAATGTTAAACTATAGTAAAACAAAGGGCTGAGAGCCAGACTCAGTAGAGGCTGATTAAAGGAAGTAGAAAATTGTGTGCCAGGATCTTCAGCAGCAGGTCCATTGTGCTGAAATGCTGCAGCTCCAGGAAAAAGTTCCACCTGATGGAAATAAATTTGCTGGGGGAGTCAGTGCTGAGCCGGAGTCTCTAAAGACAGACCCATGTTCTAAATGGCTCAATTTAGCTTTTGTGGGAGCCAAGAACCAGAGCAGGTCATAGCCCCACAACCCACCACAGTGAAAATCAATAGGTAGTTTCAGAACAAGGGGCCTTATTAAAACAGGTCCTTTTTCTGTGAGGTGTTTGGATGACACCGTCTCACAGAAATCATTAAGCTCAGCTCAAACTGCTTACCACGTTTAAATTGTTACAATCCCTTTTGACCCACACATCCTCTGTTGTTTTCTATTATATCCTCTTTTTTGGAGATAGTGTTAGTACGGATTACGATCTGTAGGATACCAGAGACTCTATAGACATGCCTTTTCCTTATAGCTAGGACACAATAAGAAGCACAAACTCATAGGCTCTGATGCGTATACAGCCACAATAAATATATTAACAAAAATACTTCCAAGAGGAAGAAAAACAACATAAATAGATTGATTTACAGTATGACAGATTATGCTGCGAAGAATGTTTATTTTAGTGCTACTTATCTGACAACTTGTACATCATTTTGTTTTTAAAGTAAGCAAATATAGATGTTTTCTATCACCTTTTCTCTTTCTCTTCTATCTTTGTCTCTCTTTCTGTTGTAAAGGTAACAACCTCACGCTTTTAGAGCAGATATGACCTTTTCGATTTTATGTGTTAGACCTTAACGGCACACAGTAAAGTTTCAAGGCCAGCATCACTGCACAGCAGTGTAGTAAAATTCAAATAATGTTGTTGACCCAGGGCCGCGTGCCCACACACTCATTCTGTTTACCTCCTAGAAGGCTGTAACACCAACCACAGCAACACCCTGAACATGGCGAGTCATGGGTCTTCAGACAGCAAATTTTCTTTTTGATCATTTTTAAAAGCAGGTTATTGAAGTCACAGTGTCACTGCAGGATTTAGTCACTCCCTTATGACTGCATTGTGATTTTCTTTGTTTGGTTTTTACCTCCATTCGGGAATTTATGAGTCACTCCTACAGGGAATGAATTCATAATTTATGGTTGTGTACTGTAACATTGTCGCATGTGCCTTCTTTTTTTTTTCTTTTGTGTTAACTGTGAATCAAAAGAAGGAAAGAGATGCATCAAGGTGCCAAGATGTGCATTACATTAACCCAAACACAAATATATGTAATGATAAATATGTGTATGAACAAATAGAAAAACACACTAATTACACAAGTTGTTGCTGCAAAGGTTCCTGATAAACCATAGAAATGTGCCTAAGCATTTGCTGAATGAAATGATTCCATCCAAATGTTTCACAAATTCTTCAGCTCGTTTACGAAAAAGTGAAAATAATAGTGAATGAGAAGTGTCTCTGATTCACCTGTTACATTGTTAAACTGTTGCCAATGTAAATTTGAAATCATTCAACTTGTATGTTTTTTCATGCCGAATAATCAGTGGACAGCTCAGAAGGGCCTGTGCCGTAGCAGTGGAGACTTGTTGTGGGTCAACGATGTGAAGGGAGGGGCATGTTGTTTCACTGCTGCCAGAAACCAAATGGTGCCAACTCTGGTTTATGTTGTAACATCAGAGAGTTATCCACAGGAATCATCTCATTTTATTAGTCCAGATGTGATCATCTTGTAGTTTTGTGGTAAAACCAGATGTAATGTATGTTCTCCACCCTTCCTCTAGTACTAATTTATTTTGCACTGCTCACACAATCCATTGACAAATGTCAATTGAGACCCAGTAACTAATTTTTATTCATTGATAAAGATAATATTTAGTAATTTAGTAAGTGCTGTATATTTATATAAATAAAGGTCACATTATGAACAGATTCAACCTACACCTGCTGGACAATTTAAAGCAGAAGGATCCAGAAACAATGGTGGATACACTGCTCTGTCCTTACTGAACACCTTCTACTGCAGTCTGACGTGAGAAATCGGCAGCTGATGGAAATGTGAATACACACATGTTTAGTGAACTGTGGAGTCAGTCACTGTAGTAAGTAGAACAAACGTTTAAGGCAGAATTTGTAATGTGGCTGGCATTAAAGCGAGAGAGGACATCTTCTGTCTGTTGGAGCAGCTTAGAACTGAGGAAAGAGCTATTCTTGGAGGAGGAGACTGCATGATACAGTGTGGGTTGAAAGTAAGCCAGATTAGACAACAAAGGCAATGGAAAACAGTAATTTAGTGCTGCATTAAAACCGATTATGGAATGTGTCACAATGCTCTTTGATGATTGCTTACAACTTTGATGTTTACCAGCTCCTCAGCTATACAGTATCTGTGAAAAATAACATCTTTGATGGATGTAAGATTTAAGCAGAAACACAGTCTCACTAAGCCTCCCATTGTTTGGCCTCATTCCATCACCTTTTTACTGTGTGTACAGATAAATAAGAAGAAAATGCAGCTTTGCTTTTTCTCTGTTCTGTTTTAGTATGTAAATGAGTAGTTTGACTAATATGCTTTGTTTATTTTTCCAATTAGGCCCCCTGTTTGCTGCATAAAACACCCAGAGTTCTGCAGTACCAGTCAGCACACACGTTGTATACAGTGTTGAGTTGTTTTACAATATTTAAAATACAATCAAACACCGTACATAAAGTGAAATTATGATTAACGCGTCATGTAACCATAAAACATTTTAAGTACCAGTGCAGCATTTCTGTATTGGTGACATCATGGATTTATAGGTTGCTATTTGAACAGCCGTTGTGTATTCATAGCTTTCAGATCTGTTTGGACTAATGTCCCAGTGCTGCCAGCTGTATTTTAGGCATGATGCAAAATCTTCTTCTGTGCTCAGACTAGGCCTGTAATGGCTCTGTTGGGACAGCGCGAAAGTGCTTCTTCAGCGCTCATTTATGGAGCAAATTGAACAGGTCTCATGGCCTACCTCTATAATGAGGGCCCCCTCTTCTCTGCCCCCCACTCCCACCATCATCCTGCAGTCTATTGTTCACCTACAGTTAGGGTCAGCGCTGCCGAGCAGTAATTGTATCACTCTGACCCTCTTTCGGTTTTTATTTTGTCACAGGGACGTGCTCTTTATTGGGTGCAGGCCATCCCTCAGGTTGTAAAAGCCACGGTAACCCTCCTCCCTTACCTAGGGACAGGGGTGCTGCCTGCCTGCCAGCGATCAATATGCCACTGTCATTAACTGGATTTGTTGCTGTGGTGCTTGCTTATGAGGCAGCAATTAGTGTGAAGTGGCAAGGCCAGGGTATGAGGCTGTGGCCGTGCGAGGCTTGGCCCTGGGGGATGGAAATATCAGATACACAAGCCCGGTTTCATTAGGGCCTGAAGAGACTATGACGATCCATACTGTCTGTGTAATTCACTCAGCCAAGGGGGGTTAGAATTATTTGTGGGAGACAGTTAACAAACACAGAAAGAGGTCACAGGTCAGGAGTGGCTGTGGCAACTTGCTCGCTGTGAAATCCACTTATACCCAGTGGAATCCACTTACATACCTCCATTGTTTTATCACCAGATCAGTGATTTGAGGGGAGCTTAGTCTGAATGATACAGCTGAGCTGCAGCCTCTTGTCATGTAACAACTCAACAGTCATTTACAAATAAAATCAATCTCTCCTTCAGTAAGGTGCTTCAACATACAGTATATTCTGAACGTTTACTAGGGTAGCTTTTTGCTTTCCTTAAACGTTCCATGTTCTGTGTCATTAAAATAAAATTACAGATTCCTCTGGGTTTGAACATTGTTGGAAGCTTTTGGGATAATGTAAGTACATGACTCAAAAGCGTACAGTAGATTACATAGGAATAGTAATTTTTAAACATTTTGATGCAAAAATATCACATATTGTACCTTTAAATGTTACAACCTGCTGCTTGTAGGCATTTGTTGTGTGTACATGTGTGTGCAAGTCCATGCCTAAAATTAATTATAGGCCAGCATTGTTGTCTCCAGCATCATCTGTGTCAGACCATCATTCAGCTCAGATTGGTGACATAGAGGCATTTATGGCAGTTGGGTGCCCGGGGCCCCGGTGTCTGGATATTTTTCTCCCCCAAAAGGGTCATGGTGTCCCTGGTCGAGCATGTGGAAGGGGTGCCCTAATGTGTCATTTGGGATTGACCATGACCTCAGGCTCTAAATCACTTTCCATTTTGGGGGACAATTGAGTTTGAACCTCTGATGAGCGCTGCCTTCAATTGGTTCTGTCAATAGCACTCAGCATACAGGAGCCGGGCTGTCTAAGTGGAGTCTATGTGTTTTATCCAGTACAGTGATTACAATCAATCCAAAAGGTATTGATATGTGAGAGCCAAATGTAAGCAGCTGCTTTACAGACTAAAATTCTGTTTTGTCATTTCATAACAAACGTAGTAAAGCTGCTTTGGTAAACTTATATAGAAGATTGCTTATATGTGATCAAAAAATCCTGCTACTACAATGTGAGTATTTATCTTCATTCACAACCATAGCAAGTCATCCTGGGTAGTGGAGCTGGAGCTGTACACAACAACATCGCAGACCAAAGTATGCAACGCATTTTAGTTTCTGGCAGTAAGGGACAACAGATGTTGAAATTGTCCCAGCCCACAGGGTTACCAAATCCAAATATTGAGATTAATGTTTTCCCCCTCCAAACACCTGACTGAAGGTGAGGAGCAAAGCAGACAATTTAAAGGACGTGAGGGGGTAATATTGTTTTTCCAGTCATGATTATAGACAGTTTATAGTGTACAGAGGGGACAGGGACATTAAAAAGGTTTCATAGGGACGGGAGAGACGTTGAGTGGAGCCATATTAATTCTGGGCTCTGTTCCAAAAGTGAGTGCATAGTTGAGAGTGTAATGGGGTATATATTTTGAGTGTAATCTTCACTTTGTGCAAAAAAGAAACAGCCTTTTACCAGATAAAAGCTGAGTTTTTTTAACTACACATTCCTGTTCCCTGAAAATGGGCTTCAGCGGCAGTAAGTAGATTCTAATGCTGAGTGTTCAAGTTTACACTCCGGCATGCTGGGTTGAGTGCAAAGATAAAGTAAACATTAAAGTCTATATTTCATTATAAGTATGACAGACACATATATAGTGAATACAAATCGGTGAAGAAAGCAGTGGAGACAATGACCAAATAATGCCTTATTTTTTTCCTGATGAATACTTGAATCTATTTAGGATTGCAGACCAAAATATCACTAGAATTCAATCACCGCGTGTTGACTTCTCCATGACTGGGTGAGCGGCTGCTTTGCAAACCAAAAGTTAATTTCCATTCCTGATCTATAAAAGACGGGCAGAAAACAATATTGCTATCCAATTATTAGGCATTAGATGCCGTTCAATACAATAAACACTGCCTTTGATAGTAATAGTACTTTTATTAAGCTTGTGGTAAAATGTAATTTCCACTGCTTTACATTTGCTACCTGCTAGCACGGAAAATAAATTGCATGACTTCCAGCAATTGGATAGTCTAGCAATCCTTAAATACTGTTTATTGATCACATGCCACCACTACAGAAAGAGATTTAACTGAACTCTTAGTTCATGCCCACAGCCACTATGCTTCCTCTAACAAAGAATACACAATATTTACAGCAGCTGATACAAAGGAGTGGAAGATGATGTTAAACAGGAATAGCCGGCAGCTATAAGTAAAAACCTTATTTGGTAACAGACAGATTCATTTATTTATAGTATTATAGTCTACTATATTAACACACACGGCTTGGGAGCAGTAATGCAGATGTAATATTTCAACAGAACCAATGTTAGATAGGACAGAAAATGTACATGTACTGTATGTACTACCACATATGTGCTCATGTAAGTCTGACAATGCTGGCATTGTGCCACAGTGCTACCGTTCATCAACGATACCAACTGTTGTGAGACCCTTTCTGGTCAAATCTCATTCTGCTTGAATTTAAAGCATAGCTAATTTATTGAATTGCTAGCCAAAAGAAACACTATAATTGGAAATACATACTGCATATACTGTCTTTTACATAGCTTAAACCATGTGAGAAATTCAACAGGTTGTTTTTTTATGATTACACAATGCGTCTCAGACATTTAAATGTGTTGTGCTAACTGTCTTGTAAAGTTTATTCTTTCCAACAAGACTCATAAATGTGTGTGCCTTGATTAAGGATGCTTATGCCAAGTCTTGGGGAGAATTTGGCAATTCTTTGCAATAAAGTTTTTAATGAGAGAGAAGGAAATGACTATGAATACATGATGTTGATGGCTTAAATAAATCCATTTGTTTGGGTTACTTTATGAGACCAACTGTGCCTTTTTCAGAATTTCATGCACGGGCAATGCAGAAAAATAACTTCCCATTTTAGCAGGGACTGTTGTATGTATGTAGTTGACACTGTGGGTTTCCACATGCCAAACATTAAACCAGTCTTATCAGTCTGTGTAGGCTGGTTGTGCAGGACGAAGGGATTTCAGTGGAAAGAAAGCTGCTCAGAGCTTTGCTAATGATGTCCATAGCTGTGGGTCTGAGGAGGAGGACTGGAGACACGAAGGACAATGTCCTCACTGATAAGGAGGTTGGAGAGATACTTGAGAAGCCCTTGTCCTCCCTTCCTCTCACTCCTTCCTTTCTGATTCTTCACAGTTGAAGTATTCACTTCTCACTCATTAGCGGCTGCTGCCCATCGCTCACTGGACCAAACTGTTTACCCTGTTCTATTACAACAATGACTAGCACCCTGCTATCAAGGTCTGCCTTAGGTGGGGGATAACAGTTGTGAGGAGCTTCTACATGAGAAAGATTAAGTGGCTACGTTTAGGAAAAAGTAGGCCAGCTAATTAGCTACAGCTCTCAGGACTCTGGGAGTGTGCTGTTTTCCACCTAGACAGGGAAATTCCATAAATGACAGGAATGTGGTTGAAGAAGTGGGCTGGGATATCTAATAAGAGTGGGAGGAAAAGGGAGGTTGACATAAAATAGAAAACATGGAGGAAGGAGACAGATAATCTGTAAAGTTTACTTTGGACCACCACTACCACTGAACTTATCTCATAATGCACTTTATAGATTCTTTTTTGACATTCGTGAGTTTGTTAGTGACTTCTTTGAGCTGGCCTTTTCAGTGAAAGAATGCTGATGTTACCACCTGTGGACAGGACTAATTGTAAAAGTCCTACATCGAATATTTGTTTTGTTCAGTCATTGGAGCTGCACAGATAGGTTGTTCCACAGTATATTTTCTTTTACTCCAGCATCAATATATTTTTGATGAAGTATTGCTAAAGAAAAAAACTACTTGTGATCAAAAGCCCTGAAAACACATGATGGCATCTTATGGGAACATTGCATTTTGGGCAAAGTTAGTCTGGTTATAAAAGTTAAAAAAAAATGGTGATGTCATGTATTTCTGCACACCAATCAGAGTAAAGCAACATTTGAATTTCAATGTACTGGGTCGTGTGGTATTTGCTTATGTTACCAGGTCACTTTCAATCAAATCTGATCGAACTACACCGACAAAGTCTTAAAGAAACAGAGTTTTAACTCTTTATAAGAAACTATCTATGGATGATTTGAACTTTAAAGTGCTCCTATTATGCTTTTTGGCTTTTTCCCTTTCCTTTATTGTGTTATATATCTTTTTTGTGCAGGTTTTCTGTGCAGGACTTACCATCTCCAACAGAAAACAAAACAAACTGCTCCAAACAGCTCTATTGTTGTCACTTTGTAGCACACAATTTAATGCTCGCCTAGCTGCTAGCGTGGCACGCCCTCATACTCTGTAACTAACAAGCTAGCAGTACTTACTGCCCATGTGCGACTCCCAACAAAGATGGTACAGAAGTGAGATGTCTCATTCTGTTGCTAAAACAGAGAGCCCAACACACAGGGAGGAGAAGATGCATGAATGTGCAGTAACAAAAAATATGGTATTTTATGAAAATTAAACCATGTAAACTAATTCTGGTACAACCTCTAAATACAGTTATGAGCCTGAAAATGAGCATAATATGAGTACTTTTACTTTTATTGCTACTTATTTAGTCGTGGGAATTTAATAGAATAATACACAAGATTTTCAGATTTAGATTACGTTTTCAGGTTTTCCTAGAAGTTACAAAACTAGAAATTACTTAGTTACATTTTTAGAAATTAGTAAACATGGCTACACAGTGTGCTCTGCTCTGTCCCATGTTATTGCCTCGTAGATGGTTTATGTTCACTTACAGTTGCAAACAAAGTCACATTTTAGCTAGTTTATTTAATACTTCACTCAACAAGAATGTGAGAGAGAACGGGAAAAGCAAGAATTCCTAAACAGTAATCCCCAGTTTTGCAACATTTGATATGGTGCCCCTATCTCACTTCCTGTACCTTTGAGTGAATCAGAGGAAGACGAGGCGATGCATTACATACAGAGTTTATGTCCTGCTGATAGAAGCCTCTCTCCACATCGAGCTCAGGTGTCGTGTCCACCATTCTTCCTCTGTCTGTCCAGCCTCCTCCTTCAGCCCCTCCGAGGGAATATCAGAGAGTACACAATTTAACATGTGTCCCACTGACTTCCATTAAATGTTTTATTGCCTTGAATAAACCCATATCTGCTGTGTTTTGTCTCCAAAACTTGGGCTCCTATATATGTCTCCCTGTTCTATGCATCATATTAAAGCCACAAGCCTAAATAGCAAAAGCAGTCCTAGCTGCCGAGGCTCTCTGCCAGCACTTTGGCTCTATTTGTGTTCATGCCACAGACTTTACTCGGTAGACATACAACCTGGAGGGGAGAGATTTGCATTGTTGGACAATGCATCATAGTGAGAGGTTTGTCACTTTTTCAGCATAATGTGATATTGGGTTTTCTGTGTTTTAAAGAGTGGCATTAGGGAAGAGAAACAGAGATATCTAACAGATCGATGGACTCTTTGTCATTCTGAAACTGAATCTGTAAAATTTGCCAAATAAGAAACGTGTGTGTGTGTGTGTGCGTCACTGTATTGTGTAGAAATAGATGTGTCTGTGTGTACCTATGTGGGTGTTATTGGCGAGGATAGTGCGGAGCAGAGCACAGCTTAATATCTGTGTTTGACATAGAGGCCCATTAATAAGGTCCTGATCCGAGCCCAGTGACAGGACTGCTGACAGAGGAGGATCATGGGGAAGAATCATGCCCTGCTGAGGGAGCTTGGGCTGCAGGTAGACCCATTCTGCCTTCCCCAGGTGTCATTATGGATGCTGGGGAGGGAGCAGAGAAGGGAGGGCCGCCACTGACATCTACATTAATCACCCCCCCCCACCCACCCCCCCTCCACATACTGCCTTCCCCACCTCCAGCTCCTAATCATCCCTACACAGAGAACCTAAACCCAGTAAAGGGATACTCAGACATGAAAGATATCCAGCTAAGAGCTCCCCAAATACCACTCTGATCTGATCATGAGTGATGTTGCTACCTGAACCTCTGCCCTGGCACACAATTAAAAACACTTTCCTCTTTCTCTCCCAGACACACACGTACAGATAAATGCAGCTTTGCTATAACTACACATTCTGTCACTGTCTGCGTTTGATTCATACTTTGCATTTGAATTGCACCTTAGTTACAAGCAATTAAAATGCAGAAAATGTCTCTGCTGGAATGTGTCTCCAAACCCCCTGAGCGGGTGCTGCTGTTGTACACACTCTTGATTGTCTCGCAGACACTCACCATTTGGGGACCCCCTATTGATATTTAGCTGTGCTTTTTTTCTACAAAAAATAGCAACCACATTGAAGCATCTTATGTTCACATTTTTTTAGTATAAACTGGGCCACTAGATAAAAGAGCCTTAATCATTTACAAGAACAATTAAGAGGATGCTGTTATTAACTTGTGCAGCACTTGCAGCACAGATTTTAAATGGCTCACATCAATCGTTAATAAACTTTTTAAAGTGTATCTTTCTTATAGCAAGCAGCTATCTTGTGTCCTATATTAATCGGAAAAAAAATTTAACATCATTTTGACACTAAAGTCTTTTTGATTCAACTTGACTGATTAAAGGCATGTCAGTTGAGAAGTGGTCGAGGATGGATGTGAGTCACGCTAGACAACCATTCTTATGAATGGCTCTACCCAGGTTCCATCAATGAGCAGCTGTTCTGAGGACAATAATGGGAAATAATCTGATTGAGGATTAGTTTAGATTCAGTTAAAAACACAACAGTGTGACAGTAATTGTGGTATGGTTAGTTTAGGTTAAAACAAATGATCTATTTCGGCATCTGGTTGTAAACTCAAATTGTCTTTGCAGGAATGGGAAATGGGGTGGCAGCATAATTGCATGCAAGACTGTGTTATTCTCCATGTTTTTAATATCTTTGATTTAATCTGTGTTGTTATGCAGCCGTTCTAAACCACCGCTCTTGCTTTGCTTTCCCCTCAGTGACGTCACACTTATTTGTGTGTGGTGACACCTCATTTGCATGCTCTTTGTCAGTTATATTATGAAATTCAACCTAAGAAAAGATCTTTGAAGTTCTCCTAACAGTAGAATGAAAAAGCTCATGTCAAAGTGTCCAGGAGTTACCAGTCCATGGCTTAGCCCCACCAGCTCATTTGTATGCAACATGCCTTGCCCTGAGTAAACACAGCCTCCAGTTTAATTAATATAAATCCACTTTCAGCTGATACTGTATTTAGAAACCCGGGGAATATCACTACCTCCACTACAGATACAGTGATTGAAAATAGGGAATAAAAGGCAGGGCTTGAGGGAGAAATACACTCAACTTGCTTTTTCCATCAATGAAGCCATGCACTCCATTGTTTATGTTTGAAGCATGCTTTTCTTCTTAGTAAATTACCTTTCTTCAATTCTCTTTTTTCCCTTCTTGAACCGTCGACAGCACTGATGACACAATAAATTTCTGTTTAGCTGTGTGTGTGTGTGTGTGTGTGTGTGTGTGTGTGTGTGTGTGTGTGTGTGTGTGTGGTTGCACACATCTGGTAGAATCTAGGACACTGGAGGCACTGAGAAGACAGCATTTGCATGCAGCTCACAAACATATTAAAATATGAAGATAAATCACTGTGTCTGGCCAGCTGACAGCGCTGCCTGCAATGGGAGCAAGCTAGTAACCGTACAACATGTTGCCGCTCCCAGTAAGGCCTTTGTAGGGCAAGCTTGAACATGCAGCTTGACAAACAAACGGAAGAAAAAAGAAACCATGAGCAGTCAGAGCTATTATTAAAGGCAATAGAAGTGGTTCCCTTTGCCAAAGCCATCCTGTCATGGTGTTAGACTCTGTATGTTTTATTGGGAGAGTATGGTTTTCACAGACACCTTCAGGGAACATACTGGGAGTTGTGAGGGCTTTGTTCTATGGCTGACTTTGATGTAAATCATAAAATGGGAAATCTGAGCCTATAGGTTGTTAAAACAAAAAAGGTAAAAGCAAAGGGGCTAACCTGTTAGATGAATCTTACATATCTTCTAATGTTTCATTCAACTACAGAGTTTGTAATGTTTAAGTTATTTGGATAAAACAATAAACCAATTAGCTGAGGTCTGTGGAGCAAGAAAAACAATAGTAGCCTAATTATTTACTTTCTGCTGCAACATATACCTGTTATTATATTTTTGTAACTCTTCTGGTGTTTTTTTAGTCAAATCTGCTTAATTCTACTGCTGAAAAGCAACATGTGATCAATCACTATTTGATAGGGCAGTGTGAACAGAGCGTGGTGCCCAGAAGATTGCTACAACTGACACCAGTAGGGGGAGCTCACAGCTCATCGCTCACTGTATAATAAACCGCTGAGACAACATGAAGAGTTGCTGGGCAGTAGTGCAGACCACATACACGACCCCCCCTCTATCTCTCAACCTCAACATTTCTTGGGACCTGTGCCAAGTCATACTGCTTGAATTTGTCCAAGATTAAAAATTGGATTGTAGTGATTATCTTGTGTGCTTGATGTATTCTGTCTTTGTCTGCACACTTTGCCCTGGAAAAGACATGTGTATGCAGAGGTCGCTTCTCTCTTCATCTCTAGCAGGGGCTCTGTCAATCAGTCATTGATTTTTGACAGAGATCATATTTACAATTCTGCTTCAATATCTTAAGACATTATCCATGTATTATTAAACATCTTTATCACATCTTTAATATGCCTAAACAGAAATGGAGTCTATTGATTAGTTGTTTCACATATTCTGAAATTGTAAATGACATTTGTAATCATAGCATCTGCATAATTATAAAAAAAATAGATTTCGTTAACTTAAAAAAAACCTAGTTATGACATTATGCTACCTGTTGCCTCTTTTTTACAATTCCCCACTAATATTGCCGTAAGTAGGTGGTTAAACTATCTGGATATTTTCAGATAAAAGTCAGTGTAGTGCTCACACAATGTGTGGTAAATAATGCATTAGCTATAAATGATATAAAGGCTACACTCAAGATGACAGTCCTATGTGCATGAACAGAGTTTGTGTGGGTTTATCCTCCACTCCAGCACATCTCTGTTCAAAATGATTATCTTACAGTAGTAATAAGAGTCACTCGTCTATAGTCTTAATTTTGTCATGACTACAAACAGGTTTGGACTGAGATCCCAGGTCTCCGGGGCTTTTCCTTCCTCTCAGTCTACTCCTCTCTTCCCTTGTCGCTGCTGTCTTGCCGGTGTGACCGGTCCGTGTTTGGTGTGTGGTGCGCTGCGGGCTGTTCCGGTGTGGTGCCTGCTGCGCTCCTAGCGGCAGCTCTGTTGGAATCAAACAGAAGAGGGAGAGAAGGAGGATGTTGAACTGACTTGTAGTACGACTGTACACTTTATTCCAGGATAAGCACATGGGTCTTTTGGGAGCTGATTCTCGTTGTAATAACACAACTTGTGGGGAATGCATGAGAGTTGAGGGCTGGTTTCCAGTCTGAGTCTCAGCCGAGCCATGTGTTGGACTGGGGAGACATCGCTGAAGATTTGAAAGGTGCCAGAGACGCGTCCTGAGGAACCAAGGACCTGCGGAGAAGTGCCCAGCCTACGTTTGTTTTCCGTTTGTGTGGACTTACTGTAGCCTACATTTCTCCTCTCACAGGCTCCGTGCGCTTCATCTTGTGTAGCAGGTCATGTTGGAGAATTAGCAGATATTGCGGATGAACTCGCGGGGCAAGCAGGGATAAGATACTACTCACAGACTGAGAGTTTGGTTTCATGCTTTGGTGGATATGAACACCCCGAGCAGCTCCGGGTGACCTACTGGGAGATGGATCCTCTCATTTTTTTGGACAATGAAACTGGCTTTTGTCAGTAACTAGGACCTCTCCATAACTCCCAGAAACACGGAGTAGACTTGCCTGTCATTTCTGACATATTTTCCTGCAGTGAATTCGAGGATTTGCGCGCCCGCCGTGGATGTTTAATATGCTAGTATGGGTCCGCTAGCGGTCATCCTTGTTGGCGGATTACTCTATTTTCAAGTTGATGGTAAGTTGCCTAACGTGTTGTTGTGCAACACTTTTTTCTTAATGGTATATTCATTTCCAGTTCTGTTTTGCACAGACGTCGCCAGACACTGCCCTTACCCTGGCGCTCCACCCGTCATTTCTACCCAGTTTTCAACTGTAGGCTAAACAATATTTTACATGTAAGTTGTTGAAACCTGGTTTGCAGGAAGAAGAATAAACATCAGTTCATTGATTGACTGAATTTGGATTATTAAAAGCCTATTAAGTCTGTAATACAGTTTGGCTATCTGTTGATAAGTAGACTGACCTTTTGGAGTTTGGATTTAAATGCATTTCGTATCATCGCAGCAAATATTTCCCATTGCACATTTTTTCATGTATAAAATATCAAATTAATATGTAGGCAAACAGAGAACACTTTCTCTCAATGCAACTAATCGCTTTTCAGGAGGTTAAAATTAGGGCAGAATGAATTAATTATGGTAGAAGATAGAATAAGCAGAACTAGTATTTTTTAATAAGTAAATATGATTGTATGGTATGCATATATTATGACAAAAAAGTCCAGTTAGAAAATTATTTTTAATTAAATATATATATTTTTTAAATAATGGCAAACAAATCCGAAATATCTTATGTATTCAAATGCTCCAAATAAAAGATAAAGTAGTCTGACACCACAGAAAGCAGACTTGTGGGTGGGAGTTGCACTGTCTTGGAGGTGTTTGGTAAATATGTTGTGATCAGCCTGTCCCCGCACTGTAGCTAGTGGATGGTAGTGCTGTGGTCATTTCACTTTTAGGATGCTGTGATTGTGTACCATAGTGTAAGCTGGCTTAAATCCAAGCTGGGACAGTGCCCTAGTTTATTATTCCCATTTGTTTGATTAAACTTTAATAGTGATGCAAATGAGATTGATACTGTTTAATTTCTGCAGCCAAAAGGTTAAGCCCTATTTGTCCTATCTGCCACCAAGTGCTAAGTCAGCATCTTTTTCTTTTCTTTTTTATGATTTTACAAGGTTTCTTGGGATTCACTGGCCTACGAGAGAACTGGTTTAATGGGGGAATTAAAACAGCCTGGACTGCAGAATTAATGTGATGACTCACATCAATCTTCAAAATAGGAGGGCTGAGGTGACGGAAATGGTGATTGGGATTGGTCCAACCTGTGACTGCTGGAATGATGGGAGGGATTAAGATGTATTACTTTTAAAATGTACAAACCTGAAGTCTGATTGAATTTTTGTGCAACTTCTGAATTGGGCACACCTTTTCACACACACACACACACCCCTGCATAGACAAAGTGAGGCTCATGATCATAAAATGAGGAAATCATGCTCCTGACTGGTCACACACTGGGACATTATATCAGCAATATGTTGTTTGCTTTGGCAGGATGTAAAGCCAAGTTTTTTTGTTGTCGATGAATATGAGTGCCGGCCAGCAAGGCCCCATTTTTCTTTTCTTTCACCTGTCAACTCCGGCTTTTGTTCTTCCCAGCTGCAAGTTTTGCTTCGCCTGCCTTCTGTAGTCAACAAATCAAGTCCCCTTTCTGCAGGGATTTAAATCTTTTTTTCTTTCTTTTACCTTTTTTTGGTGTGTCTTTCACTCTGTTCCGGCAAACCCACTGGTTGCTAAGCAGTGGCTGATGGCATTGCTAGCTGTCTAGAGGGAGAGGGTGCACCTCTCCCCGGGAGCAGTGGCTCTTTCCAATCATTTGCCCGTCACCCTCCTCTCCCCTCTTCCTTACTCTCTCCCTTCTACCTCAAAACTCAACCAGCCCTTTTCAGAGGTAATTTGAGGGTCCTTGGAGAGGGAGGAGCTTCCTCTAAGAGTCCACTTAAGCAGACAAAAAGGTCTGGAGTTGTATTCACTGGGCAGCATTGCCAACAAAGCCAAGCCTTGTGAATGGCGTCAGTCACTGTTTAGTGTGCTTTGATTAATACTGCTAGTGTGTAGGAGAGGAGAGAAAAGGTGAGATGGAGAGATAATAGAGCGAGAAACAGTGTGTTGGGTGTGGTTACCAGGGTTGGAAGAGATTGTGCATGTGAAAACAGGGTGACCTCACTTTTATAAAGAATCTGATTTATTGCAGTAGAAGATATTTCCAGGAATTCACTGGTCAGCAGCTGCCTGGTTATCTCTTAAACTCCACCATGCTGCTTTTTGAAGCTGGATTAGAACATGCTTTGCATAGAGGACATGCACTCCTGACCTTTTGCTATTCTGAGACATCCTGCATGCTTGTGTCTGATGTAGGAGCTGGCGACATCCCGTCCTTTCTGGGTGACACGGAGAGGTGCTGAAATACAGTCCAACTTAAATCTGTCTAAGAGGCTGTGGAGACGGCCTCTTGGTGTCTATGGTGGCCTCAACAGGGCAAAGCTCTCTATCCCCCAGCAGGGTTGTGGTTTCAGTAATGCTGAGTCAAGAGAAACTCAAAGCCAGAGAGTGGTTGTGTATGTGTTAAGGAAGGGAGGAGGGGAGGGAGAGACAGAACAAGTGTAATCAAAATCCAAATATTGAGAGAAGAGTTGTTTAACAACACAATCTTTTAAAGGCAAATGGCGAGGAAGGGGCATGATTACCGAAGCGCCCTGGAGACTAACAGCTCTGTTGATGGCCATGATTGAATGAGAGAGGTTTAAACTACTGCCCTATAATGGAAAGTAGGCCCAGATTAAAATAGTCTAGGTGAATGATGAGGCAGGCTGAGGTCATTGTGTAAGAGCCATTGCAATGTCTTGCTCCAAATGTGATTGTTCTGCTTGAGTTGGCGGCGTTTAGGCAGCGTTATTGTAATTGAAGTTCATTTGCTTGAACAGGGTTGCTGTAATAATGAACCTTCATCTGAGATCTACAGGAATATCCCCTTAAACTGTCTCCCACAGTCTCATCACTGTTGAGGAAGCCGCTTTCCTCTGCATCAAAGTGCGCTGCTGTTTATTCTCTGATTAACATCAAAAATGAGAGTAGAATAAAGACAAAAGTGGTGATCATGAAAGGAAGTGAATGAACAAGGGAACAAAGAATGAGTTGAGCACTTGTCCAATGACAAAGTTGTGTGTGTGTTTGTGTGTGTGTGAGAGAGTGATAAGTGTTACTTGACCAATGACGAGGGCCTGTCAACTCCTACGATATTTTAACAGGCAAGTCTGGCTACTCTGTGGATCACGTTTCAGCAGCCGTCACTCCACACTTTTCAGCATAGAAGAGAATTCACATTGAGCTCTGCATACTTCTTTTAAGTCCGAAGTGCTGCTCTGTGATCACTCAAAAATAAAAGGGATTCACAGATGTGTTAAATTCTGGGATCACGCTGGTTAACGCCTTCACATTTTCATAGTGCAGATGCGGGAGAGAAAATGCCAGCCTCAGACAATGCACATGGCTGATTTTGCTGTAAAACCAGCAGAATGCAGGGTAGGTAATGCCACTATTCCCTGTTTTACTTCCACTTTATTAAGCCTCAGCCATGCATACCGCTGACATTTACAGAGCAGAAAAAGGCCTAATGCCTTGATACTTTTGCCTAGAGAAACAAAGACTGAAAGAGGGGGAGAGATTACAGAGAGAGATGGAGGTTTAATGCAAACAGGTAGGCGGCAGTAAAGGATAAGTGTCTTTACTCACTTGATTTATATTTTCAAACTTAGCAGGACCCATCTCGTTGACACATTCTCTCTTTCGTATGCACGCAAACACGCACACACACAAACTATCCGCCGTTGACATTGTTCATGAGGGTGGAATTCAAACACTGAGGGGGTTGTTGTACACCTGTGATGGCAGCATAGTAGGAGTGTGTGTGAAGTTAGGCATGGGGGAGGAGTGATATGATGAATTGAGCATGCTGACTATGAGTTAACCAAGCAGTCAGGGCCTTCACCTGTCTCACACACCTGTATTTACAGAATACGCACCTGTGCTTACCCCTCTGGGCCCCAAGACACATATATAATCCTTTGCTCCATTCTCTCACTGATTTTGTTTCCAAAACAGCCGATTAAGGGTTTGAGGCAGACCAACAGACATAAAACGTTGATCTAATTACTGCTATATAATCCCTGATGATTAGTTGATAGTGTATGAACCCTTATTGATCATTGGCAAATACCCAGGAAGCGGTTACAATACAAACGGCCTCTGTGTAGGAGAGATTACTCAGTTGCAGTGTAGATGCGACAAGCATTCTTATCTACACAAAACTCGATTATCTTAAGAGCATGCCAAAATGCAGACAGGAAGTCAGGATTGAGTGCAACAGAAGCCTGTGATGCCTTAAACCTGCTGGAAGAGACAGCATGTTTTCCTTATCAGTGTTTTCATGTTGCACGCTGCATTGAAACGTCATGTTTGGGGAAGCGTCTAATTACTCTGTACCCGTAATGCCCTCCGGTTGGCTCTCTCACAGCAACCTTTAGATAGAAGCGAGGGATGTCAAGGTTGAATGACTCACGGAAGTACATATAAACAATGACTAAGACTGCTCCATTATGGAAAAATCATAATCACAATGTTTGTTTAACACAATTACTCATTAACCTTTGAAAATATGTTGCATTTATTGAACTTTAAAAATAGTGAAACAGTTAAACAAATCAACATCGAAAACACCTCGAAATGTAACATTTCCCCGTAATACCTTTCTTGTTTAATTTTTTGAATTCCCCTTAAAATCAATAATATAAAATATATTAAAATATTGAAATAGTATTAAATAATTCACGTAAAAAGATCAACTGTGCACTTTCACAATCTTTTGGAAAACAAGTAAAAAATAAATACAAGTAAAAGAAAAACAAATTATATTAAAATAAATTTGTGTCATAAACCTGTGTCAATCAGAACACAAGACAACATGAGAGTTTACTTGCAAAACGTAATGTGCAAAATAATAGATTTTCTCAATTCCATTGGTTTTGAGATCCAGCCAAATTCAAAATTTCAATCAAAATTTCATCAATTGCAGAGCCCATATATTACTTTACATATAAGAACACACACAGACACACACACACACGACTGCATACTGGCAGACATGAATGCACTGTGGTTGCATCGAGCATTTACTTTGCAAGAGGAACAGATAAAGAGACAGTAAACAATTGCCACGTTAAGTGGAAAAAGCATTTGGCACATACTGTAATATTTCACATCCCTGTTTATTGGATACACCTTTTTATGGCATTCTGTATGTCTAGTCATTATGAAATTCTTTCTTGTTGTTCCTTGTAGTGTTTTCAGTCACTGGCTTCCCTTTATGTTCTTCATTGTCAATAGTTTGTGTGACAGTTGTACCTGAGTTGAGTGTCTTGAAGATGAGGTCAGGCCTGGTGATAAAAATGCATGAGCTGTCTCTCAGTGTGAGATGTGTGAAGATGGACAGCCAGAGTATGACACTCGAGCATACATCCGTCACACACAGCAGTTGTCCAGCGCAGCTGTAATGCGGCTCAGAGTGCTGGAGCCGGTGAATAAGTGTCTCGTTCCACCACCTCCATCCCCGGCTTGGTCTATGGATCACCCATTCATGACAGCTTGGTGCCTTTTTCCCCCTGTAACTAACAAGGAAATCTAATCCCATAGAAGTGCATAGACTCCAAATTTTACACCATCACTTGCCAAACAAGTATTTTAGTGTGGAAACGAAAGAACAGTCTGATATCTCCCTGGATGTCAACATTTATAATACTGTAAAGCTGTCCCAACATGTGAGCATTGATATGTTGATATCTAGAGGTGTTTTATCAATTGCAATTATTGTATAATACCATTACTTTGCCTGAGTATATAAAGCGAATGATGTGCTGTCACTATTCTTGGATCTCTCTGCCATACAAGTCCTAATTTGGTAATAAGACATAGGGTTCCCTGGCAATGCATTTCTAAATAACCTTGTTGAGTAATCAGTGTGGCTATGAGAAGTACTAAGGCTCTCACTGTACGTAACTGCTGTGGGTATGTTTTTGTTGTTGTGTCTCTGCCTGCTGCAGAAACATGGCACCACACTGCTTTGTAAACTGAGCCACCAGGACCGGGGGGGAGTTGATTTACTGTATATAATGGCTCCTGGTGAGCCTGGCTTTGTGGTGGAAGTCTCAGTGTGGAACGTGGCACAAGCCAACGTGTTGTAACCGTTGCAGCGGATAGGAAGAAAGCCTTAATCGCATCCTTGAACGTTTGAACTCTTCAGCTCCACTTCCAGGATGGTGATGATTTTTCTGCAGGGCTGCTCACAGGCATTTGTCATTTAGAGGCCTGTAACACCCAGCCAGTACAATCATGAAATGTAGTGGGTCTATTTTATGAATGAGTTTGTGAACACCATTAATAACCATCAAAGCCCATTGTTTTCTTGTGTTAGCATGGATTTATGAGTATGAGTAAATTAAATGAGTCCTTCAGCACTATGAGTCCTAGCACTCTTGACCCTGTCACCCTAAGCCAGACCAGATGAAGTGTCCCATGGAATGGAAAACTTAATAAATCTTATCTTGACTTGGTATACTGCACCTTAAAAAAACACAAACAGTGAGCTATAAGGCCATTGTATTACCTTGCTCTGCTCCCTGAGTCTATCACTTGGATGGTGTGTGGTTACTAAAGACCACTGGAGTGGCTGGAGGTGGCGACCGCCTTCATTGACATACAGGGACACTGCAATGTGTCCACTACAGGTCAGCACCCGCGGCACACCTCCAATTATCCACTCATCTCTCAGCGCAGTGTATATATCATGGACAACTGAACGCCTTCTCCTCCACCCTTTCCCCCCTTTGACTTCATTTCTAAAGCAATAAAGCACTTATTTATTTTGCACCCTTCATTCTGCTGGGGCAGCTCAGCAGTGCAGGTAAAGAGATTACAATGCTTGAGGGAGAATCAATTGATGCCATTCATTACATTGCTCTGCCCTCAGTAGGAATTGGGGGGAATTGGTGATGTAAAATTTTTTGCCCAGCTGTGTCTACATTTGCATGCACACACACACACTCACACACACACACACACACTCACTCACTCACTCACTCACTCACTCACCTCTTGAGAACACTGCTGCTTGCTTATCTGATTTTATAGAACATTTACAGAGATTACAGTCACCAAAGACAATTGTGCTCTACTGCCAGAGTTTTCTACAGATGGCCACTGCTTGACCAGAGCAAGTGGACATTAACTTAACTCAAGGGCTCCTCTACAAGAGTTGACAAGGACATTTTTTATTTTTACTACTGGTTCTGGGATTTAAATCTTTGTGCGATTTTCCACACACAAGCACACATCCTCAATATCAAGGCTGCTGCCATAGTGAAAAGAAGATGCAGGCAAGAACATGGCTGTTCAAAAAGGATGTGCAGGAGAAGTGAGAGAGCTAAAGAAGGTGGAGTGGTGCAGCGAGATACATGCTTGAGTGGCCATGTCATCGAAATCATTTAATCTGCATCACACAATTTAGTGTACCTACCAGTGGACTGACAGTCTCACCGAGCCTGTGCTATACTCCTTACACTAATCAGCCCTTATATAGAAAGCAAGCAATGCCCTTATCAACACGTTGCACTTTACCATAAAGAAATGTAAGATATGTGAATCAGCCCTCTGCAGCAAAATCAGATATTCGGTTTCCCACAGTAATCTATTTATATATTCCATCTTCATGGAGGAGAGAGGGCAAATACACAGATGCAGAGTCAATACGACCCCACCACATCACTGCCCGAAATACACTCAGAGTGGAATTCTATCTGATATTTGTTGGAGGCAAGCATAGATTCAGTAAGAGGTTGAGAGCAGCTCCTAGAATTACCCTTGTGTTGGCTTTCAGCGTATAGATCTTAGCAAGAGAAACAGGGGGGGCAGTTTGCAGAGCACTGAGGTGGAACAGAGCTCATCATGTGAGTTTGCTAGCTCCCTCCCTCTCTTGCAATAGAAGATTTCCACGTCTGTACTTTCCCTGTGTGGAGTTTGCTGTATGTTCCAGGCTGTATTAAGTGGCTAGCTGTATGCAGTGGGCTGGGATGGACTTCAGTAGATACAGCAGGTTGCCTTTAGTGACACCTTACCGAGATGACCTGTATGCCTGGTATTAGGGTATACTGGAGCTCATGTGCTGTGACGCCAATGACAGCCGGCCTAAAGAAGATGAATCTGGGGTGCAGAACAGGCTGCCTGTGTCACGGCAGGCCAGAGCAGAGGCAAGGATGGCCAGTAACATCATTCTATCGCTACCCCCAGTTTCCCCCCTGCCGCTCTCTCACATTTCCCTTCTGATGACATGACGGATATGACTCTGTCACCCTCACAGCGAGTGTAGGATGGAGACAAGAAGCAAGTGAAGGAGACAGAAAGATATTGGGAGAGAGAGGCAGAGATATAAAGAATGAGATGGAGTGGAAGGTTGAGGAGATGTGGAGAGAGCCAGGAGAAGAATATAGGAGAATATATTTCTAGGATGGACAACATGAAACTAATTATTATTCATTCCTTTTTAAATTTCTTTGAGGTTTTCATTTTTTTTCTCATTTTTAGTACCATTTTATATTCCCTCAGTTCACTGGGTTTAAACACTTTCTGCCTAAACCAAAGAGTCCACCATTTCAGTATGCACATTACAATGGAACTGCGTCTTGGCCTGGACCTTGGTTTTAATGTCTGATGTTTTATGGAGCCTTAGTGACTGGAACTTTTTGCCTTGGTCCGAGGTTGCCGTTGGTTACCTGTGATCAGCGTATAAGTCTGTTTGCCGAATAACTAATATCTCTTGAGGGAGCCCTTCCTTTTATGCTCTGGCAGAGACTGGTGTAGGTATTGATTTGGTTGGTGGGCTCGAATTTCTCCTGGGAGCTAATAAAAATAATTACAAAAAGATCATGAAAGGCTTGACCTTCTGTTGCACACATGAATAAATATGTGGCAAAGATAATAGAAAAGAGACATGCTATGTGTGTGGTCAGTGGGGAGAAGAAGCTGTTTATAACAGTTAAAGTAGTGTTTTTATGCTGGATATGATAACAAATATAACATATTATTTTTTAACTGTGTTAAACCTTTTATGTCTTTAGTTATTTCCAATGATAAATGTGAAGTGAGATATTTGGACCATATAAGAACACAATAGAGTGAGCTATAATGTCATAAAACTCCACATTTCTTGGATAGCTGCATTGCAAAATTGCATCCGATTGCAGTGAAGCTGACATAAGTAGACTGACAGAAAAGGCAGAAGAGAATCAGCTTTTGGTTCAGTAATCCCTCTCTGATTTCATTCTCTGTGTGCTTGTTTGTTTGTTCTCTGGTTCCTGCTTTCCTTCAGGAGAGGATGACTGCACAGCAATGGTAAAAAGTAATGGTGGTGTTATTGCAGACAGGGGGAAACACAGCATTTTGATTGGAGCGTGTGCCCTGAGACCCAGTGAAGTGCACTCGCCTCAGCTCAGAGAGCACTTGATTGCACAGCACCAATGATCACATTAAAAGGGCAACAGAAAGGCCAGTTACCGTAAAGAGAGTGAGAAAGGGGGCCCTATAGGAAGCTGAAAATTGACTTCCACTTCTCTTAGGAGCTTGACTTGATGGCAGGGTGGTTGGGATATACATAGGGTTTTTAATTTGATGTTCATGGACAGCATCACTAGGACATTGAAACCACCAGGGCACATGAAACACAGATGAAGGCACAACCATTTTAGTTTGTGCTTTTGAAAGTGAAGCTCGCTCAGCAACTGGCAAGGTTTAAGTTAAGGTTGTCCAGTATTTAGATTGATGTGCCTCTTTTAAAACATATTCCATGGCATATGGATGTGCTTTTAACCTTTTCTACCTCTACACCTGACTACCTCTACTCAGGAAGGACACTGACCAGTCACGTCCGGCCCTCTGTGCACCCAGCTCAGCGTTTTCTGGCAGCGAAAGGACAATTGTAGAGGCATCTGCTGTTTTCATTTCCAGTGGAAAGAGGAGAGCAGATGGAGACTCAAGGTTTAAGTGATTAGAAGGCAGTAGATTGGAATACAAATTGGATTTAAAGAAATTAGACTGATGTAAATTGAATGGAGTCGCCGCAGTTTAGTGCTGTGCATGCGCATTGGCCTTAGTGTAAAGCCACCGCAGGGCCTGTGGATTATGAAGAAAACAGATGCTCCAATGAGATAAGAATAAATGTGCATTTGACACTCTATCTGAGGAAGATGGGGGTCTCCATGTCCGTCCTTTATCTTGCCTTCCATTTATCAATGTCAAAGTGGTAATTACTGCTTCATTTATTAGGTCACTTACTGCCAGAATACAAACTTGCCCACGTACTGACAGGGAAACTGACTGCTTGCTAGGTTACTGTTACCTACCACTGGTAAAATAGATTTGGTTAGAAACTGCCAGCAGCATACTGTAGGTTTTGTTCCAAAACAGATATATAACAAATATGAATAAATATAAATAAAACATATATATATATATATATATATATATACTATAGTCTGTCGCATCATACCAATGAGATTATATCCTGCACTTGGTCCCCCCGCCCTATACTACTACAAACCCCTGGCTGTGGCCCCACTTAGAGGAAGACAGTATGCCTGATCACTAATCAATGACGGGGAAATGGCAGGAATTAGCTCAAATTAGGAAGCAGAGAGAACAGACTATACCTCCTGTTCAGGGGTCAATATGCCACTGTCGGATGCCTTATCCCTGTTAGGACAAATAGTCGACTAGTGCACATTTACACAGTGTGTGTGTATAAATGTTTGTGTGTGCACACTCCGAACCTTTGAAGTGTATTTTGTGCTGATCAGTGGGTTTCTAACTGTGCCTGACCTTTACCCACAGACTCTCGGGCAGAAAAGACCAGGGTACAGTGCGTCTCAGTATCCCCTGAGATATTCCAGTATTAGGGGCAAACACTGTTTTGCCTTCCGCCCATTAGAAATTAGTCCTTACATAAGCACAAAGGTTTATGTGGTACACTGCTCTTCTGTGCAGTAGGCATCGTCCTATTACCCCACTGCACTGCCCCGGGGAAGGGCACAGTCATCAACTCAGCTCAATCACATGCACACCTGCAACAACTAATTCTAAGACAAAGAGCCCGGCACTCTACTTAATACAGCACTGACTGATTAACATTTGGCTGCCAACTGAATCCGAGTTATTGATGGGGTATTGAGCGTGGTTCAAAAGAGAGCAAATAAAGGAAGGGCTGTTGGAAAAGTTTGCCTTATTCCCCATTCCCGTTACTGTGTCTTTGATTGTTTGATGCTGGATCAAACTCTTTGATTGTTGCATGGTTCCCAGGGCCGCTGTGATGTAAATGTCCATGTGTGGCCTACAGCATCTTATCTCTGTGGTTAAGACCTGGTCACAGACACACAGAGCACTCTGGCTTGGGGACCACTATCTTAGCTACCAGACTCCGAGAGCTCACCCACTGCAAGCCCTAATAAAAAGAAGTGGGCTAAGGTTTTCAGCCATGGGGGATTAGCATTTGACATTAGTCTGGACCCCGGCATTCATATTCCCATCACATGCACACGTCTACAACAGTGGACTCAACAGTTGTACTTGTTTGCACCCCAGTGAAAGCCAAATATATAATTTGGGTGTGTGTACAGTTCAGATGTAAGCTGTGACTGTATGCTTCCATTCACTGTTCACCCATGGGTCCACAAGCCCTTGCATATAGGGTAGAGAGAGCAGATGGCTGCTTTTTGATCAGCTTGAAATGGTGATTAAAGGGTTTAATATATGTTTTTAACATGCATTTAACCCAAGACAAGCTTTAGTAACTATTACTTGGAGTCATCCATCCATTTTCCACTGCTTGTCCACGTCTGGCCAGCGGTGGCACCAAGCTTAGGAAAATATCCTTCTTCCAAGCAATGTTGATTTTGGCACCTGGTTTTAAATTAATATCAGTCTTAGTGTTCTGATGAAAGTTTGTCACATTTTACTATTTTTTTTATAGTATTGGTTTGTCAAGGTTGGCAAGAGACATTGTTGATCACAGACTTTTTTATATTAAAATGTCAAACTGAAACAATGGTAAAAGTCTGTATGCTGTTCTTTTATGATTAATAACTCTTCTTTTCTTTCTCTTCCAGGATCCCGTCTGCGCCAAGAGGACTCCCCACCCCGGATTGTGGAGCACCCCTCTGACCTGATTGTCTCCAAAGGGGAGCCCGCCACTCTCAACTGTAAAGCGGAGGGGCGGCCAACCCCGACAGTGGAGTGGTACAAGGATGGAGAGCGGGTGGAAACGGACAAAGATGACCCACGTTCTCACCGCATGCTGCTGCCCAGTGGCTCGCTTTTCTTCCTTCGCATTGTTCATGGACGACGGAGCAAACCTGATGAGGGAGCCTATGTCTGCGTGGCCCGGAACTACCTGGGAGAAGCTGTCAGCCGCAACGCCTCGCTGGAAGTAGCATGTGAGTCAGGACTCTGTCTCCTCTTTCTCCTTAATTTATCCTCTTTGCTGCATTGCTGAAATTATTTTGCTTATTTAATTTAATTCATTAATTTGGCTCAATGAAGAAAAGTCTTGATCTTGCTGCTTCCAGATGATGGAAAGACTGGATTCCATAGAGTATGACATAATTAAGAGATACTATTTGAACATTTCCTTTTGGCATTATCAATTATACAGTTTTTTTCTTTCATTTACATAATGGAAAATTAAATTTTTTTTACTGTAGGGGATGACAGTAAACAGCATTTTATTTGAGGCAACTGAAATTACACTATTTAAAGACTTGACATAATCTTGCTTTCTGTGTTTTCTATTGGCAAACTGTAATCATGTGTGATGTGCTTGATTCCCACTATGTGTCTCATTGGTTGGTTAAAATAATGAGTTGTACATAATGAGTTTTTCGACCATGCTCTTGAGATAAAGTACATTTGATATATTTTTACCTCAAGGGAGTTTGATTGAAGTTGTCAGCAGACCTTTGAGTTGGATGTAGAGCAACTGTCAAACTGTATGAGAGGGACATGGTGATGTGGTAGATATGGGTCTCTCACAGGTGAGTGGGGGTAGAACGACAGGCACAGATCAAAGTCCCAAAGGATATTTGACACAGGCTGCCTGGACTGTGTTGGTGAACAGTGACAGGCAGAACCTGAGCTGTGGATTGAATTACCTTTGAAGATGAACCTCCCCCCCAGCAGGCTCAGGCTGGGCTTCCTATGGAGATGCTCCCAGGCACCTCGACTGCCCATGAGATGGAGCGGTCTCCATGTCCTTATGTTGTTTTAACAAATGGTACTTTTAGTAACAAGGGCTATGTTCACGAAACCTAATCTCTTCTCTTGAATTGCGTGATTTGAAATGGAGAGGACACCTCAAGATCTCATATCATAACAACTGACAAATTTAAGCATTATAGGGTCATTATTAGAGTGAAATGCTAAGCTCATATTCCCCACAGTAAACATAACACAACAAACATTTTGGTAATTAAATGTTTGATCATGTTTTGAACATAATAAATAATAAAAAGGAAGGACCTGTTAAAAAGGACCTGTGACTGTATTTCTAAGGTGATGGCGATGATCAGTGGTATCTGTCGCACTGTTGCTTGCTCTGGAGGGAACTACTAGAACTATTGGGTCCTTGTAAATTATAGAGTGTGGTCTAGACCTACTCTATCTAAAGTGTCTCGAGATAACTCTTGTTATGAATTGATACTATAAATAAAATTGAATTGAAATTGAATTGAATTGGTAGTACGATGGGTAGTTGGTTTGTGATCCTTGGGAAATGGACTTTGTGTGTTGGAGAGGAGGGGGTTGGTGTCCGCCTCTGATCCAGTCACTTGCCTTCCCGAGGGCCTCCCAGCAGCCCCCAGGTGCTAACTGCATGACAGCAGCTTGATCTATCGATTGCTGTAAGAGGGCTCTCCCAGACTAAATGAAAATTCATGAAAAATTGATGAAGTCTCCAGATTATTTTATTTATTCCCCCTCATACTGTTTTTTAGCCTTTTTTATTTCAGTACTCTCTAATGTTATATGGGTTGAGCAGCAGAGGGGGTTGTACGGAGGCATTTACTCTTTGAATGGCTTAAAGGTGAGGGGTCAGGAAGCCAGGAGTGAGGGGATAAGGAAGAGCTAGCAAGGTGAAGAAATAAGAGCACATGTATGATTGGTTTTATAAGTGATACTGGGTTTGAGAGAGAGAGGTTTAGAGCAAAGCCTCAGGCCACACTCTGAGTAAACAAGGATACAGAACTGGACTTTGTTCCTACTGTAGCTGTGCAATGCCATTATGATAAAAAAGTAAAGTATACTATCAGCCTCCACTAAGTCAAAAGCTTTGATTCTGGCTCTCATCATCGGGCTGCATATCCCCAAGTCTTATTGCAAAAAAATGTACTTGAAACTCAAGGTTCAAGGTAAGTTTATTGTTCCCGAGGGGCAATTGTTTTTGCACAGCCAGCAGACAGATATAAGGAGAAGACACACAACAATACAACACAACATGAAATAACCACAGTATCTAAAACACAATAGATACATTTAAAACAGTTCTGGCAAATAGTTTAAAATGTAATGGATTCCATCTACATTTATTTGGTCATCAAAGTTGATCTTCCAATTCCATTTATAAATAAACCACTATTGGCTCTATACTACTTCATGCAATTTTGCTTCTATTGACCTGACCCGACCCGACCTGAGACACACATAGTTTGAGAATGACAGCAGTTTTGGTCTGACTGTGATGGAGTGTGGGTGTAGGAAATGGTTGTGCTGGTGGGTCAAGTGCAGTTCATACAGGGACAGTTACTATGATACTTGATTATGACATAATAGTGCAATGATATTTTATCAAAGTAATATATTGTTAATATAAATTATTTGATTATGAACAGACTAAAGCCCTTAGATGCATTTTAGAGTAAATTGAAACGATGCAGAAAAAGGAAGGAGTTTAAAAATATACAGGGAGGGTATTAAATTAAGATATCGAAGACTTGTTGCAACTTTAATGACGAGAAACTTAAAGGTTATTGAGTTGGAATGTCCCGAAGCTTATCTTCAGGATTGGTGTCAGAACCAATCATGTGTCTGGCCTAGGGCACCAGAATGGACCAAGTCAATCCTAGTTAGTGTTTCACCATAGTGCTTTTTCTATTGTGTGAGAGCACTCTCTCTCTCTCTTTTAAGCTCTCTTTCTCCCTCCATCTTTCCTAAATATACAGTAGTATTAGGCTGCCTTTTAAATGTAGTTAACAGATCAAATAATCATAACCGCCTTATTTATAAATATATAGATGGTAAATATTACTGACAATAACAATAAGGCCATAATCAATCAAACATAAAAAACATGCCACATAGATATGACCATCTGCGGTGTGTTTTCTTTATGTGTTTTTGTTATTACATATAAGGCTATCATAATTCCCAAAGAGGAGGGAGGACCATTTTGCGGAGCGCTCCATTCCCGGTTTGTTTTGAACCCTGGGCTTTCTCGGCTTTCTCTTTCAGCCAGGTTTTCGGGGGAGGGCTGGGCGATCAGAAGATGGTGGGGGTGCTAAATCCCACATTGGCTTACTGCAGTGATTAGCTTTATCAGGTCCTGACATCCGTCTAGTGATTGTAAAGCCACAGCTAATCGCACAAGAAAAAGCAGCATTTAAATCTATATCCGTGTTGAGCTGGGTTTGTGTGTATGATATGTCTTGCACCCCCTCGTCTTCTACCTCCCTCTGCCCCCTCCTCGTATTGAACACACCTTTGCCCCCCTTCCCTTCACGAGTGGTTGAGCAGGACCCCGGTGAGATAATTTAATTGTAGCTCTGAAACAGATTGAACTCAGTGTCCACTGAGCAAACCGGCACTGCTGCATGCTGGACATCAAGCTGGGCAGCTCTCACCACTGTCTCTGTTAGAGGAGTAAAGGTGGAGTGGAGAGGAAGAGGCCTCTAGGTACCTCTGCATTTTTAATGTGGCCCAGATTGGGGGAGATTTGTGCCATTACTGTGTGTAGTCTTTCTAAAATGTCATCCTTTAAGTGTTTGATGTTGAACACACATTGTTCACAAATGGCTGGAGAAGTGCATGAACTGTTTTATGTTATCTAACTCCATGGTGCATGTGCAAAGTGTGAGGAAAGTGCTTGAACATCAGCGCGCGCTTCATTTGTGAAGAATGTGTTGTTCACTGTGCTGTACTTCAGAAGATGGAAAACTTGAACATGTGTTGTCTTGAGGGTATATAAGCAGTCTGCTTTGTAATCTTATTCTACCTCCCATGCTCTTCAAAACTGACTGCAGGCCAGTTCCATGGGATGGATATGCCGCATATACTAGGGGATGTGCCACCTTTTTCGCTTTTCAGATTAAACTAGGTCAATGAGCAGGTTCATAAATCATTGTGAAGCCTGTGTCAGTAATGCTAGCTGCAGCCACCGCTGCTGAATAAATTGCTAGCACTGCAGATATCTGTGTATATGTAAGTGTGACAAGGCACACCTGGGGCGATAGAATCCCATGGAGAATGTTAATAAGTCCCAATCTTTTCAGGAGGATGTGTAGCTAGCGTTCAAAGTGCTTTAAATACAAGCATGTAGAGTGAACTGTTGTTCTTTTAATTGAGTGTTGAATGCGACTCAAGCCCTCTGACGTGTATGTGGTTATGTGTATATTAAATGTGTGTAATCGTCTGGGGAGAGAGGCATTGCAAAGGTACGAACACACCATATATTGAGGTGTAGATCTGTATCCTCTGCTGCTTTGTTCAGTTTGTAACCTTTAAAAATGCAAATGACACAGAAATGAAACAGATGTCTTGGGTTGGTTCTAAATGCCGCTTGGAATGGGATTGGATGACTTTTAAAAAGGTCCTTTGATATTATCTAATGTAACACTTCTGCAATTAAGTGAATCGTTAGGTAGCATTTGGTGCTCGTACAACAAGGTAATTAGCAGGAAAATAGAGTTGGGAGAGGTGTGAGTGGTGAAGAGAGGAGGAGGGTACCAAGCTGTTCCTGTTGTGTCCAGCATGAGGGGAAGCTAATAAAGGGACAGGCCAGGAGGAGCAGGCCAGGTGGGGAGTCAGGCTGAGCTGCACTGTAGAGCCTTTCACAAGCTCATCTGGGCTCATTATTCCATTTCAGAAATGAGAAAATTGAGTGACAAATGCACAGAAACAACACACACACTCAAACATTTGTACACAATCACCTGCCTATACACTGGTGTAAACCCCAGTAGGCTGAGGTTTAATCTGCACTGAAGTCCTTGAGAAATAATGAAGGGTAATGAAGGAAGCAGCAACAATGCAACCATTACAGCACATTAATGATGTATGCTGCAGTTTGGAAATGAACACAATTTCAAAAACTAAGCACGGTCTAATTAGTATTTAAATATGCTTTAGTCTCATAGTACGTCAGTGTGTCTGAGTTTACAGTATGTGGTGAGATGTGCAAAACAGAGTTGAGGGTCAGTCTAAAACCAAAGTTATTACATGCTTATCCACCTTTGAATTGCTCTGTTTTGGCTCACTTCATAGAGTCAAAAAGGGGTATTGGGGTCTTGACCCAAAATAATTCCAGGACTATTGATATTTCTTGCTTAAGGTGGCCAAGTTTAGCGCGGAAGGAAAATGCAGAAAGTATAGACGCAGAAAAGGTGAGAATGTGGTCCTGCGATAAGAGAGATGAGAGCAGGCAAGTGTGTGAGAAATATCTCCCCCTGATAAACTGTGAGAGAGGAGAAATCTCTGATTAAATGTGTCAGCTCTGTGTCTGTGCAGCTAGAGTTTTCTGACCTCTGTAAAAAGGTGTTGTTATCTATTGGGATTTACACACACACAGCCAACCATATACAGCAGCATGCCGATTGCTCTCTTTTTATTAGCCACAGATGGCCACAGTAAATGAGGAGTTACCCGCAACAGTCCAACTCCTCTGCACAGAAAGAGACTAGGAAACAGATATTTGGAAACCTCTCACAGGGAGATAAATCATATGAATACACTGCAGTCACTACCAGCACTCTGACCTTTCACTGTCACACACACAAACTAGCACATTCACACACACATAAGTCCTGAGACTGCAGTTTTGCTATCCTCAGCGGGCCTTGTGTCCAAGCTTTGACCTCCCCAACTTCATTGAAGGGAAACAGCCTGTCTGTGTTACCTTCTTACCTTCAGAGGAAACTGTGTAGCGCTGAAGATAGCACGCCTACACTGTGGTAGTGCTGAATGATGACATCTATACTGGAATAAGACTAGTGCAGTAAGAGTAAGAGCTGTGCTGAGAAGGTGGCAAAGAGATGGAGCACTGATGGATCCAAGTTTGGGATGACCTTTGACTATCTTTCTCAGCCCCTTTATTAGTCTTTTTCTCCTCATTTTCTTCCTCACTCTCCACCTCTCTACTTCCACCATTGTGTCACCTTTGAGTTTATAAACTGGATTAAACAAGTGTGTGGCGCTTTGTTATGGATGCCACGGCCTGTCAGCAGAGGAGTGAGCCGTCAAGCGGAGAATGCTGAGCTAGCTGCTTCTCACGCCCATTAGTGCCCGGCAAGATGAAGCCTCCGTCACACCGGGTTTGTTGTGTTTCCTTTATAAACCCTACTCTTGATCCTTCACACTATCCCTCTTTCTCTCTTTATAGTGACACTGTTATTGATGGCCTCTCCACTCTGACAATGCAGGGCTATTGCTTTGTCTCTCCTGCCTGCATTTTGCCTCCTCTCTCCTCGTTCTCCTTGCTCCCTCCACCCTCACGTGCCTCTTCACCCATGCATTACACTATCAGTGCTCATTCTGCAAGACTGAGAAATAAATCTTTGCAATAACATTGAGTCCCTAAATTGCACCAAGCTCATTCCATGAAATAAACTTAGCCTGCCTAACCACTTCTTTTATTCTTATCAGACAGTTTGGGGTGCAGGCTGAGCTGTAAATTATTAAAATCAGTCTGCAGGCTGATTATTGATCAGCTTTAAAACACAGACAGGGTGAGAGGCTCCTACTTTCACGGGTGGATTGCACTTTGATTATTGTTTTGATGTGGACTTATGGTTGTATTTTATTCAAGCCTTTTGCAGCTTTCAGTTTTTCAGTAAGCAAATTTATCTTGATTATCATCAAATTACATTCCAGAAAATACCTTACTTTATCAGTCTGTTAATCCGTTCTTCAGCCTGTGTGTAGATAACCTAACACATGGGGTTCTCCAAATTAAGTCTATTTTAAATTGCTGCACAAGTGTGCTATTTAGATGCAAGCATATAGATGTTTATGTCTGATACCACTCTATTTGCTGACAAGTAGGCGAAGGGACAAGTGAGTAATAATAATATTAATCGAAAATGTGACCCTGAGTGAAATCCCTGTAGACTCTGCGTCCTGGGGGTGGCTTGCCATTGAGTCCAGCCAGGATTGGATCCTCTGACCCCTGGAAAACCCTTTGCCTCTCCTATCCATCCTAGATCTCTGTCAAACCATAATTCCTTAACCCAGCGCTCCCCTCTGATGACTCTGTCCCTGTAGTGAGTGACCACCCCCACCCACCTTCCTCTCTCTCTCTCTCTCTCTCTCTCCCTTTCTCCCTCTCTCTCCCTCTCAGACTCTCTGAGACTGCCAGAGATGGTAATCCATCATATGGAACTGGGGAGGAGGTGACAGGGTAGAGGGCTGAAGTTCAGGCACGAGCTGATATAGGTTTGAATCAAATGTCATTGGAATTGATTCACCCTCTGGTGTGTGGAATGTGTTGTTATTTCGGCACTGATGTCCCTGGTACAAATGCCCATTATTTCCTTGGTTACTTTCACACACATTCTTAAACACACATTCATTCACTGCCTACATGCCTTTGCACAACACTGTAGGGTGCACAATACTGCTGAGAATTGATCTTGTAGAAGGGTCAAGACTCAACCAGACCCACCATTCAGCCTGTTTATTTTGGGTTACAACTGTCACGCTGCACACTGGCAATCTGATGGATATCTTGCTCCAAGCCGTTGAGCACACTTAATTCTGCGTCACTCCTTACATAAGCGCACCAGCACACAAACACAAATGCATCAGGTAAATGTCTTTTGTGACTGTTTTTATAGTTGTGCAAACATTAAGGATAGTCTCCCCTTAAAGTAGCCATTTGGGACCATAGGAGACACGGCATTTCAGCTTCATTAGATTCTCAACTGAACTGTGTGGATGGAGAGGAAGTAGGAAACTGGGGGAAGGGAAGATGGCCCTAGGAAGTTCAGAGTTCGTAGTGTACAACTTCACCAGCCCTGTGGTGCCTTGGTTTTTGTCTATTTAATAATATATAATAGTTTTTTATTCTGTTTCTGCAGTCCCTTAAACTGATACCAGGCATGGCTTGGCCCTGGGCAACAGTAGAGTTATCGTGGGTCCCGATGTGTTATGACTTGGTGATCTCTCGATGGCGTAGACAGATATTGTGTTTGGCTTGGATTACATTTGGAGTAAGGGACACCTATCAGCTAGCAGAGCCCTCAACAGCTGCAGGCCTAGAGTTGAAACCTGATCATTCAGTCTACGCTGTCTCCCTCCCTCAATCACTCTCTTTCCTCTTTCCACTCCCTTCCTCCATCATTTCCTTTCCTGCTGTTTGAAAGTGATACTCAAAGCATTTTGGTCACTTTCAAAAGTGAAGGGAGACAAGATCAAGTGTTAAAGAGTGTGGTTTCTGAGACAGCTGTGGTTCCATTCAGTTTTACATCCTGACCTTTACATGACTGCACCGCTGCATCCATTGGACATATCAGCAGAGGAAGTTTGGGTGACTGCTGTGTCTAGTTGGAGGTGACCTTGTGTGTTGCAGAGTTAATGGCTTCCCATTTGGATGTGGAGTGTGTCCTGACTGCTGCCTCTGCCTGTTAGACTGCTCTGGGATCAGTCCCAGTCTTGGCTGAGGTGAAGAAGGGGACACGCAGGTTTTATTTTGTTTTCAGCAGCCACAAGTTCACTACAGGAGCGGCCACATCCACTAGGCTGAGAAATAAACGTCAATGCTTGTCAGCTTCAGGGCCAGCACAGACCTGTGATTTCATAGAGGGAAACACGCTACCTCAGTTATGTGTAAAGCAGTGTGACCAGGTGCAGTGAGATGACATCACATGGTGAATGAGTCTGAGAGCTGTGGTATGTGTGACCACCTGCTTCTGCAGCTGGGACGATGATTAGCAGCTAGCCAGGCTGATTATTGACCAACCAGACACTCATGCAGCCAAACGGACAGACAGAGAGACAGACCGGGACACTGCCAGACATTGCCAGATATGAGCCTGCATATTGGTTGGCACAGTAGAGAACAGACAGACTCACCCAGACCACTTAAGCACTAGCATGGGCAAAGGCCAACTGAATAGAAATCAGAACACCCTATTCAAATGCTAAGCAGAATGTTATCTCAGTGCCTCTTGCTGCTGGCCCGCATGCTCTACACTGTGCAGGGCAAAGCTATTAACGAACATGCAGATGCTTCCCATGTTTGCCTGTGTTTCATTTTTGTGTGTGTGTGTGTGTGTGTGTGTGTGTGTGTGTTTAGATTAGGTGTATGGCCAGTTCTCTGTCTCTTTCTTTTTGCTTTTGTGTTGAGAAAAAATAAGGGATAGTTTTTGGGAAGATATTGCTTGAGTAAAATCCCAAGTAATCAACGTTATTGCTTGTGTATTTCCAATGATAACTGTTGATAAGAATGCCATACACAATAGTACCCACCACCCAGTGAGACAGAAATGATGGCAGTAAATCATCTAAAGCACGGCTATAATTGCAGGGATTTGTCTTGAATCCACCGAGATCTTCTTCTTCCACAGGAAATGAAATCCAACGACACTGAGTGATCACCAAGGGGTGTGTGGCTAACTGATGAGCGTGCTCATTTGACTCCACCGATCTTTAAAAGCCATTAACGTTCTCCTGTTTCATGCACAAATTAGGCCTCCACACACAGAGGCACACAGGCACAGCAGCACATAGAACTTGTACGCAAGACAGGGTTTGCAAAGGCACATATACACATGCACACACATGCCCGTGCCCAAACACATACACACACTGTAACAGACTCCAAACTCCCTCTTTGTCATCCAACTTGCACAGTGAACATTTGCCCATTTGAAGCCTAAATGGCACAGTAAGGGAAAATGAAACCCCAGACACTGCATTGTAATGGAGCTGAAAAGAACAGCTTAATTGGCCAACATAAGCCATGGCCAGGCATTAACTGTGAAATTTACATGTTAGCTTTTCTCTGTCTTTCTTTTAAAGGTCTCTGTGGTGTTCATGGGGAACAGACACATGAATTACAACTCTGACACTTCATGAATATCGATTTGGCTGCTGTTGCTGTGCAGGAGGTTATGGAAAATAATATTCAAAACATGTTGAGTGGAATATTTCTGAAATTAGTCGGTTGTTAGTTTATGCAACTAATGTGTTATTAGTTTAATTGCCTGTTTTTAGTAATTCACTTATCCTCTCTCACACACAACCCTGTTCTGTGAAAAATATCCTGATATTCAATACAAATTAACTATAATTTAGAAATGTTGACACATGGTTAATTGTTTTTACAATCCCTGGATGACTAATCTTATTCAAAATATGAAATTTGAGAATACGGTAAATTGCTCTTCTTATCAAATTGTCAGACTTCAAGCAGAAGGTGCTTGTCCACATGATTTGCAGTAGCTCCGTTCAGTGCAGTACAGGGGGTTGATAGTCCAGTCATACTTCTGGGTCCAGATAGGCTGACCTTTGGCCAGCTCTGCATGTGACCTGTGACTGACCATCGATTGACCATGATCTGACCCCATGGCTTGATAACAGAGCTGCATACGGGTCCATTTGGCAGTCTGGAGAACATTTCTTGCATACACTGCTAATACAGTTACCCTAGTGTTATTGGGAGATGTATGAAAGGAGAAAAAGCCAGAGAAGGCAGGGTTATTCTTGTGTCAGAGGAAGAGAAGCACAGATAATTCCATTACAGGCTAAAGGATATGAGCATCTGTCAGCTTATTCATTCTTATAGTACTCAAGTTCTGTTGTTACTGCGGCAACCTCAAAACTAGATTGCCGCCGGATTTAACTCAGTACCCGCGCTGTGACAGATTCGGACATCTATAAGCCTTTAGCTTCCTTTATTTTTTACCATGTTTTTATATCATTTTACACTACAATAGGCCTTTTCTGCTTCGTAAGACAATTTGTGAAACTAAACCTTGCACAATCCACCTACATTTGCTGAGTGCTAGACCAGATTCTGTTATCTGCTCTCAGCATCTTGCCACTCTTCAACCCCCATCCCTCCTCCATTTCTCCCTTATCCCCTAAATTGCTGTTCCCTAACTGGCTGCAGATGATAACAATTTCAGCCGAGCAGCCAAAACACCAATCTCCATCCCCCTTCTCACTACACAAAATCAAATAGCAATAGGGACTGACTGCTAATACAATTAGCAGAAATTCTCATAAACCTTAATAAGTAACTTGACTCAATAAAGGATGCTGATGAGGGCAGGAGACAGCAAAGTGAAAAAAGAAAAGGGGGATATAAAATTCATCTCAAAATCACTCAATGGTGCCAACTGGGGTGTTGATTGTCATAAATATTCTTGGACCTTAAATTTTCACCCCCACGCCCCACCCCCACTTTACCCTGCTAGATGGAGCATCTCACCTCTTCTGACTGCATCCATGTGACAGCAACACCACCCTCAGTCCTCGCTCTGTGTGTCTGTCTTTTTTCCCACATGCAGCAGGGGGATGGTTGGCCCAAGAACGTGGCATCATTAACTTTCTTGAGTGGCAGACGTTAGACGTGCAGAGGGCTGTCCTGTCCCACCCCCTGCTGGGTGTCCCTCAACCCCCATCACTCCTTCCTGTCATCCTCCATCTCTGCATATCTCGCCTCTTCTCCCCCAAACCGAAATCCACAGATCTTATTCACTTGATGACCAGTCAAGGGTGAATGAGAGGATGCATTAACGGATACATACTGTATCTAATTTCAGCATCATGAGTGTGCCATATGATTGTTGATGTGCAAAATAACGCATGTGTGTTTATACAGCTGTTGAACTGTTGTGACTCTGGCTCCACTTCCACACAGTGTCAGGAGATTTTGTTGTTACCGCCAGTGTGGCACGTGCCGCTGAGCTCCTTGTGGTGCGACGTCCTGTCCCATTAATTACAAGCCCTGTGCTGGAGCCCTGACACACCACAACCTGGTGGTCTACCATCTCCCTTCATGTATACTGGGAAGGCTCTGCACCATTATCTGCTCACAGGAATAAGGCAACGCAGCAATGACAGCTGCCAGTGGTCATTTGAACCAACCCCCTTTTCAATTGAAACTCCTCACTTCACATATCCCCCATCAAGCTTTTTGGCTTTCTCTCATCTCGGGTTCACAAGTTTTGAACCACTGGGGCAAAGGTCAGTGGATTTGCCAGGTCGTCACGGCAACTCTCAACAACATCACATGTCAAAAGAGTTGGCCAACCATGGCGAGGCAGAGAGCTCTGCTTGGCTGGCTGCTTCCTTCCAGAGAGCAGGGGAAACAGGACAGAAGGGGAGCGAACAGTCTTTTTGTTAAGCATACTCTAT
The DNA here is from genome assembly GCA_026937815.1 of Etheostoma perlongum. NCBI lineage: Eukaryota > Metazoa > Chordata > Actinopteri > Perciformes > Percidae > Etheostoma > Etheostoma perlongum. The sequence continues at coordinate 6,352,122 of CM049373.1, forward strand.
TTTTCTCCCTTGGCTTCGGTCTGTGAATGGAGTGATGAGGGTTGTGGTAGGGGGGATATTTAGGCATTCATGGGGGAGTGTTAAGGGCTTGTTGGGGTCCAAGTCAGGCCTGTACAGTGGGGTACTGTGGCTCAGAGCGGTGCCATGGTCTAGTTGTGTCATGAGCATGTAGCTGAGCTGTCACTTGTCTCTAATTGGCTTAGATCAGCCCACACGAGGCTCAAAGCTCACTGACCCACCCTCTCTCTCTTTCTCTGGCTCTCTCTCTACCCCTCTCTCATTAGCTTCCTTTCCTCTGCCAAGCTAAGACAATGGTCTCCACAAGGTCCTTTCCATTGGACCGTTTGATCCAAAATCTCTTTCTCTTTCAGCAGGCCTGCCACTTTCTCTGCCTATATGTGTGTCCAGTTATGGGGCTAAAGCCTTGTAAAGACCAAGCTACCAGAATTATGAGAAAGGAAGCAGAGGGCAGCTTGATCTAATCCTGATTGGAGACCTGATTGATCTGGGCCCCAGGGTCGTCACAGGGTCAATACATGGCCTGATGATAACATGGATCATCTTAAGGGAATAAACCTATTGCGGCACTTTCACATGCCATTACGCCTTGTATCAATCCAAATACAAATGTACATCAGTTATCTCCACTCTCCACCATAACAGTTAAAGATCATCCTAGCACCTCATTTACCAGCCCTGCAATCAGTCAGCCATTCTGAATCCTGCCAGTGGGTGTTCCTTCTTGAGCAGTGTAGGATTTACGATGTGCTACGAGGGTTCAGGGATGACCCTTTAGTGTGCATCCCTGATGATGTTCTAATTGGATGGGGTGACCTTTCTTCACTGTAATTTTGAAGTTTTCGTGGTCCTTGGGAGTGGGAACAGATTAAAAAGCAGCAGGGGTGGGCTGATTGATGTGTGGTGTGGTTGGTGTGGTTGTGGATGGACACTGACAGTTAGAGGGACATTAACATATGAGTCCACAGCTGTTGAACGAGAAGGGATGTACAGACTGATACATGGGAGGTGGCCGCAGCCAGGCCTGACTGATTGCTACCTTCTGGTAAATCAGCCCTTGTAATGGCTGCAAAGACGATGCCTGCTATGACTGAGTGGTGGGGGAAGTTGATTGTTTGGTTTCGGCCTACATTAAGGGTGTGTCATATCATATATTTCATACTAATACCAGCATCATGTTTAATGTGATAAAATATTGTCACATCATGATATTACTACATATTATACTATACTACACATTTGCACCATGGCTATGTAGAGTACCAACACAAACAGCAAAGTAATGTTGCTGCCGGCGCCGTAATACTAAAGAAGTTAGTTCCCAAAAAGGAAGCCACTTCTGTGGTTTAAAAATATAAAACATCAGAGAAAAGAACAGAGGAACGACATCACAAAGCAAATCCACATATGGTATCATCTCATAATTAAATTGAATAGGAGACATGAGAAGTGTTTTTGTCTGATTGAGCTCAATGATTGACTAATTCATTCATTGATGAATTGGTTTGCATGTTTGCTTCATCACGATGTAATGTTGAGAAAGAATTAAAAAAATAAAACTGGGACAAAAAATAAAACTGGTAAATGCACATTAAGCCACAATTAGGTGGGGATATGTGGAGAATAATGTACCACACACTTATATACAGTATTATGTAAAGTACATTCATATTTGTATATATTTTATCATAATGCATACATAGCATAATCAAAATAATACCCTAATAGTAGGGTAATAATATTGTGATATGAATGCACTGTAGATATAAATAAATGTAAATAAAAATGTGTGGTATTTATACTGGCTGTTGTTGTTTCTGGGATCTACTGTATGTTTATCCCTGATTTTGGCTGTTATTTTGCTTTGCATTCATGTATAGCAATGTCACCGTGCCGACAAAGCTCCCGGCATATATTTATATATTTGTGTTTCTTTTCTTTGTAGCCTGAATGAGCTGAAGTGTGGTGAATGGGCTTGTTTTGGTGCATTAACTGGTGGATCCTATTTTGACGTTGTATGAAGCTGGAACTAATTACTGAATATTTATTTGGCTTGGTTCAAGCAAGCTAAGCACTAACCCTTCTTAATATTCCAGGGAATTCTAACCGAAACAGCCTTTTTGGTAATAGCAAAACAGCCTCACACAGCCTCTGGAAGATTGTGAGAGGGAAAACAACTCCGTGGCCTCAGAATGTCAAAATAATTTATTTGCTTGCATGGATGAGTGCATCAATTTAAGGTGCTAGGCTTGGCTTTTCCACCTGCCTTTTGATATTTTATGTCATTTAATCCAAAGATAATATCTGAAAGCCTAAACGTAAAAGGCTGTGAGGAAATAATCCACTCACAAACAGATATTGACTCAATATCGTAGTGGCCATAAACTGGATTCATCAGCTTGTGTTCATCAATTGTCACATTTGTGCCTGCTGAATTCAGTTTAATCGCTCAATATAGATGGGTAGGTCTTAATGACAATATGTACAGTCTGTGTGCTACAGTGTGTTCGTCTCACATGACAGATCTTTTCTCTGCTCTAGATTGACTCTATAAACAGGTCTTTATGTACCTCTCATTGATATAGTCTACCACACACCTAACCTCATTTAAACCCTTAATCTATATTCTAAAGGGTAAAAGGATAAAAGAGCATGAGGAGGAAAGAGAGCCTCATCCCTTTCCCCCAGCCATCTCCTCCAGGCTTGAGGCGCTTTTGTTGTGGACTGCATCTGAAAAGATCAGCTTTAACAACCACAACAAATATCCATGAGAAGGCTTGTGAAGGGAGGGCCTTCAACCTTCTGTAGAACAGGTGTGTTTTATAGCACTGTATTACTTCTTTGGTCTCCACTGTGTGTGTGTGTGAGTGTGTGAGTGTGTGTGTGTGTGTGTGTGTGTGTGTGTGTGTGTGAAGCTTCACTGTAGCAGTAAGGCAGTCCCAGCAGGAGGGCCACAGTCAACCCCGTGCCATGTGAGAGCTGCAGGGAGCGGGCTAACGAGGTGTCCAGGCAGCTGACGGCTTTGTCCTACTGCCTGTGAGTGGCGATGGCACAAAGAGTGTCCTGCAGAGAGTCCTGTCTGTTCTTTGTGTCTGCCTTTCTCCTCTGCCCAGCACTTTGGGCTACAAAAGAAAGCTGTGCAAGGCAGCGTTGAGGCATCAGGTGGACGAGGCCCTGTGCCTGTCCCCCATTTCCATCCTCCCCATCCACCTTCTCTCTAGACCACAAAAACGGCATTCTTAAATCTTGGATAGCTTTGAAATTTGTGTGTCATGCAGTTGGTAGGCTCCTGTCCTATCTTCTCTGGAGCCTTGGAAAATAACTATCATTTCGTTAGATTCCCCATCTTCTTCCCGTGTTCCATCTTGCCTTTTTTTCTCTCCTTTTCTGTCACATTATGCCGAAGTGAGTGATGACCCAGAGGGCAGTCACTTGTTGTCATGTGTTTGTTGCTTGTATTTGCTCAGTCTCCCATCTTCCTCTCTTTGCTCTCCTCTCTAATTTATGAACTGCTACACTTGAGTGGGCCTGGTGCCTATTAAAACCAGCACAGCGCCTGTGTTTGTCCTGGCCTTCAGTGCTCCACAGGAAGCTCATCTAGAGCCCCCACTAGTTAATGCCACCGCGGGGGGTGAGCAAGAAACATGGACACCTCTGTGGATCCTCTGCTCACTGGAGGGGAGGTTTGACGCTTCTTTTAAAAGGCCAAAGTCATTTGTCTTTGTTGTTTTCTGTCTCCCAGGGATTGTTTAGAGAGATAAAGAGTGAAAGGGAGCAAGCATGAAAACGAGCCTTTCTCTCAGGAATCTCTTTGTAAATGGTGTGAATGTCTCTCATCTGGGTCATTTATTGAAAGCTGTATTTTGCTCTGTTGTTCTACATCCAAGGGCCTCTGATGAGCTTTTCCATCTGTATGTTTTATCTTCACTCGGTTTCTCTTAAACAACAGCTTAGCATTGTTTATAAAACAATGAATACAAAATCTTCAACAACTTCATCATTGATGCAGTTAATATTTGAAAATAATATAATATATACATCAGGTTTGAATAATGCTTGTAGGATTTATGGTTCCTCAGAACAAAGACTCTGAGCTGTAATCCTTCAACCTGTGTCACAGTCTTCTCCAGTGCCCACAGAAGCTGTGATATCTCTGGTGACTCAGGATTATGAGCTAAATATCCATATGGAAGCCCAACATGTTTGAGTCATGTAGAAACAGACACCGATTCAAACGGGTTTGAAATGATCCACACGGGCATCAAACAGCATATTCACATTCACAGCACAGCGTCACTGCAATGTTTTCTATGTGAATGCCATTTACTGAGCTTGACCGCCATGTTTCCATATTGTTATAGTAATCTGTTTTAAAACAGAGGAACCCAGGAGCAGACAACCAAGAGAGAACCACAAGAATCACAGAAAGGTTAGGAATGAATCCCAAAGGACTACAAATCCCTTCTCTGAAATCTCATTGTTTAAAACCATGAAACCGGATGCCTGTAACAAGTCTCTGATCAGTGGAGCCTCGGCCCAAAGGACTCAATTAGACCAGAACGGCCTTTCCTGGCCAGGCCTTTATTTTGCCTCCTTCCTTCTCCCAGCATGTTGCTACCACTGGAGCGGTCTAATGCCCCAGACTGGGAGCCCAGCCATACAGCACTCTGAGCAATCACATCACTCTGCCTTGCCCCTCTTATTATACACCAACAGCAGAATTCCACACCATGATGTGTGTATGCGTGCATGTGTGTGTGTGTGTGTGTGTTGCTTTCCAGTAAACCTATGGCACTCTCGTTGACTTAGTGTTTTAATTGGCGGCACAAGTACGGTAAACATATATTTAAAACACTGGCAGAAAATAGCAGTTACTGAAACATCCCTGCAGTCGGAGGCAGTAATCCAGAATTTAATTTCTGTAATTTTGCCCTCCTTCACTTATGATTAGAGTGAATTATGATAATTTCTTGATTATGGTTCGGCCCCTGCCTGTGAGCCTGAGGACACTCCTTTCCTGAGCTCGACAGAAGATGGCAATGAGGAGCATGTGCAACCCACTTGATCTGTAGTGTCAAACTCTTCCTTTGAGATGCAATAAACACAAGCTGTACTTTGTGCTGTGTGTTTGTCTTCAACTTGCCCTGCAGTTGCTGTAGTACATGGTAGCAATGTGGCAGTTACAGAAATATTTAACTCTTCATCTGCATTTCAACATAGGACTAAGTCAGTGATCTACAAATGATGAAGAAGGAAGGAGATGAAGGAAGTAGATGAAAGAAGAGAAACGGCACCAAGAAACGAGAAATAGCTAGGTTGTTATAACAGAGTGCATGCATGTGTCTATGATAATGAAGGAGTGTGTGTGTGAGAGGAAGAAAAGCATCATAGTCGGGTCAGTCTGCATCTTGGCTCCATTGTCTGGAAACCCAATACCAGGCCACTGATTCACATTCAATCAGACCTTCAATCAGTGATTCAGATGATACAAGCTGGATCAGCCACATTGCTTTCTTCACACGAAAGTCAATTAGAGCTTCATTTAAAAAGCAAAATTAGTCGTTATAGATTGAATAAAGGACCTGGGCTGTGGTGGACTGGGCAGAGCCTGATGGTGGGTGGTTGGAGGTCCGTGGGGAAATGAGTGCCTCCTCGCTAAAGCCCATTGGTAATGACTTCTGTTTAGACTTGATAATGTCTACTAATTAGTTAATCAAAGACAATGGCCCACAACATACAGTACACCACCCACCTTAGCAGCTTCTGTCGGCTTCATTGAACAACAGCTTTAGAGTGTAAAGCCTTGAAATCCCCATTCACTCTCATCACCGGTGGACACACCTGGTTGGACTTGGTGTATGCCTGCAGCAAGGTGTACAACACATTCATTTGATGAATTAATGTTAATGGATGCATGGACAAAAAAATATGCAATGATCTGTGTCATAAAACATGTAAAAGGGTAATGAAATATTATAGAAGTAATACACTTCATCCCACGCGAGGTGTCCATACTGGTCATAAGGTCGATATAATGACCCTCTGGTGGTGGACAGGCTGGAAAATCAGAGCATTGACAAAGTGTCTCAGCACCCCTTGAAGCTGCCATCATTGGGTGAGTAATACTCTGTTTTCTCCATAATCAATTAGTAAGCCTTCATTAGCTAGGCCATTCATTATGTTGGCGTGTCAGGCACGGAACATGGTGCAGTGGTCGCCTCTGGGATGGGCACGTCAGTGGGTGCTGATACATGACGAGACTCTCACAATCGCTCTTGCATCTAAAGAGGACACAGCTATTACTCCATTGCACAGCCAAGCAAGCATTACTCTGCGTAGCCAAATCAACATCACTTAGTTGTTACACAGCCAGCCAAGTAAGCATTATTAATTTAGTTGCATAGCTAAGTAAATATTATTTACTGCTCTTACACAACTAAAAATCCATTACACTATATTTTTAAAACCATTCGAGCTAATACATTTACAACTACAAAAGCAATTTCTTCTCAATATGTTTATTTGGGAGTTGAACGCCCACTGTACGTATTTGGGGATTCTTAAAATTAACACATTCATGCAGCCCTGCTGTTGGCTTTTAGCTTGAACTACATAGTAAGACATCCTAAACATATCCCAATTACTCTGGTTTCTCACAGCCCTTGTGAATATTACAGTAGCTTGTGAGCTGCACTAGGAATCATTAATGTAAAACAGATGTTAGACGCATTCCCTGGTGCACCAACTCTCATCGCTGGAGTCTGTACCACTGCAGCATCAACTGCTCTGCTTGTTTGGATGCATATTTAATAGAAACAGAATTGATTCTACTATAAATATGTGTGTGTGAGTCTGTAGGCATGAGAGTGTGTGTTGGTGTGTCAGCGTTTGTGTTTGGACAGTGTTAAAGATGCCCACAGCACATTGTGAGCCCTCTGCGTGTGTGTGTGTGTAATGGCCTGAGCTATAGAATTATGATGTGGAGCAGACAGAGATTAAAGAGTAAGATATTGAATGGCCATATGATGGATGAGAGGTGTTTGGGGATCAATTAAACAATAAGAAATTAATTCTGCCAGAGACATGCTCATTAGGGACTTGGTAAGAGGAAGGCAAGGGGGAGAAAGAAAGGTGTTTCTTTTTATTTCTTTCTATTTAAAATGTCCAGACTTTTGAAGAATATAGCTGTCATTCATTGGCAGTTTTTTTTAGCATGTACAAAACATTTATTTGGGAACACTGAACTGTATGTACTCATAATAGGTCACAAAGTGTTTGACAAATTGTATGCTGTTTGCATATTGCCACTCTCCAGATCTTCCCTCTATGTTTACCATATTGCTGACCTTGTTTAAAGGCCACAGATTAGAGCTTAATCTCCTCTCCCGCTGAAAAGAAGCTGCTATCAACCTTGGACTCTACAGTGCAGTTGCATCTTTGTGTTGCCCATTGTGTCTTAATTTGGCTGAGCAGAGAAACAGAGGAAAGTCAACTAATTACAGGAGCAGCTCGTATCAAAGGGCCGCTGAGCGCTGCAGATACGGGAGCCAACAGATGTGAGTAACAGCTGCCATGTTGAGTGTCAACCTTCTCGGTGCTGTCAGTCTCCATTTGCCCCGTGCACAAGTAAATAATGTGTTGTCTTAATTCATTTGCCTCTGCTTGCAACAGCCGGTGCGTAATGGCTTCTAATATTATACATGATCCTGTTCCAGTGTGCAATTAGTGTGCGCCTCCACCTATTAACACTTACATATTAATGACGCTTCCCAGAGTTTGCTGGATGGTGGTCTTGGGCACAGTCATTGTAGGAGTGGGCCACACCAATTGGCAGGCGCCTGTGGTTTGGGATCCATCATTCTGCCTGCCAATGGAGGCACTAAGGAACTTCTGTGGTACTGTGGCAGAGCCAAAACAGCAGCCCCTCCTCCCCCTTTCCATGGGGAAGGCTATCCTGATGCGCTGGCTCGGGGGGTGAGCACACAGACGGACAGGCGGGGCAAGTTGCCAAGCTGGGCCAGGCCAACTCAGTACGCAGTCTGTCTGTGTGTGCAAATGTCTGCTTGGGGGGTTCGATGTGGCTGGACTACTAAGTGGAAGTTGAGAGGGGTGTGGCTGCTAAGTGAGAGTGGTTGAGAGTGCACTCTGTACATATGGGGGGATGGAACGTTGGCTTGTTGAGCAGATGTTTTAGGGGTGTATGTTTATGTTGGGGGTGTGACATGGTCAGTGAAGGGCAGTCAGGGGACTATAGCGAGAACATTTGCTGTTGAGCCTGCTGCTCTTCTGAGGCTTGTCATTCATAAATGTTGAAGGTGAGGGTGGAGACTTGACATCTGGGCGTGAGCTCTGCCCTCTATCAATGGTCAGGGTCTTAGAGCTAAATCTTCCCTTTTGTTACAAATATTCCTGTCTTTGACTTGAAACATGTGCCTTGTTTTAGTAATTTGTCAATATGGCTGTTGGGTCAGTAGGAACCTTATATGTTTTTTACTACTTTTTTATCAGCGCTCCTTCCATTCTTAGCCTGTGTGCCTATCTACTGTGGTGTGCTATTCTCTGGTGCATGACAAAAATAGATTGGCGTTTCTATGAAGGCAGAAAAACTGTGAGATTCTTGACAACTTTTGATCTGGACATATGCAGGGACACCAAGAACAAGCCTAGAAAATCTCTCCCTCCCATCTCGTTCACTCTTTTTCCATCATCCTGGCACTCTATTTCTGTCTTCATTCATACTTCACCTGCAGTTGAGGAGAAGTGTGCTGGTACCTGCTTGAAGCTGTTTTTTCATTTATTTGGTGGAGCTTTTTTTAAATTGGCAGATAGGGTTTTTGAGTATGGATCATGGCTCTGTAATGACTCTCTCTGTGTGTTTGGGTGTGAATGCAGGGTGTAGACTAGCGCTGAATGGGAATGAGATAGATGCTGGGTGGAAATGAATTTCTAAAGGCCATGGTGCTTCATCACGGGCACAGCACTGCCCGTCCCACTCCCGCCTGAATATCACCAGAATTAACACTTAGAGGGAGGAGAGAGCAATGAATACCTCCAGCTACTACACCCAGGGGACTCTGGTACCCCCTGCCCCTCCCTGGTGCTTTCTCTTTTACACACACACACACACACACATGAATGTACCACACTTTCACACAGGTAGAGATTAGAGATGGGGGGGGGCAACATTATGCACTAATGGTGTGCTCCATTAATCATACAATGATGAAGGCCATTTCCTTTATTTAATTGGCTGCCAGTATCTCAGTGTCTTTGTTGCATGTCATTTCAGACTCTCGTGTGCTTCACTCTTTTTAGCTAGCAGAGTGCAGTACAAGGGCATGGCTGAGAGATCTGGAGACACATCAAACAAGTGTCTTTTGTATCTGTTGGTAGCAAAAGAGGAAAACAGACCTGTATTTCTGTCATGCGGTATTTTAACAAAATGTATCAGCTCAGATAGACTCTAGCTTTTTATTTTAACATACAATCGTAGACTAATATGTTTTCTTAATTAACCAACAATCATTATTTAAAGTTTTTAAACAAATGAAATGTTAAAACTTTATTAGCATGTAGACAAATTAAAGAAACTGTGTTAAAGCTCAGAGGCTAATGGAACACCTCCCCCCTTTCCTCAATGGGTTTGTCCAATTGCTTTTTCTTATTATCCACATTACTCCTTAGTTTGGCTGCAGTTTTAGTAGTTGTTTTTTTATTGTCATTAAGAAAAGGTATTTGGACAAAATGGGGAGTACAAAGGTCCATTGTGTGTCCACAGATGGGTAGGTTGCTATTAGACTATGAATATGTAAGTGTTATTAAAAGCATGTAGCAGTGAACGCTTAGCTGAGTCCACAAATAGGCAGTGGAATGGGTCACTGAGGGGGAAAGACCCCGCCCCGTTAAAACGCCCACTCACAAATAAACGCAATGGGCAAACTTACACAGTAAAACCATTTGCCTGTTTTCACTAGGTATTCACAATTAGTTTGTTGATTTACAGTTAGCACTTTTAAGAATATAACAGAGTAATACAAACAGAATTGTCTGCCTGAGAACCCACTGTGGGCATGATAGTACAAGCTGATTTGCCCATAGTAGCAGCTACTGCATTGATCTGAAGTTTACCTATGAAAGACATGTAAATTGTTAATTTGTAGATTGTTTCGTGCTATGTTTTCTTCACTGCACACCCAGCATATCAATAGAAAATAACATTTATTTTTTTAGACCACAATGAGTTATTCAGAAATGTAGGGTGTGCAGAAAGTCGATAGGCCATTAACTACAAATAGTACAGCAACTGTCATGGATCACATTGCTTCAAAAGACGTTTGATAGAAAAGTATGTAATCAAGTATATTACATAATCCAAAAGTTCTTTAAGATAATTATTGTTGTTGTTTATGCTAATTTCAAAAGATATATTCTTGACAGTCTTTTGTGTTGCTCCTAATTAGACAAGACAGCTCTCAGATTGCAACAATAAGGGAAGCAAAAAAAACGAGAGAATGCAATTATGTACTACTTACAAAGGCCTTTTGGATTCACAGATCACTTGGTAGCAGCTTTACACAGGGATGTCTATTATCATAAAGTATACTGCCTGTTCACAGTGTGCAGAGGAGAACAAGAGGGGCAGAATGCTGCGGTTGGCTTGTTTTGCTCTTTGAAGGCTGAAGGAGGGCATGGCAATATTTACTAAGAGTGCCCCCCCTCGGCCCCACCCTGCAAGGCTGGTGTTTGAGCTTCACAGCCAGGGGATGTGTTTTGCACCAGTACACCTCTTCTCCCTCCCCCTCCCCCTCCCACCTCAATCCCCCCTCTGCAAGCCCTCTACGGACAGGCTGCACAGGGACACCCACTTCCTCATTAAAAAACCAACAGCCATTAATGTTAGATGAGGGCAAGAGGAGCTGGAGGAGGGAGAGCGGGTAGAAAGAGGGAGGCGTTTTCCCCTTGATCGACTCCTAAGGATGCATGATGAATCCTCACAGACACACAGGCCGACATGCTGACAAAGGGGAGGAGATGAGAGGCTGCAGACATTTTTTCCCAAAGACAGACAGACTGACAGACATAGTCGATGTCTTATAAAATAGCTGCAGCGTCTCATGGAGACACGCAATCTGACATACTGATAAATGGATCAGAGATTGAAACTGAATAAAGTGCAAAAAATTAAATTGCATGACTGCAGGAAGCATAATTAATGACAGATTTGTTCAAAAACATGTGTCTCCCTCCCTTTCTTCCTCTCTCTCACACACACAATGAATATGGAAGCAGCTAGTGCCCTGTACGAATGGACTGTTAATACCCAATATGCCCCCGCTGTGAGCTCTTAAATTGGTAGGCTCCGTAAGGGTGGAAAGAAGTGACAGAGAGAGGAGGGGTAACCCCGTCTCAGCCATAAGTCTGATATATCATAACCAAACATGCACACGCTCACCCAAATGCATGAATTTTGTTATAAGAGTGCTGAGGATTCTTCACACTTGCAGCAATCCAAGAATGTAATGATCCCCTCCATCCATCGTCCAATCTGCTGAGACCCTCCATTCGATTCCACATTTACCTTTGCAATTTCAATAGACAGTTAAGTCCAGAGAATCAATCCCATCAATTTTGAGATTGACACCAGCTGCACAGTGTGTATAGGCTCTGCTTTTAAATGCTTGGGCATATTTAGACATTCACATTCCAGTAGTTCATGATGTCATGAAGCTTTTCCTGTGCTGCGGTCATGAGGATTGCTCCGTGTGTGTTGATGTGTGTGGGAGGAAATTAGGGTCATTGTTATTCCACAGTTTTTATAGAGAACCTCCAGGAAGAAGCTTACAGCTCAAAGCAACGTGGGTGGATGATTTGGAGGTTACTTACTTGCGTGTGTTTGTGTGTATGTATATGGGTGTGTGTGTATAGTTGTATTGTATTAGTGAGCATCTGCTGCACATGTGTGTGTGTGTGTGTGTAAGCGCTCGTCTTTTCTTTCCACATATTCATCCAATATATTGGGGTTGCACGGAGAGTTCCAAAGCCCTGATGAGAAGGGGGGCTGTGGCTGCAGAGCTGTAGCCCTATAGCGGTGGCTGGTCTGCGGGGAGCTTACGGTGTGTGTGCGTGTCTGCAGGCCCTGTCTGTGTGCATGGAGCTGGGGGAGACAGAGACGGAGAGAGCGGGCAACCAGAGCTTGCTGTCTGCGTAATGAATTTACTCCTGCGGCACTCTTTAAAGCGTAATTACACTCATCAAAGCCAGGAAGGCCTGGCTCCCTCACTGACTCTTAGCTAACAAAGACAGAGCAAAAACGCCACGGCTCAATATTACCATTCCATAGTTACCACTACAAACCACAATATCATTTTTTATCTCTTTTTCAATCTTTAGCCAGAGTGCAAACTGTAATTCAGGTCTTTCTATGTAGAAATTACTGATTGTAACAATTTGTGGTCAGAGGGCCTACATACTCCAGAGTTCAGTTTAACCAATGTAAACAAAACAGAACGTATTTCTATCCTTACAGTCTTCACCCATCTGTCCCCCCAGCATCACCATCGTTTCCTCTATTACTTGATCAAAGTTAGCGTTTTTGCTCTCAAATTCAACCCCACGTTCCTCTTGCCATCGCTGTCCGCCCCCCCTTGTCTCCCCTTGATCCCCCTCTTCACCTCCAATTTCTGTGGGAAAAGGTCAAGGTTGTGCGTAAGCACTTGGTTGTGTGCCTACGCACACGTGGGCTGTGTGTGGTAAGCATACAAAGAGAAACCCAGCTCTGGTTACAAGAGGGGGGCAGAGACGAGAGCGCAACACACCACCCAGATCTAAGACTGGGATACAGGGGATCCGACACTGCTAGATCAAAACAAATTCACACATCGACATACACACACACATGCACATACACATTCATGAATCTGCTGTACACACTTACACAGGTACAAACATTCATTCATCTGTTTTTGTTGCAATTCTTTATTGAGATTATTTTAGTACTAAACTGTATTGTATTAATGGAGGCTTCTTTTGCGTATTTGGTGTCATTGACACACACATTAGCAACTTATCATGATAATGATTACCAGACCCAGTACAGATGAGGCCACAAGAATTTGCCAGAGGACAGATGTGGCTGACAACTGTTGGCACACCACTATTACAACCATTTCGGATAAGTGTGTCTTTCAGAAGTTACACTTCTGGAAACATGGAGCAAAAACAAGCTCCGCTTAGATCAGCAGACACTACATTTAGCACAGCATTTGAACCGTAAGGATTCAGCAGCATATAACTTGACATCTGCAGAGTGAGGAATTAATTACAAGCCTCTTTTCATCCTATACTGGTATGAAAATAAGTCTCTTTATCAGAACTGAAGAATCACTGCAAAGGAGTGATGTCATGGCCATACAATGTGCCATATAACAATACAATCTTTCCTGTAAGTGGGGCTGGGCGATATGGAGAAAATCAAATATCACAATATTTTTGACCAAATACCTAGGTATCGATAACAATATTTTAGTGTTGACTATTTGTGCTTTCACAAAATATTTACACAATGAGATTTTTTGATAAATAATCATCAGTAATGTGGATATAATGACTAGGTAAAGGCAAATAATAGAACAATTACAACAGTCTGGTGAGTTCAGAAACTGTAAGGCAGCCTTTAAAACCGGGAAAAGACAACACTTATGCCATATTACAATATCCAAAATGATGTCTAGTTTCATATCACGATATCGATATAATATCGATATATTGCCCAGCTCTACTTGTAAGTCTGATGTAGTCTACTGGAAATAGTAAAGGCAAGGAATTCATTGTGTGTGCTTTTGTTTTGTGTGTTTGTGCAGGGTGTGTTTAGTCTAATTACTGCAGCCCTCTGCTTGGTGAGGTGATTTACACATTGTTTTTCTCCACCGGGTTTTTTGGTAAATTTGAAATTAGCTCTCTCTTTTTCTTTCTTTCTCTCTCTCACTCTCTCTCTCTCTCTCTCTCTCTCTTGCCCGTCTCACTTAATCTTCCCTCCAACTCAACATAATGAACAGTTTCAGTGTTTTGTTTTCTCCGCAAAGCCTGTGTGTCTCTTGAGGATTTATCATCTGCCTACAGTATTTCAGTAGTCCTAATCTCGTACCGTTTGATTACTACCAGCTAATTAAACAGAGATGATGCCAAGCAGGTGACAAAGGGATGGAAAAGTGGAAGCCAGAGCTTTGTTCTTGTCCTCTGCCCTACTTGCCACAGTCTGCATGAATGGTCTAAATGGCCTATTATTACTGTACTCGGATGGATTTTAGTGTGCACAGTGAAATACAGTATATGTTCAGATCTGTCTACTGAGCCAAGTTGTTTTTCTTCTTAGTTAAATAGACCTAGTTTTTATTTTGCTTCACCCCACTCCTGGACTGCCGGAGGCTAGCGAGAGGGAGGAGTGCTGGGTTTCAAGGCTCTGCGGCTGGGAATAAGGAACTGCTGACATCAGCAACCAAAAGCCATATTAGTTAGAAGGAAAAGGGCTCGGAGTGCATTGGAAAATTTGCCTATAGATTTATTTCTGTAAAAGTTAAAATTGGCTGCAATCTTTTACCCAGTTTTCTCCCTGACAAAATTCAATGTTCCTTATGAAATTCTAGCAGCAGGTGTAAATCCTTCGCCATGCATGACACATTGCCACCCACAAGCTCACTTAAACAGAGGAGTAAAATGATGTCATACAGATATGAAGGGGACAATGATAAATGTCACAGATGACAATCAGTTTGTCACAGCCAAAGAGATGCCCTTTTCCAAAGTCCCTCAGCAGAGATGCTCTCTTCGTAGGTCCCAATCCCTTGTCAAGTGGTTGAACCTGCACATTCATATGCATGCTGCTACACATGAAACAGCATGCATCTGCTTGTCGTGCTCTGCGGCTGCCCTAGTAGACAGGCAGACAGGATGTCCTTAGCCCCAAGGCCAGTGAGACAACACAGTATCTGCTGACTGGGGAGAAAGGGGCCACCAAGATCCTCAGGGCAGACTGATGCACTGCTGTGGGTGAACTACTGTATCTAAGTTGATAAAGTAGACTATGTCTATGTTCTATCAGCAGAACAATACTTAAACTGACCTCTTTTGGCAATTCACCAACAGTTACCAAATTCTGTCTTATAGGAATGCATCTGTGTGTGTGTGTGTGTGTGTGTGTGTGTGTGTGTGTGTGTGTGTGTGTGTGTGTGTAATATTTTCATATTAAACCTCTGTTTAATCACAACCAGAACCATCTGCCACAGCTTGGTGTCCGTTAACCATCGGCGACATTGAGTTCTCTTTTTCATAGCTACTATCTTGAAAAGGTTGATTTATTGACTAATTGTAAACCTGTGTATTCTCAAATTGTATAAATGCATTCTTTTTATATTATGTTTCTGTATGGCTCGTTAATGCTGCACTTTAGTGATAATAAAAACCCAGTATCTCAAATATGAAGTGCCACCAGCAACACTTAATTAATCTTAATTGCATTGAAACGAGCCAGCCTGCAGAATCGTCTCACTTTTCTAAACGACTCTTCCCTCAGCAATATTGCATACAACCATTTTTCCCCATGTCTTCCCTGGCGTGATGAAATGCGCTTTTCGTTGCTATCTATTCCTTATCCACTCTGTTCCGCCACACACTCTTCTCTCCGGCTGAGGAAAAGCTTTCGGAAGCTGCCAGAGCAGACCCGTCATCTGCTGGCAGTCTATTTGCTGTTGTTGGTGGGGGATGAGTAATGGCAGCACCACTGTCCTTATCGCCAGTCCACACACCTGCACTCCTCCCTGCGCCACACACTTAATTGCCCCCCGCTCCCCCACCCCTGCTTCAGGCCCTGATATCTGCTTATGCTCCACATTCCTGGATAGAGGCCGTATGTCCATTAGTGCCATGGTTGCATGGGATTTATAGCTTTGCTATGGCCAGAAAGCTAGGAATCAACATATCGGGCTTGGTGGGGCAGAGGATGCTGTCGTCTTGGTTAACATTTGGGGAAGGTCCTGTTTGTGGGCACGGGAAAGGCAGCCATGTTATCCTCCTTTGCAGTGAATGTGCTGAAATTAAAGGACTGGTGACATTTGCCTATGATTTCCAGGACTGACAGATCCCTAGTGTTCAGGGTCAAAGCTGGCATACCACTGATGAAAACGAGGCAGAGAAAGCATAAAACAACAACAGAAGGCATTGAGAAGCATTGAAGTGATGTCCACACAGAGCCAGACAGAGTCCCAGAGTGAGGATCACAACAAGTTGGATGCATACAGAACAATGGACCCACAAGGGGTTGCAGTGGACTCTGCTCTCTCTGACAAATACCTTTTCCTTTGCTTGTACAAACACATATATTTGCAAACAGCCAAGCAGAGAGAAAGATGTTATTAATTTAAAGTTTATGAACTACAATACACTTTGAAAGACTATTTTCCAACTGAATGAAGCATAGTACACTTTTTCCACCTTGGGCAAAACAAAATAATAATACAGACATTTTTAAATGGATCGTATGAAGCCTGATCAGTTTCAGGTACCCAGCAGCAGAATATTATGCTTAGTTTAAACACTGTTGCCTTGCTTAAGTCCACAGTGTTCAACCTGCCTTCTTTCTTCAAAGCTCCTGGTTTCCCAAACGTTTCAAGTTGTCGCTCAGTGCTCATTTTAAATACATGCCATGTGTCTTGTTGTGAATGCAAGGTCAGACAATGATCCTGATGTCCACATGCTAAAATTGTATACCTATTTGCAGAACTAGTAAGGATACTCATGGAAATGTGTTCTGTCATATTACTCTAAGATGCACCAGACATGTAGTGTATGTTGCTATAGTGTATGAATCCAAAAGAAGGGCAGGATCACAGAGACAACAGCAGATATTGTGTGTTTCTTTATGTGGAAGGGACAAGACCAAAAAAACACATACTTCATGTACTATCGACTTTTGTTGAGATCTTTTCTTCCAAGTCTACATTGGTTTGGTTGTTGAAAGGTAATTGGAGAATCACTTGAAGTCCTGTGGTTGT
The DNA here is from genome assembly GCA_026937815.1 of Etheostoma perlongum. Classification (NCBI taxonomy): domain Eukaryota; kingdom Metazoa; phylum Chordata; class Actinopteri; order Perciformes; family Percidae; genus Etheostoma; species Etheostoma perlongum. The sequence goes on from CM049373.1 coordinate 6,369,185, forward strand.
AGATTCCTCAGGCCCTCTCCTCCTTTGACAGGCCTGTAATAGCCTTGTCTCTCAGTCACCAGCATACCAGTAGACTTGGCCCAATCCTTCCTCAAGGAATCCTGTGAAAGACTTCTCTCAGGAGACCATGATTGCAATGTAAGAGATTGTGTCTGCGTAGTATCTGTCTTTCAAATAATGGAGAACTAGCATAGGGTTATAGGCTTGGATATTCATGTTTTCTTTCCTTATAAATACACTTGAATGCATTTATTTTCCTTCAGATTGTCTTTTCTCTTTTAAGCTGCCAATGTCACAGTTGGGAGAAATGAATATTAGTGTGGTTTCTCTACATTTTCCTTTTCCTGTCTAAGGGTTATTACACAATGATAGTGGAGCAAAAACCTGAGACATGCAAAGTCTTCCTGTGTACAAGATTGATTGCAGACTGTTTGTTCAAGTGAGCTGCATTCTCAAATAGAAACAGTGGCAGGGGCTGCTGTTGCAGCGACCTATAAAAAGCAGCAGCAACAGCTCTAGTATCCATTTAAGAGTATCCATCCTCCTCTGAAATGCCCCAGAGAGCACCTCCATTAGGGCTCCAGCTGGACACAGTAGCAACCACAGTTACACTCATGTCCTGCCACCAGCCTCCCAGGTCAGGAGGGTGCTAAGAGGCTCCTATTGGCAACCCACCCTTCCCCTGTGATAAATATCCAGGAGCTCCCTGGATGACACCAAATTTTTCATCATTAATCCAGCCCATTATGAGGCTGTTTCCCCAGCATTGATCCCCAGTCCAGTCCAGCTGACGCAGCCTCTCCAGGGTGGATGCAGGAGGGGGGTCACTGGGGGAACTGGGACATAGCCAGGCTGCGCAGTCAAGTGCAGGGTGGGAAAGCTAGGGTAAGCACAGATGTGAAGTGTTGCTTGTGCATACTAATCACCCCATACTGCATGTTTAAACATATACAAACACAGCTATAAACACAACCATACACATACAAACAGAAGACGCTGTGTAGGATGAAACCAGATTTTGTGAGGAATAGGATGTCAAGAATCAGGGCCAGATGTCCAGGTGTTTGCTGATAATAAAGCCTTAATTATATTCACATTGGCTGCAGCGAGACTGTTGCCTTCCATTACGTTTTATAAGCACACATGCTATGCATACACACTCAAGTGAGCCCCGGGGGGGGCAGATGCACAGCTATTGTCTTAATTTCATTCCCCACTTTTTTCCGATTTGCTCTCCTTTACCCCTTCCTGGCTGGCCCAATTGAGATTGGCCTGCTGTTGCGCACTCCCAGTATTCCAGAAAATTAGATGAACAGAATGCGTTATATCCCACTGGGGAGAGAGGTAGAGCAGTGAGATTTACCTTCTTTTTTTTCTTTTTTTTTTACAAATGATATCAAATCAGGGAAAGGAAAGTCTGTCAGCTGTGAAATTACTGATCATCCGGGTCTTTCTGGTTTCTGTTCACTGGCTGAGAGAGCCATAGAAACTGTTAGAGAGGAGCAATAGAGACGAGAATTGGAAGGTATTTGGCACAGCATGTGTTCTCTGTCTTCCATCTTCCTCTTCCCTGTCATCACTTGTAGAGGACAATCTTTCTAAGGTTGATTGTGTGTCCACCTTCTTTGATGATGTCAGGTGCAGAGATTGTCATAAGGCCACATGGCGGGAGTGAACTTCACCCGCTGACTAACAGTGGTGGCTGCTGAGGGTCTCTCCACCTTTGTTGCACAGAAAATGGCTTTAAGATAGCCAACATGGATATTGTTTGGCGATCACTACCTTTGTCCATTGGCCTCTGCCATAGTATTACATCGTAAACATGCACAGATGACGATCTTAGGTTGGTGGTGTAATAGAGCTGTTTCATGTGTAACCATATCATCCATATAGCTCTCAGACCAGTCCTCATTGGTGTTGTGACAGCCAGCTCAGTCAGAGTGGTGTGGCGGTGGTGGCGGAGTTGCATCTCAAGGGGAGGGGGTCAGATGGACGAGGTAATTACCCGGATCAGTGAGCATGAAGGTGGGGCCATGGACCGCTGTCATCACCGGGCTAACAGCTGGAGGCTAAAGCCCCTTCAACAGCTGGGTGATTACATACGCACACAGGCACAAACACACACACGCACACGCACACACACACACACAGACACACACACACACACACACACACACACACACACACACACACACAAACAAACACACACGTACATGCACACAGTCCACAAGAATTCTCTTCACCTGAACTAAAAAGAGTCAAGTGGCCAGTGCTGTGATAATCAATGGCACAGCCAGCCAACTACTTGACTCTTTCTTTATAATGCTGTGCACTCTGTGAAAAAACTAGTGAACATAAAAGATCCTCTTTCTGTCATAGTGTTCATACAGTCATTAAGGTTTAATGAGAATGTGACCTCTTCCATCTCCTCTCGTCTTCCTGCATGTTTTGGAGATGTTGACATCCCTGTCTCGCTCCCATATCCTCCCACATGAAGAGAATAGAGACATTAATGGAGCTGGCAGTCCTACTGTGTGAGTTATTACTCTGCTCTTTCCCTAATGGAGAAAAATTTAATTATCAGCTAATTTGCTGTGTTGTCTCTTGTGACATGGAGTTCCCCATAGTGTCGGCTCTCATTAAATGCTCTGCTTTGACTCCTTTATTCAGACACAGGGAGTAAAGAACACAGGTAGGCATAATGAAATTATGAGCATACAGTATTCGCCTTTTGTACCACGTATGTCACGCAACACACCATGTGTTGGTGTATTAGCAACTTTGGGTAGTTCTGCATTCCAAAAGCAGTCTCAACTTCAGATCATATTCACATCTGATCTGAGCAACATTAAATTAGAGAAAGGTAAATACGTTTAGATAATCATTTCTCAGTATTTACACAGTGGAGTTTTCTCATCTGGGTGTTAAGTGTTTACCATGCATTTCATTTTTCTTCTTTTCCTCTCATTCAATTGGTCCAACTTCAAGATAGCAAGGACAAGATTATATAGGAAAGGCACTAAATCTGTGAAATAAATAATTAATTTACCCCTGAGAACTACACATCTATTCCTAAAAACAAAGGACCTGCATTACACCTTCTCAAAGTCTGTCTTATTGTTATCCACTAAGTGTGTTCCATGGTGTTCCTCATTTATCTGTCTGTCTCTGCTTGTAACCACTGGGTATAATAATAGTCAGCAGTGGAGCCGTCTTCCTTCCACATATAATGTGGATGTCATCCAGTGGGACCATTAAAACAATGTGTTATGATTGGACGTCTTGAGCAGTGAAAGGGATTGATTTCCATTTACCCCCCATTAAATCCTCAGACATCTGGCATTGCCTTTGCCACCACGTTTCCAACTCCTCCTTTTTGTTTTCTGTTAAAATATTCAGGAGTACCTCTTGCGTCTGTGCTCTTACTACCTCCATGTCAAAATACACTTAGCCTAATTTATTTAGTTTTTGGATGTGTGTGTGTGTACAATGTGCATTCTTTGTGCACAATCCTGTGACAGCTGAATTGAAATCAAACGATATTCTCTCTCTCCCCCTTTGTGAATAAGTGAGTGTGCAAGTGGTTGTGTGTGTGAGTATGAACAAGCTATAGTGAGGCTCTGCGGATGCTGATGTTGTGTTGTTGCATGTTAGACCTGCAGGCCAAGCGTAAAGACGGAGGGGGCACATGAAAAATACATGATAATCATCCTGCCACAGTGCACACAACAGCCTAATTGGAGAGAGGGCCCCTTCCCTATTGGTGCACAGAAGTGGCATAGTCAGTTCATTAGGCCTTTGTTTAATCTTCACCCTAAGAAGCTTGGTTTGGCTTTGGTTTTGCTACAGAGCCAAAAAAGCAACAACTCTGCATTCAACACAATAGTTAGGATTTAATGGTAAATTGTAGTTTATTTAGTATCATGTGTTATTTATTATATTTTTGAGCATGCAATTTAACAGGCATTGTTTATGCTAAAATTTATTCTTGTTCCATATATTTTGATTTTTCAAATCAGATTTTTTTCAAATCAGTTCAATTCAAAACTGAGAATAGTGCTCCAGTTTCACCATCTTCAATCTGAATATTCTAGTGACTGTTATTGACTTTGTCCCGAGGCTCTGTCAAAAGGTGTGTAAATATATAGGTCAGGAGTGAGAAGTGTTTGGCCATTCCATCTCTGCTCTTTCAGCCATTAGAAAAAACACCGCACATCTGCTTATCCACGCATGCCTTTCCCGCAACATAATATCTTATCAGAGATCCACACTGGCCAAATCAATTAAAGCCTGTGAATATCTATGGATCTGCAGTGTGAAAGCATCAACACCCCCCCCAGCTCCTCATGAGAACAGCCAAATTAATAACTCTAAGTGGATAATGCCCTTGCTCCTATCAACATCAAAATTGAATCCGTGCAAACCGCTGAAATATAGCCAGGGCATTTAGCACTGCAGTAGTTAGCATTAAAGGCTTTTGCTTTGATAGCTTGGTCTCCTACGGTCCTGCTCACTTCAAAATGCAAACTCCTAACAGTACCTAATTGGCAGGGGGTGTTTAATAGAAAAGTGTTCCTGGAGCCATTTCTTTTCAGACACTCTTTTCAGCATTGATTCACCACTGAGTGGCTCTGTTGAACAAAGAGACTATGAGAAGGGATCTACAGTATGGGTAAAGAGTCGTGTCGAGCAGAAACGGGTCAGGTCCACTGGCTAGCTGTGAAACTAGGGACTCTCGGGGAGGGGAGGGGAGGCAGCAGTGCTTGTGAAATAAGTGGAAAGGACAGAGTAAGTGCTTTTACATAATACATAGTAACATGAGAGCCAGCAGAGCCCTCCACCCCTTTTTTGAATGGCCACTGACCTTTGAGATCGTATTGCGATCTTTCATTTGTGCTGTTTTAACCATTGTGGGTCATATTCTGTCAGGAGCACCACAACAAACTCATTTAGAGAGTCCTTGTGTTGGCACCACTTAGACTGTTCCCATTTAAGTAGGCTGTGATGGCACGTTTGGGAAGGATGAAGGCCTTTTTTCCCTCTGTATTGTCAACAATATTTCAAGCAGCAGTACATCAACACAGACTCATTCGGTTGTTTGTCCCTGGAGTTTGTTAAAGTTAATCTGGCTCTGATTAGCTCTTTTAACAAGATAAAGTGACTGCTCTCTGGAGGTGGTTTATTCTTCCCAGGGAAACAGGCTTCTAAGGTTCTTCATGATGTACTTTCCAAGGACTTTATGTTTTACACCATTATAAATTCAACTCATCAATGACCCCGATTCACACACAACCACTTCCTGTTCAGTCTGTTTTGCTCAATAAAGATTTGCTCATGACAAGGTCATTGGACTTCCTGATTATATTTCCACTTCCTTATTCTCTGTTTTTTTCTGCTCAACACCCCTATATTTATCTCTCTTGATCCCCCCTTTTGTCCTTCTTCATTCGCTTCATTATATCGCTCTTCTCCATCAAGAGTGGATAGTCAGACTAAGTAGTTCTTGTCTTTGTGCATCTCCAGTACGTCACCCACAATGGCCCTCGAAACATGCTGAGAACAAATAGATGAAATGTTTTTTCAACTCTTAAAAGCAGCATCATGGACAGAGTGGGTCCTGCCCTCTCTCAATGTCAAAAGAGAAGTAGTGGCAAATAACTAAAGTGGTCAAAATGATGCCACTGACAGAATTCCAGAAAACACATTAAAATGTGTAGCCATCTGAAATAATATTAAACGGCTTCTAAGAAAGACAAGTATCCTTGGTTTTGTATTCAAATATCACATCTTGAAGTCCAGTGGTCATTTCAAATGTTTCAAAACTGAAATAATCAGGCTATCTGTACTGATTTTCTTGGTCAGAAATATAGCATGCAGTGTTTTAAAGTGGTCAATGAGGTGGATGAGGGGTTAAGAAAGCTGCTGTCTACTCTCTCCTTTGTCCTCGTCACACAGCAATAGAAGGTGAAGTTATTGGGGTCCACTGTGATCTGATAGAATAGGAGATGGGGTCAGGTAATCCACTGGCCTGCCTGCAAACACTCTGTCATGCTAGACTGCCTTTCAATAAATAAGAAATGTTGTCTCCATCACCAATATAATATTAACCTGATCTCCCCCATGGAGAGTATGCGGGGTACCTCCTGGGTTAGGGGCGGTAGAAAGGCCTCCAGGCCACACTGCTAATGGATACACACGTACACAGTGTTTGAGGATTAGACGAAAGCCCATCTAGGGGAATATAACCCAGGATGGGTGGGGGGGGGGGGGAGTAAAGGAATCTCATTTCTACTCATTGCAACATCAAGTCACCATCATATCTTTACCTGGTGATCAGACAGAATGGGGCTGGTTAAATGACATGTTTGAGTTAAATCACATGGACATACCATAGACTGTATAAGGGACATTCAGAGGTAGAGAGAGCTGAAACTGTACTGTGGAGCAAGCCAAAGTGGAGGGATGTTGCAGCTCTTTGTAGCTGTGGCTTCATTCTGTGTTTACCTTTGAATCCCTCTCCCTTTTTCTCATCCTGAATTCACTTTTCTCCGAGAGATCTATTGGTCACAGTCTGGGAGTAAAGCCGAATGGCTTAGACCACTGTGGAGGATCTCCATCCCAAACAGGTTCTACTGGACCCATTCTCATTCAGTGTCAGTACCAAATACTAACACTTTCATTCAGCTGATATAAATCATTTTGAGGATAATACAAGATAAAATATTATGCTGAAGACAAAGAATAAATGCTTATGGTGGCTTTAGAGTGGCCTCATTCTGGAAATGAGAATGAGGGTGACAGAGAATATTTCAAGTCTTTATCTTTGGCTTTCATTAATGCCAGTTTAATGAAAAGGATGCTGAGAGAGGAATGTTAATTTTCGCCATTCATTTTTCACTGAGCAGAAAGTCAAGGATGGTTCCAGCGAGACAAAGATGATTCTGGATTGTTGTTCTCATAACCTGTGCTTGTGTGCAGACACAGCCGATCAGTCTTGTAGCATGTTAATGTTACCTACAATTGGTTGCTCATAAAAATCCAAGTTAATACATGCACCTCTTATTTTTATTGCTCAACACACTTATAGAAAGCTTTTTTATGCCTGTAGTCAATCAATAGTCATGCAGATTATGTTCTATTTTATGAGCAAAGAGAGTACAAAATCTTAACCAGGTTTCTTTTATTTATGTCTCCACTGGTTTCTGATATATAGGAAACTCATCTGAAAGGTTGAGTTTGTGTCTTGGTGTGTAGAGGAATGCAGATGTGCCGGTGAATGCAGAGTGGATGCCCCATTGTTCGCTGTGTGGAACTCGTCTATAATTTACAGGGTCTCTACCCTTCTCCGTCACTAATGGATGGGGGTGTCTGCTCGGAGACTGAGGGGGGTATTGAGATAGGCTGGAGGATTGCCTCTTGAAGACCCCCCTCTACCACCACCATAGCAGATAAAGAAAGCCCACTTCAATTTGATGCACGTTATGTCCATGCAAGGGGTTACCACAGACACAGAGACAAATCTTGAAAACAGTGCTAATGTTTTGAGGTGGGACATATCTCGTGAGGGTAGATATGGAGGAGGGGGTGTACAATGTGGAGTGTACACAGATCATTACCATCCCCTATAGCTCCAGGGCTCGCCATGCTGAAGGCAGACAGATTGAAATGGCTAATGGCAGCCGGGCTGATGCTGTGTGGAGTAATTTAGTGCAAGAGGCGTGGTGGTTGAGGGAAAGGCAGGGGGGAGAAGGAGTTCTTAATCCTCACCATAAAAAGAGAGATATACCGTTTCACCTTAGTGTGGGGGAGCTCCTTCGATACATCGAGGACAGGTGCTCAGCTGCGAGAATGATGGAGGTCACTTTAGCCCCAGGCTATATTGAAATGACTGTATGGCAAATACTGCTTAAAAGACAGCCTTTGTCGTTGGCCTGTTCAGAGCCTTGACACCAGATGTGAGTGTCAGCCACAGGATGAAGAACAGCTGCTGTGGGCTTGGAATGTAATGGCCTGGGTAAAAATATTCTGCATGTTTGCCTGTGAAGTTCAGTGGCCATGGTGATAGCATGTAGTGGCTGGTATGGCTAGGCAGGTTGGGTTGGGCCAGACTAAAAGTTGGGCTGAGTTAGACTGAGTCAGAGAGATACATGTCTAGCACAAACAGCAAGCAACACCATGTCCATCCATCAGACAGCAGCTGTTACAATACACTCACACTGACAGACATTCTCATTTCCTTTTATTATTCATTTATTTGCTCTGCTCTTAGATGGACTTACCTCACTCTTAATTTATTTATACAGAAAGACAGAGACATGTCTTTTGGCAGAGGAAGGATCAAGAAACGGGTTCCATCCAGATAGCTTTAGGCGGCGCCGTGTGATGAGAGCCTGATGAAATCATTGTTTGAATCTGAAGGACACAACGGAAGCTGTCTGAAACAGTTAGAATCAATTTAATTTGAGCTTTGGGATCAAAGGCAAGCCTCTGGGCTGCTCAGTATTTTTAGTGCTGCCTTTAAAGCCATCAGTCATTTTCAATCCTGATTAATTTATGGAAATCACAAGCTATTTTTGAGGTGTTAATTCTCATTAGATTACTGATGGGTAGACGATGACTGATGTGTAAGCGTGGTAGTGTTGACTGAAATTCAATTTGGATCCTCCATTGACTTTTTTTATAGACACTTTATGCTGTGTTTTATTTACATTCAGTACGACTCTACAACCAGGTGGACTTTAAATAGTTAAATACTGTGTGTTGTTTTTTGTTTTTTTACATTGCTGCTGGCATCTGTGCCAGTGTGAAAAAGACTTCACAGTAGTTGCTCAGTGACTCAAAAGATATGTCCTGTAGTGGCATACTCCCTCATACATAACTTTGTAAAAGCTTTCGTAATACATGATGTTCTTGGTATTGTATGCAGTCCTTTTAAATGGTCAGCTCTTGCGTCTGACCTATTAAGAGGTGGCCTGAGGACACAGCACTCTAGCTTGGGAGCGACTACACGGCTGTGGACAAAGCTACTGATAGAATCTACGCCTCATTTGAGAAGACTAGACGTGTCATCGAATGTGTACATGGACCCGTGAGATATAGAATTGTATTAGTATTTATAAAAGCATGAGAGTGAACACACTCCAGTGCACCGGGATTAGCTTGTGTGGCCTGGTGGGCAACCTGCTGTTTTCTGCATCATTTTAACCCGGGTGTTTTCAGAGGAAGATTAGGACAAGGCCAGATTGTTGAGTAATTGGTTGAGAGAGGCCACGGCTCCCTATGATCCCAATCACACTCTTCACACCTCAGTGGCATTCCCCAGAGACCAGTGTCTTAAACATAGGAGTGAGAGCTGTATGTGTGTAGATGTAAGTGTGTGTATTTGCATGAGTCTCTGAATGCATGCGTTTGTGTGGAAATGTGTCACAAAGGCGAGATGCTGAGAAACAGACAAAATATATAGATGCTATGTAGATTTCCCTGGATACCCAATAGTGATTTATTCTTTAATTTGCCAATTATGAAAAATGGCTAATCTCTCTTTTTACGACATTGGTGTGTGTGAACAGAAGCTGTCTAGTGTCAGACCTGGAAGTCTGTTGACCTGTGCGCTTGTCCTGTGGTTCATGCCTGGATATGCAATCTTTCCTCAGCTTGCCCCCATTGGATTTTTTTTCTTTCCCCTTTTTTGATCTCAGACGGATAAATTCTGCCTGGCTGCCTCTCCGTCAGACGAAAGCCCAATGGAGGGTTAGGCAAGGTCATGTGGAGAGAGGGACGCAGAGAGAGTAAGAGACAAGGATGGAGAGGGAAGAGACAGAGAGGCTGGCAACTAACAAAGAAAAGGCTCCACAGAAAGTTGAACCTGTCATTTTAACAAATTGTGTTAGCGCTATACACTGGTTTCATCACAGATCAAGCTGTTGACATCTTGCCGTAATGTTTGGCCCATCCTATTATTCAAAACCAAACAGAGTTTAACACAAGGAGATTATGCTGTCAAACACACATTTTTAAAATACATGTGTTAAGACTTTTTTTTTACAAGCAGCGAACAAGCCCAAATTCCCTGTGAAGACTAGTGGATCACAGAGATCACAGAGTGGATCAGCAGAGATAATACAAGAAACAGGCCAAGGCAATAGCTTTCTTATCTGGACTTTTCCCTTCTTCTTTACCTGACAGCACACATTGTCTGTCCTTATGCATATTTGCTTAGTGGTTAAAAAGACACTAAGGCCACTGTCATGTTATCATCCAGCGGGGATTTTTTATTTATTTACCCATCAATCGTTTCTGATTCTGCTCATGTCTTCCTCATGTTTTTTTTTAAGTAGGTAATTTTATACAGTAGACATAAGGAAAGGTCATTCCCTCTGACTGCCTTGTGCATCTATCTATCTATCTATCTATCTATCTATCTATCTATCTATCTATCTATCTATCTATCTATCTGACTGTAGGTCAGTGAAGGCGGGGGAGACTGAGACAGGAAATATTATTGGAAATGCAACGCTAATATGCAGATAATGCTGTTACCGCTGTGCAGTGGCACTGGTGGTGAATAAGTGGCTGTCGGGAGTCCTCTGTTCTGACGGGCCTGTTGACAGACTCTGTCCACAAGTGTTTATGCGTCTGCTGGTTTTTTTGGGGGGGGGGTCAGCTCAGCTTTATCACTCTCTCAGTACCCGGCATTATAGAATGGACACATGGCTGCATGCCTACAATTAGCAGCATACATAGACACAAAAGAATGTTCATCCCCTGCATATGCACACACACACACACACACACGAATGCATAGAGGCATGCAGACTTTACATGCCTTTGTTTGCATGAGTCAGACGTACATACTCACAATTGGAGCCTAAATAGCAGACAAGGTTGTCCCCTGTAGTTCAAAAACAGGTGGTGTGTTTTTATAAATTATGTTGAAGAGTAAGAAACGTTTGTGAAAATGGGGATGGCCCCTTTTTTGTCTTCTGTAGTTTTCTGCACAGTTAAATGCATACAGGAAGACCGTATTAAAGGTTGGAGGTTTGACCTAACCACCACCAACTCCACCTTCCCCCCTCAAGTCCTCCTCCGTCCTGACTGACATCCCTCTATGGGCCTGTACCCCCAGCAGCGATGGTCAATAAATCCCTGCCTGATCCAGCACTTCAAAAACAACCAGCCCCAATCCCCGTTCAAGCCAACAGCATCATGAATAACAATTAACACTCTCCGAAAACAGCAGTAACCTCCGAAAACTCCAGTCTATCTGGCTTCTAGGGTGCATTTGCATTAATGATTTCTCTGCCCTCCTCATTCTCTCAGCATCTATCGCTTTGTCCCTCTGCTCCTTTCAGTGTATCTCTTTTTTCACATGCACTATATATCTTGGCCAATCTACAGAATGTCCTCTCTTAAATCTGTATCTCACAGTTACTGCTTTAGATAAATAGCTATAATGTAGCTACAAACTGCACTGATGAAAGTTTTTATCAAGAAGATAGTCTTTGTTTTTCTTCACTTGTATTTTGTGCCAGGAAAGTCCAGTAGTAAACAATATTGGCAATTTAAGGTTACGTGTAAATCCAGTCTCTTCCTCTGCAGTGGAGACGGCATACATTTTAGAGTGAACATAAAATGCTTACTCACACACAGTTTTTCATATTTATTAACCCAAGTACTCTGCCTAATGTTTCCCTCTTGTCTCTCCTCTCTTTCCTGCCAATCTTGCCTGATGACGCTGTCCTTTTGCAAATTTCATCATTCAGGTGAGTAAATCCTTTGTCCTATTAAGTCAATTCATCTTTATTCTAGAAGAAGAAAAAGCACTTACAGCTGATTGTGTTTAAAGTTTGCACCTCATATAATTTATATGATAAGTGAATTTTTATTTTCATTAAAAATCATACTAACCAGGTATAAATGCACTTCCTCAGTTTTCACTGCACTTATATTGCAACACACACACACACACACACACACACATAGACCCATTCAGTATGTGAACATGCGGACATGCACACTTCAGTCACACCTACACTCTAACTGGTCTCTGAATAAGCTGATGGGTACTAGAATTGTCCCAAGGGATCTGGCTGAAATAACTGTGATATTCTTTTGAAGGCCCCTTTAGAGCGCAAAGTAATGAACACTTTCAGCATGGATCCTGGATTTTGTTATGTAAAATTGTCATGCAGTGAAATGGACAAGATGGGATTCAGACTAGCTTTTTGGGGAGCACATCCCCCACACTCCATTCCCGTTTCACTTTCTTGTTTTAACAACTTTGCTCACCCCTGGTACGTCTTTCCCTCCTCTCCCCTCCTGCCTGTAGTATCTCATTTCTCCTCTGTACTTGTTGCCATATTTCCCCCCTCATACATCTCCCTTTGCTCCCTCTTTCTTCTCTCCTTATTCCCTCTATCCTCGTCTCCGTATGCTGTGTCTGGGCTCGTTTACATGGCTGGAGGAAAGGAAAGGAGAGGAGAGGGCTAGTCTGAATTATACATGCAGCAGCAGTAGTTTACCAATTCAGTCGGGACCCACCAGATGCTTGCCCTCCAGATTCAATGCTTTTGTCTCGGTTAACTCGCCTAACATGCAGTTGTTGTATATGTGTTTTTTCTATTGTGTGTGTATGTTTTTATTATTGGCCCTATTTGATGATATCTGAACGTTACGGTATTAATAGCACAGAAGAAGAAAGTACACATTTGTTTGCGTTGCACTGCACAAGACTGCAGTTGAGCTTGCATATAGTTGTATTATATGATAATACTTCCCTAACACATGTTTATTATCATATGCATTAACCTTTCTGCTGGGCCCTGGGGTTAGTGGCTCCTATTTCTCTGGTGAACACGTTAGTTATGTGATTCTGCAGCATATGCGTGTATGTGTGTGTACCTGTATGTGACAGGGAGATTTACATGCTGTAATGATGAGGGATCAGAGTGAGGACAGGGCCTGTCAGTGCCCCTAATGAGACATGGCCTGTAGCCCGCGGCCAGGCTAAAGAATTGGAAAAGGAATATGGATGGGGGCTGGGGGTCGCTCAAAGCAGTAGGCAGAGAGCGACAGAGGCTGGCACCTGTCTTTGGTGACACTGCTCTCATCGCTAATTCTCAGCACCTGTCCTGAATTCCACTGTACAGAAATTATGTGAAAACAAGAAAGAGGTGCCTCTGCGCTGTGGAAGAGGACTACTGGTAAGGGCTGTGTTAGATACTACGAGGCACACAGTGTCATCCTGCTGTCTCAGCTCTGCTAAATTATGCTGCTCATTGATTCAGAATTCAGCTGTAACAACCCATGCTGGATAACTGGGTTTAGTTTGAAAATATTAAATGAATAAAATCAAGCATCTGGAGTGACTTCTAATAATTTATTAGCACTTACCAGTCATTGTTTATTGATTCCAAACAGATGCAGACAATCAACAGTTTTGTGTGAAGTATTTTGCTTCAAACTTGGCAGAATCCTAGGGATTAGTTGAATATTATATTCTAAGCCTCTAAAGATGCCCTGTAGACCTGAGTAGTTTCTCTACACACACCTCCACCTGAGGGACTGTCTTCTCAGCTCTGCATTAGTGTGAGGCGCTGGTGTAACATCACACCTATTTATCTACCTCAGGCACTCAAACCAAATGTGTACAAACCAGAAATGACAAGACTGACTTCCTGGCTCCTGCACTCTAGATGGTCTCAGTTGGACTCCACTACCCACAGACATAGTGTACACATGCTCACTCTACTTTCCTGCACACACAGTGCACACTAAACACAATATAAACAGATTTGTATCAGATTATTTCCACAGACTGATACATTCTGCATCTTTTTTGTTTTTAGGGATAACGAGCGCTGCTGAGTCATCAGAATCTCCCTGAGACTTTTAATGATATATGACAATAGGTAGTGCATTACGGCAGGCCATTGACTTGACCTCTGGCATCAGAGACATCCTCAGGGCATGCCCTGGCTGTTGGGAGAACTCCCATGATACACTGAGGCTACTCTCTGTCCACACATGTTGCAATGTTGCTTCGCTAAAGGCCATTGATAATTCGGCTAATGAGGGTGAGGAGATGACCAGGATTAACCCTCTTTAGCATCCCACCGTCTGTCTGCTTGTCTGGCTCTGCCTCACTTAGCTGCTGCAAAAAGGCAATCAATAGTCCGAGATATGACAAACAGAGCTACTGTTTTTAATCCATCATAAGAATAATTTTCAGCAAAAGAAAGCATGTGTTTTGCTAACAAAAAAAAAACAATTATCTGCACATTGCCAGTGTCATGCAGCATTTACAGTAAGCTGTATGGCAGCCCCCGTGGTGGTCCCAGTTTGGTAAAAGACAGAGAGGATAAACATTAGAGAGACTTTGGCATATAGCAGCCCAGTGTTGCCACATGCAGCAGGCAGGGCCCTGTTCGGGGATGTGTTCCGGGCCTGTCTTCACCACATCAGCAGCCCTGCCTCCAAACTCCTCTCCACCTCCTAACCCAGAGACCGAGCCCAGGCTCAGCCTCTAACGCTCTAATTATAACAGGAGCTCCACAATCTGTAATTTATAAGTCTAAAACACTGTAATTAACTACAGCTTTTATAGGGAGTCATAAATAATGCCAGGCCCTTTTTATGAAGCTAACTTATTTCTCTCTGCTCTTTTCTTGAGTTTCGAGGTAACATGGGGAGACCTGGGATTTTTATTCAAGCCACCCGCCTCATTCAACCCCATAACATCCCACTCATGCAGACAACCTCAAAGAGCTTTTGAGTTTTTCTGACTGGTATGGGGGATTTTGTGGGGTTACCCAACAACATTACATCAGAACATCTTGTCAAGTCCTGCCAGTTTTGGGATGTTTGACTCAGGGGTGTGGGGGGTCTTTACATCCAGTTTGAAAGACGCTGGCTTAATATGTCTTTGGTGTTCCTGGAAATGTTTCCAAGTGCGGTAAAGGATCCCTCTGAATAACTCTGATATACTTGTCTTTAGAATAGTGATGTAATTAATGACTCTAACAGAGCAAGACAGAAAACCACAGAAGGCCATGGAAATGGTACCATATGGTTGAGGTAAAGAAAGATTTCTCTATAATGCCCTGAGAAAAATATAGGACACTGTGACGACACACACACACACACACACACACACACACACACACACACAGTTTTCAGGTTAACAGTTAAGGCTATATTTTATGAAGCTGCAGTATAGGTCTCTGGTCTCTGTATAGTTATATAAATCCCCACTGTCTCTACCTGCCTTTTTATAGATATTTTACCCATGCAGTTGCAGATTTTTCCAAGGTAGTTGAGATAGTCAGATATGCAAGGGAGATGATGGTGCATATGGATGGTGGTTCCTGCTGTAATCAGCTGCATTGTCTGACGGGTGTTTTCCTCCCTGCCTGTTTGGGTGGCTGGTGATTTATGTGGTGGTCTTTACATCCAGTCCTTTGGGAGGGACAGCAACTGAACAGGCTGGAACAGCTAAACTCAACATTCTTCTCCTGTCACAACCAGCCTTCCAACGTGTTCGTCAGACAACACAAAACAAACCGCTACAGAGAAAAATTATCCCCTCCCTCCAAAAGGGAAAATATCTCTCTGTTTTGTATGAAAAAAGGTTAAGAAAAGTGAGATACATAGTGAGGCACAAAACGACAGCAAACAAAACACAGCGTAACAAAGCCCAAGACTGAGAGAGACAGAGAGGTGAAGTATGGGATAAAGAATGGGCCACCCTGGGCACAAGGAAAGCTCTCAGCACCCACTCCCCAGGACTCAACAGACAATAGTCCATCTGCTGGAGACACACAGGCGCTTTCAGTCTGCAGAAAAGACCCCTCATTTGGATTCAGCCTCCCAGTATCTTTCTCTCTCCTCCCTTTCGACCACCCAGACACTGCCGCCGCCGCCCCATCTCCCCACTCTCACACATCACATATATGCAGGAGATGATTATAGTCCTCCCTGTCTTACGGCCCTGCCTCCAGTTTTTTTAGTATCCACTGGAGACAGATCCTAGTGATAGTTCAAGGCAGACAGAGGCTCTGTTCTATTGCTGCTTAAACCTTTCTCTTTAGCCGACTATTCAGCTTGGAATCAATTAATCTCAAGCCTGCCTGGTAAAAAAGGGATTTTAGTTGATACCAGTTTTTTGGGGTTTTTCCAAGAAAAAGCGCAGCTGAGAATTCAGTTTTAGGTGTTATGAAGAGCTGAATAGAATACTGATCCATTCCACCCGTCTGTCTCAAGAGATAAAAAGAAACCCTAAAAAAAGATATTTTTTTCCCTTTACTTTTGAAGATGCATATAATGAATGTGCACACATATGTCTGTCTGCTTGGCAGTCTGTATTTCTGCTTGCTTGTTTGTTTGTGCCTTTGTGTGAGCAGTGCCATGGCTGGGACTGAGTGCCGTCCTCAGCGGAGCAGGTGGGCCTCCTGAGATGTGGCTCTGGGGTTTCCTGTGCTCCCTTGCTACACCATGGTCTTTAATGACAATATGGTGGCCCAGGCAGTGGCAGCTCCTCTGAGAGAGAGAGAGAAAGAGAGAGAGAGAGAGAGAGAGAGAGAGGGGAGGAGGTGGGGTAGGGCATTGGGCTGATTAGAGAAAAAGTCAAAGATGCTTACCAGGCTTTACCGCTCACTGTTTTAACCCATATCAGGTAGTCCATGGTGATTAGGCTTTTATGCAGACTCCACCAGAGCAGTATACAGCTTATCTTAGCTCAGCTTTCATCGCCTTCACTGAATTCTGATGTGTGAGGAAATAAGCTTACGTCACAGTTGGCCTTTTGTTGCAATTATGATTTGATATCTATTGATTATAAATTCAGGTAATAGGGTAACCAATCCCTCTAACCTCATCTGCCCTCCATCCACCAGGCTCATAAGGAATTTTGGGATGTTGTGGCCTGGATTTCAAATGTTTTTAGTGGGTTTATGGAATGGGTTTTAGTCTTAATATGTTTTGCAGCATGCCATTGGTCCAGCACTGATTCTGTTGAGGATAACTAAAGTAATTGTGTGTGTGTGTGTGCTTGTATGTTCTTGTGGATGTTACAACCAGAAAGCTCTTGACGTGAAGTAGATGTTAATCCTCCCTCTAACTAAGCTGCCAGCTCTCGGGTATAATTTGAACCCATCCAATCTAAATCTCAGCGTGCCTCTTCACTAAGTGGTAGGTTGCGGACTGCAGTTTCCGTCTGTGCGTGGCAGCTTTTCTCTGATGACATAATGCGTTGACCCTCCTTCTTGTTATTCATGCATGGGGCGGCTGGTGGTACAGTCGCGTAATCCGGAAATGAGTAAGTGGCAGGGAGTGGAGATGTTCTCTTTAAAGCTTAGCTATCTGCCTAGCAGTGATGAGAGGGTTCAGTGTAGGGATGAGAGAAGCTCAGCACATCCCTGTGGTCTTAGTCCTGCCACAGCCACTTTTCAGGGACATATAGAATCGATGCTGGCAGATGAAGACAAGCCTCCTCATGTCCCTGCTTCACAGCAGTACACCACAAATGACTCTCTATGGCAACAAACACCTGTGGGAGATATAGCAGCTGCCTCTGAGACTACTGTTATTGTGTTTACCAAAAAGCAAGCTACTTATTTCTATACAGCGTGTTTTATATTTCAGACATACTGTAAATATGCCTTATTCATTCTCAGTTTTTATTAGTTTATTAAACACCAAGCAAACCACAAAGTGCTCTGAACACAGTAACATCTACCATGGGAGATTTGTGTACCATGTGGGGTGATGCTGCCGAGTGGTTCCATCTATAACAACCATAATCAAATCAGTGCCAGTAAATATGTCTCTTGAGCTGAGAAGACTTTGACGTTAATGACAGAAGTGTTGAGATGTAGCAGTATGCTGAAAACGAGGGCTAGATGATTTATTTACTGAGGAAATCGCTGTCACAGCAGTGCTGCTCTCAGCCCTTTCCCTGATGCCCAGTGGGCCAATTAGACCGTCTCTAATGCAAGGTACACCTAACTATCCCAGCAGAGACTAGATGCATGCACAACACAGACTGGCTTCTGTCAAACACATTTCAGTCACGGAAACTCTCCTGCTTTTCCTTTTTGTATTCTTATCAACTGACCCTCCATCTCCATGTCTCTCCCCTGTGGTACCTGCTCCATTGTGGGCCAGTCAGCCAGTATGGTTGCACGGCCGTTACCGTATGGTCGCTGCCATGCTCAGGTGATTAGGCCTCATTATGAAGACATTTGTGCTACACTAATTAACGCTCCTGTTGTGTTGCCTCTCAACCTCTTCTCTCTGTTCCTCTCATGTCACTGCTTAAGTTCAGCCTGTGGTCTCTCACCTGCTCCACAGTCTGACGTTTGCCCTTGCACTGTAGCAGCTACCAGATTGTAGACTTCACTCTGTGACTCTATCCCCCTACATAGTGTTGACAGTTAATTTGACTTCACCTTCATCAAGAGCAACAATAAATCAGAAATGCTGTGACAGTCAATCAGTGCAGACTGGCAGTGTGTCAAACATGGCTGCGTGGATGTTTGACACTGTTTTGATCAGATATTCATCTATGCTTGCAGCCCAGACTGCGGTTGATTATACAGCTCCCTGACCCATCAGTGTACAGTGTTTCCGACTAGACACTCGGACAGTCAGTCACTCCAACAATCATGTCTAGCAGCTAATGAAACGAACAGGCCTTTAATCACTGCACTGTTATGTACAGAAAACGAAGCCTTACCTTAGACCACAAAGCATGTGAATAGCCAAAAGAAGCTCAACAGAAGGGACTATATGTTCCGTTGTTACCACTGGCCTTACTTTGACAGCCACTCCATTAGCAACCGGTGTCAGGGCAAGGGCAAATCTGGGCGGGAAGGGATGGTCTCCAGGGGGATAGCAAGAGGCTATATGGTGGCTGAGGACAAGGGGGATGGGTGTCATATTGCAAAACATCAAAAAAAGCAATGAGATTACCGCTAGTAACCGGTTTTAATATCAGAGCTCGGTTATTGCCAGAATCTCCACAGCGTCTACTTAAAAATGTCAAACATGATTTAAAAGATTATTACACTGCCTTGTGGGGAAGAAAAGGCATTCTCTTTTTCAGGCTTTTTTTCTTTTCAGTGGTTTGATTTTTATAATAAATCTTTCTCCGCTTCGGCCATCCTGTCTGGATTCTGACAAGTGTACCAACAGTATAGTTTCTGAGAGGAATGATCTGTGAAAAATACCAACAAAAAAAATCAAAAAATATTACAGTACACTCATCTCAAAAAAATCAATGTGTCAGCTGTTGCGCTCCAAAAACAAGTCTTTCAATTGGAATTCTCGGGAAAACTGCACTCTACAATATCCAGCATTGATCTCACTGTGGGGTCTGTGTAGTCTCATTTTGCCTCTTGTCATGATAGGAGCCTATTGTGTTCCCTGAGTGATTGTGCTATGATCCAAACACACAGGGAGCCCCCTATCCTGTTGTCTCCCCATGTTGTTGCCGGAGGGGCCCCTGTTGGAACAGGCCTTTCCAGGGGCAGGCCTTTGATAATCACAGGAACCATTAGATGTCTTGTTTAAGCACATTAGTTCCAGTGTTGACTGGGGACGACTCAGGAGGACAGGGGCGGCCTGCACCTTGGTCTCCAGGAAACCTTAGTTCGGCTAGAGAGCAAGACCGCATGGGTTTGCAAAGGCTACAATTTGCCTCCACTCCAATCCTTCATATCCACTGCTTGCCATCCCACTTGAGCATTATTTTTCCTTAAGCAATAGTTGGCTGTATAACTCTGAGTAGCATACATATGCAATTATTTCTGAATTCCCATGCACCTGCTCTCTCCTTCCTGCTGCTTCCACATATCTAAGACCCTCAGGGGAAGAAAAGAACTGATATTCTTGCCACTCCACCCCACTGCAACCTTCACCCTCCCACCCATCACTACCATCCACCAGTTAATCTCGTGCTCCTCACTCATTCACCTCCTGCCGGAATGCTAGCATGATATGATGTGTTTGACACAATACAAAGGAATAGAAAAAGATAGATGCATGCAGATCCAAAATTCTGAACTGGGATGATATATGCAGCACACCTTACACCTTCAGTTAATCATCTTCATTTCCTTCACTCTGGGATATGCTAGTATGACTACATAAAACATACCTCTTTTTTATATAAATATTTCTCTTTTTTAATACCTGCATTCAGTGATCATTGTGTCTTGGCACCTGTGCCAGACTGAAGTGTATGTGTCTATGAACTGAGTCAGCAGCCAATGCAATGCACAATCTGCTCTTTTTGTCTCTCATCAGCAGGTTTGTGGTGTGGCATGTTGAAGTGGTGCATGCTCATTTTCAAATTAGTTTGCTTCATAAATCAATGGTTTTCTCCGAAGTACACTAAGAGGGGAAACTGGCAGGGAGTGAAAAAGCACTCTTTAAGCACCCCCAGCTGCTCAGCTGTCCTACACTTGGGATCCTCCTCATACACAAGTGAAGACTGAATGAGTGCAAATTGAACCAATCCATCAAAGAGAATACAATTACTTTAACCTTCCCCTGTCAGATATTTAATGGCTCTGTTATTACATGTAGGGAAACGCCACATATACATTTGAAACTAGTTTGATAGTTGGGTTATCGTTTGTTGTTGGAGGTGTGTTGAAAGGAAAGGAATAGACGACTGCTGCCGAGAACAAAGTAGCAGCAAAGAGCGTTAGACAAGAACCAAAGAGAATGCAATAGTAAGAGCGTATGCAGAGAGGAAAAAAGTGCAGGAATAATAAAACAGTCTCTCTGGCAAGCAGCCAGGCAGAGTGTGAGGGCAGGGTTCAGATAAAAAGAAGAATAGGAGACTTGGAAGTCAGCCAGTCAGATTTCACAGTTTTTTGTTTTTTTTACTCCCCTTTCTCCTCCCCCCGTTTATTGTCAGTGCCAAGATCTTTTGCCAAAAAGTAATGGAAACTCCCTTGTAGCTAGTGTTCCAATAGTAGAGCAGAAGAGCGGGCTTGTTGAAAGGCCACTTTTGCTGTTGTCTAACGTGTACAGTATGAATGGTCTCTCTCTCTGACACCCTTTGAATTAAAAATCCCTGAAAGAAATAGTACGATTACCCTAGGGAAGTCAGCTTGGGACTGGAAGGTCCCCAGTTTGACCCAATGTGTTTCTTGAAATATGGGTGGAGACAATAATATTCAGCCACAGCCGCTGATATGGAGACTTTAACTCCCAGCTGTGCATCTTCTTGGTGGCAAACAATAGTAGACTGGGTAACTTCCACATGTGAATATAAATTGCTAAAAAAAAACAGTGCACCGTGATTCCCAAACATCAATCATAAAAGGACAGAAGATGCATGGCATAGAAATTGCAGCTTGCTTGTGCAGTTGACATAATGCCCCACAATGACACTTATTAAATTGTAACAACCCTGCCCTTGGCACCCCATCTTTGCCCCCGCAGTTCTCGCAGCCCCCGCCTCCTTCCAGAGCCCAGAGGTTTGTCAGAGCACCAAAAAGAAAATGCTGACATTGTGGGC
This sequence comes from Etheostoma perlongum, assembly GCA_026937815.1. Taxonomy (NCBI): domain Eukaryota; kingdom Metazoa; phylum Chordata; class Actinopteri; order Perciformes; family Percidae; genus Etheostoma; species Etheostoma perlongum. Next base: position 6,390,714 of record CM049373.1, read on the forward strand.
TGCTGCTGTTCCTCGTTATTGCAGCCCACATCTCAGAGCTGTCAGGAACTAGCTGGTGGTGATGTGGGGAAATTGGACTGACTGCTTTCTGGCGGGCATCCCCCCCTGCTGTGCTCTGACCTGAAATATGAGATAAAGGCCACTAGTCACTGGACCATCACCTGCTATAATACTTGGAGAAACAATGGCAATTGTACCCTAACTAGAGGCAGCATTAGCCAGTATTTGGATTTCAAAGTTTGTTTAGAAAGGAAAGGAAGCATGAGTCTTAGCTTTTTTCCTCTGCCCTCTTTTTTTTTTTAGTTGAGGCTAAAATGAGAGGAGTCTTAAGAGAGAGGGGGATCTTGAACAGAACTCACCAGTGAAAAGAATGTATCAGCGATTAGTAGAAGATTGGATAAACTAATCCTTGGGAGCTACTTCCATGCTTCTCACTCCCTTCTCTTGGGGGCTGAAGCCAATGTGTGTCATGCTAATATACAAATATCCACACATGCTCATACACACAAACAGACTAGTATAAACAGAAATTCTAAATAAAAAGGGTTGGTCATTAAACAAGGTAATGCAAACGTATTCAGATAAACTCATGTTCACACATGCACACATTGAAACACACACACACACTGATGCACTACCCACAAAATCCCTTTTCCACCACCTGCTAACCCACATTCAAAATGTTTTCCTCTCCCCTGCAGCTCATCAGGGATTAGGGAAATTGCCTGGAATGAAAGAAATATGTTCTTTGATGGGCCCTTTTCATGCATATGGTGGCACAAGACGCAGCTGGAGGTTTTTTTCTGGAGCCAAGGAAAAGGTTTCAGCTGTAGAAAAGCCAAACACAATGAATGAATGGTGGGGCGTTGTGTCCCGTTTTCTCACTGTTTCAAGATGGTTTTAGGTTGTGCTCTTAGTAGTGCTCATTAACATTCAGTTTATCAACTATTTATATCCTGACTTCAGTGGCAATGTTATGTGTGAGGCATAGGGTTGGGTATCGTTTGGGATTTTTCCGATACTAAAACGGTGCTAAAACAATACTTTTAAAAGCATCTGCCTAAACTGTGCCTTAACCGATTCCTTAACCAAAATGTATATAATATGTTTATAATGTATGTAATATTATCTAATTATATAAAAAAGTAGCACAAAACGACAGTTAGCGACATTAAAGAATGGCTTGTTTGTTGCTAAGGCCATCTGGTCAAAATTAAATTAAATTTACAATAACATAACAATGACTTATTTCAACAGTAAATTGCTGGTAAACGACAAAAACAAGCACCAGATGGGAAAAGGGTATAAAACGCCAGCAGCAGACTAGAGTGCGGATCGGGCCGGATTTTTCTGTCCCGAGCCCAGCCCGCGTCCGACAGAGCAGTAACCGAACCCGACCCGAGCCCGACAGGCATTAAGATATTTCTGTCCGAGCCCGACCCGAGCCCGACACAGTTATAATCGCATTTGTTTCTCATACTAATGACACATGTACGTTTGTTTGTGTGGAAAGCCGCTTTTATTAAGCAATTGTAGGAAGGCATTCGGAAATGTCAACAGATGAGCGCATCAATGCACAGCTGACTTTCCTTCGTTTTCAATAGTTTTAAAATCTCCTGCGGCCAACTTCTTTTTAACATCTTCCATCGTTGCGCTGCCACATGGAGCTTAATACGCACGTCTTTCGTTGTCACAGCACACAGGAAGACGGAAGTTAGGGTAATATTTGACATTTATTTTGAGCTGTTTTAAATTCAAAATGTTCAATGCCTTATCACGCTGATGTGACCGAGCCCGACCCGAACCCGAGCATCCTTTCTAAAAATCTGTCCGAACCCGGCCCGGCCGGGTCGGGTATCCATCCTCTACAGCAGACTGGTAGTGTTGGAATCAAGGGAGTAAACGGGCGTCCACGAAGCGTAACTCCTATGGCGCCATTTTAATGCTACCAAGCACTCACCTGCCATTAGCATTCCATTAACTGCAATTCATTTTGGCGCCACTTTGACAGCGTTTAAAAACTTTAGTTGTCCACTATTTCTAAAGAAACAACAGTGTATAAAAGGCTCCATTACCTTGTACCTCACGTTATGGCTCCGTTACAGACGTTTTTGTAAAAATAGGCTAGCGATTGTGTCACTAACAGAGCGACTTGCTGTCGCATAGTCGACTAATCACCGTATTGTAAGGAGAAGCACACAGACAGTTTGGACTTACAGTACATTAGTTGTTTAGGTTTAATTACTAATGTTAACTAGCATGTTAGTTAGCAATAATTAGCCTGTGCCTATGTTATCTCCTTACATATACCACACTGTCCGTCTCTGCAAGATTGGGAATGATTGAGATTTCTCTTGGCACAGCTACCAGAAGACTTACAACTTTCAGACAGGTTGCTCACGTCACATCTACGTCGTCAAGCTCAGTTGGAAGCTGCGCAGCAACGGGATCTGTTGGTCTATTTCTTTAACCGTCTATGGTTGGAATCCTTTACAGGGAAATACAGTCACACTTCACACAGCTTAACATAAGCCGTCAGCATTTTAATAACTGTGTTTAATCCAGCTACTAGCTATCAGTAACGTAGCGTCTCGTGCCAGGTACCAAAAGGATGCACCGAAACTTTTGTCTTCATTCGGTCTTCTCACTACCATTTATGTCGGAACAGGTGCCCTATAGGCACCACGTTTCCGTAGACAACCCTAGTGAGGAATCAGTTTTAAGTGTGTTAAGCAGCAAAAAAGCAGTTAAGTGAATTGGGACATCCTGTAACCACAGTCCTCAAATTTAATTGGCTCTCCAGCCTGCAATACTGCTGGAACATTTTGCTTGCTGATGCCACTTTAGTTTCCCAAAGTGCACATGGCTACTCCCTCAGTTGCTACACAGCTCATACTGCATGGCCCACTTGGTGCCAGCAGCCTGATGGTGAGGGTAGAGGTAATGACCCCCTGTGCATGCGTGGGTAGGGAGGAGAGGGCAGATGAGCGGGTAGTGGTCTATAATTGTACCCAGTGTGACTGCATGTAGAGGATGTCAATCGGCTCATCTCTACTAGATGGTCTGCAAAAGCCATACATCTTGTTGGGGGCGTTGAGGGTTGGAGAGGTAATTGAAGGGTTTTAGCAAGGACTGCCATTGTACCACACAACAAGTTCATGTTTATCACCACAGGGGGCACAATACATAATATAGGATCTTTTAGGGATAGAGTGGGGAACATCTGAGTAACCAAACCTCACTGCTTCCTGGGAAGGAGGATAATTACACAAGATAATTTTTCTATATTGCCTGTGTAGCATGAAATATGCAGTAATGTGTATCACGGTAGATGACATCCTCACCTCTATGGCCAGTTAAGCTATATTATAGTGAGGCAGTTAAAAATGGGAAGGTGACAAGATGTAATCAGTTTAATTGTTGAGGAGAGATGTATGCAGGTATGGGCCATTTTTATGCACCCACTCTTCATTTGGCTGTCGCGGCACTAGTTAATGGCAGTGCTCGCGTCCATCGATCTATAAAAATGTGTAAATATCAAGTGCCTGTGCAGTAATGCATATTCCTGCAATTATTGGAGTCCTACTCTCATCTGTATGCATTTCCTCACCTATGACCTTTACACAGCCACAGGCATTGAGCCTGTGTTTTGTTATGATAAATAAATTCTGCTATTGTAAGTAGAGCTGGAGAAGGGCTTGCAGACTCTTGACAGTATTCAGGCAGTTATGTTAGAAACAGAATGCTATTAACTAAACATTTCATTTGACTTCGTAGACTACTTAGAAGACTACTCAGAAAGGATATTTTCAGCTTGTTGGGTTTTATTAACAATCCAAAGTTGTTAGTTTTACTCTAAGCTGTACTTTGCTCTGTCTGCCTCTCTCTCTCTCTGTCTTTCACGTAAGGATAAACATCCCGTTTGTGTCTTTCTGTGGGCTCCACTTGGATGTTTGCTTTGTTTTAACCACAGTGGAGAGGCTTTGATCATTTAGAGATGAATTGGCTTATTTTAGGACATGTATTTCAAGTGTGTGCTAATGATCAGCAAAGAAGCAGATGTGCCCAGCAGACACACAGTGAAGGAAAGGAGGGTAAAATGAATCATGGTGCATGTGAATGTATAAATTTGTGTGCCTGTTGGCCTGTTTCTTCGTTTGTGCAAAGTATACTGTTAGTTTGGAGTACAATGTGGCTTAGTGTCCACAATCCCAGTGCAAAGGAAATGGGAGAGAATGCCTCTCCACTCCACAGTGGAGTCAAATGAAGGGTGGAAAGGAAGAAAGAAAGGCTGGATTTAACATGGACTCCCAGCCTGGGCGACCAGGGCTTGGTCCAAGAACCACAACCAGACCAGAGTTACTCCTCTGTGGTCACCCGAGCCTTGTAGTGTCCTGGCACAGGCTAGTGGCACAGAAATAACAGCAAAGAAAAGGGAAGTCATTATGGGGCTGGGTTAGTACTCACATTCAATTATTATGATGGTGTCCAAAATAAACATGCACACCACAGTTTGATGGTTTATGAAAATAATCAAGATTGAAAAAGAAATGTAATTATAAAAAGTAGCATCGTAATTTCTTTGAAGTCTGTAATTTTCTAATTTTGTTCTAATTCTGCTCTTTCAGCCAAGATAGTTGGCAGTAGGTTCCTAAAATACTTGATCTGTTGAATATAGTAAAGTGTGGAAAATATCTATTGAAGGACTTTACTAAATGGATTTCCGTGGACATGAGTGCAGAATTGTATATACAGGTTGGCAGAGTAGTAGTGAAGCAACTTTGAGTCTGTGAAAAGCGCTATATAAATTCCATTTATTATTGGAATATTGGAATTGGTGTCCAGTTGTCCAGTAACACACAGTCCAGCTCTACTTCTTAATATTCTGAACTCCAGTCAGACACACACACAAACACACACAATTGCACATCAGTGCAACAAAGACTCTAAATCCGCGGCTTCCCCTACTGTGCTAATGGAGGGCTCATATCTGCTTAGTCCCACAGGAAAGTTGTGCTGTATACCTTTACCAATGTGAGGTTAATCTCGGGTTTATGGGCAAGAGAATATCTCTCCAACCACAACAATTAACTCAAAAACTCTTCCACAAACATTCAGGGTCATACAGTATCTCAAGGCAGGTTGGGAGGCAGGAAGACCACACCTGCATGGTGTCCTGGGCTGGTGACTGGGGGCTTTGGGAATTGATTGGATATCCTTAGGAATGGCCAAGCTTCTCTAAGCATTTAGCATGCTGACCTAAGAAAGATTAAGCCAGTGCCCTCTTGGCAGTTTCTACACAGATCCTCTTCTCTGCAGCACTCAACTTCAATCCGCAGCCTCTCTGGGCTTCAAGAGAAAGGAGATGTATGAAATGAGACTGGGTGGTGCTTCTCCCTCTGTGTCTTTCCTACTTCTGTTTCTGTTGAAGAGCAGCATAATGCCTACCCCAGGGTCACAGCATCAGGGCTGTAGCGTGAAGGTACATAGCTGTGCAGGGTGATAAAGTAGATGAATAATAAATGTGGGAGTGTGCCATGTGGTGCCAGGATCCTGGGGCGGGTGGGAACAGTGGGATGTCTGAGAACTTCTCTGCCCCAGAGTCAGAGTCCACACAGTTGGATGGGTGCCAACGCTGCCAGATCAACAACAGAAGCAACCTGATGTTCCTCTGATCTACTCAGATTAGGCCTTAGTGGGGGTCTTGTGAAAATGCAAATCTCATCCTAGTTGATGTGGAAGTGTAAATGAAAATTGCAATACAAATCAAATCCGGCATGCATGTATCTTCAAAGAATCAAATCGGGACAAACTCATATGGTCCCAACCCTACTTTTTACTTTTAATCAGATTGAAAAAGGATACCTTTCTCTCTCACACACACACACACACACACACACACACACACACACACACACACACATACATATTGGGTCATTATTGGGGAATGCACATGACCTAATGAAGATCAGGGGCCTGTTGCACAAAACTAGGATAAGGGATTAAGCCGGATATTCAAGTTATCCTGGATGAATTTATCTTTGACTCGGTTGCACAAAACCAGATTGAATTAAACCCAGCCAAGTAACCATGGAGATTTATTCTTTGCGGCTAGCCTGGTCCAGAGCAGGCTAACAGCCAGGCTAAGATTAATCCTGGAGTCTCATGTGTCAAATCAGTTGCCGTCTGATCCGAAATAAACGTGTTTAACAGTTATTCTGTTGTCTTCTGACGTGTTCTGCTTTATTTCTATTAACATGCATTAGCCTACTTGTCACTATTGTTGTCGCGAGTTTGATTTAAACAATACTACAGTTGTTTAGATGGTTAGAAATTGTTGCACTGGCACCCTGATGCGGAGTGGGACTTTTCCCAGTGGGACGGTACCGTTTCGAGGCTGCCTGGCATGCGGCTGCTGCCCGGTGGCCGCTGCCTGCCGGCAGACCTGCGAGTGGCGTCAGTGTCCACTCTCTCTGTAAATGTAGAGATGAGCAGCGTCCGTGGTCTCAGCTTCAGGTTTATACAGGGCGCGCTCCGGAGATTAAGTGTGACGATATTAATGTAGCGATATTCCCAGATGATAATAATGGCAGACTGGTCAGATACATTCATGATTTCATTTTCTTGTTGCTTATCCTTCTCTAATAAAGGACAGTTTGTGTTACTCCTTAATATGTAGGCCTAATGTTTTTTTTATTATAGCTTACATTGGTTTCATAACCTTCTCAATTAATCTCACATCCCTGGACCAATAACATGGCTTTTATACAGTACGTATGTAGTGGAGTTTACATTCATCACACCGGGAACACCGCAATGGTTCTTCATCTTATTATTTTGGTACTTGTCAGAAGAATAAACCATGAATATTGTTTTACAAATGCTCACAGCGTGTATTGAAGTCACTTACTTCTTTTTCTAGTTGTTGTGCCTTTGATTGTTCTGTATGAACATTAATTGTACAAAGAATTAGATATAGCTTATAGAGATTTGTGCATATGGTTGTAAAACATGTTCTCGTGTTGTGAATAAGGGTTTGAAATTAAGCCTAGTCATAGGGTCCATTTCCCGAGGAACATTAATTCCCTCTGCTCACTTTTAAGGCAAAGGCTAAATAATAATACATTTTATTTATATAGTGCTTTACATGGTAGGCTTGTCAAAGACACTTTACAGTAAAACCAGCACATTTATCACATAAAAACAGAAACATGAAGCTAGCATATTTAAAGCAATTAAAACACAGTGTAGCCTACAACTTTGTGAAAATGTGGAGTGACTATAGGCTAAGTAGATATTTTTACACCCTCACACATTCAGTCGGGTCCGCTATGTTGGGCTTTTTCTCTCCGTTTAAGCCGTATTTCCCTTTTTGCATATTCTTCCCTCCTCGTTACTTTCCATTGGGTGAAACATATGGCGCATGAGTCTTCTCAATTCTGCATCAGTAAATCTGTGATCGACACCGTGGTCTATTTGAGAAAGCCGTGAACGTGCACTTATCCCAGCTATCTACACCTGGCTTGACATAGCTTCACCGGTTCATCCTGGCTTGGCAAACGTGCAACCGATTAAGCCGCGATGAGCAGGTCACACTAAGTCAAGCTGCGCTTTTTCCACTTACCCTGGATATCTTTATTCTACTTTTGTGCAACAAGCCCCAGTTCTTGAATTGTGCTTTTACCTATGTCAACGTTTTTATTGGGTGGATTGCTTTGAATGATTTCTCATAAATCTTATACATTTGGTGTAATGTTACATCTTGTGTCATTAAACTTGGCCAAATGCATGCCCCTTGAAAGCATACTGCATTGTGCTATGTAATATTTTATGTTGATTTTAGATTGTGGAGCAACAGATTGTAGCACTATGTCTAACACAAATTGTAACAAAGTAATACTAAATATAATTGTGACGGGGTAATGAGGTGAGGACTCAAATGCAGAGATAAGGAGGGAGGCAGGAGCAGGCAAACAAGGATTTATTGAAGTCCGTTAACAAAACAATCCACAAGAGAACACAAGGGAAAAGCCAAAATCCAAAATCCAAAAAGACAGGCACAGGAGCAGGAGAAAATGCAAAAAAAACAGGAAACTACACGGGGGAAAACTCAGGGGGAGATCCGGAACATCGATGCAAACACGTAGCACAGGCAGGCTGACAAACAAGAGTGATCCGAAAAGAAACAAAGGGAATACAGGGATTCAAGAGGTAACGAGGTAATGGGGACGTCAGGTGAATCACATTAGGGCGGAGCAGGACAATCAGACAAGCACAAAGCAAAGCTAGACATGACTAGACAAGACAGGAAACTACACTATATACAAAATAAAACAGGAAGTAGTAGGACAAACAGACACAGGGGAATACAAGACAGGACCAGCAACACAAGACCAGGGAGAAAACTAAGACCAAAACATAAGGAGGCCAAAGAAAGGGAAAAATAAACCCTAACAAAAACCCCAAAACACAACATATAATAAAGTCTATTCTTTTCTATTCTAGTTTAATGTTAAGCAATCTGTTTTTCACACAGTCCAATGAGTTTGCAGTTAGAAGTATGATTTAGTGTACTGTATGTAGTTCTATTCATTTCTTTTAAAATGGAGAACTACTTCTGATTGTGTTCTTAACACTTTGCAGGACTAGCTTTTATGCAGCACTCCGTGTTAGTTAGCAGAGTTAACAACTTAACAAGATTTCAATGCAAATGGGAGGAATTAAGTATAAGAGGCTATTGCTGCTGCAGCTTCGCCTCGGGGATGCAGGTGTTATGCTTTCACTTGAGAAATATCTCCTTAATGATTGCATGAGATATTTTTAGAACCCTGACAGCTGTCATTTTTTCATTGAAAAAGCCTAACATAAGTCTGTTGCTCTTTCCTTCTCTCTCTGTTTCTATTGTGTGTTCACACCCCAGAAGAAATACAATCCTCAGTCTTATGTGTGGATGACTGTGTGGTAAAGAATCCACATGTTGATTGTTGAATCAGTGGAAAATGACATACAGTATATAGCCAGGCATTTTGCCCTTAGCAGGAGCATCACCACACTGTTCACAAATTATTGGCACCCAACCTGACTAAAGCATTCAGTAGTCATATGAAAATTCCTCTCAAGTTAAATGCAATTTCCACAAATGTATGCTGGAAGTGTATAAGATGTCTTTGACAACCATAAAATATATAATTAATAATATTTTCTGGTAGGCCCCAGGCACTATACATAGCTTATCATTGTGTTTGGTAAAAATCACACAGCCAAACTATCACACCACATTTTAGCCCCACATCCCGTTATATACCCCCATCGCCTTTAGCCTGCAAGTGGATGTCAGTTCACGGGAATTTAAATTGTTTTCTTGGCCTCAGACAATGGTATGATAATGGATAATGGTGATCCGCCATGCATAAAGAGGGAAAAAGCAAGAAAATGGTCAAGGTTGAGAGAGTAAATTTCCTGGGGTCAGAGGTCTAGGGATTAGCAGATGTCAGAAGGAAAGCTGGGAGGATGGGGTGATGCAGGGTTTGGGAGGTGGAGAGGGCATGTAGACGTAGGGTAGGGAAATGATAGTGGTCTCAGACTGGATTCTAACAGTAACCCCTGGTCATGGTTAGTTTCTCTCAGACCTTCATGAAATGCAAGGTTTACTTTGCTTTCTTTCTTACTGAAGATGGCTGTTGCTTTCTGTTTGCTTCAAACTAACCAGTTGTTTTCTTTTTTCCCCCATGTCTACCCCTGACAATCCTTTTGTCTTCTGCTGTATCCTTCTCAACAATGGCTTTGGCTTCCATAGGTAAGTGAAACATCAACAAAAAATAGATAAATATTTTTATTCCCAGCATATAAGTCACACACAGAACCTACACATAAAAAGATGCACTCGTTGATAGAGATACAGAGATCATGACAGCTAGCAAAGGGCTAAGTGGAGCAATCACTAGGTTTACAACTAATGCCTTTAACAGGATTTTCAACATATGTTCTCATGCCCCCCAAATTACACACTTAAACAAGGATCCTACCCAATCCTCCCAGGCTGAGCAGTTAATATTTGTTTTGAGGACCCGTCTGTGTGTGTTTAAGCCCAGCTGGGATCCTGGGTAGTATAGAAGGACGAGTGAGAGCGGGACGCTTAAGAGAAAATAAAGTCTAGAAAATCAGCTTAATTGGCTTAAATTAACGGCACAGGAGAAATTGGAGCGTATGTGGAGTAAGGTTATACGGAACGGTGCACATATGTTGATGTGGGAGGGCACCACAGCAAGTTGCTATTGTTGCCACAGTTCCTTCCTCTGGGTTGCATGGCACCAGATGGGCTCCCCGGGTGTGGAGCAACTGAGGAGTTTGATGGCCTGTGCGGAGATGTGAAAGAGGCCCTGCCTTCCGTACATGTAGCTCCATCAGGGTGATTGAGGTATGCAGGGCTTGGGAGGGCTGTTAAAGTATCCACCTACAGTAATCCTCCACCCTCCACAGCTGGGTCAGCCCATATCTGTACTCCCAAAGGGGCCAAGGGCAGGGTCACCAACCCCTCCATAGCCATAAAACATACATCACTCCAACAGAAGATGAAGTCCCTCTATACTCCATTTTCTCATCTGTCATTATTCTTAACACAGTTTTAGCAGATTCTCCTTCTTCAGTGTTTTACCTTAATGCACTGCTCTTTGTCTTCCAACTACTTTTCACCTACAGTGCAATTTCAGTCCCATTTTTAGTTCTGTCTGGTCCACATGTTGAGTATTGCACTCCTAGCTGCTGCTGTGTCTCCATTTCTTACTAAGCAAATAGCACTCCTCCTAGCTTGGCTTTATCTCCCCAGGGTTACTGTCAGTGGGAAAGGGAAGTGATCCAGACGGACTCCATCTTGTTAGACCACAAGTGTGGAAGTGCGAGTGAGGACCTCCTTTGTTCCAATGACCTTCTGTATCAGAGAGGGAGAGACACAGAGAGCAGACAAAGCTTCAGACAAAAAAATAATAATGACAGAGAGTAGTGTTATGGCGGGGTTTTTTTATTAATGGTACCTGCTTGACTTGCCTCAACTCGACTCGGCCGCGGTGCCTCGTCCTCTTTTTTCCATTGCAGATTAGTTAGCCTTGGCAGGACGTCATAGCAGGAAACTGCTGTGACCTGACGCGACACACACACAGAGCGTCGAAGGTGTGTTGCTTTTGATTCTTGGCATATGGCTGTTGCCAGAAGACAAATTACTTTTAAAAGAAGCTGGGGGCAGCAAAAACTGATGGCCAAACTATTTATACACTGCGGGACACCCCCGTCTGTCACTAGCAAGTGAATAGTGACGATTCTCTCCGACCAATCAGCAGTCTGCAGGTTTTCAGGTTTTTCTGCAGGTGACTTTTTGGTATTGCCTCAGCTCAATTGGAACCTCGACTGAAGTAGTACTAAAAAGTACCTGTTAGCGGGTACCAGGGACTTTTTTTGTAATGGAAAACCAAAATAGGCGAGTAGAGGAGAGTCAAGTAGGTACCATGCAGTGGAAAAACACCATTATAGTGTGTATCTCTGGGAACTAGTACAGTGGTAGAGAAATTAAGTTTAAGTAAGCTTTGTCGCCCTGGCAATCTTACTGATTTACCTTACATGCTTTTATTATTAATACCATGTCTATTGTTTAACTCTTCAACTAAGCAGGTTGTCCAGAGCAGGTGGTTCTAGTCACCAGGCAGCAGTGGTGTGTACAGGAAGTGTCTCAATCCAGCACAGATCGTATGCTAGCAGTTTACTGATAAGAAGGCAGCAGCATGGTAGGGGAGTTGATGTGTTAGGACACATTTCTTCTTCACCAAAGTTCAAACCACAGTGACAGCTCAGCTCAGGTGTATTTAAACAAGAAACTAAATCACTGTCAGTTTCAAGAATGCTGGTTGTCCCTTAACGTTGATTGTGCTGTGGAAAGAATCCAAAAAATGCAATCACTCAGCAGGGTACAACAGGAAAGAGCAAAATAAAATAAAACCAATAAAAACACAAGTCAAACAATAGTGTTTGTCTGTAGCCATGCACAGTGGAAAAGAGGCTTTGTTGTAGTCTGGCTTTTTTCTTTACATCTTTCCAGAGGCACTTGAGATAACAAAAGTGAGGGAGAAAAAAAAAGAAATCTATAAACATGCCATGTTTCATCGGCTCTGTTGGGATTATTATAAGCTTGGAATATCTTTAATGGCCATCTCTTCCTTATTTTCTGTGACTCTCTGGACAGACTGACACCCCGTATCTCAGTGAAGCTGTCCATGTCTGCCAGCACGGATTGTCCTAGCCTGAATCTCTAAAAGATCTTTAAAAAACGCTCTGTGTGTTCCTGTGAATGTATTTGGGTGGCACTGAGGCATTTTGATTTTGCCCTTTCCATGTAGAATTTGACTGGATTTGTTGCACGATGCAGATTGCGTATAATATAATTAAAATGTATCAGTCCCAGGTCTTAGCTGTCTGGGTATTTGTCCACACCTCTTTAATTAGAACATTGGGCAATCAGGAGTCCTGCTGTACCAACACTGACTTAAAGGAGAATTCCGGCCATTTTTTACATGGATCTTGATCGTCATAAATACATGTACACTACCGGTCAAAAGTTTGGGGTCACATAGAAATTCCCATTGCACTCCATTGTAGACAGAATGCCAGCTGAGCTCAGTTGCATTGATTTTTTAACCAGGGCAGCCGTTTTCAGATTACATTATGTGCTTACATAATAGTAAAATGGTTCTCCAATGTTTTTCTAGTTTTTTATTTTTAAATGATAGATTAGTACACAGAATGTGCCTTTGGAACATTGGATGAATGGTTGCTGATAATGGGCAATGTAGATATTGCATTAAAGATCAGCCCCCCCCACCCAAATTAGCAGGTATTCTGTCTATAATGGAGTGGTATGGAAATGTATAAGTGACCCCAAACTTTTGACCGGTAGTGTATGTGTGTAATTTCAATTGAAAAAACCCTGACCTGAATCAGTGCAGGCAACACGTAGTAGCTGCAGCAACGTGTACGAGCTTCCACTGAGTTAAAACGGCTGTTGTTTGGGCATTTTTTAGAGAACCTTTGTGCCTCTTAACAGACATAAAATGCAATTAAAATGTCTGTGCAACATGAACAGGCCCTTACGTGACAACAAGATGCGTTGTCAACTAAGACATTGTTTAAATTCACCTACCCTGGTCCCTGTCTCAATCCTGCCGGTAGCTGGAAGCTTGTAGCTGCTATCTCCTAGCTGCTAGCTCCTAGCTGCCATCCAGTAGACCTGTCCTCTGTAGGACATAGCCACACCACTGCTGCTCTGTGGATTGTTGTTGGGAGGATTATCACAGAAGCCTGGCTGAACACACTAACCGGAAGGCAGCTAGGAGCTAGCAGCTAGGAGCTAGCAGCTACCGGCAGCATCGAGACAGGGACCAGGGTAGGTGAATTTAAACAATGTTTGAGTTGAAAACGCATATTATTGTCACGTAACAGCCCTGTTCATGTTGCACAGACATTTGAATTGCATTTTATGTCTGTTAAGAGGCACAAAGGCTCTCTGAAACTTGCCCCGACAACAGCTGTTTTAGCTCAGTGGAAGCTCGTACACGTAGCTGCAGCTACTCTGTGTTGCCTGCACTGATTTGGGTCGGGTTTTTTTCAATCAAAAGTACATGCATATTTATGACAATCAAAATTAACATAAAAATGGCCGTAATTCTCCTTTAACCCACAGCTACAGTGTGAAATCACACTCTAAACTGTTATCATACATATCATTTGCAGTTTTTTTTCTCCAGGTAGACATGCACACTTAAATTACACTGCAGGTATTCTAATTGGAAAATTGCCCCTTTTTTTGATGTGATACAGTGCATTAGGTGCCAAATTAAAGGTAATAAGTGGTCCACCCCACTAAAACCATTTAAGCCTACGCTACTACTATTGTTAGTAATGCAATAATGCCATGTTGTCCAGTTCTGCAATGAATATACATTTGCAAAAACATATATTATTCTACCCTTACCCTTAGATAAGTGAATCTGTGAATGAATTATCATGCATTATGTTTATGCAGCACACAGAAGTAGGTCAGAGAGAGATTGAGTATCAGGATCTTTGCAGTGGCCTTTCCATCCTCTTTTTCATTGCTTCTTCATGTTACACTCCCTTGCTTGAAAGGTTTCCCAATGCTTGAAAGGTTTCTTTCTCAGATGATATATCGAAGCTCAACCATATACTTTTTTCATCTCCGCCAATCCACACCAGATTTTACGGTAGGTATTAAACCTGAAAACTTTCCAAAAGTAGTTTTGAATTCCCAGGCTGACCTCTACTGTGTTTCCTCTAGCTTTGATTCCTCATTCCTCTCTGACTCGATGGACACAGAGGGCAGGAGAGAGTATACGATTTAGACAGGTTTTATCTCCCAGCCAAGCTGCAGTGGAACTCTGAACTACCTGCTTGCTAACCCTGTCAAGACCAGACAGAAGGCTGTGGTGGAATGAGACCTGAGGAGGACTTGTTTGTCACACTTGGCTTATATACTCTCCCTCCACTGCTTGAAAGCCACAGGCTTAGAGAGGAGGCAAGCTGAAACACACAATGTGGGGAGTAACATTCCTGATTTTGTTACTTGAGCCACTCAGATGTAATTGTTTATTTGAATATTCCGGTGCAAGACAGCTTCCCCATGTCAATTGCTCGGAAAACAAATTACGATGAGCAGCGCTGTTGAGAGAAATTGTGAGATGAATGGAGCTGAAAGTCCCCATGTGCAGAACTTGGCAGACCACTTGTACACACAGACTTACCTATAGGGAAATTCAGTCATTCACTGACCCCAGGATTAACCTGATCTTGTTACTGACTTTACACACCGCCACATTTTGTTTACAAAGTTTAACCTGCGGGGTAAGGAGAACACACAAAGTGGAATCAGCAAAGTAGTCTGAATAAACACGGCAGAGACCTTGAATTGCCGTATTTTTGTAATAGTTAACTACACTCAAAGTTCTCCCATGGTCTTGTCTTTGCCCTGATGGTGATGTCTACATAGAATGTCAGTGTCTGGCGAACACATCAAAGACTGTTTACCCATCAAACAGTCTATGCGGAGTGGGAGATGTTTATTTGGCCCTGGGCTCTCATTCAGCTAATAGGCAGGGCTTCACTCTTGATGAATTGTCAAAAAGAAAGTGCCACATTCCTCCTCTGATGGCACTTTGAGAGTGTTATTGCTTTGTATTGCTTTCCTCCCTTAATGAGTGGAAGGGAGCCCAATTACCAGCAGAAGCCATCAGGTTTCATCTCCATAACACATTTCAGCCGGTGAGTATTATTATTGTTCATTAGGTTAGGACCAGAATCAGCGTAGCTAATGAGAAAGTCAGCAGACAAGAACCCTCATGTACCAACAAGACCACAATTCAATTAATTATAACATATTGCCTAATAATGCCTTGAGAGAGAAGTGCAATCATCAGTTCTTTTTTCTTTTCTTCTTCCTTAAAGAAACATCAGCTTCATTGTGGGGAGTGTTTGTTTTAACAGTGACTCTCAGAAGGAGTTGAGTTCAGTAGAGGACTGTTGAAAGAGAGCCCTGTGTGTTTGTTGGCATGAAGAGGAGATTGGGACGGGAGGAGGCCTGCCAACACTGCTGTTTAAGTACACACAGGGTTATTGGGTTACTCCAGAGGGGGTGGGAGTAGACTCGGTGGGCCCGGATTAGCATGGGGGCAGAGAGCGGACAGCTGGGTGTTTCTGGTGGCACAGGATGGAGCTAGGCATGCGTTTATGTGTGTGCCCAAGAGAGAAACATAGAAGATGAGGGAATGGCTGAGAAATAGGGAGCGTGCACAACCGTTTTAACAGCCACGGCTCAACCATTTTCTCCGCCACATTTATTCCCTCTCCTTTTGGGGCCATTTCTCGTTTACAGTCTGTGGTGTAAACAGGGAACTACTTCCCTTGGTGTTAAAAGGCTTCAGGTAAAAAAACAAAGGCTATCACCTCCATCTCCATCCCCAGTGACTCACCTCATATTCTGGTCTGCTACTCCTGAGCGCACCAAGGTCTAATTAGCTCACCGACACAGAACGCAGCCCGAGTAATTGCGTTGTGTGTGAAAACTCAGCCCATGGCAACCTGAGTTGTGTACACATGAGACTGCTCAAATAACGTGGTGCTGTGGCAGGCGGCCACCACAATCTTCTCTCCTTTATTTATTCACTTACTCAGTCACTTAGCCTTGTAGGCCATCCTCGCTCTAACGCTTAATCAGAATTACCACGCAGTCAGGACTGTTTCAGTCTTCATTTTGCTCTCTGTAGCTTTACTGCTTTTTTATTTAGAACTCTTGGCTTGTTTGTTTCTTCTTTCCTGTGGTCGTACTTTTTTTAATTTATATTTTTATACAATTTTCCTCTTATTTACTCTCTTACAGCAGTGTAATTTGGGTCATGACTTCAGACCTCTTTGGTCCATTATATTTCAGCTAATTGCTGCATTCATCTTGGTATTACCAGAGGTTGACTTAACAAACAGTGACCCTGGGGGCTGTCAGTTGTCACAGAAAAACACAAAAACAATTTCTAACTGGCAAGGAGTCATACCATAAAGAGTAACAGATATTTATACAACTTTGCAAATGTTATCACATGACTTGTTAGTGGATTAAAATAAGAGGAACTACAGTGTACTTAGGAAATGATATAGAGATGTTGAATGTATTCCACAGGCTTCAAGGTTATGTCACATGCATCATAAAAAATCACAAAACCTTTGAGCTTTTAAATAACTAAAAACTAAAACAGCGAAAAAGGGAAGAGTAAGTCTTTTTGCGAGTTAAATGGAGAGACAATTCACTCCCCAGAGACAGCAGTATTTAGTAATGTCACCAGGGGCAAGCGGCGACGGGGTCAGGAGCCAAGGGGGTGAAAATGGAGCCATCTAGCCTTTGCCATCGTTCATCCTGATGGCTGGTTTAAGGGAGAAAGGAGAAAAAAAGCCGGATTGGAGAGGAGGACAGTTGGAGCATGGGGGGACTCAGACCAGGCTTCCCGCTATGATGGATAGAGGATGTTTAAAGAGAAAGGAGCAGTGGGTGCTAGTGCAGCCGCAGAGAAATGAGAATAAAAGGAAGACTGAATAAAATGAATCATCACTAGGGAAAAGGTATTAGTCTGATTGAAGGACCAGTAAAGAGAGCTAGGGATGAAGAGGGGGGGCAACAGTGACATAATCTCAGAGGTGTAAAGGTGAGGATTTGGTAAAAGAAGGAATTAATGCCAGCAAGCAGATGGGGCGTAGTCCAGGGAATGTTAAATAACCATGCTGAGTCTGAGGAGAACGGGGAGAAATGGGGTTTGCTTTGTCTTATCCCGTGCCTTCAAAGTGCCGTGTTTTTTCCTGCTGTCTGTCTAGTGGTGGGTCGTGGGTGTTAGGGGGATTATGAGTTTTGCCAGGCGGAGCAGGGTTAAGATGAATGGTTGTCCTTTTGGATCCAAGATGGTCATTATCATTCCCACATGGCGCAGCCAGATAAAGCCCAGAAAGCCTTTTTGATTCACTTGTGTTTGTTGTCTGTCTCATTTTTCTTTTGTGTCTTTGTTTTCTCACTAAACGCGGTACGACTTTATACCTGGAGCATGTGGAAGCCTTCTCTTTTTTATGAAGCAGTCAGTTATAATCCCAATATATTAATTAATAGCAGTTTTCATTCCAAGTTGCTGCATTGATTAATCATGTGGAAATGACCAATCAATTAGTTGCTTGACAGATAATTAATCAATCATACTTTTGACAATGGATTATTTATTAAAGTAGCAACATTTGTCATTTATCAAACAAA
The DNA here is from genome assembly GCA_026937815.1 of Etheostoma perlongum. Taxonomy (NCBI): domain Eukaryota; kingdom Metazoa; phylum Chordata; class Actinopteri; order Perciformes; family Percidae; genus Etheostoma; species Etheostoma perlongum. The sequence goes on from CM049373.1 coordinate 6,408,553, forward strand.
AATAACACTTTTTGTTTTGAGTGTTATAAAAGATAACTATTTGAGTACTGTAATTAACTGCTGGTTAGACTAAGCAAGCCACATTGAATGATGAAGAAATATGTCAATAGGTTAAAAGTAAATTGATTTCTTTGTTAATTCACGCTCTATTTACATTTGCAGTGGCTTTCTAAAAGCACATTTGTTTTTTTTTAAAGGAAAGTATTCATTCATTGACAAAGACAGTCCTTGGCCAACCATTATTATTTTTTGTCTGTAGCGAGTCGCAACATAAAAAAGTGTGTTTCCATCTGTTGCCTTGGTAGCAAATAACAGGGTTTAAAACCATGTCTCACATGGATTCCCTTAATGGCTATCTCTGTCTCATTCTTCTCCAATCACAGGCCAGTGTGATTAGCCATGTCAGTCACTGGTGAAAGCCCCTCATAAACAGTGGCACGGCAGTTTACTGTCTGAATAGACTCGGGAGGAAGCTCTCTAGTGGCAGCCTGGACACTGGAGCCATTCATATTCACATCCTCTTTTGTAGTGTCACTTCAGTATTGTACTATGGGGAAACATGTTGACATTCCTCTCAACAGGAGTATTGTCAATCGTTGTGCTGTCCATTAAGGCCAAGCTACACATTTGCACATTTTCTCAGCAAATTATAATACACAAAGGAACACTACATGATTATTTTGGATGGAAATGGGCTTTAACTGACAAGAAATAAAAACATTAGACAGTCTGGTCAGCTCACTTGCAAATGTAGTGGGATGGGATGGTAATCTGAGTATGAGCGGATACATGTATGTTTATTCTTGCATGTTGATGTGCGTCTATGTATTTGTTCATGTTGACAGTAAAGAACCAAGTAGCCCATTCTGTAATGCAAGTTGCCTCTGCCTTTTGCCCACACCCTAACCTCTTCCTTTATGTTTCCCATGTTTGTTTTGCAGTGGACACAGGCCTCAGCTAATAGCATCTGGGGTGCTATGATTAAGTATTAATTGAATGCTTGTGATCGATTTCCTCCCAGCTGCTGCAAAAGAACTAAACACAGAGGGCAATGTTCAAACCCTGACTCGGATTAGATTCTTTTTTCATGTTTTACTCTGGGCGCAATGTACAATATTCACTGCTGAACCAACCAGACAGACAACACGCAAACAAAAATTGTCCTCTTTTGTATCATCATCAGTTTATACTCAGTCTCCACTCTCCAAACACAAGCTTTAAACACTTCTCAAAAGTGCTTAAACATTTTATTTCGAACACAGTGATTTTTTGCGTCTTCCGTTCATCGAAGTGGTTATGTGATGCATTCATCTGATTGTAGAATGAGAGATTAAGATAAAGAGGCATTGTCTCAGACATGCATCCCTATCCCTTCAACTCTCCCCCTGCAGATCACTTGATCTCTGACCCCTACTCAGGGTGGATCGACACTCATGCCACTCAGTCAGTGGACAGGCGTCCCCACCCCACCTCTCCCCCTGCAGGTCACCAATTAGCCTGTGTGTCCCTCATCCAACCAGCCAAACCCCCCTTTCCCTGTAGATGATACCTCACCGCATGGAGGCCATATTGGTCCTGTCCATTTGTCTTCATCAGGGTCTATCACAGTGGAGGCCTCCCTAGCCCCAGAGGGGCGCCCCATCTATGGTCATGTCTTACTCACTCACCGCCTTAAATTTTTTTACCAAGAGGTTCATGCATATTCTTATCAACCCTACCTTGAGAAGCACCTGATGGCAGCTACAATGGCAACCTATTACATTGAAGCAGTTTTGTTTTCAGCATGATAATAAAGAGGGAGAATGGGGTGCAGGCAGACGACAGCCCGCTGGACAGCAATGGTTTCAGAGGGGCTGTGGTGCACTGGAGCGTACAGTAAGGCTTTGCAGGCCAGTATATTTCCCTGGAATTGGAGGGTGTGAAGCAAGACTGAAATGGCTAGCAGTGGCCAGGTAATGGGCCTGTCAACACGGCCAACCTTGCTTTGAGTTTACTGTTTTAGTATCATTTTCTGTCCGTGTGTGTGTGCGCTATGGTGTGTATTTCTGGCCATGTGTATACACGTGTTCGCATACATGTGTGTGAGGGCCTGCTCCCTCATCACTCAAGTTGAATGGACGTCAGCCAGCAATGAAATTAGACTGTCTCTCCCCCCAGTGGTGGACTGTCACTACCGAAATGGAAGAAGGGTGAGCGGTCTGGTCCCAAGGCACTTTTAGTGGAGGCCCATTTTAGAGCGTTTAAAATTTGACACACACTGACATACTGTCAAAAGCACAATGACCTACAAACGGCCATACTCTCTATCAAAAAGGTATGACATAGCCACAGCATAGGCTCACATACTCAAAGTCAAACACCCATTAAATCAAGCAAGCAGTGGCTCTCTTTTTTTATCTAAACGCCTCCATTTGGCACCTATTCAAAAACTAGCTGCTCGAATTCCAGTAAGCCAATCCATTTGATTGCCTGACACAGAGGTGACAAAACCTTTTTTTACTCAGATACAATGATGTTTGGAGTGAGGCTTTAGTCATAGTCTTGAGCCAGGGGATTGTACATTATTTAAGTGAACCAATACTGAAAAAGAGACTCCCTGATTTTTGTTTTACAATCATTTTAGAGAAAGCTTTGGATAAACATCTGTTTCTGCCAATAAGATTTTATATTGCTTCATCGTTAAGTTTAAGAGATGTGATTAAGGGGGTTGTGCATGCATGTGCATGTTGGCACATGAATTTCAAGGTTATTCTCAAGACCGCCCTCAATCTTCTCAAGCTTTTGATTAGAAGGATTGGTAATTACTGTACAGATAATCTACATATTTACTGTTTCTCTTACTGGCATTCCACATCACTTTATGTTATAACATACTGTACAGTACACCTCACTTTTTTGCTCATTTTCCTTGTCCAAACCCACATACTAAACATTTATTTCTTTAAACATTCTTTATGAAAGTTTTTTTTAACTCCTTAATTTCAATATATAGAGAAGGGGGGCGTAGAAGCAGCTGCAGGCACACTGCATGTTGTAACTTTATGGTGATATTGCTAAAGCATCTTTTGTGTAACGGCTAAGTGGAGTGAGGTTACAGTCTCTTTATTTTATCAGGCTTTTACCACTCCTCCGCTTCCCCCTCTCTCCCATTACAGGTCATCCTGCGGCATCTCCCGCCGCTCCGCTTAAATGTTTAAAAGCATTTTACTCTTCAGCTTTACTGTTTATCTATTTATTATGTTACCATGCCTCTCATTTATACGGTCTGTTATAGTATTATTCTATCCCTCTTATTTTTTTACTGTGTTTTTGTGCTCCAATGAGAATAAGTGCCGAGCCAGGTGCTTGTCCTGGCATTTATACGAGTCTACCATTGATCCACTCACTCACACCAGACCAAATATGTCCTCTGAGAACAGGAGGAAGCCACTTTTCCTTATATACTATCTTTTTCTCTCTATTCATTTATACACCTATTGGATTCCTCATGTCCCCTTCTGAGCCTACCCTGTGATCCTCTTGTTTTTACAAGGTCTGGTTGTCCTTGCAGATTTAGCCACTTTAATTTGCAGTTGCCCATAAATGCTGTGTTGATTCACGGCTGGTAATTTAGCGTGTGGCCACAAGGGGAGTGGACAAGCCCTGGTTGCTGCTCATAATAGTGGGGCTGCGACAGAGAGAGAGAGTGGAAAGGCTTCCAGGCTCCATTGATTCACTGTCTCCATACTGCATACTAATGCAAGCAGAGCTGCCTAATATCCTAGTTCAACAACCTTAGTGGGTAGAAGGAGGGTGAGGGAGAGAGACAGAAAATGCCTTGGCCTGACACAGATTACTGTCTCTACTGAGTAGCCCCACCGCTTCCCACTCCAGTTACACCACCACTCTCCAGAGAGGTGACTGCATTGTGCAAGGTCCATGTTTTGGTCTCTTTAAGTTTTCACCAGCTGTCAGTGAGTCTTAGACATCTTAGAGTTGGGTGTTTAGACAGAAGGCTTAAGAACAAAGAGATGTGTCTCCACCACGTCATATTTAATACCTCCAGTGTGTAATGTGTTGGTGGTATGTGTGTAGAGTGAGTTGTAATAAAGAATAATGGCTCATTAGCTTCCACTTAATCACTGTTGATGTCCGGTGAAAACAGTCATGACCCTCATGGCCCTTCCAGACACCCAGGGTTCCAGGCAACAAAAACCTAAAGGATTTTAAGGTTGACTTAAGTAGCTAACTGAGCAAGAGTCACTCCTGACCTCACCCCACTGTAACCTTAGAGGTAAAGGTTGGCCGCCACTCTGAATCCACACTAATCTGTCACTTCAGACCTCCCATTTTGCCACAGCACACACATATAGAAGGTCATGAACAGTGGAGGTGACTATAGTGAATAGGATGAAGGAGAACTGGAGATGCAGGGTGTGTTGTGACAGATAGAGCGGGAGAAAAAGTGTGAGAAAAGGCATACTAACTCAACATATACTACCCTACTATATTGTTGGTTAACTTTTAAAAAGAAAAGCAGAAACGTTGACCAATAGGCATACAAATAGATACTTCAACAGATTAACTGGTACTGAGAAACTGAGTGCATATGTTGGTTTCAGAGGTCCCTTTCTTCTCCAACAAAGAGCCTGGTTCTCCCAGACTTCATGCAACCTTGTGCTCCAGTATGTTGGCTATGTGTCTGGCTGACCTATGTGTCAGGGCTGCTGAGGCCCTGTCTCTTCTCCAGGGAGTCTCCTTCCACTCGCTCACTTCATCCTCCTGCTGTTGCTGCCCTGTGGGACACGAGGCAACCAGAGCCCAGATTGTGCCACTCTGGCTTGGCCCTCTTCCATTCCTCCAACAATGCTAATTACATCTCAAATGGTAATAGATGAGGCCTCGTTAGCAGCTCTAACTCCCTTGAAAGATTCACAAACATACATCAGAGGGGCCACTGATCGGTCTGAGCTCCCTCCTTCAAAGGCCGGACTTCACAGAGAGCTGGGGGCCCGATTCGCTAATTACTCCTGCAGTTCCACCGCGCTGCCCTGTACGTCGCCTGCATCAAGCAAACAGCTTTTCTCGCATCACCAGTGCTGCTCTTAGACAGGCCTACTCCAACCCAGGCCAAACTACACAGGCGTGTTGAATATATAATTCAATGATCAAATTAGCTCTACGTCTATTTCTGTCTCCGTAAACCAGCTGCTGATTCGATGACATTGCAGAAATCCGTTCTCTTACAGTCACTGAGAGTTTGAACCTCAATTTTGGAAACTACTGTGTTAAAGAGAGAGACAAAAAATTGATAGTCATTATAGTTCTTAGGGGAAGATATGCTGACATCTCAATATTAAGTATGTCATTAGTGCTTCTCCTAACAAAATTAGCCTAATTAAGGCTAGAGTTCATTATTGAATTATCTTACCACAGAGCATGTCATTTGCTGTGCTCAATATAAGAAATGTAATTTTATTCTGCAAGGATTCACTTAATGGGATGGGAATAGATCTACAGTTCTAACTGTGTTCACTCAAGCATGTCATCACTTTCTCTAATGTAGGTTGGTATGTGTTTGTGTCTATGACATGTCTTTAGAGTATACATGTGCTTGCTTATGTGTTCTTTCTGTTAAAAAAAATACATTGTTTTTTATTTACTGTTTGATTATATTTTTGTTTATTACGTTTGCATAATTTTCACCTTAACCTGTTGAAAGCGTCTGGGCCAATTGATACACCACCATGAAGAGAAGCTGCTTTCCTGGCTTGTTAAGCCTACGTGCGTATAAGATATTGACTGGTATATATCTCTATCGGGATCTTTATTGGTTCAGAGCTTTGGCTGGGCTCTCTTCATTGTTTAAGTGATTTAATTCCACAGAATCCCATTAGATTTCATTATCATTTGTGTTTCATTCGCTGGCTGTTGTGAAGGAGATGGAGTCAACAAGAAGATTAGACATTGCTCTAATTGTGGTGTGGTTTACAGTGAGCCTGTTTGCCTGCATCGATCCGCTGTGAGAAATAATAATAAAATGGAAGTAAAGTGATGCAGGGAAGGAAGAGGCGGCAAGTTAGCAGGGCTCGTTACTAAAGGAATGATGTATTGATCGCGTCTGACAGGGTGCTGTGGACCGATCAATCCTGATGGGCAAGAGGAGCCTGTTAGAAGATTCTCCTGGGTCGTCAGGGTCACTCAGACAACAGGCAATGGTAAAGAAATTAACTTATCAAGGAAAAAAAGGGTAGATAGAAAGATGGATGGATGCATAAATAATCAAGTGGAAAATGTCCGGGTTATGTAGAAAATAATTTAGTAAGGTATCATGAGGTTAGATGGTTGTATGAATGCATGATTGGGCTATGCCACCCATACAAATGAACCTGCTACTTGCTGTCGAACAGGTGAATAGTTTCAGATAATGAGGGAAAAGTAAATCAAAAACAGAAAATAAGAAGTGTAATTATAGGAGAAAGTGTCTGCTGTCCAACATCTATCCAGGATGCTCTCCTTTCTCCTTGAGTACACTGTGCCTGGCCTTAACCAAGCTAATTGATAGCCTGTACGTTAATTTAAGTCAGACATGAGTGGCTGCTGTTAATGATGGTGGAAGATCTGACAGTGCAGTGAGGGCTCACGGGAGAGTGATCTACAGCTTGAGGCACTGTCCAGAGGCACACGCTGGAGTGGTGAAATATTGAGCAGCCATTACATTTCAAGGAGGCATTCACTGTGAACTCAGAATGAATCCATTTTCACAGTAAAATGAGCTCCATAAATTTGTCTAGGAACCATTTTTCAACACGTGGAAGGTTTTCCTCTATTGCTTGGACAAAACTCATAGATGATAATGATGAGGCAAGCGGGAGGTCACTCGACAATGGTAGACCTAAGATGGGGGTTTGTTTGTGCTTTATTAGCTCATATTGATGGGTCTACACTGGCAGCCCATTTGCGTTTAGCTCCCGTAATTGCTGGCATTAATAGCATACACATTTACAAAGTATTGTCAGCCATGAAGTGATTACAGTAATCCGCAGATGAATAGGAAAAGGCCATTTTAAACTGCAATTTCTTTTCTTTTTAAATGAGTTGATCGACTTCAATCATGTGAGTGCTCTAGAGTTATCTGCGTTAATGATAGGCTTTTAGCTGGGCAAGGGTGTTCGCATTATGTGACCAAGCAAACACACACATATTGTTTGTTTAGCGTGTTTTGTCAGTAGCACGGTGCAGCAGGGTCATGTTGATGTAAAACATGCAACAATTACCCGGTGAGATCAGACTCCTGCGGAGAATGTTACGTGATGGTTGGCACTGTGGCATGGTGAGGTCAGGGGTCCTTTTCCTCGGCAGAGTGCTCACATGTCGTCTTTCTGCTATTTAAACAGAGGCTTTTTGCCCCATGTCCTCTCATCTCTCTTCTTTCTTTCCCCTACCATTTTTCCGCCTCTCTCCTCCTGCCCTCATATTTATTTCAGTAGCAGTCCATGGAGCAGAACTGGAGCAGGAACGGACCATTTTGGCCTTTTTAATAGTAGCCTAGCTATAATAACAATGGTTCTTCCATTAGCCAAACCATCTTCACTGGCTCATTAATGTAAGACACTTTTTAGAAGTGAAGACATTTTAAGCAGGATCTTTTTCTTTTCTGTTTTTTCTTTATTTTTGAGCGCATCCAGTAAAAGGGCGGGGGTGCAGAGGTCCATGTCGAAATGGACGCAGAGGAAGCAGTCATGCATGAGTGAAGCTCCTAGCTCTTCATTTAAAGACCTCTTTTGGAGTAGGAGGATGCTTTCTTGTGGCTCGTTATGCTTCCCCCACATTCAGACTTGCTGTATGAAAATATAGCCCTCCATCCCTGCTATCATGGATTCAGTTATTCAGTTATTCATGGCTTGAGGCTGAATAATGAAAAATGGTGAAAAAACACTTCACCCTGTTTCTCTGTCTGTCTGCCTTTCTCTGTCTCTTTCTCTGTCTCTTGACTGGATTGCTACTTAGCTCTTGACTCCTATTGAGCAGGGCCTCCTCCAGTATCAGGGAAGTCGATAATATTGGGAGTCACTCAAATGACATTTGATATTCAATAATGCTAATGCAATTTGAAAATAATTAGATAATCTATACTAATCAAATCACCTAAATCAGTGTCACACAGTCAAACAAATACACACGTAGATACAGGAAACACTTGCGGACACGCTTTGTCTGTGTGCATTCCCACAGAATGCAGAATCCTATACGTTTCATGCAGCCATACCATTTGTTTGGTGCAAGCCCCAGCATCTTGACAGTGATCTGTGCCATCAAAGAGCCCAGAGTGATACGGCACATGAATACAGAAGCAGCTCTTTTGACGGCTGTGGTGGAGCAGAGGCTTACACAGCACGGCTATTGCTATTACTCTGTTCTGCTCTTTTATGTGGCTGTGAAAGATGGAGGTGTTTGAAGACAGGGATAAGGATAATGTTGTGACGCTGTCAGCTACTGCTTCATTCCCCAGCTACAGTCATTTGAAGGCAAGAAATCCAGCTCTGAGACGTGCCAAGCAAAAACCGGAAACAGACGTAATCTTTGTTTAAAGTCATGGTATACAGAGGGAGACGATTTCTTTGCATCACCTGAGATTTAAATAAATATATGTTGTAACACATACAACATGGGGTTCTAGTTGTGTAGTGGGTTGTTGATATTTGGGGAAGGCTTTGCCTCTGTTTTCATTTAAAGTGTTATGAATTATTCTTTGCCAAACAGACACCCAGTGATTTTACACTCATTCATCTTGATTAAACCACATATGGAGAACACATTAACCCGGAATGCATGATCACAGTCATTTATCCCTCCATACTTGGTAATTATCAACATGGATCTGTATATGTATGTTTGGCTGTGTGTAACCAGCAGGGGGCAGACCACCAGATAGGCAAAACACAATCTTGTGGAAGCAGTTATCTGTATGTGTGGCTCTTATTGAGAGAACTGATAAAACCACACACACTAATTGGGTTTTACAGCAACCACAGTCTCACAGTGCTCTTTCATTACCCAGGGGACAGTGCGTCTGGTTGTTTCTGTGTTGAGACATACAGGGGGTTTATAGCATCAGTGTGTGAGTGAGTTAGGGTCTGTATGTGTGTGCATGTATCATAAATATGTGTGTCCTCCACCCCCACTGTGTTGAGAGTGCAGTGACTGTGTGCAAACAGGGATTCCAGCAGAGGCAAGAAAACAGCTCAAGTGGTGTTTGCAGCCCCACTTAATGTCCACCCCAACTACAGTCCCTCCTAATGCCCCCCCCAAACGACCTGCTTTCTGGGGTTAGACATGACGATTTCAAATGTCATTGTATCACAGTGACCTTTCAAGGACCTGGAATTAATCAAAGAAAAAAGAAGTGCCTTCTGTCTTAAATGGCAAGAATTGTCACATTTGATCCAAGCATTAGACAGAATTGTCTTGAGAATTGAACAGATTTCAAGATGGGTCAAAGGCAGTGTTTAATGTACAAGGTCTGTGCTGTGAAATTAGTAGCATTTGTGGGTTTTGTTATTATCCTTAGATTCAAATAATATATAGTGTATTTTAAGATACAGTACATCAAATTGGTAGAGATACGTTTTTGTCTGTAATGTCTAAATAATGTATTGTGGTTTTAATTACTATATAGGGAAAACAGGCATATCAATCCAAGTAAATATTATTTTATTTTTCATTTATTATTGATTATTGTCCACAGAGTTTAACACACCCAAGTTCACCTTGGAATCAATTGGATCAATCACTGTCTCTATTTTCTTTAGTTATTATTAGTAATTAGTAATTATTAGTATCAAATTACATATTGGAAATCATAAGGCCTTTGAAATTTTGACATTTTACTCCTACAGTAATTTGTAAATAGTGTATTTCCCCAATTATAGGTTCCCAATGACCACTTCATGTTTAACATGTGTCTCCATATAATCATGGAACAGTAAAACCTTGTTGCCTGGTATCAGAAAATGTCTCTTAACGCCCTTTAATATGTTCTCTATGATTGGAACACACTTGACTTTATCTTCTCACTCTTACTACACACGCAGAAAGCTTCAGTATCAAACACTCCTGAGCATCATTCACAGCAGACATGTACCACAGCTATACCCACTCCACCTCCTTCCCACCATCTATCTTTAGGAGTTCTGGCTCAGTAGTTCTAGCTCCTTGAATTATTAGCTAATTGCCAGTTGAAATCAGTATTGATTGTGTGTTGCACAGCAGCTAGTGGTATATAGCTGGTCACAAACTGGATTCTCCTACTCTGTGATATGAAAGCTGGGGACTGTAAAGATAAAGGAGACTGCGTGGGTGGAAGGAGACTTTTTTTCCCATGCACGCACACACACACACACACATATACACACACATACACATACGGTGTCTTTTTCGCGCTGAGTCTTTGCTGCAGAATCTGTGCCCTGGAGAGCTGTGGGATCGCTGTGCTGCTGTTCAGCCACTGTCTTGTCCTTGCTATGTAGGTCATCAGTGCCCTGCAACGATATCTTATCCCATCTGCAGTGCAGTCAATACTGTTGACAGAACTCCAAATAGCCTCAGATTAGAAGTTGCCTCATTAACTTTGTTCCTTTGCCTAAATGATTAACCTCACATCTTCAGCCGACAGAAATGTATTGGATAAGTTTGTAGTGCCAACACAGTTTGAAACAGTTCTGTTTTATCTTTTGAGTCTTTTTGATGGGGTGCCTTAGAAAATTTAAGGGGGGGTGGAATGAACCAGGAGGAAAGAAATGGAGAGGTTTAAAAAAGAAGAAAAAAAGGGAGGGCTGAGGGGCAGAACAGGAATGGTTTAGACACAGCGCTCTGCACTGATCCTGAGCATGGCAGCCAGTGGTGTGTTTCAGATTGTTTTCCATTTGCATGATAATATGAGCATGGATTGACTCAAACACAGACACACACACACACACACACACACACACAAATATGCACACACACACACACACAACAGGGTTATTACATACAGGCTGACTGTTCCAGCAGGCTAGATTACCTGAATGAGTATCCTGGGTTTTTACACCATGCCCTGAAATGAATGAAATTCCCCTCATTAGCACGCAGGTTACATAAGCCTGGTGTACAGGTATATCCAGCTGCACTGAGGCAGTAAGCTGATTACAGACGGAACTAACACAATTACTCCTCTGTAATGCAATTAACAAAAGTTGGATTGTGAAATAAGCAACTGGACTGTCATGCGGATTCTCTCAAGATGTAGAGCTCCTCCACAGAATGACACCAGAGAAGCTATAGCTTCAATAAATCATTGAGATGCTCTGCTAAACTAGTTAACGTCAGTGCATTTCAGCACAGGTCCTGCTGAAGTCTTTTGCGTGGCATGTAAATGCACAAACATGTGAATTAGCTATACAGTAAATCTTCTGTGTGTCTGTGCATGTCTGTTGTCTCCTAGGATTCTATTTATCTGAGCAACGGGCTAATGGACTGCATGCGTGTAACTGCTGCTATGGCAGAGTGATCAGTTTGCTATTAGTGCTGTTGGTGCCTTGCTCTGCCGTGTGCTGGACAACTGCTTTCCATACAAACTGGCAGACTCTGCAGCACAGACACTTGAAATTGTAATTTGTGTGTGTATATGAGTGTGTGGTACTTAGGTGAGCCTAATGTAGCAGTGATTTGCTGAGCAGGCAGCAGATGCACAAACATGTGAATTAGCTATACAGTAAATCTTCTGTGTGTCTGTGCATGTCTGTTGTCTCCTAGGATTCTATTTATCTGAGCAACGGGCTAATGGACTGCATGCGTGTAACTGCTGCTATGGCAGAGTGATCAGTTTGCTATTAGTGCTGTTGGTGCCTTGCTCTGCCGTGTGCTGGACAACTGCTTTCCATACAAACTGGCAGACTCTGCAGCACAGACACTTGAAATTGTAATTTGTGTGTGTATATGAGTGTGTGGTACTTAGGTGAGCCTAATGTAGCAGTGATTTGCTGAGCAGGCAGCAGCACCGCTACAATTTATTCCAAGTATTTAGATGTTATGTGCAGCATTCAATCACGCTTCAGCAGACGCACATAAAGTATATAGCACATCTTCAGGATGATAGTGATGCTGGTTGTACACTGGGGAATTTTTCAGATGCACATTCTGACTAAATGGTGAATTGCTTCTTCCACCTAAATCATAAACAGCGCACACATACAGTATACATACTAGGACATGGAGACGGAGAAAAATAAATTCCTATCCATGGGTGTGGCTGTTGTAAAGGTCATCTCCTTATCCAGTTTAATTTTGCTCTTCCTCAAGAGTTAAGATCTATAAAGTGATCAATACATCTCTTTAAATGTCTGTGCATCTGGGCTGCATGGGATTTAACACCCCACCTCTTCTGCTGGCTGCTTTCTGTTTGCCACACTAACAGACTTCAGCCTTTATCTGCTCACAGATCTTCACTGTATCAACCCCCGCCCAAGCCAACCACCTAGAACAAGGCCAGACCATTACATTTGATGGATATCATGTAAGGTTCTGGTACAGTACCAGCGGATAATTCCTGGTATGGAAAATGTGTCAACTGTGATCTACAGTGGCGAACAAAGTGTTCTTAGGTGTGGGATTCTTTCTTTCAGGCAGTATTGATTGAAGGAAAGATGATCTGAGGGGGCCATTAGGAGGATTGAGGAGGGGGGAACAAGCAAGGGCTGTGATGGACACCTCTCTAATCATTATGCCACGTACAGCACTGCCTACAGCATCAGCCTCACATTTAGATTAAAGCACACGCACACAGGCAGCCGGACAGTAACGTAGGTTTAGTTTCAAATGTACAGCAATCTTGATAATTTGTGCCCATTTTCTGCCACCATGTTGTTGGGCTGGCTCTGCATTTGCACCAATGCACACATGACTGCACACCACTGATGGGTGGGGCTCTGTCACAATGAGCACAAGGAGACAGTAATGGCACACACAAACACACACACAAACACTGAATGTTTATGATGTCTCCCAGTATCTATTTGGTCCAGGCATGTAGATTGGTGTCTAGGGAGGGAAGCTGAGTAAAGTAAACTGGGCTATCGGCAGCTGTTGTGAACACCTCCTTCCCTCCTCCTGCCTGTCCTGCAGTACAGTGGAGCACACTTGCACTTGGGGCTCATCACACTGAGCTAGATAAAAGCTGCTCATCTCCAGCCGAGAGCTTAATTAAAACAGGGCTGCCTTAGCAGAGTGACACCTTTTACAAGCTCCTAACGGCTCTCTGCTCGCCGTTACTGCCAATCCAATTATAGACCAAAACAATAAAATAGACACGGAAGGAGCTGCAGCAAATAGGCTGGCATAAAGAAAAAGAGAGGGAAGCTGTTAAATATTATATGAAGATTTGCACCGTGGCCTGCAGAACTTGGCTGCAGGGGTTTAATTTTCACCAAACACGCCCGTGTAAGTATGCCACAACAGATAATCGACTCAGCTTCTGTCTATGTGTGTGCCCGGCCCTTCTATGTGTGTGTTTTGTGCGGCAGGGGAATTCAGTCCTGTTCTTCCAGGCTGGACATAGTAGAGCAACACCCTAAGGATTATCTTTCCCTGTGGAAGGTCACTACCCCAATGGCATTAAGCCACAGCTCACACCAATAGGCTGAAGACCCACAAACAGCATTTCAGACTTTTTTTTCAGATCCAGCTAATTTCCTGTTTTCAGAGTATGACAGTGTGTCAGAGCTGGACTTGTGTCATCTGTTACACTTGAACAGCTACATGTGGAAACTGTGGGGGGTTATACATATTAACCATAGCACTGCAGGTGAGAGGAAGGATATTAAGATGTTGTTTGAGGCGGTGTAGGAGGAGAACAAGATGCAAGATGAAAGATTGGTTGTTTAGTAGGTATAGAAAATAAAAGTTTTACTCATAAAGGAAAAGTCAAGTGAGTATGTTTTTAATTTTCCATTCTAAGACCTTTGGGTTCCCCTGGACATATTATACTGAGGGCTGTTTTTGAGTGTGTTTGGTAACTCACAACCAAAAGGCCAGAGTTAATGAGAGTCCCATACGTTTTGCCTACTTCTAATGTGTTACACAATGCTGATTTAAAGTCGCATCTCTCCCCAGACTGGGAGGCCTAGAGACCACTAGAGTTAAGTATTACATCCAGGATGAAAAAGGCAACCATGGCCAACTAGTATTATACAATGTTATTCTTGATAAGAATCAAAACCTCCTTCCACAATAACATTTAGAGACAGAGCAACTTTTCCAGCTGCTAAAGGGAGTTTGCTTTCAATATTTTGAGATGTTTCAAAAATACGGCTTACTGTTCACCTCTCAATGTGCGTACTCAGCCACTATTTAACTCCTAATGACAAAACTCCAGCAGCTCACACACCATATTATCTGTCATGTTTAGATGGGACTGATGCAAAGGGAGACTAAGAGAGAAGACATTAACAAGGGACATTTGCCTGTCTGCCTGAGTGCACTACTTCCTTTCCCCTTCTTCTTCTCACTTTACTTCCTCTCCGCTCTTCCTTTACCAGATACAGGACACAGACCCACCTGCTCCATCATGATGCCTCACTACCTCTGTCTGTGCTGTCTCTGTGCTGGAATTGGCAGGAAATCAATCCCACTCTCATCTACATTGCCCTCCTCCCCTCCCCTTCTTCTTCTTCCTTCACGTCTTACTCCCCCTTCCGGCTGTAAAGTGTCCATTCTGGACTGAGCACAAGCATCAGCACAACATCATGCCTTATCAGAGCAGGCACAAAGACCCATGGGCACATTGTTCGTCAGTATCAGCCAGCTTCAGTTTCCATGCACAGCGTCTGCATCTGCCAAGCCCAGCAAACACATTCATGACCATAAACAAGACAACAGAATGAAAACTGGAGTGGCCACCAAAATCATTTTGGGGCAAAATGCATCTTTAATTGTAGCGCCTGTTAATTACAGAGTGCTATGAGAATGAAAAAAGATAGGAAGGAGGATACAGCACATCGTTACTTATTATGCAAATGTATTCTATTTTAGACACAATTAAGTGATTAGAATGCTGTCGCTCTCTGCTCTCTGTCTTCTCCTTGTCCTTACTTGTCTTTTCCTTTGCTTTTCAGCATATTACTGTAATGAAGCCATTATTTCTTCAAGTGAATTTTAATGAGTTTTTAACCAACATTTTAATGAGCTATACATTACCATAAAGCATGGATTAGGCTAAATGGAAGTGTGTGTGTGTGTGTGTGTGTGTGTGTGTGTGTGTGTGTGTGTTATTGTTAAAGGAATGATGGTTCATTAAGAGTTAATTATATTGTTTCTCTGGAGCAGTACTGCACATTGTTCTTGGATCGGCCAGCAGAATGGCCCACTGTAGGCCTGCTGTCATTATGCTGCTGCCCAGGGCTTGTTAGGCCAAATTAGGGGTGCTGTTTGAAAAATGAGCTTTGAACGGTGCTGCTGTTTAAATAAAGATGATTGTTTAGGCTTATCTACTGAATCAGAGGTAGAGGCGCAGTATGTGGTATGAGTTTGATGGAATGCACTCCATTCATTTACTGCCAGCCCCATCTCTTCAGCACCTTTGTACTCCACAGCACCTCGTCAGGTTGACCTTGATCAGGCATACTCCCATCATCCCTTGCTGTGTTGTGTTATGCCTCGCCTCTTTTCTCTCAGTGTTCTCACTAGAGCACACATGCTCTGTCTCTTTTATTCCAACAAAGGCTCTTTTAAAGATGCACATTTCATATGATACCACCACCTCTGATTTCCCACCACTATGGTATCGCTGCCCACCATATCATTCTCTTTACCTTCGCTCTTTTCCATATTTCCTGTATCTTATCTGTGGAAGTGACAGTGTTATTTACAATCCCTTAGCTTAGGATTTGTAGATAGGGAGAATGGTGGTGGAGATCATATCAGGCTTGGCCATGGTCTATGGAGAATGATCGGGTGTGCATGTATATGGCTTCATCTGCAAAACCTAATCTGCAGTCAGTGCAGAGAAATACCTTGACCAGTGGAAGGGACTGGAGGGAGCTTGAAGCTATGCATGGGACAGCACTGTGGGATTGGAAAAACATGAACTACAGTATAATCATAAAGTATAAAAGACAGAGAATGACCTGTGATGGGGGTAGGAGAGAATAAGACTAAGAGAGAATAAGAGAGAGATGGTGATGAGTTGTGCTAATGATGAGAGTCTCTACTCCGTTTTTAGAGGAGATACAGCCTTATCCACCGCCAGCCGGACATATTTTTGCAGCTGTTTCTCTGCTTTGACCTGCAATCCCTCAGTGGAGGAATATAGGGGCTATGTGTAAACCTGCTGCTTGCCTGCCTGCTGAGGGGGTAATTTCTACATCTGGATGGGGAGCAAAGGTTACTTCTGGCCAGTGTGAGGGCAAATAAGCGATGAAAATGCTTGCATCCAGACAAATGGAGCACATCTCCTTTCATATTGTCGTAATATATAGTATGGCATTATACTTTTCCTGCCTTCAGCGTCAACAGTAATACAAAACATCAATGACAGCACATAGAGTGGATTTGGTATGTTTTGTCAAGTGACATATATATTGTCTCCTCTAAGGGTGGAATTGAAAACGGCGGTATTATAATAGCACTCTGCCGGATGAAGCGCAAAAAGCACTCGAACAAAATTATATTATAGCTTGGAGCTACCTCTCTACAGCTCTCCCAGGTTGTGCGTGTGTGTGTGTGTGTGTGTGTGTGTGTGCATGGTTTATTTTCTAATCAGAGTGTGGGTAGAAGGTGGTAGGTCTGGGTGCCGGGGTATGGCCCAGGGCTTCTCGCTGTTGTAATCTCTCTCTGTGTTTCTTAGCCCCTGACCCCAGAGAATATCTATGAAAGCACGGAGGGTCTTTTTCTGCAGTGAATAGGGAAAGAAAAGTAATAACCACACAAACATACACAAACATTCACATTTGCAGTATTAAAAAAAGATACCAAGCCCTGCAGCTTTTAAGAAACGTTTCACAGTTTATCAGGTTTTGTATTTTTTGTTTTGTGTGTGGGGTGAATGTCTATCAAAGTGATGTGAATGTCAGAACGGAGAGGAAAAAATGAGGTTTTAGACATCAGTCTGTGGCGTTGTGGGGTGAGCGCAACCTTTGTGAACCATAGCTAGGTATGCTCCTGTAGGTGAATGCATTTGTCAGCACTTATCTCAGTGTGCAGGCCGGACGCTTCAGTCAAAGCTCCCCACTAATCTTACGGACCGGCGGTGTCACCCTCCAGTGAATAATATCTTGGGTGGGAGAAGAGGGTGCACTGTACAAAATATATCTCTCCTCACCTGTCCCTGCCACCTCCTTGCTATGATGTTAGGTGTTTGTGGTCTCATGTATCTCATGTATAGGATTTTTTTGTGTGCTGAGTTTACCTTATCTTATTTAGCTTATGAGTAAGAGCACCCGCACACCCGAACGTACGCACACACAGACAGAGACAGACAGACAGACAGACAGACAGACACAGACCTCCTAATGGTTGCTGGCACAGCCCTGCCTTGCCAATGTAGGACAATCTGGTTTACACAGTATAGTGTGGGTGTCTGACTTGTGTTTTTATTTTGGCAAAGAACTCCACTCTCAACCCCTTGGCTGTTTCACAGCGCAAGTTGCAACCTGACTCCCTCCCATTTAAGTTTGCGGTGTTGAAACAGTGCCAGCTGAACCTGCTGCACATTGGCCATGCATTGCCCCCTGCCTGATGCTCCTTTATTCAAATTAGCCCAATTCTCTGATATTTGGGAAATAAACAAAATAGGAGAAGCAAAGGCAGATTAATATTATTCAGATATGGGTTCTTTTTAGCCTGCAGCCGGATTGACAGATGTAGCACTTGCTAACAGAGGGGTGTAAATGTTAAAAAATATGTAAATATTAATAAGCAAGATGGGAGAGTTTGGGGCCTACTGGAACTCCATGGGAGGTGAGATGTTTTCAGTGGAAGAAGAGCTGGGTGTTTCAGGGGGATAGAAAGGCAATTACTTCACATCTGTCGGCTGATTCGGGCCTGAACACCTACAGGGCCTCAGAATTGGAGCTAAAATTCACTTTCTGACAGCGAATACATAGACCCATTTAAAAGCACGCACTTGCCTTATGATCCCTAGTCTCGCATTGCCGGACCTACACAGTGCTGTGTCAGAGCTGGAGTATTGTCTGGCTACAACGCTTATCTATTCTGTGATAGGCGAAAAAACACTTTGGCTTATTTGTATTTCTTTAAACCAATCACAACCGTCCTGGGTGGGGCCAAGCCCCGGATGCAGCAACGTTGATCTTGCAAAATAGATGGCGGAGATAGCGGAAAGGGAGAGACATCGGGCACGTGAGAGATATATAGGATGTCAGGCTTCATCCCAGCAATGTACATCTGTTTAGCCAGACTATAGGATCACTGACATAGGGTAGTTGAGCCCACGGAGGAGCCTGTATGCAACAATGGGAGAGGTACATACTCATACGGTAATAAAGCAGGGCAAACCTTACACTGAGGGGATGAATATTTGAGTTGTGTGTGTGCTTTAACCATAGGAGGTAGACCTTGATGACCTTGTAGTTAGGATTAGATAGTGTACTAAAGTGTATTTGGATTGGCCCCTCCCCTCATTTACTTAGGAAATGTATCTGGTCAGAGTGTTGTCTTGGTATTGGCAAGCCCCTGAACCAACATGCAGGGCATAATCCCTTCACCAGTGGTGTGTCATCTGTTTGCTTGCTTGTGGCTGTTTGCAGCCCAGTGTTTATCCTGTCCTCAACAAGTATGCATATTGTATTTTATTTGCTGGATCATGTGGCTACTCTCTTTTTATATTTCTGATTCAACATGTTGTGTATTTATGCAGATTGCAGGGTAGGGATGCATTTACCGTGACATACCGTGCAGTATTAGATTAGATTAGGCAGCGTGGCAAAAGCACCTTAATGATGCGCCTAACGTTTTTCTCTTTTGTCACCGTTCTGTTTCAATGGAAATTGATTCTGACAAAATCCCATGGGTGCTATCAGTAATGAATGGAAAGGAGCAATTAAATCCAACGTGATATTGAAAAGAACAGGCTGTGTATGGTCCTAACCTGGCTATGATTTAAAACAGCAGGACTTCTGTTTGTAATGCAAATACAGAGAGCCCAGTGGTGGTGGCTGTTATGCCCACACTGGCCAGGGGTTCCGCCACTCTGGATGTGGCTAATTACCTTAGCTCTTATAGGGCAGCCCTGCATTAGAGAGAGAAAACCTCTACCTCTTCTGTATTCTCTCCTATTACCCCTGTGTAAAGGTTTCATTAGAATTCATGTCACACAAAAGTCCCACTCTGTACTCCTGTGCATCCCCAGGATAATTGGGTTGAAAGCTTCCTCTCTTCCTCCACCCTGTTTCCCCCTTGGTCTAAATAAATAAATAAGAAGACAATGTCCATGCGGCTTTCTATAGAGATGGTAAGAAAAGTGAATGAAGAGATGAGAGAAGCCTGGAGCGCAGGGGCCAGTTATCCCCTCTTATAATCCTGGCCCTCCTCACCATTGTCCCCAGTGCTATGTGGAATTTACATAAGGACCTGTGGTATTGCCCTTAATTTAGCCCTCCTTAAGCATCTTCAAACATCCTCCAACAAGCTCAGTCCTTTTATTCTTCATAGGAATCATGTGTCCCTCGCTGTCGCGTGGAAGGACACTGCTGGAGCTGAAATACCTAAAGTGCTCCTCCACGGATTAGATTTATTGTAGATCAAATGAAGAAAGATCTCTTTGAGTGCACACAGCAGGAGGGAGCCAAAGCAACCCTCAGTTTGTACCTTTTTAATACATCAGGTGTTATGTTTGTTCATTTATTGGTATGGAAGCTGAATCCTTCTAGTTTAGCATGTTTGTGTACATTTGTGCTTTTACTTTAGCATGCTCGTGTGTGTGTGTGTGTGTGTGTGTGTGTGTGTGTGTGTGTGTGTGTGTGTGTGTGTGTGTGTGTGTGTGTGTGTGTGTGAGAGTGACAGCAGCTCTCCTAGTTTGATAATGAGCTGGTGTTGTGTGTTTGGCTGAACACTATGTCGGGTGAGAGGCTGTCTCTATGATGAAAGGCCTACATGACGGTGATTAGATACAAGGCCACAATTGTTCATCCGACCACCCACTGTTTTTTTTTCTTTTTGTCCGTTAGCACGTATCTGGGTTTGTATGTAAGCGTGTGTGAATGTGTACATGCAAGTGAAACAGTGTTGCACCCCTGTGAGCTCTCACATGTGACTGACACCCGGCTTCAGGGCATTCTGTCTCTGTTTGTTCTGCTACCTCCACAGGGACCTCCATTAACTTCAATTAGCTTTCACGTTTGCTTGCCTTGTCAGATGAAGCTGCACATCCCATTTACATAGCCACAATGAAAGCTGCATATATTCACGCTGTGTTGTGCACACACCTTAACACATATGAATACATTTTAAGAATGGAAGACTTTAACATTTTGGGATATAAATTCAACAGTATGCTACACAACTGCACTCTTCCTGAATCGTTTCCTCCTTCTTTTTTTCCCTCAGTGCTGCGAGATGACTTTAGACAAAACCCGACAGATGTGGTAGTGGCAGCAGGAGAGCCAGCAATCCTTGAGTGTGTTCCTCCCAGAGGCCATCCTGAACCCACCATCTACTGGAAGAAAGACAAAGTGCGAATTGAGGACAAGGATGACAGGATCACGGTGAGTACTGTTATCATTCATTTGAATACCTGGTCTCAATTGGAAGAACTACTGTCAATGGCCCTAACTTTATTTTTAGTCCCTGGGCACATTGGAAAAAAAGCTCTTGCTTCTGGAGTGGTCTGCCATTCAACATGTTTGACAGTGTTTTCACGTGTTGGAAGCAAGCAGAGGATCATTCCTTTGTAGCTTCAGTGCAGAGGGAAGAGAAAAAGGGGACCAATTTTGAGGACAATGGAAACAAATTGAAATGTAGTATCTGTGTATCTATGAAAAACATTTTTTTTCTTTAGATTCGAGGAGGGAAGCTAATGATCTCCAACACAAGAAAGAGCGACGCTGCCATGTACATCTGTGTGGGAACCAACATGGTCGGAGAGAGGGACAGCGAGACAGCACAAGTCACAGTGTTTGGTATGCTTCATTTCAGTAAGGACTATTTTGTCAAAATAGATTCATTCATCTGCAATTTTTATGTGGTGGTATGGCTCTGTTCTGGGACTTCCTTGTGCATAAGTGGAAAGCGGAGAGAGCAGCAGTGCAGGAGCCCCATAGGGTACAGAACAGAGCATCATCAGTGACAGAGACACAACGAGACAGCACAAGTCAGAAAACAGTGTTTGGTAAGCTTCATTTCAGTAAGGACTATTTTGTCAAAATAGATTCATTCATCTGCAATTTTTATGTGGTGGTTCATGTGCGTTGAGTTGAAAAGTAGAAATACCTTTAGGCCAAGTGTTTTCCCAGTTTAATTTTAATTCCTGATCATAATGCTTTTTGAACAATACATGCACTTTATATTTACACACATAGAGTAAACCCATTATATTGCATTATATAGTTTTCTATTTCTCTGTGCACTTTCTGCAGAGCGACCAACTTTCCTCCGGAGGCCCATCAACCAGGTGGTCCTGGAGGAGGAGACAGTGGAGTTCCGCTGCCAGGTACAAGGAGACCCTCAGCCAAATGTTCGCTGGAGGAAAGACGACACTGATGTTCCTCGTGGGAGGTATGTACATCTAGAAAAATAAAGATTAAGTTCAAGTGAGAGGGGTTTCTTAAGACATTGATATGAGGTTTGAGTGTGTGTGTGTAGCACTGATGTGACAGGCTGCACTTTATGCAAAGGAGCTGTGAAAGCATTCATCAGTCTGAGTGACTGTTTTTAAACTAATGATTACTCACAATGGCAGTTTTCACCTGGCCTAGCTGCCATGGGGCACTAAATAGCTTTATCAGGCTGTACACAATGCACATTACACATTCAGTATACAATGACTCCACCCTTGGGCGCCAAGAAGACAGCTCCCACAGCAATAACAGGGGTAGACAGTGTCTCATGTCAAGAAAGGGTCCTGCACAAAGACAAACAGATATTGAGCTAGGCAATTAAAAGTGAGTGGCAGGTAAGTGGGCAGGGAGGCTGAAAGGTAGACATCTAGAGGAGCATAAAAAATATGGCACACTGCAAAGCAGACAGAGACAGATAGAATGACGGGAGATACAAAGAGACAGAGTATAGCAGCTGACATGGCCCTCAGCTGTCTGTGTACAGGTGCAGCTGTTCAGGTGAAATCTTGGCACAGAGTTGACACCTCAGAAACCTAGAAGATAATCACTCCCACCCTTACACATTTAACCCCATTCAGTCTCTATATCCTCACTGACACATGCGTTTGCTCACAGTTGCAGAAAACTGAGACTGATGAAAGAGACAGCAACGGCAGTCTGTAATTTACTGAGACATACTAGCACCATTGCCAGCTACAGTCTGTCTCACTTCCTGTAAAAAGCCACTGATGATGATACTGTTCTTTTTGGGTCCCCTGTGTGTTGGCCTGTTGCTTCACGGTGAGTCACTGGACTCACAGTCAATAGCAGTGTCATTATCAGGAGTGGACTTCAAAGAGACCACAGTTCTGTCCCGAGCCAACAAGCCAGTCACACACAGCTTGGATCCCCTCATAAAACATACACTCAGTGGACCTGACTTCTCTCATGGCTATCTGCAGAGCTGAGCGTGGGCGGGTTGTTTGTGTCTGATAAGGATTTGGTTCACTGGGCAGTTCGACACAAGAGCTGTGCCAAAGCAAACACATAGAAGTATTTCACTCATGTCTTTGATAGAGAGTTGGCTCTCGAAATGAGTTAATTTTTTTTACACTAATTAAAAGGATGAGTGTCATGTGCCTGCGTCCTTGCAAACTGCACGGTCACTTTGAAATTCGGCTCTATATGGATATGGAAAAAAAGAATTGAACACATGAAAAAAAAAACATTAATAAGCGATAAATATTGCATTGTTTCTAATTACAATGCGAGGGCTTTTTGTTTCCCTCGCTATATTTAATTGTGCAGTTTTGCTTTGAAGCAGAAAGCAAGCATGACGACTGCGATATTGTAATTTTGACATTTTCTGCTGCATTTGTTGGGTGCCAAAAAGAAATCTCATATTGTTAAATGACAATTTGTTCTTGTTTCCTCTACTGCTTATCCTCACTTAATAAACATCAAACAGGGCTTCTCTCTGACTGACAGAGGAATTATTTAAAATCCCACGCAAGAATACTTTCCAGTTTTGGCATTTTTCCATTAATGGTACCTGCTCGACTCACCTTTCCTCGGCTCAACTCGTCCCGCGGTGCCCCGTCCTCTTTTTTCCATTGCAGATTAGTCAATGGCTGGTCGTCATAGCAAGAAACTGCCGTGACCTGACGCAACACACACACTGAACGTCGAAGGTGTGTTGTTTTTGATTCTCGGCGTGTTGCCACAGCCAGAAGGCAAATTTGTTTCTAATGAACCTGAAGGCAGCAAAAAAAAAAAAAAAAAAAACGCTGGATAAACTATTTAACAGTAAACACGGCAGGTTTGTTCAGCACACCCCCCCGGCCCCGTCTGTTGCGAGCCCCATCTCCGACCAATCAGTAGTCTGCAGGTTTTAACGTCACCTTTTGGTATCGCCTCAGCTCTCTTCGAACCTCGGCTGAGGTGGTACTACAAAAAGTACCTGTTAGCAGGTACCAGGGACTTTTTTTCGTAACGGAAAACCAAAAAACGCGAGTAGAGTCGAGGCGAGTTGAGTAGATACCCTGCAGTGGAAAAACGCCATTTGATAACTGGCAAGTGCTCTGAAGAGTAAGAAATTAAGCTAGCTGCTAAAGCACAGCCATTGTGTCATTACATTGTGGGCATCTCTAGATGTATCATTAGTGGTCTTCAATGTTAATGTCAATGTCAATTTTATTTCTATAGCACATTTAAAAACAACAACAGTTGACCAAAGTGCTGAACAGGGTCGATGTCAAATACATATATAACAAGTGTAAAGAATTACTAGAACCAAAATACATCACAGGGAGACAAACAACAACACTTTAAAAACATTGAATCCAGGTTAACGAGGGTTAAAAGATACAGCAAACAGGTGCGTCTTAAGCAGAGATTTAAACGTTTGTAGGGTCTGTGCAGCTTTGATATGCATGGGGAGGTTGTTCCATAGTGAGGGGGCGCCCACTGCAAAGGCTCTATCGCCCTTATTTTTTAGCTTTGATCTCGGGACTTTCAAGAGCAGCTGATTTGTTGACCTCAGCGTTCTGACTGGAGAATGATGGCATAAGAGATCAGCCAGGTAAGATGGCGCCAAACCATTTAAGGCCTTAAAAACAACCAATAAAATCTTAAAATCTATCCTGTAACGGACAGGTAGCCAGTGGAGGGAGGCCAAGACCGGCGTTATGTATATGTAATGTAGGAATAAAAGGCAACTAAAGATCAAGCACTTCTATATGCAGTGGGGAGTGGTCTTTGTTTGCTCTTTACCCGGAAAGGTTACACCGTCTTTATTATTAATGTAAGCTGTAAAGGTAGAGACTTAGACTAAGACTAAGACCGCTCCTTCTTTACCATCAAATTGTTTCAACTTGTCTTTACTGGTCCCTTTACACTCATTGTGCATGCCTGTGTATTTCTGTGGCTGTTTGTGTGTGTGCAGCCTTTATACTGAAATGGAGACTCAGCTGAGTAAACAGGTCTTTAATATGCTCAGTGGCTCCAGCAGCCTCCGAGGCAAACACATGCACACACTGGCACATAGACATAAAGCACACTGGGACGGCACTGGCTTTGGTCTCTGTGGGGTAGAACAGGCGATAGAGACAGCACAAGAATGGTTTCAATAAGATCACAAAGACAATAGTGCTGGACTTTTGCCTCCATGAGGGTGTTTAACTGTGTTTGTAAAAACTAGTTTAAAATCCCCAAACAAGCTTACCCACTCTAGGACACTTGTCCATCGGTACTGCAATGCAATAAAATAGGTGTATTAAATATTTTCCAGAATACATTATGATGAAAAATCCCTAGACATCCAAGTGAAACCATTCAAACTACAGCCGTTCACATGCCAGAGTAAATAGCTAAAAAATGTCAAAGAACAACAGGTGCATTAATACTACAGCACAGGTACATTAATTATGATCATGAGTTTAGAACTTTGCATGGGCTCTTGACCTTAATCTAAATGAGAAAATATTTAATTTAAGTTGTTTACATGAGTTGCTAAAAGCATAATTAAATATAAAAGCCCAATTAATGACTTAACCTTTAATCATATTCCTTCCTTCTGTACTTCTTGCTGTATTTCACCCAATGCCAAATGACAGAGTCTGGTTCTTATAGACAAAGAGCCCAAGTTCAATTTGTCATTGCTTTTTATATTGTTAATATGTGTTATCAAAAATGTAATCAAATGGTTCTTTCTGAATTTCCATTATAGCTTATCAGTAAGGACAGGACTTTCAGTCTGTGAGGTGATTGTGTTAAATACATACAATTTGTTATAGGAAAGCAGACTAGCCAAGACAGAATAATTACTTGTAGCTGAAATTAGATCAGCCCATTTGTTGAGCTTGCGGGTTTTTACTCTCATAATGGCTTTTTTATTCCTTCATCCCATCATCTGGGCTTCATAATGGGACTGTGTTTTGCTATCAGTTCAGAAAAAAACTTTTCTGTTATGTTATGTTTTCATTTTATGTTATGTTCCATTTCCCCTACAGAACTCTAAATGTTGTGCTGAGCAAATGAAATTCTAAAATACATGTAACTCTCAGGACATGACTTAAATGACGAGAGCACCGGTAAGTGTGCTGAAAAACAGTACATTTGGGCTTAAATTGTTTCCAAGATTAAAATCACTGATCAACACATTCAATATAAAAATCACCCAACCTTCCCTAGATGAATACATTTGGTTGGAATAGGGCTCATTCTTTTTACTAATAAACATGAGATTAGATTCAGATGGTAGTGTGTTTTCAAAGGTGGAAATCGTTAGCATGTGTCGTCAAGCAGCTGGATTTTAGCATGTGTCTCAAAATACTGTTCAAACGGTTGTAGCTTATTTAAGGTGTATATACATTGGCACACATCATGTATGTACTACAATGTCCATCTATAATGGGGCTAAATTGACATCCTCCACATTTGATGATGTTCAAAAAGGCCAATTTGGTATCTGTGAGCGTGTCTGTATTTGAATTAATATCAATCGGACAAACAACTCTGCAGAATCTTGGAGAGAGGAGTACTTTGCGTCTCCAAATGAAAGAGTTTCAATTTAGTTATTTTGTTAGTCAATGGATCCCGGTGAAGGCTGGGGCAGAGTGGCTACCAGCTCAGTGTGTGGCCCACATCTTTCCCTCCTTTGGTTTTCTTCTCCCTGTTCATTTGCTCTGGACCCCTGTGCCCTCTCTTGTGCCTTATCAGAGACCCTTTGGTCTTGTAGTCTATCTGTATTCAGGCCCTCTGTCCCTGCTGACCTCCACAGCACAGCCCCTTGCAAAATTCAGCAGAAAAGGCTTTCTTTCTGACTCAATCCCTTTGTGGTGTGTGTGCATGTGTGTGGGAGTGTGTGTATGATAGAGGTGTTTGGGTCATTCTATTTGAGAGAGCTGTTAAAGCTAGTGTGACAGGAGCGCCTGTGTTATGCTGACCATCCAGTTTCAGTGATTTCTCACCTCCGCAGCTCAGCAAAATGGAAAGACGGCAGGCTATGGTTCCTGTCTCCATTACTTCCCCTGATATATAAGTGGATACATCTGGTATTTATGGGAGCGCACACAGGGGGGGTTGGTGAGTGGGATGGCAGTCGGATGATCAGCAGTATATTTTATCTTGAAGGTTTATTGACACTGATGGTGTCAACAACAAAGTAATGCGTATAAAATAAAAAATGCACTGTTTATAAAAGAGAATATTGAACTGTTCATTTTGCATTAATTGGGAAGATGTGCAGCTGATCATTCATTATGTATCAGTGCTTTTCATCACGACAAAGGAAATACCTCTCTACTGCTTCGGCATATATACATCTGACTTCCTCAGTGCTATTGGTGCTGTGCGTCCTTTGTTCTTTGCACAAGCACACTCATGAAGAGAGAAAGAGTAAGAGTGGCTTTCAAGCATTGGTCAGTGAGCTGTACTTTGCTGTTTATTGGTCTTCATCTGCAACATTTTGCAGTACCACCTTAGTGTCTGCGCCAAACCCACTTTGACTAAGTAAAGACTGCACTGTTGCCACTTTTTTTGTGGCCCTGGAGAGAAGTCACTCTTTTAATGGTAAATGTAGGGAACAGTTTACTCCCACACACCCCTGGCCTAACCATAAGGGTTAAAGTCTTGCCAAGCTGATCTTTGATTAGGATATGTAGGATAAGTTGATTGGAAGGCCCTGACCATGCTAGGGCGTGAGAGATGTCAAGAGGGAGTGGAGTTCTGGCTAAGGGCCTTAAAGAAGGAAGATGAGAAGCGATGGCGGTTATTTGATTCCCTCTTATGGGTGACAAAGCCTGGACAGGTAGACTCCAGCTCTTTTGATCGGGATGCGGTCAAGTAGCAGTTAGATGGCGAGAAACTGGATCAGACTGTCAGAATGAAATGGAGCAGAGAGGGAACTTTGTGTCAGAGCAATCTGGCCACAGAACAGGCTGGAATTAGTCCTGTGTGCTGTATCTTGAGTCTGATTCATGTGCTCAGAGTTGGCACCCTTCTGCCGACTGCCGGCCCCATTCATGTACACACAAAGGCAAGGCAGATAAGATCCTCTCAGGTTGAGTCATTTGGAGATAACTGTACATACACATTCAGTCATCCACACAAGCAACAGTTAGATTCTTTTAATGTGGGTGAATTGGCTGTAGGTGAGTGTGTTCCTGACAGACCGTTTCAAGGCAAATCCTCTATGATGATCTGGAGGATTTTTGAGATGTAATACTGTTAAAGTGTGTCCAATAAAGTTGTCATCTTTGCACAGCAGTCTCCATGCAGCAAACACATCAAGTTGACAAGCCAGAAAAATTCTGCTTTGTCTTGGCATTTGCTTACATTCCCATCACTCTTCATCTCCCTGCATGAGTGAATGACTCTGCACATGTGTGGATATGTGTTGGATGATTGTATATTTTGTACTCTGTGTGTGTGTGTGTTTGCGTGCGTGCGTGCGTGTACAGTGTGCCTAGAGTGAACTTGGCTCTCCTATCCTTTCCACAGCCCTTCTACATGTGCAATTACATTCCTCTTCTAATAGAGAACAGAGCTCTACCCCAATCCAGTCTCAATAAAGAGCTACTGTTCCCTTTCTGCGTGTACTTACATGTGTGTGTTGCCGCAACTACCTCTTATCCCTGAGTATTTCCACTCATCTTGTCATCTAGGCTGATTCCATATAGAAAGTTGATTACAGATTGGGCTCATTGGGCTCATGTTTCCCACTAATAGGTCATGGGCCAGCCTGAGGTTCTGTTTTGAGAGATTGATGGAGACGGGACAAAGAACAATAAGCATGTTGTCCAGTATGTGGATACGTTGGTTATCCACACGACAAGGGCCGGTCATGCAGATGTCAGGCTGTAAGAACATGTGTGAGCAGGTGAACTGTTTGCACAATCTCTGTAGCTTTCTTTCATCTTCTTAACATAAAGTGAATGAGCAAAATCTAGGTAAAAGCATAAACGGTAATGTCCCAATATATGCTTTCATGCCTCCCCTGTGGGTTGTAAAGTTTTGTGATTAGTATGTTGGCAGCTAGCTAACAATATCATGCTTTATTCTATGTAGTTGGAGGTAAATTTAGCTCTGCAAACTCACACACCAGCATCCTTTTCAGCCATGGTAGTAGCATGGCTCCTGAGATGGCAATGTCACTTTGTCATTTGGTTGGTCAGGCCACCCTTTGGTCCAGACTGAAATATCTCAATAACTATTAGATGGGTTACCATGAGATTTTTATTACATATAATAAATATATATTAATATATTTAATATATATTTGGGCTACACAATATAAGGACTATATGTGATATGCAATAACGTTGTTGAATATCGCGATAATGATATTATTTGTGATAAATAAACAGATATTGAAATGTACTCAGGTCTGCATTTCTGCGTGTTTTAGTATTCTTCTAAAATGCAACAAATTGCTTGTTGAATTTAAAATGATAAAAGGAAATCTAAGACTTTGAAGACTTGGCACTGCATTGCTGAGTCCCTGAAGGCAATACTGTAGCCTTTTCTTTTGTTTGCGTGTGTGATTGTTCCCTTGTCTTGTGTCTGTCTGTTTCTGCATGTGTTGTTTTGTCTCCCTCCCTCCCATTTTTCCTCTCTGTAATTTTGTGTGTTGTTTGTTGTAACTGTTTTTGATCACAAAAAAACAAATAAAAGGACATATATATATACTGTATATATATATATATAGTTCCACTTACTTTTGTGAACCTCTGACTTTTTCTCTAGTGCCACCATGAGGTTGATATATTTGGTTTAATGAAAATATCTCAACAACTCTTGGATGGTTAACTTCCAACTGGATAAGTAATGGCATTTGATATAGATAGATATTCACTTGAAATACACACACATGTACTGTAATTAGACATGTATTATTGGAGAGGTGTCAGAGCAAAGGGGCTGTCGCATAGCCAGTGCTGCAAGCAGTTGGAAGTTTGCTCACGGGCACTTTGGCAGTGCCCACTATGTAAACTGGCACCTCTCCAGTTACCAGTCCATATTCCATACTTTGGTCTGTGCCTGGGACCAGACTAGAACCTGCCACCGGAGCCCAAGTCAAGTCTCCACAGAGTGTGCTCCTGAACATGGCAAACCTTAGACCTCCTTAACATCAGCATGTTAGCATGCTGATGTTTGTTGGCAGAGTTGGTTAAAGGTTGTTTAAGAATGCTGGGCAAAATGTGCCTGTTAACCCTTGTGTTGTCCTCGGGTCATATTTGACCCATTTTTAGTTTTTTCATCATAAAAAATGGCCCTTCGAAATAAGCTGAAAATGTCAACATTTGAAATATCAAATAACTTTGGAAAAAACATTTTAAAAAAGCACCCACAACATTGAACAAGTGACAAAAATGTCAGAAAAAGCAATAACTTTTTTTCATGGTTGACGGGAAGACAACACAAGGGTTAACTTGCAATCATCATTGTTTGTTAGGGAGTCATGGTGTTTTCCCTAAGCCCTAACTTGTCCCTGCCTCTCTTTTGCTAACCTCTACCTTCTCTTTCACATCAAGTTCATGTTGAGTCGTTCTGGAATGATGCTTTTTCTATTAGCTTGTTTGTTTTTCATCTGACAACAGGCTATGTCCCAAAAGGTGCTGTCTCATCCTTTGGTTGCCACTCACTCGGTTTCAACAATAAATGCTTTATTCATGTCCCCCACCCTTTCCTGAACTGTACATCCCCTCTCTCTAGAACAAAGCATTCAGTCATGACTCAGTCAAATAATCATTATGGCTCCTTAAGTACCTGTGTGGAGAGGAGGAACTGGCAGTCAGAGTTGAGGAATGTGCTTCAATAAAGCTGCCTTTGAATGCTTGCTCAGGAAATGTCATAACAGCAGGTGAAAAAAAATAAAAATGAGACAGGACAGATTAGTTCTGCAGCTGCCAGTGGCAAGCAGCCATCAGTACACCTGATGGTGGAGCAGAGGGGTCTTTCCCACTCTGAGGGAAATGGACTCTTACTCTAAAGTCACAACAGTAAGTATCCCTGTAAATCATAATTTGTTGCCATATTAAATAGTCTAATGTATTATCTGGAGTAAACAGTTATTCACCATGTGTATCAACCTGGCAGTATAAAGAGACAAACTACGTTCTCTTTTTTTAACTATCAGCAATTCCCCTGAAGATAGCAAACCAAAAATGAATTTGTCCCACTAACAAGTATCATCTGTGTAGCCAAAGCCTAATATGTTTTATTCTTTGCTGCCAAAGAGCTCTATTGTCATCTAAAAGCTATTAAAAACACATAAAAGTTATACTGTTGCACCAGGTCGTATATTTCTTCATTACAATGAACATGGCAGGTGTAGTCTGTTCTGAAACTGAAGAGTTTGCTTCATGTTGGGCAGACGTCACTTCTCTTGGTTCTTTTATGTGTTTTTAATAGTTGTTGGACTACAAGTTGGAAGTTTTATGGCACATAGGTATAAGCTATAATAAAAGTATAATTTCAGGCTTGTCCTTTAAAAGCTCCTATGTGGATTTGAAACATTCTGCCTTTGGGTAGTCCAAGTGGTAATCTCAAAAAAGACACTGTGGCAGACTGCAGTGTACAGAAAGGCTGAAAAGCTGAAAGCAACACACAGACTGCACCAATTTCACCATCATTGATGGATTTTTTGACAAACTAATCATTTAAAATATTCTATAATGAAATTCTACACATGGGATTTAAAGGGGCAAACAGTGTCAAGCTCCCATAGAGTGGCCCTTTATCTGTTCGTCTCATCCCTGTTCTCAATGTCTGTGAGTGACAGACTGTGGACAGCAGAAGGTTGTCAGGCTGACAGACCACCATCACACAGCCCTACCACCCCCGCCAGCACGCTACTCATACACTGCCAGCCCAGCACCCCCTTCAATTACAGACTGGAACAACAAACCAGACCAGCATCATTCCCCTGTCAGCTGCCATGCAGTTCATACAGGTCTAGGCACACATACAACCCTCTATAGCCAACTATAGCGGCTGTATTGATTCATTTAGTTGCTATACAATAAGAAGGTGTAGCTTTTTATAAATGTATTACATTGTGGACATTGTGGACACACAATGGCTCAGGTATGCACGTGCACACACACACACACACACCTCTGAAATGGTTTAAACATACAGTACAAACACACACACACTCACACACACACCGAAAACATCTCATGAATATTGAACAAGTTTTGAGGGTTCCAACTGAACGCACCCCTTTCTATGTACTGTCTGTCATTGTTGAATAATTGATCCTCCCCTTTGCAATCTCCATTTGTTAAAATGAACAGTTGTGCTTCTGTGTTTCCTTTCCAAGAGGAAATGCACTCTTCGCAGCTACAGGCATATGTGAAATACTGAAGCACGTCCTATTTGTCAGAGTTAATGTTTTATCCAAATTTACAGTGTTTGCATTCAATGCCGAATAGGCAACTTCAATTTCACAATGTTACATTTGTTGACAGGTATGAGATCAAGTATGACAAGGACGACTATGTGCTGAGAGTGAAGAAGGCTTCCATTAACGACGAGGGCATGTTCACCTGTGTGGCAGAAAACCGCGTGGGCAAGCTGGAGGCCTCCGCCACTCTCACAGTCAGAGGTACCAAACACCTTTTGTCCTTTTGTTATTTTTTCACATTAGCTAGCACGTGTCAACACTGGTCATGCACCACTGAGGTTTATTGTACTTGTTACCAATATACGGTGAGCTTTGGATTGGCAGTTTACTCCATAGGGTCCCCTTTACACAAATGGAAATCCAGAATGCTGACTCTCACTGCTCAGAAAGATGTAGAGAGTCTATGAATCTGTTTAATTATTAACATTTCCGAGTGCAACGTCGACACACTCTGCCCCACTCTGCCAACCTCCCCCAATCGTGGTGGTCTGCTAGCCACACTACCCTCCGCGCTGTAACTACTCAGTCAGCAAAGCCATTTCACAGATTACTGGTGCACACCGCCAGTCTACCACCTGTTGTTTGCAAGGTTAATAAAAACATTCTAACCATAATTTCCCCTCTTTTCACCACTCTTCTTTCCATTAAACCCAAGCATTTACGGTCTCTGTGGAGCGCTTTGCAAGCAACACAGGGGGCCAGATGGAGATAAAACAATGTCTGGGTTGACTCTTTTTTGGAAGGTAGATTTTGAAGTAGCATGTTGGTGTTTTAGTTGATGGCGAGGACACATACAGTAACACAGAGGAAACACTGGGGAACCACTACTTGCACCAACTCTTTTGGATAGAGAGTGGGCTTTCAGAAGCTCCGGTTTTAGGATGAAACCCACATGCTGTCTTCACTTTGAAATCTTTTTATTCTCTCTCCTCCTCTTGCTCTGTTTTTTTCTTCCCTGTCCATCAGCACCAGTGATGAACCCATCTGTAGAATTGTAGATTTCATTAATGCAGACAACGTAGGTCCAGTAGTATGTTTGTCCCTGACAAGTAGAATTGGCTGCCCCCGCACGTGTATAAATGCAATTGAAGATTTTCCAACCACTAGGGGTTAAATAAAATTGTCCAGTGGACGAAAGCTACTGGATCCACTCTGCCATGCTTACCCTGTGCTAGAGATGTGTTGGCCCCAACACAACATGTCATTCATTCTGACTGATTTCTTTTTGTCTTATTTTATTGTGTTTGTTCTGTTTGTCTTTTGTTTTACATGTTTGTGTGTCTGTCTTAATTTGTTTCTTTTGTGTATCCACTCCTCCATTGTTGTTGTCTCCAGCTCGCCCTGTAGGTAAGTACCCATCCTTCTGATTAGATTCCATTCTGCATGCCTTCTCCATATACATTATTGCATTTGACTGCCTGAAAATCAATTACCATTGCTTTAACATTACTGTATATAACTAACACAGGTGTTACCTCGCATTGTCTACCCTCCAAATTGTTGTTTGCAAATAGTTATGTAGTCTGTGGAGATTTTACAGCTCTTCCTGGATGACTAAAACACTAATGGCCTATTACAGCCGGACTGTAGGCCAGCCTAATCAATGTAGCCAACTGCAATCATTTTGTTTGCAGCAACTTCACAGAACTCGGAGACATAGCTCGATAGCAAACACATATTTTTTTAAATATGGCTTCTGAGTTTCCTGAGTATGTGTTAGACCCTAATTAAGTACATAGAATTTACTTCAAATACATGTAAAAAACACACCATTATTATTAATGTGACAGTAGGGTTAGGGTCCAAGCAATAAACAACAGCCACGAAATACACCAAATGACTGTCTTTGCCAAGTGCACTTTTTTTGTAGGTTTGCATTTTTATTATGTTAACTGGAGTAGGTTATGATGACACATTACAGCAGCACAGATTTATCAACTGCATTAACTCAAACTTTTCCGTTACTTCCGTTGCACGTAGCTCTAAACTGAATGCTCTATAGATTCTAGACTCTGTCCTTTACAATAAATGAGATTGCTGGCAGTCTGATAGTCTCAGACATTGTCATCTCATATGGTCTAGGATGTGTCTAACTTGCAAGTCTTGAGGCCATCTGTGGATTTTTTGGAACACAAAGCTGAGATCTGTTTGTTTTGGATGAGCTTCTTTCCTTCTGAGCCCCACAACACAGAGCTGGGAATCTCATTGTATTTCCAGATAGATTGGGACAAGGTCAAGGCAGAACCAAATATGATACATTTAAAATGTTAAATTGTTAGAGGAAGTTAGTGAAAATGGGCATCTGGACAGATGGTTTGAGAGTAGAAACAGGAGGAATGCAGGAACAAGAAACATGCATCAGGAAAAAGAATGGAGAAGAAAAGAATGGCAGAAGTGTGTGTCGAGACAGGCTTGACTGGCAGAAAAACCCAGACAATGCCTCAGTGGCAGGACTTTGGTTGCCAAAACAGCAGTAGTTGTTCTGTGATTGTCAAACTGTCAGCTTTCAAGAAGATGGAGGAAATTACACATTCATTCTGCCTGTGGGAAGAGACAGTAATTGCAGTCAACTTCTGAATAAAATATGATTGAACGTGGGATTTTAAAGCAGGAAGAAAAGCTTTAGTTTGTCTGGGTGTACTGAATGGATGGTCTGTCTCTCTGTCCATTTGTTCTTTTCACCCTGACTGCTGTTTTCTGCTGAGCCCTCTCCAAACCAGGCAGATGTAGCTTGTCATGAATTAAATATGGGCACCTGATCATGTGTTTCCTTAGGAGGGGACAGGAAGGAGGCTCTCACATGTCATTAAAGGTCTCTGTATCAGAAACAGCCAGTGTGAATTAGTTCTGAGCTAGTATGTCACACACTAGCTTCCTTTTGATTATTTTTTTTTTTTTACGTTTTTGATCGTTTTTTCTCTGTGGACCTTTCACTCCTTTTTAGATCCACCCCCTCACATTTGCCAATGGGTTTCATTCCTTTTCTGATGTAATTTACAAAAAGAAAAGGAGATTGAAAGCAGTGCCACAGGTATAGAATGAGCCCAATATCAGGCCACCAGGAAAAGCTACTGTTTCGACTGATAGACTACAGTTAACGTTTTAACCTTGTATCACTTGTTCAAACAGTCAAGTGGAATAGGAAACATACTAACTTGAATAGGGTATCTTTGTTACAAAAAGATGGATGGTGCCAAGTTGTTGGCTACAATGAAGATGACTCACAAACAGATTTCTTACTTTTTGACCAAAGTTTGACCAGATCTAGCAGAACATCAAATGTTTGTTTTTGACATCCAGCTGCAAATCCATACAAGCTAAATCCAATTATTAACCACATAACTAATTCACATAACTCAATTCTGTTTGAGAGTACTTAGTATAATAAATAAGGAAATATGTTGGGTAAACTCTTTTTTTTTTATAAATTAATTTGAGTTTGTGTGCAACAAGAGCTTTTGAAAACGGGAAAGAAGTAGACAGATGAAGAGTGTGAGAAAGGACAAGGCCGGGTGATGCAGTGATAGGGACCAGTCTATAAGGTGTTAAACCATATTTTTAGCGAGTAGTTAGTAGTGCAGTGTGTGGGATGGAACAGAGCAGAGGAAGTGAAGGGAGGGAACTGAGTCCTTGCCAAAGCATGATTTAGGAGCTGTGTATCAGGCCCAGCATTGTGAGAGCCACAAGATATCCAAGCTGCAGAAGGCCAAATGGGAAGGCAGTAAATCTGTAGCCATCTGTAGCATTCCCAACTGTGTGTATATTTGACAAATACACACCCCCAAAAAGGGATTACATGGAGAAACCAGCCAAATGGGAAGAGTTTGGCCTTACTGGAACAAGCTGGCTTGTCAGTGGAAGGGCTTACAACGAAACAGAAATGCTGCAACATGCATTGCAACAATTCAGATTTTTGTGTAAAAAATGTCTTACGTTTTCATTTAGTTTGCCTATATAAAAAGGCCTCTACTACCCATTGTTGGCACTTAACTCAGTCTTTAATTTGTTGACTTTTGTTATCTCTGTAGGGCCCATGTTTCATCCTTTAAGGAGGTATTATCTTGGCAAACACGGTTGTCAACAAGGGACTAAGACCCCCGGTGACAGCCAAAGAATAAACAAGCAGAGGTCTTGGGTCATGCAGTAAATTACCTTAGGTCAAAGTTCAGACGATCTAGTTTTGCAGCTGAGATAATTGCTAATATTCGTCAGTTGTTCTTATTATTAGCACATGGCATCTGTGTGAGGAATAAAGGTTACTGGTAGTGCATACAGATATGGACTTAAGGGGGAAAAGTCTTCTTTGCTTCTATACTAGAATCTATTGTCATCCTTGTACAGTACACTGAAACTTAGATTTATTATTATATTGAGATAAAAACAGCATTGCTGGTGTTAAATTATAAAGCCTCCTTAACCCACCATCAGAGAATGGTCAGGGAGTGAAGAGAGGCGGTACTGCACACCAAAAGAACTCGTATCTAATCTCTAAACTCCTCACTCTTAAATATTGAACTGCAACTGCCAAGTTGTCAGTCAGAAACGTCTCACTCTGTCGTGA
This sequence comes from Etheostoma perlongum, assembly GCA_026937815.1. Classification (NCBI taxonomy): domain Eukaryota; kingdom Metazoa; phylum Chordata; class Actinopteri; order Perciformes; family Percidae; genus Etheostoma; species Etheostoma perlongum. The sequence continues at coordinate 6,445,310 of CM049373.1, forward strand.
CTGCGTGCGACAACTGGTCTGGCTCCTGATGGAGTTGTGAATATTGACTACGAAAGCTTCACACTATGATTTCAAAGTTTGATAGCTTTTCAAGTCTCTTCTCTATTTGATGGTGAGGTGTTAGCATGGAGGGTTGTAAACACAGACAAAGTCTCTTTAAATCTCTCACTCCTTGTTGATACAACTTTGATTAGAAATACTGGGTCACTTCAGATCTGGACTTTTATATGAGACGCATTCTAAAAAAGACTAAATCTTACATATGGAAATTTAAACATGATCAAGCCTTATATGTCTATACCTGTTCATAGTTTAGTTTCCTGGGCATGGGTGTGCCTTTGTGTTGTGTCAGATCTAAGTGCCTTTGTAAAAAAAATAAATAAAAAAAAGGCATTTCTCCTTGTGAATGCCAATGTGACTGTCATTCATTCGACCTTAGTCTCACCTGGATGAATGGCCAACAGGTTACCATGGCAATGATTGTCATGATAGTCATTGGTGTCCTTCCTCTGTTCAGAGCCATGGATATAACGCTGCATGGAAGCTCTGTACGGCACTCCCATTTTGATTTGACCATGTGGTATATTGCTTGTTTTTGCTTGAAATCCCCAAGCCCCGATGATCTCCAGCCCTTATGTTTGGCCTAACAGTGTTACACTGGTCTACTAACACAGATGTTTTTGCCCTTTGACTTCAGCTGCACCCCAGTTTGTCATCCGCCCAAGGGACCAAATTGTGGCTCAAGGCCGCACTGCCACCTTCCCGTGTGAAACCAAAGGAAACCCTCAGCCTGCTGTCTTTTGGCAGAAGGAGGGAAGTCAGGTAAGAGCAAACAACCTCACTCAACCAAGTGTGGAAAACATTTGTATCATTTTTATTGCTTTTTTGCATTATTTCTTACATGCGGAAATATATTGCTCTCTTTGTTAGCAGCTTTTGTTATCTACTGTGCGTCTAGTGTGTCAACGTCAACACTCTGCATTTTGTTTGGATTTCCTTGGCTGTATGCACACTTGCTGAGTACTTATGATTATCCTGCCCTGCATATCACACACACAGACGCATACACCCAGCACTGCAAACTACACTATCTGTCATCAGTATCTTTTCTACAGACACAGATACACCTTTGTTCTCAGGAGCCGCAAAACGACAGTGTGCCTGGCAAAGTGCTAATCGGTTTTCCGTGACCCTGCACTGATAAGAACGATCCTATCCCTCAGTCAAACAGATACCCATTCAAATACCTGGGTGTCCTCACAACGCTCAACAACAGTGCCAATTAGGAGCCTGTTGGGGCTTGTAGATGAGCCAGAGATATGATTCAGCCCTGGCTAAGGTTCACACACATACACACACACGCAGCCTGCAGGCCAACAATTACTGCAAAGTTCTCTTAAAAGAATTAACAGAAGTGAGACACAACATTTGGTGTAATACTCACCCACTTTACCCCTTACCAATGTGTGACCTAAAGATTACAGTACAACTCTGATTAACACTGAGTCATGTTGTAAACTTCTTCAGATAGGGAAGATTTATATTCGGCGTGTGTCTCACATAGTTATTAAAGATGAGCCTTTTGAAATGAATGTACTACAAACACTTTTGTACAAGCAGTTGCACGCCCTCGCTATCTCTGCACTTGTCTCTGTTTATCAATGCTTTCTGTACCTCACCCACATTGACATATAAAAGGTATAAAGGTATTTGTTGAGAGATCAAATTAAAGCTATCGTTCAGTATAGTAATTAAATGGCAGACGGACCTTTTTTCTCACACTAGAGGATAATGGAGTGTACATCTCATGTGCTAGAGATGTGTGGAGACTAATTAAAAACAACAACATAATTTGTTGCATTAAAGAGATTAGGTGTAATTAAATCCAGTTAATGTATTTGTAGGTTACCTTTGCGGATCATAAGAAAATAGGCATACAAAAAAAACGCAGGGATAAAGCTGCTCTAAAGCTAATAAAGAAAGAAGTAGAGGTGATGTTGTCACTGTCATCCGTGTTTTGATCCTGTGTATTTAATTATACCTTCCTATATTCTAAAGACACATTGTATTATATTCAGCATTAGCCCAACTCGTAAAGGGTCGTTTCTGTGGGTAAAAGAGCAGTGAAACTGCTGTGGAATTAAAGCAGAAAGGAAAATAGTCATGACGCCAAAAAGAGCAAAAGTTGCCTTCATAACACAGTGGAGCCTCTGGCTTGGCACAAGAATAAGTATGAAACAAAGTCTTTATGTCGTATATGGGAAGTTTGTGAGGTTGGTTAACCATGTGATAGATAAAAGTCTGATGTGTGTGAACGTGAGTGTGCACAGTAAGTTTATGTGTTAGTTTGGCGGGTTTGGTGGGTGTGAATGTTTTGTCATATTTCCAGGTTGTACTGGTTCCATGTTCTCACTAATTGGCCATTTGTACCTCTTTTCCTGCAGAATTTGCTCTTTCCTAACCAACCCCAGCAGCCCAACAGTCGCTTCTCGGTGTCACCCAGCGGAGACCTCACCATCTCATCTGTGCAGCGGGCAGATGCTGGTTACTATATCTGCCAGGCTCTGACCGTTGCAGGCAGTATCCTTGCCAAAGCTCAACTGGAGGTCACAGATGGTGAGGGGAAAACCAACACATCCTGTAACATCTTCCATGCCAACACACAAGCACACGCCTTAGCACCACTGAAAATGTGGAGAAGTTGGTTCATATGTGCATGTTAACACATATTTACTTTCAATATGCATGTTTGATTCTGCCCCACATGTATTTAGACAATAACCGATCAACAAACCAATTAATACCAGCATAAGTAACATGTGATTTTAGTTTGTCATGGTTTAAATGTAACACATTCCTGCTTTCTAAGTTCATATGGGAATTTGGCCCATGTGAAAGTACTGTATAGGTACAAAAGAATGTGCAAGTATACATTCAGCTTCAGTTTGAGAAATGCCAGTATGCCCATGACCTTCAGAAACTGTGTTTTTGCAGTACGCTCTTTGTTTCATTTTTTTTTCATGTGACAATTTAATTAACATTTTCTACTTTTCCTTTTAGAAAGGAAATAAAGCATTGCCCTTGAGTTCTTTCAAGTGTAATGATCAGCGTTTTGTGTGAGTGGGCGATGTGCGAGTATATGTGTGAGGGAAGGAGCAGGAGAAAGAGACACAGAGAAAGAGAGGGGCCATGATTGAGTGAGTGAGTGACATGGGTTTTCTGTGGAATGAATTATGTGGTCCTGCAAAGTGTGGGAGCATCTAATCTGCTCAGCTGCTGTGATGGCAAGATCGACGGCCATCCATATATCTGCTGAAGTACCTGCTAGTAGAAAGATTAAAAGCACTACTGGAACGCTTTTTTCCCCAACATTGTATCTGAAGTAGGAACATACACACATACACAATTGGTATGTCCTTCAATTGCCTTGAAAAAAATATCATCATATTTAACTATATTTAATATTTAACTTATTTAGCCAAAGACTCTGGCTTATCAACAGTTAACCATTTCATTTGTTTGTTTGTTTTAATAGCAGAAGGCATATTAGTAAGACTGGTGTTAGGATGGTCTAAAAAGAAAAGAAGGCAGAGGAGGAAAGAGGACAGGAGGGCCATGGTGAGGTCACGGCCACACCTGCCGCAGTCTTCATGTGATTTACTGCTCCAAAACCCAACAACAGTTTGTGGAGTTCAAGGAGATCTGTAATGAGAAATTCCTGATCCAAAGACCCAAGGCCGTAGTTGAGCCTTGCCTCCCCTCTCTGTCACTCCTACATGCCATCATTACATGCATCCCCGTCCCTGGCAATTTCTTATGTTTGTGCATTAGCTTCTGTCACTAGTCATACCTTACTGTCTTCTCTTAATGGGGAAGGTATTGGAGTCATAGACTTCACTTAAAACATGTATTAACAAACATGGTTGCTGATGATAATTCAGGTTACTGAGTAGTGAATATATATATATATATATATATATATATATATATATATATTTTATTCAAGCATATAATGTTGGGGTAAGTCTATAGCTTAAAACTTACAAAAAAGCCTCCAGGGTATGTTCCTGAGATAAGATAAACAAGCAGCTGGTGCTTTAAATACTCTCTTGGCTTACTTTCAGATTTACATGAATACTTTGGATTCATATGATTGCATTCTCCCTTATATAAACATTCAAGAGCATTAAAAAACAGAAGTGAAATATTATTATTGGAATGGATTTTGGTAGATAACACATCAGGTTTCTGCTCTATTTTTCTCTGTGTTTCTTAGGTGACCCATAGCGAGGGGTGACCACAACACATCATAAGTGTATTACTTCGAACCACTACCTTTTGTCATACATAGCTGCTAGAGTGAGAATAGGGGTGGAAATGAGGGTGTGATGATGTGTTAAGAGGTTACAGAGGTAGACTTGGTAATTAGCCCCTGCAGGTCTGACATCATTAATCCATACTGTCTAATTAATGTGGGTTCTGTGATGCCAGGGGGACTCCACATTATTCAACTCTAAATATATAAACTGCCTCTGTGCTAGAGCGCTAACTCTCTCTGAGATCACCTCTGACATACCCACTATTTCATTGAAGGGACCCACAGGCTTTTTTTTGGCACATTATAACAAATGAATTTGCTCATGCAAATGGGATTTATCACAGCATTAGCATTCGTCTAAGGTGAACTTAAAACAAAATAAAAAAAGGATTGTCTTCTCTGATTATTTGAAGATTTAGATGTATTAATCCTATCTCAGGAGTTCTTTTCAGTAACATTTAGTATTGGAAATTCACCTTCCATTGTGCCCCATGCTTCACAGAATGAAGTATTTACTGGAACCACACTGAGTCAATAGGCAAGAGTCTCACCGCTAAACTGTACCACAGAGTCTAGAGTAGTGTATAAAAATAAGGCTACCCAGGCAGTAACTGGAAACTGCTTAGTCTCCCTCTGCCACATCAACGGAACTAGAAAACACTACTCAGCTGTTCTTCCCCCCTTCCTGGAAATACAGGATATGGTCATTGTTCTGTGGTGCAATTACAAGACCTGCAGAGAAAATAGTCGACTTTATGATAGATACCCACATCCACCCTCGATGCATTTTATGATCAATCAGGCCCCTTATGTGAACACAGATTTTCCATCTGGACTTCAGAATGATATGAATAATATGTTCACATTTTTGTCTTTGTATTGCAGTGCTCACAGACAGGCCGCCACCCATCATTCGCCAAGGCCCATCCAATCAGACACTTGGGGTGGACAGTGTGGCGCTGTTGAAATGCCAGGCATCAGGAGACCCCATCCCCTCTATCAGCTGGCTGAAGGATGGGGTCAGTCTGCTGGGAAAGGACGCCCGCATGTCCCTGCAGGAGCTAGGCAGCCTGCAGATAAAAAACATCAAGGTAAACCATTTCATTGGTCTTATTGGTTTAAGATGTATTTGTGCTACTGTGCCAAAGTTATATTGCAATAGCTTTGTCCATAACTAGAGTTGAACTGTAAAATATTGTATTGTCAGCTCCCTTATTGCTTCACACTTTGTCACCACTCTATTTCCTCGGTTAAATGTCTTGATTTAAGATGTTTATACAGTTATATGCATTTGTATGGGCGATGCCCTGCAGTGTCCTGCTGCGTCCTGCTGAACCATGCTGCATCCCGCTACGTCCACCTATTCTATACTATGCCACGCTACACCCTGTAATGCCCTGCAGTGCCCTGCTATGACATAAACTACTACCACCATTTGTAGTCACTGTTCCATTATCTTTATTGTGACTATTATTGCCACTGTGCATCACACCCCCAACCAGCACCGCCAGGCACAGCCGACCAAGAGCCTGGGTCTTAACGAGGTTTCTTCCTAAAAGGGAGTTTTTCCTCGCCACTGTCACACTCATTGCTTGCTCTTGGGGGAATTACTCGAATTATTGGGGCTTTGTAAATTTTAGAATGTGGTCTAGACCTACTCTATCTGTAAAGTGTCTCGAGATAAATAAAATTGAATTGAATAGAATTGAACGTTTGTAGGATTCAGTAAGACATGGCTTAAGCAAGGTACCATAATGCCTTAAAGAGATGAAAAGGCAGCATTGATTTTTTTTAATTGTTTGATAGAATCACTTAGTGGCACTGCAGCTCCAACTGGGCTCAGCTGTGCAGGGTTGGATGGACTCCAGCTGCAGCATAGAAACATGTATGCACTTACAGATATATATTCACACACACACACACACATACCCACATACATTTAGAGTAGATTCAATTTAAAAGGAGCATGCCTCCCTTTCCCCACTCGGAGGCCTCAGTGGAATATCTATTATGCTTGACAAAGCTGCCGACCACTGACATGTTATTTAATAAATGGAAGGAAGGCACAGGGACAAAAACCAACAAACAACCAAAGTTCCTAAGAGGGATGGAGAGACAAGCCAGCTGTCATCGGTCCAGGGGGTTCAGGCAGCCCACCCTAAATGAATTAGCCTGGCTTTGTTGTTGTCGGCAGGACAGTGGGGACATGAGTATGGGGAGTGGAAAAGTGATGGAAGGAAGGGTGGTGAGTAGAAAATGGATTTCATTAGGAAATTAGCGTCAGCACTTTGAGGCACTCACAAATGACACACAATTTGGCCAGCACAAGACTAGCTCATGAAGTCGCCCCATCACTTTTCATTGTTTCAGCAATAGGAAGATAACATATATTCAGTCATAGCGCCTGCTCCCAGGATGTGTGAAATGAAATGGCACTAAAAGTGATATTAGTGGTGTCATTATGCACTGTGTCCATGCTTTTAGTGTGTGTGTGTTTGTTTTTATTCATTTATACATGTGTTTGCTACTTTATACCAGCTTTCAGACTCTGGGATCTACACATGTGTGGCCACCAGCTCCAGCGGTGAAACCTCATGGAGTGCTTTCTTGGAAGTCAAAGGTACAAGATGATGTAATGATTGCATGTATTTTTTGTACAGAAAAAAATCTACTTATCAGCAGTTTTCACTAGAAAAATTCTTGTTCTCTATATTCAGAAACAGGTGGAGTGCTGGTCATAAAAAAACATGATGAGAATGAGCTTCCAGGCCCGCCATCTAAACCTCAGGTCACTGATGTCACCAAGAACAGTGTGTCCTTGTCCTGGCAGCCTGGGATGGCTGGAGCATCACCTGTCTCCTCCTTTGTTATTGAAGCATTCAGGTTTGTTTAACCAGTAACATCAAACCCTCACTCTACAGGATGTATCTACTATGCAGCAGCCTTGGTAATGTGAGGATTGCAGGAGGATTGCAGACACTGAAAAATAATGTGAAACCACCTTTTCCTCTTCCATTGCAGTCAATCAGTGAGCAACAGCTGGCAAACAGTAGCAGATCATGTCAAAACCACCCAGTTTACTGTCAAAGGCCTCCGTCCTAACACCATCTACCTGTTCATGGTCCGAGCAGTCAACAGCCAGGGGCTGAGTGATCCAAGCCCTATGTCTGATCCTGTCAGAACGCAAGGTACTTTACATAACATGAATATGAAAGGAATGTGTTATATTTACAGTGTTTATTAAATAATTGTAAAGCTAATTAAGGAACCTGTCATAACTTCTTTCACTGGTGGTGGAATGTGGTGCTTTTTTGCGAGTATAAATTTTGTTTTTACTGATAGGGGAAGGTCATTGTTCTCCCCTTCAAAGTTATCAGCCCCTCTCAGCCAGTAGCTATACCCAAACACTGCACAACTTTCCAGAGGTCACATTCTCCATCTCAGCTCAGCTCGTTAAGGCTACACTTTAGCAATTATGTAAAATAAGCATGTCTACTTTTGGAAAGCCTAACTGTGTTAGTGCTATCCCTGCTATGTTAATGATCATAACTCGAGAAAATGACTGCCTCAAAACCCAAAGAAGATTTGATTACTGGACCGGACAGACCACAGTCTCCAGATTACACTGATATGTTAAGTCCCTGGCAAAAATAAATAAATCAAGAAGCAACGTTTGGCTGAGCTCTGTCAAATACAAGCCAAGAGTGTGTTTAAAAAAAAGTGTAGTCAATTTGAATTGCAGCATATCTGTCTTATGCTGAGGTGAAGGTCTTGAAATGATATAGCGATGTGTTTATTGACAATGGCGTGCATTGATGACAAATTGATTTTTCACTTCTTTTTAACTATGTTTGGCCCGTCTTGCATAATAGTGTGGCCTGTGATCTATGATTGTCTTGGCTTGTCAGAATGAAGCTTTTTTTTATATATATATATATATATATATATATATATATATATATATATATATATAATTATTTTTGCAAGTTGTTTGCTTCCCTTCAGTAAATAACTCAAAATGGGGCTCGCTTCAACCACACTCAGTATCTCATACACTGGAGTTTTTTATTGCTTGTAACTTGAAACGTGTATGTGCAGAATGGGAAATGAGCTGGAAAATAGTGTCATAGTGTCCATTCATCTTCCATCCAATATGTCTGGGGTCGCGCATTCAGAGTTCATTTGTTGATGTGGTTTTTCAGTCAGTCCCCAGTAAGTGCAGACAAGTCACACATCTGAAGACCTTTGCCAGCCCAGTTCTCCTTTCTTTTCTCCAAACCAGACAGGAGCCTTAATACAAAATGGAATGAGGTCATTTTAATAAAGATGAAGTTGTTCCTTTTGAAATGAAATCGTAATCACTAAATGTACGCTTCCCTGTTGAAAGCGATTGGTCTATTCATTCACTCTTTTACCATTCCACGTCTAATGGTGATGAAGCAAGGTGTATTGTGAGTGAGATCTGTGAAAAACACGTGGAGGAGAGTGGGCAACATTTTATTTTATGCCCTCTCTCTCTTTCTCATTTTTCTTTCTTGCTCTCTCATAGATATAAGTCCTCCAGCTCAAGGTGTTGACCACAGGCATGTACAGAAGGAGCTCGGTGAGGTCATGGTTCGGCTGCACAACCCAGTCGTGCTAAGTCCCACAACCATTCAAGTCACCTGGACGGTAAGGGCAGCTTGTCTTTTTGCATACAGAATCCAGTTATAGTAGTACATCATTCTCATTTGTTCAGCTTGAGTCTTTACACTGGAAGAACTTTGTCTGATTTGTAGGTGGTTTTCTTATCTCCCCACATTCTTTTGACATCATTGATTTTGTAAAATTGAGTCATATAGTCAAGATAGTTTATATTCTAAGATCCCTCTTTGAAACCAAAAAGGTGCAGCTTGAGGCTACAATTTGTTTTATGTCAGGGAATTTTAGTCCGGTTGTTCCCCCAGACTGCAGCTTTGAACGATGACTTAAAAGTAACTGAACATCAAATAGCTGAAAAATTGTTTCTCCTAACCACACTGAACATCACAAGAGGTGTCAAAGACATCTGGTTGGTCATCAATCTTCTGCATGTCTTCAGCTGCTTCCCTCTTAACACAAAGACTTTGTACAGATGAAATTAGATTGAAATTAATGTTTGTGGTCAAACTGCCTTTTGTGAATACAAGTTTTTTACATGAGATGATGCATTAATCTTCTTTTACACTCATACATGCAAACAATACATACACCTGCTCTCCCACCATACATGTGCACATATTGTGGTGTTTGACAACCATCACATTATGTCGCACATTTGGCAGTTTTATTTAATGTGAATAATGTGAAAATTCATAGTTTTGGCTAAAATATATTGTTTTAATTGTATGCTTATGACGACAAAAAGGCTATTCATATTATTAAAAGTTGAGGTGGTCATGAAATGTATGTGCTCATTTATTTTGATGCTGGTGCTATGAATCCCTCATGTGCAGATGTTTACAGTATACACCTATCACTTAGTGGCATGGGGTGCCTGTTTCCATTTCCAAATGAGCCACATTAGCACTTTTCCTGGTGACATGTTTATTGACCCCTGTAATAACTCTCACCCCGAGATTTGCTAGCTACTTTTATGCTAAAGCATTGCTTTATGATTGCAATGTACAATCAACAGAAAACATGGCTGCCTAATCAATCAGGGGCCCTTTCACTAAACAGAGGGGCCACTCTCAGAGAGCTTTTATATTCCCAAATCATTCCATTAATAAAAGTCACGCACCAAGCAGAGAATCCATTTTGCTGATTTACTTTGGCTACACTTGCGAAAAAACAGCTGCTTAATATCCTACTTGAAAGCCCGGCTCACTTCTTCTACTGTTAACAAGCCATTACCATGACTTATGTGCCCACTCTGACTCTACATAAATTCTGCATTTTCTGTGTGGCTAAATGGGTCCAAGTTTTAAGGGAGGGGTCCTTTGTGAGTTGCAGTGGGGCTATCACACTTCCACTCTCTGTCTTTTCTATGGGACATTTCTGCTGTTATCACCTCTGCTGTGTATCCTCCTCATGTCCCCAGGGTGTCTGTATGTGGTGCTGCATGACATTCTCATACTCACAGCCCATCTTAGATGTGGTGGGACCTGCTTTCCAGTGTCACTAGTTAGTATTTATAATAGACATGAGACATGCATCTGTCCTTTAAGATGGCATTACGGAAAGTCTTTTTAATAGAGGGAGGAACACTTTGGGCTAGGAGCTGGGTGTATGAGGTAATGTCAGGGTGTTAATTGAGCTATGTGTGTCATAGATGGAGATAAAAGGACAATTTAACGAGTAAAAGCCTCAAAAGTGTCATGAATGCAATCCTGTAAGGAAGAAATACATTGCCGAAAAACATCCCTTTTTATATTATCTTGTGGCTGGCACAAGATAGCATCTACCAATCTCCTCTGTTCAGTTCTTTTTGCACAGAAATACAACAGTAAACCTGTCTTCATTCACTTTCTCAGGTGGATCGTCAGTCCCAGTTCATCCAGGGTTACAGAGTTCTGTACAGGCAGACATCGGGACTGCCTTCACCAGGACCCTGGCAGACCCAGGATGTGAAGGTCCCTTCTGAGCGCAGTGTTGTCCTCTCCGCACTCAAAAAGGGCATTGTGTATGAGATCAAGGTCCGTCCGTATTTCAACGAGTTTCAAGGCATGGACAGTGAATCCCGAACGGCACGGACGAGTGAGGAAGGTATGAAGCAGAAGAACCTGCTGAGTATTTGTAGATTACGTTGAGAGCAATACAACATTGTGACTCAAACTGTGTGAGTCCACACAAATGTGGGATGACGGGTGACGCATGACCCCGTAGGCTGTTTTCATGTTAGTTTTTGTCATAATATCGCAGGCGCGCCATCCCTCCATTTGACACAGAGATTTGAGGGTGTATGTGTGAATGCATGTTTGTGCCTGTCTGTCTGACCTTCCTGCTGTGCTTTTTTTGTTTATGATTGGTGGTATTAGTGCCAAACTTCTTCTAATCCATCACCCAGGAGCCACAGGCCTGAGCTGTGATTGGACAAAGCGCACACTTCCTCCTGCGAAGATGATCTGTCGCCCAAAGCTTGATTCATACAGGCTCTGACAAGACCACAGAGCAGTGTGGCACAATATCACAAACAAACACAGACACAGGTCTGTGTTTGGATGAATTTACTATTTTGACCTATGCCATAACAGAAATGCATCCAACAGCACTGTGCCAGCTTGGCTTCAACCTTCGAGTCTAATAACTGAATTAAATTATGATGGGATCTGAAGGAAAGACACGCATGCAACAGCACAAAGAAACAAATACAGACTCCATATACTGGAGACAATGCCCCATCTTGCCACAATATATTTAGGCCTGCATGTATAGGAGACAGTTCAAATCCTGTCTGTGTGGCAAGCTCATTTCCCTTTCTCAGAGGGACCATATCTCTTGTGGCCAGCAGCCAGTGCACATTGTAGGGGAACTGCCATCACATTACAGCTGTACCCAACACACACTCTCACACACACATACAGAAAACACTTACATGCAAGCACACCACCTCCCCTAAAGGCCTTCAGAACCTCCATGTCCCAGCAATTACCAATCCTGATAACACTCGCTGCTTCTGCTCTATCTGCATCCCAGTCCCTCAGAGAGCGCCACCACTTTCTATTTCTGTCACAACCCCACTGCTCTGCCTAGTCAGCTGGTACACCATCAAACACACAGCTCTAGGCTCCTCAGAGACACTGGGACTACTAAGAAGGGCAGCTAGATGAATAGTGAAGTCTTGGTCAGAGGGTGATTAAAACTTAGCTTGTCCATTAGCTAACACAATTAGAGAATCCCTAGAGTAGGTCCAGACGGATGCAAGGTTACAGTATGCTCAGCGCTCCAATGCTGTGTCCATCTTTGTAGTCTCCCTCCTCCTTTTTCACACATTCTCTTACTCTCCATCTGGAGAATCATGTCATAGGTGATAGATGAACTGTGGTTGCCATCTGATCAAGGGCTAAGGTTTGCATATGGACGGCAGGGACACAGAATTATCCCTGCCAATATCTGAGTAATCTCGTTCACATTATCCTACTGCCAGACATGAAGGAGGCAAGAGCTGCTCAGTATGCTGCAGTTATGTTGAGTTGTAAAAAGTTTGGACTGCTGTGTGGTGTCTTTCCTCTAACCGGTTCCTCAAATAGAGACGAACAGTGGTCAAGTTAGTGTCCACAGGCAACGCCATTTCCACGCTTCTCATTCATTGTCTATGTAAGCAGCCGGGCAATGCATTCTGGTAGTGTCGTGGAAATCTTTTGAGTTACCCGCTCCTCATTCGCATAAAGTCCCTGATTTTTTCAGATCAGGGGTGTCTGGCTCGACTCGCCACCTCGAAAACTCATGAAAATCATTTAATCTTAGTGTTGTAAATCTTAAATGAAAAACAGATTCAGCAACTGCACACAGCAGTTTTCTCGCATAAAATGTTTTCAGAAACACATTTCGGTGAAATATTTTCATAAAATAAGCCAAATAAGCTGCCATGTTGGTCTGTTTTAATATCTGGGAGCAGACAGCCCACAAGTAAAGCGTTTGTCCAATCAGGTGCAGCCATCTCAGTTTTAGGAGGGTGTAGACTGGTTTCTTTGCTTGTCAGTGGTCATTAAAGAGAACGGATAACTGCTAGTGGCAAGCCTATCAAGCGTTGAATGCTGGGAAGCGGGGAAATAACCTCTCATAAAAACGACACTGTGGTTACCTACATTTAGTGTAGAAGCTTTAGTTTATTATAATAGATGCATTCTGCTGCGGGCATGCTGCGGCAGACGTGTCGCTCTGCATCCTTGTCCCAAATATTTCAGATATAGTTTTCCACCTCCGGTGAAGAGCAGCGTACAGCCACTTCCCCAAACTTTGTCTAATCCAGAGACCGGAGTCCCAAATGAGGCTTTGTGTCTGTCAGCAATTTGAAGGGGAAACTACTATACAGCAGAGCAATAAAGTAATGCACAGCACGGCAGATAGATTTTTTTCTTGAAATATTGAATTATAATCCCACACCCGCCACACTTGCTCTTTAATATTTGTCCCCATCAATATTGAAACAAAACTTACGCTTACGCCCTACGCATCTGATTCCCAATGAATGACTGTCTAAGAAGTCATTAAGGAGGCCTGTCCTTTATGCAAAATATACTTATATAGGGGGAAAGGAAACCAGTAATGTTTGTATAAATGTTCATTTGTAGTGAACTAATCTTGATGGATCTCTTGGGAATGTCCACAGGTAGCCTCCCACACCACCCACTGCTTTACATTAGCTATTGGCTTCAGATATGATATGTTTGTATTACATCATCATGTAGCACAGCTTTGTGTATGCGTGAGAGACAGGGTCACATTCGTGCCTGCCATACATCACTCCGCTAATGGCTCTATTAGGACAGCCCCCTAGGGCCTCTATTGAAAAATGTGTATTGTTTAGCACAAATATGCATGGCAATAACCTGCTAAATCATTCATAACCCTAACTTTGAACGACATTGTCTCTGATTGCTGCCACGCACCGATCCAGCACTTTGTCAGCTGGATGTAATGCAGCGTTGGAGAGCCCTAAGCACCATGGTTGATCAGATGCTCTCTTGGTAGATTGTTTCTAATCTGGCCAAGGTGTTGGGTTCATCATTGGACCAATTCATCTTCCTGCATGCCAGGGCCTTCTGGCTCTCTAGGGGCCGGTGTGGCCTATCGCGCTGAGGGATGAGCACAGATTTACAGGGTGACACGTGCCATTTTGGATGGAGGCGAGGTGAGGGAGAGGCAGCCCAGGAGTAATTGACCTGTCAGTATTCTGCTGTGGTGCCGCTCCGCTGCCAGCCACTGCGGAAATGAGAAAACATTATTTTTTTAAATGTTATTTCCAGTTGGGCTAACTGTTATTTATTTTTCCTCTGTTACCCCTTGTGGGGTCAGAAGACTGTTGCCATCAGAATAACAACAGAATGAGGTTTATGAAAGCTTGGACTTGTCTTGTTTCTATCCACTCTCTCTCTGCTTGTGGATAGAGCTGATTCATTTAGATGTGCCTCGCTCCGAAGCTTCCCTCTGATCCTTACCTACTGGCTTTAGTTTCATCTGGCTGATCGATGGAATCGGTCAATATGTTTACTGAGACCTTATTTCCTTCCCCTAAAATGTATTTTTTCATATTTCCTTCTGATCTGACTTCATCCTATAAGCTCGTTGACCCGCATGCCACCCTGGCTCAGTCAGTGTCGGAGTCTTAGCTTGACTGAGAGCACTTGCCTGACTGTGCCAGGCCGTCATTCCACAAATCAATACCAGCATTGTCTGTGCATATCCACCAGGCTGGAGCAGAGGATGAGATATTAAATCATAGTGAAACGTTAAAGATAGGCTATAGCCATGTCAAACCTTCCCTGGTCTTCATGTAAATCCCCCTCTAATGAGACATTTTGACAGCCTTCAGCCACCTGTTCTATCCCAGAAGAATAGCATTCATTGGAAAAGTGTGTGCGTGTGTGTGTGTGTGTGTGTGTGTGTGTGTGTGTGTGTGTGTGTGTGTGTACACGTGCATACGTGTGTAGTATGTGTGTGTGTGTGTGTAGTATGTGTGTGTCTGGTTTTGTGCAATTGTGCGAGTACATATTTATGAGCTCTTTCTTAAAACATATTCAGATGTACAATACTGCTGTGCATCCCAGTATTCCTGTTACTAAGGATTAAATACTCTTCTGCTGCATGCACTGCAGATTAGTGCATTGGATTGTTGACCTGGGTATTGTGTGCGTCCTCTTTCAGCTCCCAGTGCCCCTCCTCAGCAGGTAACAGTCTTGACTGTGGGAAACCAGAACAGCACTTCCATTAGCATCTCCTGGGACCCCCCTCCACCAGACCACCAGAACGGCATCATCCAAGAGTACAAGGTTTGTCTCAGCAAGTCACAATGGATTATCATCAAACGTATAAAAAGCCAAATGGAATCAACTGCCTCTCTAATGTTTCCCTTTTCTGCTTTAGATCTGGTGTCTGGGGAATGAAACACGTTTCCATGTAAATAAGACAGTGGATGCAGCCATACGCTCAGTGGTGGTGGGCGGGCTGCAGGTGGGAGTGGTGTACCGGGTGGAAGTGGCGGCAAGCACAAGCGCAGGGGTTGGAGTCAAGAGTGAACCTCAGTCTATTATCATCGGTAAGATGGATTGATTAAAAAAACCTTCTTTACTCTTCAATAATCAGTTTAATTTTGTATCTATGTCAACACCAGTTTGATTGCATTTCAGTCTAAGTGGATGATTTCAGCAGGAGAACAAATAATGTGAATGTTTTTGTTAAATACTAAGATTTCCCAAATGGATAATATTGTTCAAATACTACTATTATGATATGTGGCCTGACCACATTTGATTTATGTGGAGCTGGGGCAGATTGTGCCTGATTTGACCCATAACTGATGGCTTGGCCCGTAGCATGTTCTTATTTCCCAAGTGTCACTCACATAATCCATCTCTGAGAGCAGAGCCCCAAGCCTGCAGTTGTAATATCTTGTGTGTCTGCGTGTCTGTGGATATGCAAACGGTTGTGCGTCCATGTGATTACACAGTAATATAAAGATGAAGAGCATTTGTGCAGCTTCGCACGCATGCACGTATGATATGTGTGTTTTTTGTGTGTTGTCAATGTGTGGGAACATTTTTCTGTGCTTGGAGTCTTATCATGCTCCAAGAAATAGTGTCAATAGACAAGTCAGGGTGAGCTGCGATGGGAGATCAATACAGACCAGGATCCTCTCTTTTCATTTCACACGGTGTGTTTTACTGGCAATGGAGTGAATTATGGGCTGAGATAAGCAAACAACCTGCTCACCTGGGGGTTTGTTAAAAGCTGTTGGGCTTTGTCTTTTTCAGGCTGTACATTATATTTCACTGCACATCCTTTAGATTTGTGTCCTGCTCCCTTGGTCAATATCTCAGCTCGAATTCATCAGATTTACTTTCTATGAGCCCAATCTAGCCCTCACCCTGTTTTGACGTATCTTTAGGTGTTATTTCTGCTAAATGAAATAGTCTATTGGTGTATCAGTATTACAGGAGCTGTTGTTATAACTTGAACTCACCTTAAAGCAGGAAGACATACACAACAGCATTGTTATTTCCTGTTTCTCTCATGTAGCTATCCATCCAGCATCACATTAATGTTGCCTGTTTATCCTTGGGCCCACAGGTAAGGAATTCCGGGACGTGATTATACATGGAAACCGGAACAACAGCATCACAGAGCAGATCACTGATGTGGTGAAACAGCCTGCCTTTATTGCCGGTATTGGAGGAGCCTGCTGGGTCATCCTCATGGGTTTCAGCATCTGGCTCTACTGGAGGAGAAAGAAGAGAAAGGGCCTGAGCAACTACGCAGGTTAGACTGATCATATTCTCATAGTCACCTATGCACATTTACACTGACATTCTGCTCTTGTGCCTTAGCAAACAATGGAAAAATGTTCTACCATTCATAAAAAAAAAAAAAAAAAAACTTCTGTCACAGCAAGAGTATTTTACTACTATGCTATCATATTTCAGTCTAAATCGGTACAGTTTTAATTAAAAAAAAACATTGGCGAAGTTGCTAGCAGTGAGGCTGAGAATGCTATGGTGTCAACAGGGAGACAGATGTCAGCGTGAGTCATTTCCAGAGGGCTACAGCTTTTGACAAATCCACCCACAGTGTTGGTTAACAGCCCGTGGTTGTTGTACTGAGTGGGCAGACTGGGCTCTCTGCTGGTCACTGAAGCTGCAGTTTGTCCAGCATTCCTCCCACACACTGACCCTGACCTCCAGTCAATACTAGCAACCACCAAGTCCATACTATATACACTGCCACGGGTACAAGATTTAATTAAAGAGCAGAAAATGGTAATGAACTGACACATGCAGTCAGTGCAACACAATATTTTAACATGTGTTTTTGCCTTAATAATGTGTAGAAATTCAAGAGAAACTCATACATGCACATTGGCAGCTACTATAAGCTTGTCTGGTCAATTTGCTCTTCATTTCTGTTTGTTACATTTATGTGTTTGTGTGTTCTCTTTGGTTTATGCCACCGTCTCTACACCTCTGTGGCCTGTGAGCCGGCTGCTTTCCTGGCTGTCGCTCTGCACACTGGGTGACGATGTGGTCTTAACATTCTCCGGCCCCTTCAGCCCATCTCGGCTTGACCCTGCCCCCAGTGTACAGATACCCCTTAAGCACTGCCTAGCTCTGCAGGCTTTTAACACACAACCTCTCTGTCTTCTTTTTTTGCAGTTCAGTCCTTCACCTTCACCCCTGCAGGTACTGTTCATTTGTCCCGTCTCCTCACCCCACCTCAACGCAGATTCATCTCCTGCCCGCTTATACTCTATATGCTTGGATTGTTAAACTGATGGTCATGGCTAATGCAATTCCAAACTTCAAAACCATCAAGGCAATTTAACAAACCAAAAAAGCAAATCTATAAGTTAAAGACACCTAGATTTGTTATTGGCCGTGACCAGAGCCATGCAAACTTGAGCCTTTTATTCCTGCCAATCCTTCAACCTTATTTACCTATTGTGTTGTACTTGTGTGTATGTCTGTTGTGGCTACCTGTTTTAATGAAGCTTCATTCAGTCTTGTATATCTTTGTTGTCTTCTGGTGCAGGGCGAAACTGCCCATTTTCCTCTTCCTCCGATAATCTTCTTCATCTTTCCTTTTTCTTTAAGACTCGGATCGTGTTGTAATGTATTTATCTGTTCTTCATAGGTGTCAGTTTGGCAGCTGGGTGGTGTATTAGCTTTTTCCTTTTCCTTTTGTCACGTTTTTTGTGTTGTGTTCAATTTCCCCCACTTCTGTGACTATACAGTACATATTTAGCTACCTTGGCTACCATTTTACTTCAATCATGCATCTGCCTGTCTGTGGATGGACTGGACTGGCAGAAGAGCAGCCTATCAAAGACACTGAGCAGATTAGTAAGAAAAGGGTGCCTAGAAGCCTCTGAGCTGTACTGTGTCAGTGTTCCTGATAGCTGTGATACAATGAGTACAGTGGGTCAGCACATTGACTTTCCTTCTGTTTCCTGAACTTACTGTGACAACCGTAACTATTTTTCACTTTTGGTTTTTCAAGTATGCTATGTACAGTATGTAGCTGTGTGGTCCCCGTGGAGCCTACAGCCAAAAATCCCAATTTACCCTGGCCTTCAGCTTCAACAGATTATGGAACACATTAATGTATTAGTGAAACTTGTCTGGTTTGAAATCGGAGGCCCACCTCAGAGAAGCCGGAGAGGAAGCAGGTTATTTCACTAAAAGAGTTTTGAGTGGCAAGCACAAAACAAGGTCGAATATAGTGGAGATTACAGAGTTAGCGTGAGGTGATATTCAGAACCTGAGCCAGTGCGGCTGAAGAGTCTTACAGTGCTGCTCTTCTCTGTATTGACAATTAGTTGATGTATTGAGACTGTCCTGTCTCAGCCTCCTAAAGCTGCCAGTACAGGAGAAGTAAATCACTACACTGTTGAGGCACACGTCCAGCAGAAAGGAGATTTGATGGAATTTTTATACGCTGATTATGCTCCCCCCCACCCTTAATGCTTATTAAAGGGGATTAATCTGTATTCATATTGGAGAAAGTGCTTATCTGGAAGAGGAAGGCGAGAAGCCCAGCTCTGGCTAACATAAAAGTATTCCACAGCAGCCCAGAAATGTGCCTGAGCACAGATAGGGACTTCAGAGGCCTTCCCGCTGCACAGCTTTCCCTCGCCTCCTTCTCCTGTCAGTCCTCTCTCAGACGACAGAGAATTCTCTAATTTAAGTTTGTTGGTGGTGGAACAAAGACAAATGGCTTAGCTATAACTGAATAAGGGATTTCAACTCTGCCTCGAGCTGTCAAAGCTTTATTTTATTCAGACAGACCTAGGATGTTGGTTTTCTTCTTTGTTAGCAGCCAGTTTTTTAATTCCACTTGCTGCTATTCAGTCACTTAAACCTTAACGCAGAAAATAAACCTAACTGTTCCGACATGCATACTCAACAAGTTTTAAATTGTGTTTTTATTGTTTAAAATTCTACAATTGTGTTCATGAGAGAGACAGTTGGATTAAGTAAGCTTAGGTAATGTTGACAATGCATTTAAATGTTCTGTTGCAGCCTCTGTAATATATTGTCGTAGCTTCCTCTCCCTGTCATCTGTGTCACCACGTCACCCTCAGAAAAGCCCCCTCTCTCGCCCATGCCTGGGCTTGTTGTGGAATCAACCTGAATGAAATGGAAAAGAGAGGAGGAATGTTCAGCCGTCTCCTTTCTTTAATCTCCATCTGTGGAACAAATGAGCCAAATTACTAACAGCTCTCCTTCTCCTTTACTGTTGAGTAAACTAGCTCCTCCTCCTCCTCAAAAAAAAAAAAAATTCGGTATGAGGTGATTTCCAAAACTCTTGCTGCTTTCCTGTGTTTTCCTGTGATCCATTGAAGTTCTAACATGCTTAGAACTCTCAATGCTGCCTTGTCATCATGGCCGTTGAACAGAGATGAAATGGATCCTTCACAGCCGTCTCTCACTTTGAGCCATGGAGTTTTACTAGCCGCTGACAAAGAGCAGCCCTTGTTATCTATAGATCACTGTAATAGAGCAGGCCACATGCATGGCTTGTGGGGAGCCCTGCTAGCTGGAGGATCAGTAACTCAGCCTCCACGCTTGTACATAGATAGAAAACTCAACGTGATTAATGAGCCCTCTGCCTTTTCTAATCATTTTTTTGGCTGAGATTTAATCACAAATCTGATAATAACTCAGCAGCAAAATAAGAAAGATGAAATGAGTTTTGCCTCTCATCAGGCATCTTGTCCTTGAGGAACATGTGACGTCTCCACTTATGCAAAGCAAAGCAATATGCAATTCTCATCATTGCACTTTTTTTAATTTTCATGAACGGCATTGGACACAGAGGGATGTCTTAGTGAATCCATCATCTATCTAGCTCTGTAAAAAAAGAACAGATGAATACATTGCTGTTGAAGCACAAGGGCAAACTGGACAACCCTGAAAAGACAATGTATCTTCTCTTGATCATGGAAATAAATCCTGCTTGATTGCTGTGTATTATACTAGAAACACTTAATATGTCTTTCTTTTTCCCTTCTTTTCCTCTCTTTCCGCTTTCTTTCTTTCCTAATTTTAGTGACATTCCAGAGAGTTGATGGTGGTCTGATGAGCAATGGAAGGTGAGTGTACCACCATAAGCAAAACAACAACAATCAGTATTCAAGTGCAATATCAACCCCTATTGAAAAAAAAGTCCAATCATCATTATTATTATTACATTCTTTATGTCCTCAGCTTTACATGTCTTAACACAACCTTTCCTTCACAGTCATGCGTTAAGTCTACAGCAAGCTGTATTTGAACACTAATAACATAGATTGATAGATAACCAATACCTGTTTGTGTGCCTGCCATGCAAACTGGCGTGCAAATATACATTTCTACCACATCTCCGTTCATGCATCGATAGATGAACTCATAAATCTCCTCAACAGAATTAACAGAAACAATTTAAGCAGAGAGTGCTTTTATTTTGTCATTTATCTTCCGCTGCTGGCTACAGGCAACCCAGAAGCCCTCTGGAGTGATAAATTTGCCTGTCACCTTGCGTGGGCGGCTGGGATCTGAGCACATGTAATAATGTAAAAATAATTACCCATGGGAGAGGTGTGTGGAGGAACCCTGCTTGCACCCCCTATACAGCCTGCTCCATTTCAGTGTGTGTAAGTGAAAGAGAGAGGGGCTACAGAGAATAGGGCACATCTCAATGACACCAGTTACTGAGCCTTTGTGGGTATTCAAGAGACTCCCTTGAGAATCCCGAGCTTCTGTCTATCTACTGCTTATCACACCTGACTAAGTAAAGCCTCCAGATCTCAAACACTCAGCAAGAGATAGCCAACTATATCTGACCTTGTGTGTCTCTGGGCTTTTGGGATGTGTCTGTTCTGTCTAGATGTAGCAGTTTTGTATTTATGCTTTTTTTGTTCTACCTTTTTCTGCCTTGCATATGACTAGATGCCACAATGGACAATTTTGCCTATATTGTTCTGTGAGCCGCTGGCATGCTCTCAATAAATTAGCCATGCCACTTGCCATGCATTTTCTCATCTACTTTCTGCTGTAGTGTTTTTCCTTCAATTTTCCACATAAGTGCCTTTGATTCTTACTCCAGCAAATGGGATTTGAAATGTCTGTATTTGTGGTGCTCTATATTTGTCATATCTTTAGTCAGTAGCAGCAACTGCCACAAATTTCCACAACACTGGAATAGGATGCAGTCTGGAAGTCACACAGGAGCCTCTGAGCCGTTAGTCACTCTCGTGCCATCAAATCCCAGATGTTGCAACTTGCCCATCTGCCCTGAGAGTGAGAATGTGTTGCAGAGTATAAGAGGAAAATGTGTTCATTTGTTACATGAGATGTTTATTGCATTAATTAGACAATAGCAAATGAAGCCTTGTCTATTTCCAGTTCCTCATTGGCTCCTGCCAAATTGCCCTGACTGAACAATTACATTTAATCGATCACAAAATAAATGATTCATGGAAGATGAATAGGCTGCAGATTGGTAGACCTGGACGATTTGACTTTGGCTGCTCAATTGAAATTGATAAAAGCCGATAAGGGCTCATTCCTTATCCCCCTGCCAATAGGGAGATGGTAATTAGGAGGTAGTAATAACTTCCTATCTCGGCACTGATCAATATTTTAGCAAAGCAGATTCACTCCTATAGGCTGGGAGAATGGGCTGAGCATTGCTGTGAACAGGTTTCACTAACACTGTTGCTATGGAGATTCCTTTACATCTCAGGATCTGAATGCTAAATGGCAGCATGTTCCTTGAGAGTTAATCTAGATTCTAGAAAGTAATGTGTGTTTCCCATTGCTCTAAGTGTTAGCTAATGTCTAGACTTTTAATCCAAATTCCATTCACTAGTCGATGGAACCATGATAAATGCCTGATTTATGAAGTTGCTTTGGAATTAATATTTTTTACTTGGTTTATTTATGGGGGGCTCAGTGTCAGGCATCTAAGGCAGTATTTACAGTTTCCTATACATCACAAGTAACTGGAATGTCTAACAGGAAGAGGAAACACTCCAAATCAAATTTAATCTGCCAAGGTTGCCATCCATCCTAGGTTGGACAGGGATTCAAAGTTAGGTGTTGACTTTTCATTAGATGTATGACCTGATGTCCACCCCCCACCGGCTTCCCATTACCCACTCTCCACACGCACACACACACCCCACACACATACACACATACGTGCATCCTCCCTCCCACCCCACACACACACACACACACACACACACACACACACACACACACACACATACTATGCATACACAAATATCCTCAGTAGAAATCAGACTTCAGTCTTCTAATTATCCTTACAGGAATACTGCTGTGTGATAAATACAAGGACGATGCAGCCATTTTCACTGTCAGCTTCTTGTCTTTCAAATGGTCTTTCTCTAGTGGGCTGGGGGAGGAATCGCTGTAGCACACAGGACAAGTGAGACAAATAACAAGACAAAGGCATGGGCTTTTACTTTAGACAGTTGTGCATTTGTGGTGCAGTCTTGCTGGACTTAACAAAAAAAAAGAACAATGTCCTCTTCTGTTTCAGCTGCTTGGAATGTGTAGTCCGCCAATGCTAAGCATTCAAGAGGCAGGGGATAGGAAGAGGAGGTGAAGATGTATAAAGGAGAAATAAAGGAAAATATAGTTATGGAAAGATGGTATGGCAAGAGAGAATGATGGCAGTGGGGGAACAAGGCAGCAAGAAAAAGAGGTAGAAGGACGGGAAGAGATGTATTACCCTATAAAAATGCATGTGTCTGATGCACAGCCATCAATTTGAATGACTTCTCTCCCCCTGGGGCCTGTTTTGGCATTCAGGAACCACAGCGAGGGCTCTTAGCTTGCCGGGGCTGCAGTTCCTTTGGACTCCCCCTCTGTGGAACAGCTCTTCTCATTAGAACCTGTGGCTGAGAGAGAGACTGACTGCAGAACGCCCATTACCTGCCCTTCTCCTCAGGGCTTGATTCTCTCCCAGTCCCTCCGAGCCAACACGTCACACTGCTGGAGCTGAGACAAAAAGCCCCATCAGGCTGCCAGGCTGCTAACTACTGTGCTCCTCAGCTTCTCAGAGCGCACATGTTTATCTGTAGTCTGCTACATACAGCACAGCCCGGCACTGACAGTGGGGTGTGCTGTGTTTCTGAGAAGGCGATGCCATCCGCTTCATCACACAGAGTGCTATTCTGGCCATTGCAGGGTGTATTTTGTCATGGTAAAAGAGAGGGCAAAATACTTCTGATATTTTTGATTTTTGAGTCTCCCTTGTCTGCTTAAAATGTGTTTATTTGGTTTCCTTCCTCAACTGAAGTTAACTACTAATTACACATTCTTAAAATTATGGTTGCATTTTAATCCATTTCAAATCCATTGCAGTCAATGGAAAAAATAGGTTATGATGTATCAATAAAGTGACACATAGACAAAGGCATTTAACCTAATCTTTCATTCTCATTTAACTCCATCTGTGTTATCCATGGTAACAAGCCTCAGACATGATTGTACAGTAAAGTGGCCCTAATGGCCTCCCAGCAGTCACCCATGACAGGTTAAAGTCTTAATGGCTGCTTTTTATGGTTCTCACCCCCTCAGGAGGGACACAACACCTGTTAAATGGAGCTGCCCTCTCCTCCCATATGCAGGCATCCCACAAGTGGGTCAGGGGCATCATGGTGGGGCTAGGGCTGAGGTTTGACATCTCATCAAATAAGATTTAGACTGTCTGGACAACGCCACAAGAGGTTGATGGGAAAACACAGCAGAATGTACAAGATATTAATGAATAAGGATACATATACATGTGGGTGTCAGCGTGAACTGCTGCACATGTGTGCAGCAAGCAAATTCATGCATTAGTGTCTCCACAGTGTGCTTTTGCATTATTAACTCAGGGAATGTGACAAAGACACAGCGGGAAAACAGAGAGATAAAGGGCTGTTTGCCTGAAGGAATTCCAACTTTGTGTGAGACGAAATGTATCCTTACAGTATTTCCCCCTATCTCAGAAGTGTTTCATTAGCTTCAGAGGCTTATGGCAAGCTTATCTCACACAAACACACATCATTGTGCACGGACTAACATTTAAACATATGTTTGATTTTTTTTGTCTTCACATTTTCTTGCTGCTGATTGCTGTCATGTTTTTTTTTTTTTAACATAATGCAGAAATAAACCATGCATAATAAGTAATTAGGGATGTTTTTGTGTTGTTTCTTTTTACAAAAAGCTCTGGTATTAATGTCATTTCACAGACTAATTTTAAAACTAGTGTTTCATCTTGTGTTTCTGCCTAGCCGGCCAGGCTTACTGAATGCCAGTGACCCCGGTTACCCCTGGTTAGCAGACTCTTGGCCAGCCACCAGCCTGCCTGTTAACAGCAGCTCCGGGGGACCCAATGACCTGAGTAACTTTGGCCGAGCAGGTGAGTGCCCTGGTGCTGTCCCAGGCGCATTGAGAAAGAGACCATAAGAGATGAAAGATGATAACCTGCCTTCTCTCCTGTTGTTCATCATGTACATATATGCATGGACGATGTATACATATATGCATATTGCGTGTGTGTTAGGGCATATATTTATATATCACATCAGAGGACAGCTAGAGCATTACCAGCAGGGCCTCCACTGTCACTTGGCTGAGTAATGGCAAACAGTCCAGCCTGGTGTCATAGCCCATACCTCTGAAAGAGAATGTGAGGGGAGAAATGGGAGAAAAGAGCAGGGGGTGGGTGTGTGTTTGAAAGGATGGTCTGGAGCAGCCAGTCGTGAAGGACAGGCACAGCTTGACTGCCGCAGATGCGGACACTTCCGCCATGGCTTTACATCATCTCCCCTTCACTGGGCATACAAACCATGCGCCATTGAGAGAGTCTGCTTGCTCTTTCCATAGCTCTCTCTCTGCTTCCCTTCCTCTGTCATCACACACACACACACACACACACACATGCAGAGCAGCAGCATTATCCCTCATTTTAACAGAGAAGGGAGGGGAAGGAGATATTCACACATGTGGAAGGGGAAGTGGGGCACCAGTGTGATGAGTTTTTTTGTAAGAGATGTACCTGTTAAGGGCTGTTTCTTAAGATGCGAGCTGACCTGAAAGCACAAAGATCCAGACTGTAACACTCCAGAACGAACACTTTAGACGAAAGCTGTCCTATAAACTCTCTACCTTCCTCCTTTCCAGATCTCCCCACTGGGCAAGGGGATAAGACTGGCACCATGCTCTCTGATGGAGCCATCTACAGCAGCATAGACTTCACCACCAAAGCCAACTACAACAGTCCTGGCCAAACATCCCAGGCCACTCCCTATGCCACCACCCAGATTCTCCACTCCAGCAGCATCCACGAGCTGGCTGTGGACCTGCCCGAGGCCCAGTGGAAGGCCTCACTCCAGGCCAAGCAGGAGATGGCCAACCTGGGATACTCACTGCCCGACAAGAACTCGTGCAACAACAGTAAGCTACATTGAGAAATAGATTGTGCTAACAGCCATTTGTGGGGGATGTTGTTGCCCCCGTGTGAGGTTCAGCAAGTGTGTATAGAATATGTGCAATAGTGTTCCCTAGAAATTATACTTATCCTGTGTAAAACACAAAGAAATTTACCCATACCACAAGCCAGACATTTACAGTTATTACAAATGGCCATTTGGAGTTTCAACCTTTTCACCAAAATTCTCTGAAGCCTTCCAAACCCACTGTGGCTTGAGGGAGGTTGTCTTAAAAAGAGTAATTTTTCCCCAGCAGACATCATCTTGGGTACTTTCCAAGGTTGAATAAACATCTCATGAAGGAGTAGTGCCGTTAAGTCATCCATCCATTTTCTTGCTGGGTTTTCATGATAGTACCACTCCTCTTTTCAGTTTCAGAGTAATTGCCAATCCATTTTAGCTTGACTAATGTTTAAGAAAATAATCCAAATTAATTACCGTGAATTTGATGCAGGATTTTTTAAAGCTGAGTGGAGTTTCCTACTTTAGGTGTAATGGGTATTCCTCGGCTGTATTGTTATACATATTTTGATCTCATTTTACAACAGTCTAAAACTGATTAATTATAGTTTTTACATAGTCCCTTTAATGTAATTGATCTTAAAAAGCTACTCTTCTAATTCTCCCTGTCATTATTTTAAGGAGTATGACCACATAATGATTATGTATGATTATATTTTTGTGAGGGGGGGTAAATATTAAAATAAAATCTTTACTATTGACTAATTTATCCAAAAAAAAATGTATTCAAATATTAGCGCTATGTTTTTTAAATCAACAACACATCAGATATGTCTGTTGCATACACATCAGAAAATGAGTTATAAGGTTGAAAATGCACCTTGAATGTATGAATCCTGTCCTGCTTGCTTAATGCTCTAACTGCATGTTTGCATGGGCTTGTGCTAACTGCCAAACACCTGATGCCACTGTGATTTTTGCCCTTTAACCCCCACTGTAGCCCTCCTTTTCATTCCTGACTACCGATTGGCCGATGGATTGTCTAATAGAATACCACACAACCAATCACAAGATTTCAGCACCACCAGCTCTCACAACAGCTCAGAGCGAAGTGGCAGTCTCTCAGGTTGGTTTACGCAGTAGAGAATTTCATCAAAACAAACGGGGACACTCTCTGGGGCTCTGCCGCTTGACTTAATGATTGACTGATGTCTTAATTGCCTTATTGAACTGTTATTTGCATGTACTAACCTGACATCAAAGAACAAAATGTATCAGCACAATCCCTCTCCCTCACAAGATATGCTTTGCTCACTCAGTTCCCACTGCTTACCGTGCATTACATGTGAATGCTTAATGCTGGATGGATACATGCTTTTTAAGTATTCTTTTCTGATACATGGGGTTCTGAGTACAACAGCTACTACCGTACAGTATTAAGCCATGTTGTGATATGGTATACGAGTCAACAGCTTATTGGAGCATAAAAACAGGACATTTAAATCAGAGAGAAAGAATAGAACTACTGTATGATCTCATGACAGATTATCGCTGCAAGTGCTAATGCTGGGTTTCTGCCATCAGACCCAGTCCTTGTAAAGGCTTTGTCTCTACTGTGTAGAGAGTGAGCAGATGGGAATAGGGGCAGAGGGAGTCTTTTAGACAGAGTGGACTATACACACTCTCACCACACACACACACACACACACACACACACCATTAGAGATGCTTGGTTGGTTAAAGTGGCAAAATACCTCCCTTTTTCCCTCTTCCACTGATGGTGGCTGGCTACACTAAAACCCATGTTCAGAGAATTACAATGTCATTTATAGGACACCAAGGCAGCCCTCTGCCTTCCTCCCCTACACTCTCCTCTTTTATCTAGTTACAAGCCACTGCCTTAACTGGTCTGTAATTCAATGCTCTGGCACACACAGGGCTGGAGAGAAGGATGTGAAGTGGCCATGCCTTGCAGGCAGATTCTTACCACAGACACGCAGGTTACTAAGGATTTGGACTGGGCATGGCACATGTTCTATTATAATTTCATGAGAGGAAGAGAAACATAATTAACTAGAAAGATACCTGCCCAGTTTAATATGTCAGAGAATATGCATAGCTCGACATGATGGTAAAATATGCTTATTCTCTTTCTTGCTAAGAAATAGATAAGAAGATTGATACCGTTCTTGCCTCTGTAAGCTAGCCAGCAGCAGCGGTTAGCTTAGCATATAGACTGAGAGGGGAGGGAAACAGCTAGCCTGGCTCTGTTCATCAGTATTGATCTTCTTATCTAACTGAGCAAAAAAGGGAATAAGCATAGTCCCTACAATGTGGAACCATTTCTTCTACTGTTTTCCTAGTGAAAGGAAAGATTAGTGCTTACTTTGTGGATATCGTGAGGGACATGGATGGATGTCATTTGATATTGACAAACAAATATAGTATAGGAATTCACATCAGTCAATACTCTTCCACCTTACCCGTGCATAATAGTCTGTATCATAGCATGCGATTAGAGGAATGTATACGTTATAATGTAGGCTAGTACCCATTCTAGGGAGCTCTGTAAATGCTTTGCACATTTTATTTTAAAATGTAAAAAATAAATAAAACTGAAGGTAATAATAATGCATATTAAAAGGAATTCATTTACATAATGTAAATGTGATATTCATAAAACCCTGTTGCTCTACAGAACAGCACTAAAAGGAGTTTCTGACAATATACCGGTATGTCTTATATATAGTATATGCCACACTGTGTACTACATCTTACAACAGCGATGGGGATTTGAATCAGCACAAGCTCAGGTTTGATTCAAACAGAGTGAAGGGGGGGGGGTTGAAGTAACAGTGGCTTGCTCTCCCTCTGAGGAGATGGAAGGAATAATGAATGTCAGGTCTGAAGAAGGAGAGCAGGATGAAAAGGAACAGAAATAGAGCAGCTTTCATGGCAGCATGGATCTCCACTGGGGACATGAAGCTGCTCATTAAAACCTTTCCCCGTGTAGGGGAGAAGAGGTAGCTGGTGTTTTCTGTAGCAGTTTGAGACCTTGAAGACTCCGCACTTCCCTCATACTCAGGCTGTTTATGAAGCTACAAAGTCTATGATTTTGTGAAGTCCAATGTAGTGTGTGACCTGTTGTGCTCCTGGCTTCTCCATATATATCTTACCTCATTATATAATATGTTGTTGTTGTTGTTGTTTTAAACTAAGCAAAAACAAAAATGATGATACATGGCTTTCAGCTATTTTAATGTTCCCACTCATAAGTTATATCTGGTTGCATAGTCTTTCTAGAGTCTCTGCTCTGTGGCTTTCCCCCTCAGTACCAACGCACCCAATGAAAACAGAGCAAGCTCAAGGCTATGCAGCCCTACAGTTATAGGCTGGGAGCGCCCAAACCTTGGGTATATATACCCAACGCTGAATCTATATTTAGTATGAGTTCTCCTTTGAAGAGAAGCCCAGTTTTGTCAAAGGAGATGGGTTTGCTGTGTAATTCCTGTATAGCTCCCAGCCACAGCCTCTCTCTCTGTATTTTTCATATTTGGGGTGAGCTGTTGTAATTCCAGTGCCAGACCATCTTTTCCTAGAAGAGACTCATTTACAATATTGATGGCTGGTTTTGTGTGGAGAGACTAAGGATGATTGAACAATCACGTCAGCTCACCATTTATTGGTAAAAGTCAAGCGCCGCCCAGAGGTACGATTAGGACACCCAATTACTTTCAGACTATACTTACACTGTTGTGCTGCCTGCCTTGGGCTTACAGTTGTTTCTTTTATTACTTCCATTCTTTATTAATCCTATTCTGACACTTCTCCTATCTCTTCAAGCCTGATATTTCCTCCCCTGCCCTAGCATTGTTGCCATGATCCTCTTTGAAGTGCTTTTGTTCTTCCTGATAAAAGACTTGTAATAGTAACATAAACAGAATGTTCTGGACTTAAAACATATTGAGTAGAGTTTCTTATATCTCTGCCATGTGACTTCCATGAAAATCAATAGAAATGTACATCATTGCCTCTGTACATTTCTTTTGATGACAGTGATGTACTCTTACCGTGCCTGAGTTGAGTCAGTTTATTAGATTACATTTGAGTGCATGATGTTACATTGCATGAGATGCAGTATTGGCAGCTTTTTGTGGCACTGAGAGAAGTGATTACAGGCCTTTGGCAGCAAAGGCTAACCAACAGTTGACAGATACAAATGTGTTCAACAGAGTTTCAAAAGATGGCTTTCACTAGTCTGTGAGGATAGTGACGTCAGTTTGTGGTGTTTACTGGGTTTTTAATGGTAGAGAGGCACTGCTGCAAATGGATTTATACATGCAAATACTGTTCAGGCTGTCTCCCGACTCCCCGTCCATATTCACAATCTAAGAGGCATGAGAGAAAAGTTATATATTAATAAACCATAATGCTTAAAAAGAAATGGTACCGTACAGGATCACACAACCTGGAGATGCTAGGCTATTTGTGATTAACTTATTGGATATTGTAAGGCAACATGCTATGTGATAAAACAAAAACCTAAGTATACATTTTAAACTTGTATCTCTTGATTGTGCATGCAGCAATTTCAGTGATTAATTTAGGATAATTTTCTACTGCAAAAACGCGGGGAAAATGTGGGATATGCTACTTTTCTTTGCCTTTTGTTATAGTCAACTAAATATCTTTGGGTCTTGGACTGTTAGTTGAGCAAGGCAGGTGATTTGAAGATATCCTCTTGAGGTTTAGGCATTATCCCAACAAGTACTGGCATTTTATAAACCAAACAATTGCAGATTTATTCAAAAAATAATAAATGGGTAATGACAATAATCATCACATTTGCAGCCCTGATGTAAGGGTAACATGTTCTACCCAATGAGGTGCACTATACACCAGTATCACCGGTCTGTAGTTTGAATTATCAACAGGTCCCGTTAATTATAGGATTTAAGGAGATAACTCTTGCCTTTTTGAAATTTGGAATAATATATTTCCAGTATATCAGTGAGGAAACAATTACTAAAGGAGCAAGTAACTCATTTTCAGAAAACAGAAACAATGTCTTCTACCTCAGTATCCTTAAATTATATATTTATGTAATTGAAATAAAAAAACTAAATGATAAAAAAGTAGATTCCCACTTCTCTGAAATGTAGTTGAAGTTAATGTAAAAAAAAAAAAAGTTCTTGTTTTTGTTAAAAGCTTTTGAACAAAATGGACTTAATTTCCCTGATGATCTAATCTTAGCAAGAGTTAATTTTCCATCAAGGTGTTTTTTGGCATTAGGAATATTTGCATATTGTATATACCTCAACTTAAAACCGATATGGGCTTGAAGTCAAATGTGTTTAAAAGAAATATAGGTTTCTTCCACTGTGAGCGAATCGTATAAAACCCAGTATTGACCTGGCTGGCAGATTTATAAAGATGGATGGGACAGAAGAGAATCTGGTGTTGGAGGGATATGAGAGGAAATGGATGGGGTTAGCGGCTCTTTGGTGTAATAAAAGAAATGAAAGTAGTAATAGACTCTCAGTGAATTCCATTAGGGACACACTGACACTACACAAGCCATTCATTATGATGATGTTGTGAAGAGAGATATTTCATTGTGGGACCGAAGGCCTGGTGTGAAAGGGGAAACTGAGGGATGGTTGGAGCACAAAGGTCTGCCTTAACCTCGTTTACTGCCGTTCTCTCCTGTTTCTATGGAGATTTGAGGCTTTTCAACCAATTAATCAATGGAAGCCAGCTTTTCATCCGGCAACCTTGAGCTTTTCTGTGTAAGCAGAGGCAGGATCCCATTGAAATCTTGTGTTTGAAATTGTGTACGATTTTCCAAGGGTATGTTGAAACTGAGTCCAAATGTATCTGTTATCTAAGTAGCATGTTTGGACTAAATTGAGTTTCTTTTGAATTCACATTTGTCACATGGCAATAGCAGCTCCTGTAATTTGCAATGCCATCCCACTTGTATATTCATTTTTAATTGATTTTCTTTTACAATCTAATTTTCAACGGCTGTGTCTCTTAAATGCACTCTTTTCGTTTGTAGGTGGAAAGGGAGGAAAGAAGAAGAAGAACAAGGCTTGCTCCAAACCCACTAAAGCCAATGGATCCAACTGGGCCAATGTTCCCCTGCCCCCTCCACCAGTTCACCCTCTCCCTGGCACTGAGATGGACCTTTATCCCAATGAGCATCATGACGGAGGAGGGTATGTCTAAAAGGGCTTTAAACAAAATGGAATACATTATTCGGATATGAACAGTGTTCAGTGCAGGACAAAGCTTGACAGATGTTGCACAGTTTTACCTCATGATCAGATATTGAAGCCTGGCACATTGAACGATTTGAGAGTAGATTGGAAACTGACAAGCTGAAGCTTAGGACCATCTCAATATGGCATAGAGAGCTTTTCAGATTACTGTCAATTATTTATCGTTGAAGACATTTAAAGCCAATTCATTCTCATCATATATACACACCCTCCATTTTTTAAATGAAAAGTCATGCAATACATCCCAATGCAATTTTGACTTTTGACTTGTATTTTCTTAAAATCTTCTGCACACCTTTTATTTAGTCTCAGTTTAGGCGCAGCATATAAATATAGGTACATCTAGGTAAATGGTTAAAATATTATGTTACCAATGTTATTCTGTTTATTTTGTGGGCAGCTAAACTACTAAGTAAACGTATGAGTGGTAAAAATGGAAGTAGAAAACACAGAAAATACAATAGCAGTGTAGACTATTTCTAACAATTTATGCAATAAGCCCACCCAACATACAATATAAATCTGAATACTTATTTTGCAAAATAAACAGCCACAGATAGTGGCATTACAGTGCACCCCCAATGTCTACTGACTGCACCTCATGGAGATTGCCATCTTTAATGTATTTGCATTTGAGCTTGCCTATTGCTATCATTGTATGTTTCCTCCTCTGACTACGTCAGGAGCAGAGAATCTAGTGTGTTGCTTGCTGAAACAAAAAAGTCAGTGCTTGCCAATGTAAGCAACACCACACATTTCTCTGTGCAATAACAGAGTTCAGCTTTGCTTTTTCTGCGGCTAATTACTGTAGTACTGCACATCTGGAGAAAAGGGAAGGATCAGTGTGTGTGTGTGTACGTTTCCACAGACAGACAGATATACAATTATACACAAGAACTCATACAGATGGCTGCAGATCAAACTATTTGCTGATCCTGTCTTCATGACTTCATGACTGGAAAATAAATGTAGGAGAAAAAAAAAAGTTCAAGTAGTCTCCTGCTGCTGCTGCTGCTGCTGCTGCTGCTGCTGCTGCTACTGCTACTAGCGTGTAGACACACATATGGTTTCAGATTAACTATTTGCTCTATTCCATAGTGGGAAAAAATAATAGTTGAATTGTTTCATTAGAGAAAAGCGATAGACAGACGATCAGAGTGGGGGATTTATACTACCAGTGTTATCCACCTCTGAGTTGTGAAAAGCTGCCAGAGTTCTTATAAGTTTGATGTAATACTAATCACTTTTTAAGATTATTTATACACTATTAACATTACTTTTTAAAATCAGATGATACATTTTAACTTCAGACATACTGTAACAGAGGCTTACAGTGGGGTTCGAAAGTTTGGGCACCCCAGGTAAAAATGTATATTAATGTGCATAAAGAAGCCAAAAAAGATGGAAAAATCTCCAAAAGACATCAAATGACAGATTAGACATTCATGTAATATGTTACAAAAAGTTAGATTTTATTTCCATCATTTACACTTTTAAAATAGAGCATACACCGCCCCCTTTGGAAAGCTCAGACCTGACCACGTCATGGATTGTTCTCAATCATCGTCTGGAAAGACCAGGTGATGTCCATCTTAAGGTTTTAAATGCCCAGACTCATCTGACCTCGCCCCAACAATCAGCACCATGGGTTCTTCTAAGCTGTTGTCTAGAAATCTGAAACTGAAAATAGTTGATGCTCACAAAGCCGGAGAAAAGGGTTTTCAGATACCAATATCTTCTGTTTGGAATGTAATTAAGAAATGGCCGTAATCAAGAACAGTGGAAGTTAAAGCAAGATCTGGAAGACTAAGAAAAATATCAGACAGAACAGCTCGCAGGATTGTAAGAAAAGCAAGTCCAAACCCATGTTTGACTGCACGATCCATCCAGAAAGACCTGGCAGACACTGGAGTTGTGGTACACCATTCCACTTTAAAGAGATACTAGTACAAATATGGTCTTCATGGAAGAGTCATTAGAAGAAAAACCTCTTCTACGTCCTCACCACAAAAATCAGCGTTTGAAGTTTGCAAATGAACATATAGACAAGCCTGATGCATTGTGGGAAAAAGTTCTGTGGACCGATGACGTTAAAATAGAACTTTTTTCGCAATGAGCAAAGGTACATTTGGAGAAGAAAGGGCAAATAATTTAATGAAAATAACCTCTGTCCAACTGTTAACTGTTAAGTAGAAGGAAAAATGGATTTAATGGAAGATTTCAGGACATTTTGTGAAAAAGCTGAAGTTGAAGAGATGATGGCTTCTACAAATGGATAATGATCTAAACACATCTCAAAATCCACTAGGATTACATCAAGAGGCGTAAACTGAAAGTTTTGCCATGGCCTTCACAATCTCCTGACCTCAACATAATTTAAAATCTTTGAATAGACCTTAAAAGAGCAGTGCGTGACAGACAGCCCAGAAATCTCAAAGAACTGAAATACTTTTGGAAAGAAGAATGGGCGAAGATACCTCAAATAATAATTGAAAGACTCTTGGCTGGCTACAAGAAGCGTTTCCAAGCTGTGATACTTGCCAAAGGGGTCAGTACAAGGTATTAACTCAGCAGGGTGCCCAAACCTTTGCAGACGCCATTTTTTAGTTTTTGTTATTTTGAAAGTGTAAATGATGGAAATAAAATCTAACTTTTTGTGACATATTATACGAATGTCTAATCTGTCATTTGATGCCTTTTGGAGATTTGTCCATCTTTTCTTGGCTTCTTTATGCACAAAATAATACAAATATTTACCTGGGGTGCCCAAACTTTTGAACCCCACTGTATTTAAGTGATGGTGTGTGTCTCTCTCTTTGGTTCAGTAGGTGTTATGTCCTACTCCTATTTTCACTGTGGGAGAATCATCTCCTTTAATAGGCTATCTGGTAAATGAAGAGTCCTGTGCACTGTAAATCTGAGGCTGCTCTTAATGGCAGCAGATTAAAACAGTTATGTCCTATGGAGTGTGCACTGACAAATTTCTTTAATGAACATTTTCTTTATGGCTAGTATTATTTCACCGTGTATAAGCACAGCTATGAAGAAGTGAAGCCTGACTACCTCCATAATTCCTCTCAGGACTGTCGTCTAACAAATTCTTTCAAAAGTTGGACAAGGTCACAAAGCTCTAAGTTAGCATATAGGAATTTTGCTTAAAATAAGTGTATGATTTCTGCGTTTCCCTTCCTTTTTCAGTAAACTTTTTACATTTAGGGACATTACCAATATCAAAAAGACTTTAATGTAGTTCTGTTTCTGTCCTTGTAATGTAATTTCCAATTTCTTTTTACATTAAGCATAGCTTCTAAATAAATGTACTGTGTTTAATGTGTGAGACATTAAGTATGTTGTGGTGACTTATGTTCTTTAAATACTGTATAGATGGTCTCTCAAGACCTGAAATATTTAGTTGAATAATCAGTTAGTCAATTAACAGAAAATTAAATCTGAAAATAATATTAAGATAAATCAATAAAACAAATAATAAAAAAATATATTGTTAGTTGCAGCCTTACATTGTTGGATAGACAATTTGACACATCAATTGTGAGAACGTTTGTGCAGTAAACATCTCTTCTTACATCAGGTATGAGAGTGATGGTTGGGGCCCGCCCATGCCCGTGCAGACCTATCTTCACCAAGGCATGGAGGATGAGCTGGAGGAGGAGGAGGAGAGGGTTCCCACCCCACCCATCCGAGGGGTTGCCTCTTCGCCAGCTGCTGTGTCCTTTGGACAGCAGTCCACAGCCACCCTTACCCCTTCTCCTCGGGACGAGATGCAGCCCATGCTCCAAGCCCATTTGGATGAACTGACCAGAGCATATCAACTAGACATGGCAAAGCAGACATGGTAAACACTGCATTAATAAAGCTGTATACAGAGCTATCTATCTAACCATCCATCCAATCCATCCATCTTGAAATATATCTTGTTATAGTTATGCATTGTTGTCATTTTTAAATGCTTACTGTACGTTCTGCTCTGCATGTACTGCTGCCAGGATTCATTTTGGTCCGTCAGTATTATTCATGTCAGCTGTGTGCGCAGCGGCGATAAACCCATTAATCATTTTATTTTAATGGGCCCATGCTACCACTTAGGCAACTACTGTATTTTCCTCACTCTAAGAGACACAATTTCTTACCCACCGATGTTTACTCCCCCCATACCCATTCGGCACATTCCATTGTTGTGGTGCTCATGCAAGTCAGATGAAGGCCATGCCTCATTCTGTCGGCAACGTAGAGAGAATGAGAGACTGGCATTCATTCATAATAGGGAAGTGTGTGGGGGGGGGATTGTGACAGGGAAGCCTAGTCAGGAAGGAGATGTCATGTTACCCAGTAATGGATATGTTGGTTAGAGAGCATCTTTGACAACACCAGAGGGCCAGTAATTACAACCAATTCCCAGTGCAAACCGCGTCAAAGACATTGCGCTCCTCAAACAAACGCGGCTGTCAGCAGAGCGGGTTGCCACTGAGGTGACAGCCATGTGTCTCAGGCCTGGAGAGCATGCCTTTGTGCCATCCACAGCAGCAATTAGCGGGTCATGTTGTTAGCATGCAAGCAGCAACGTAGAATTTGTGGAATTGTCCAGATTTATTCAGCGCTTCACTTGTGACAGAGGTCTCTAAAATTAGCTCTACTCTTCCACATACATCCTTATTTCTTCACCGTCCTGTGGCATAGAAACCACTGAATATACCCTTCATTCTCTCTAGTTCATCATTCCTAGATATAAACTGTATGTCAAGTCCAGTAGAGTAATATGCTGTCTCTTTCTCTCCCCAGGCACATGCAGGTAGGCTCTCTTCCTCCCCTGGCTCCAGCTCCTCCTGTGGGCTACGTGTCGAGCACAATGGTTTCTGACCTGGAGACTGACCTGCCTGATGAGGATGAGGAGGACGAGGAAGAGGATGAGGATGAAGGCTATGGAGCCAGGCATCCCCGCGGCATTGAGCACACACCAGGGTCTAGCATGGACAACCTGG
Organism: Etheostoma perlongum; assembly: GCA_026937815.1. Taxonomy (NCBI): domain Eukaryota; kingdom Metazoa; phylum Chordata; class Actinopteri; order Perciformes; family Percidae; genus Etheostoma; species Etheostoma perlongum. The sequence goes on from CM049373.1 coordinate 6,482,537, forward strand.
ACAGCTCTTTAACAGGTAAGATTGATTATGAAGTCTGGCTATTGGGACGCTTTTTTGTTCATGTGTTTTTTAAGCATATTAATGTACACACATACACATTAAGTAGACAAAAAATTGTAGATTTTTTTACAAGTATAAGAATTAGAAAAAATAGAATTAGTTATAGTAATAATAGTTTTTTCTGATCAATTTTTATTTTATTTAATGAGCCAAATAAAAATGCTAAACATTGGTTCAGATGACAACATACAGAAAAGTACACTACACACACCAAAGAAGGCACAGTGCACCTTTTCAACTCTAAAACAAAGAGGAAATACAGGAAGGAGGAAAACATAATAATAATAGTGATAATACACAATTAACACCCTTATATAAACAGACAGTATATAAACAAAAATATACAAATGTGAGGTGCGGATGAATTGAAATGACCTATTGCAGTTGGAGGTAACACAGAGTAATATGCAAAGTGCAGAATATTGTCCAGTGATGGCTCATATTGCAGAAACAGCTAGCATTATAGCATTTGTTTGTGCTATACATATGTATTCATGTGTACAAGTAAACTGTATTATTATTCATTGTTTAAATCAAAATGACTAAGTTCTAATTACTCTAAATGGGGAAACATTAAATTCCCATTGTTGCTACATCTTGTCTCACAGTAAATGGATGGTTGTTAATGACATGTTCTTCATCAGTGTGTTGTGCGTACGTTTCTATGTGAACATGCTTACTGAGTGTCGCTCAATCACGTTTTTGAAGCACTTTTGGCAGACTCTGGGGAATTATAATTATCATTTTCAAAAAAGAGATAAGAAAGTCCATGAATTTTAAACAGGATAGTGAGAGGGAAATTAAGAGGAGGGAGAGGCAAGGCAAGCAGGGGAGAGTGACTGTGATTTAACATGCACATAGCACCAGAGCCAGTGCCACCCATATCTTCCCGAGGAGATTTGAAATACAATTCACGTGCGGCATATTCCATTGCAGACTAGAGGCACCATTTCCATTTTTACATCTCACTGAAAACTTTTACAGCCGTCTTTCAGGGGGATGTATGAAGGGCAGGACATTGCAGCGGCAGAGCTTTGTTTTGTACTGCTGCTCTCATACTGACCAGGCCACACTATCCATCTATAAACTACAAGGTAAAATTGAAGTGATATTTCTGGAAAATGCATGACATTTCGTTATCATGCAATATAGAGACAAGTTGTTATACAAAATATAGAAAATGTCTATCAGGTCTTCCAATAAAGTTTGTGGGTGTGTTCTCATCGCCTAGTAGTTCCCTGCAACGTGGACTGCACAGGGTATTCAGCCAAGTAGTAGAAGTAAGATTCCAGTAGGGACTAAAATGCTCAGTTTAATGGGAACTATGAAATGTGTAGGGAAGAACTGGATACAGTTCATCATTTCGCCAGACGTTGACAAGCAAGATTACCCATCAGTCATAGCGCCTTGACTTGAATGACACAATACATCTAGTAAAATAATCCAATCACATTTATTCCCAAGTTACATACATTGTAATGGAAGATGTTTTTATTGATATTATTTTTTATTTTAATATATTAGTTTAGTAGTGTAACATTGCCACAGTAGCAGCAACGTATCCAAGGTGTTTGCACGAAGGAAGTGATATCTACAGTACGTTGGTGATGTTGCAGGATGTTCCAAATGGAGAACTTTTGTCAAGGGAAGTTCCCTTAACTGACATCCCCTAAACAGGGAGCAAGGGGTACTGTTTATGTACACTGTGGAACAAAATGCAGCTTGTGAATAAAAAAAAAAAATTCATTTATGGGTGGAAAGAAGCAGGGAGCGAATAGGAAATATACTGTATGTGAAGGTAGAGGAGCTGAGCCAGTTGAGAGAGAAGGCATGAGAATGAAAGGATTGACAGCGCTGCTTGTTGGTCTACCCTGTAAGTGGCAGCCCTAAGGAGTAGTTTTCCATTGGATGATGGAACAGTGGCTTTGGTTACACTGACACATGCTACTGCTGATGTATTTAGAGGAATATAAAGCAGCAACTGGGCCCTAATCTACTGCATCTCTCCGCCACTGTATTACTCTGAAGACGGCACTATTTCTTCTTATCTCTCTGCAAGTCTGCCTCGCACCCCATCAGTTTACAACACAGACACGGTCACAGATCCAGGGTTGGCGGGAGGAAGAGAGGGAGGATAGGAGAAATTGCTGAGATTTATTGTGGCCACCATTTTGAGGCTATACAAATAGGGGAGGGGAGGAGTAAGATTCCTGTCAAGCCTCGCTTGATAGATTTGTCATTGTTTTAATAATATGGAAATAGGTCTGTTTTCATAATGTTAAACCAAATACCAGTAAATCAAACATTTTCACTGGTGCCCCAGGAATAAAAGCCAGCCTTCTTCTCTGGTGGCCATTTTTCTCCAGCAGATTGTCTGCACAGGCTTTCAAATGTGTAATTCTATTCTCTTAGATAAGCCAACATAATTTTTGCAGATAAATGTAAATCTTGATGTTGTTTTGCTTAAACCAGAGAGATGAAGTCAACACATAGGTATTACCTGGCTTTTGTGTGTAGGCGTTATAGGTTGTGTAAAGCTGAGCAGTGGTAGCAGTGAGGCTGTTATGCCTACAATGCCTACAATGAGCTGAAGCCTTGGCTGTTCTAGGCGATTACTCTCCCATAAAACCTTGCCAGGTTTGTGAGGAGCAGGGTCACGTCTCCTGACGGCAGGTAGAGACGCCTGCTCGTCAAGGGGAATGATTTTCCTGCCTAACGACATGCAGATTAGGGTTTCCGTCAGTATAAATCAGTTTTAGTGGCAGGAGGGACCTGGGCTGGGTTTTACTGCCCTCAACTATCTCCCGTTTACTGGCCTTTCTCTAACAGTGCGTAGAGCACTCGAGGTGTCAGCCGGTGGTTTTTAGAGTGCATGGCTTGGCCCATTGCTCTCGTTCAAGACACAATAAAATGACATGTAGTGCAAACCTTTGTCTGGAGCTACAGAAAAAAATTGCACATTTCTTGGGCAAAAAGAAAACTTGATTGAATTTTTATCAAATTATGTGACAATGATCACAGTTTGATTGGACTGCTATTTCTGAGAATAGAAGTGCTCCAGAGGTTCAGCAGTAGAAAGTGGCAGTTAGTGCAACTGAAAAGTCATTCTGTGATGTGATTTGCTGAGGCAGTGTTCCTTCGCTGAGCCGGAGGAGTTGGAAGCTTCAGTGCTTTGGCTGGCACTGCCTATACTTCAATATCTGCTCTATTCTTTGTGGGAGGATTGGACCCAGTGGAATTGCTGTCTTTCTTTCTTTGAGGAAAAACTCTTAGAAAAGAATTTCAAAGAAAATAGCGAGGCAAGATGGAGTAGTAGTCGAAGTAGTTACTGCCTTGGATTTCAGGTAGTGCTGTAAAAATGGGTTGTGTAAGAGGTTCTTTACCTTATGCAAGCTTATCTTTTATAGAAGCTTCCATTAATCTGAGACAATTTTACTGCAATAGGAGGGAAAATCTGTTGCAACTTCAGCTGTAGAAGGTGCAACTCCCTGAACATCCAGCGACTGAGTAACCACTTCTTCTTGGCCCCGTTTTCAGCTGGTATTATTTGATGTATTATTTGAGATACAAGGTTTAAGTTGCAGAGACTCACAAATGGAGGATTTGAAAAACTCTCCCAGTTCACCTGGATAAATAACCCGCAATCATAATACCAAGTGTTATTTGACATTTTAATTGTGTATTATTGCATTGTACCATCTGAGAGACCAATCTGGTATTACTGCAGCTAATATATGTGTAAGTAATGTTCATTTAAATCGCTGAACTCTGCCAACTGCCCTGGCCAAGATTATTACAACTTTTGTATCATATGACCTTTTAATAAATCATGCTGCTAACTTTTGTCCCCATTGCTCCCTCTACAACCTTTACCATCATACCTCGCCAGTTCTCTGTTCAATCACATCATTTTTGCGTTCTGTGTGAGGGAGAGATAGAGTGTGTGAGCACAGCACTTGGGTTCGTGCCATTTAAGCAAAGTCTGCCAAACCAGTCCCACTGAAAGCTGTCACATTAGCCGACTGTTCTCTGTGTTTTTGCTTGCCAAAGCGGCATATTTTTTATTGGCAGGCTGATATTTAATGTGCTGGCCTAGCTTTTTATGTGAAGAAAAAAATCAAAGCATGAAGAAATACTTAACAGTAGCATAAGATGTATAATGCACACACTCGATCCTGTCAAATATTCAATACTGTTTGTTAAGCAGGGTATAGATTTAATCTCCCATCATTTAATCATATTTAAAGTAACACACAGTACATGTGTAGCATGTGTGTCTAAAACTTCAGTAGCTATACCTTTATTCTGTTTAAAGACCGCTCATATATAGCAGCTTTTGGACAGTTGTGGCTGTGCATTTTAAACAGAAATGAAGAAAACTGTGTGCACTGCATACCACCAGGTGTTTGATTTAATACAGTGTTTTGTGAGATGCTTCATCTGTGTCACCTGAGGCAGTTTTCTAGCTAACTCCGCTCTGCACAGGTGCGCTCATTGTTCTTTATCAAAAGAAGAGCAAAATGAGTTGATGCCGGTCCTGCTGTTGCACTGTGTACATTCTTGTGTGTGTGTGTGTGTATGTGTGTGTGTGTGTATGTGCGCGTGCGCAGTATATGTCCTGAATGTGTTTGTAGTTGATGAAAGAGGACAGGCCAGAACAGAATGACTGTACAAAAGCACTCACCTGCAAGAAGAGAAATGCCCTGCAGCAAATTCAAAATAATGTTAATGGAGGAAGTTAATATTATTTCTTTTTTATAAGATCACTCAACACATTTATCCATCCAGATGTGGAATCACAGCACAGGTGTTAAAAAGATCATATGTCCATAAGGTTATGGCCACTGAGCTGAAAAGTATGAACATGATGTGGTAGAATTTGAGTGTTTTGAAGATAGATATTCATTCACGCATACAGTCCAACACGCTCACACTTGCTGCAACCTGTGGTGTCCCACAGGGTCCATGGTGAATGGGTGGGGCTCAGCCTCGGAGGATGATCGTAATTTCTCCAGCCATAGGTCCAGTTTGGGCAGTTCGTCTGATGGCTCCATCTTTACCCACTGCAGCTTTGCCCAGGCCCTGGTGGCCGCTGCAGACAAGGCAGGCTACCGCCTAGAGGGCACGAGCCTCAGCAAGAGAGGTTGGTGTGTGGAGACCGGCTACACACTGCTGAACTTCTACTTGTACCAGTGGCAGATGATTGTTCCTTTCTGCTCTGATTCTTTCTCTTCCTCTTCCTCCGATAATGTTGGCTTTGTGTTGGATTTCCTTTACTGCTTGTGGACGCTGTGCCCAGGTTGTGCATGGCACCTTTTGTACATGGCTGGACTACAGATATCTCCCTATCTCCAACTTCCACTCAGTTCTTCTATGACTGATCTGGCTTTTGCACTCTGGCTTTCTTGGGTTAAATGAGTAATAACTGGGTGAAATGTTATACTTGCAACCTTTTACAGGCTTCATACAAAGTGCTTTCTCCTCTCATCCTTCTAATGAAAACCTTTACCTTTTAGTTCTCTAATAGGTTTTTGAATCTTGATTGATGACCTCTACATTTCTTAATGACAGCCTCAGCTCCATTGTCTAAGCATTGGCTTCTTAATGTCTTTATTAACCAGGTGGCTTGTGGTCCTGTATCCCTCTTGCAGGTAAAGGCTTGTCCCATAGGCCCCGGCCCAGCAGTCCATTCTCAACAGATGGCAGCACAGTAGGCACACACAGCTTGGGCCACCAGAGGGCCACCAGGCCAACACGCAAACCCCGAAGCCAGGGCACAGCACCCCACCGGAGAGATGCTGGTGCAGACGGTGAGGCAGTGACTGAAAACACATTTTAAATAGTTAATGTAGAAAGTTCTCTTGTAACATCTGTTTTTGTTTTTTTTAAAAAGGAGTTATATCAATATGTATTTTATATTATTGGATGGAAATATGTCTGGATGGGATTTTTTAGATTCATACGAGTAAAGTACATCTTTTAAGTAATTTATGGCTTTAGTTGATTCATTCTCTGGGTTTCCCCTTTTGGCACAGACCTACCTCCTCCCCCTGAGCCTCCTCCCTTTCAGGGGCAGGGCCGTATCCAGGGGGCCCGCAGTGTAAGCAGCATGGTACCCCCTACAGATAGGAAGGCTTCATCTCTGGAGCGCACACCTTTGTCAGGACCCCTGTCTGGGCTAGAGGACACAAAGAGCTCCATTGACAGACAGACACGCACTTCTCTGGAACACCATCATCATCGCCAGGCTCAGGACAGGCTGGGCTCCATGGACCGAGCTGAGGACGGGCGCAGGGGACACAAAACAGGTACACTTGAAACAAAAGTCTACAGCCATGCAAACAGGCGGACTGCTTTGTCAAGGGATCACTAAACTTATTCAGATTCATTTTTTTTTAAATGCATCTGACTGAGACAATTTCATCTGCTCCAAATGCTAACATGCTGCTAGCATGGTTAGGAAACATTCACAAAACCAGTCACGTATCATGTTAGGGTGGTGGACTCTCAGCTTTATTTAAGTACCTACCCTATCTATTTCTAAAAAAGAAGGGCTAACAAAGTTATGTGTAACCAGTACAGTACCACTTTCCAACCAAACAAAATCACTTAAATTATTGTTGCTGACTTTCAACCTCTAGGCTTCACATTCTAAACAAGTGGAGATGTTCCTGTTCTTGGCTGAAGTACTTGTTTTAATAAAGAGATCGCTCATCGCAAAATTTCAAGAAAACAAGACGATCAAGAAGACAGTGAGGGATTTCTTGAGTTGAAGTTAGCTTTCTGCTGTGTTGAGACTGGGCTCCCATGAACAGATTGCACTGTCTGCCACTTGCTCTGGTTTCCAGAATGCCCCCCTCAGCCTCCCCATTGCCCCTGTAACTGTTGCCAATACCATCCTGCTCCGCTCCAAGAAACGCAGGAGGCCCCAGCAACTGAAATGTACTCTAATCGCTTCGGCTTTCATTTCTCACACAAACAGCAGCCACTCTACACACCATCTGTGTGTGTGTGTGTGTGTGTGTGTGTGTGTGTGTGTGTGTGTGTGTGTGTGTGTGTGTTTGAGACCATTAGAGCTCTCCGTGCTGTGCTGCCTGCCCTCTTTGTGCCAGGACTTTCTCAGACAGTTAATCTGAGACTGTGAGACAAAGACAGGTGCCACAATCAGCATCTTTACAACAAACCCCATAGGTGAATTCCCTTATGTGTCAGAGTGCTGACTGATTCACAGTAGAATCACCCAGGGCTCGGGGCAGACTTCATTGCAGTCATTAGCGGAGCAGTGGGGAACAGTTTGATGAGATTTAACGCAACGACGGAGACTGCTGAGGGTCAATGTTATGCTGCCTTGCGGCAGGGGGGTGCCACATCAGCCAGTGGTCCCTCTGTTATTGTTTTTACCCCATTGTGAGGCTGGTAGCTGTAAGGCCATGTGTGCGGCTGAGAATTCTCTCTGTGGCACGCCCTGGCATAGCCTGTTGGCACCGCCACACTGCAGATGTCAGGAGGAGGTGGGGGGGTTGCAAAGTGCTCTTTGTCTCTTAATGCATCAGATGTTAGATGTGTTTCACTGCAACACTAAAAGTCATGTGTCTGCTTTTCAAACTTTCCGTATGCCTTTCCATCCCTCTGTGTTTTCAGAGGACGGATGCCTGCCATACAACAAACCATCCTTTCCTTCTCCTGGTGGTCACAGCTCCTCTGGCACAGCCTCCTCCAAGGGCTCGACAGGACCACGCAAGGCCGAAGGTCCACGACAGCCACAGCAGTGGACTGCCACAGAGCACGCTGAATTCCTGGGGACCAATGGACAGGGACAGTACTCCGGAGAGTTATGTGAGTAATTCCATATGGCACTGCATGTGTAGTGGCAAAAATACCAAAAATTGTGAAAAAAAGTCATATTGTCATATTATAGTCCAACAATTCTGACAATAACTGACTTACAACTTCACTGCGACAACAACACTCTGGGAGGTTACTGCACCTGGCTGTCGCAGAGTAGTTACAGCACACAAGTTGTGTATGGATTAATCAAACATGTTAATGAGTGAGCTTTAAAGGTGTTGATAGGTGTATATTTTAAACTTCTGAGAAACTCAGGCTAGCTGTTTTTAAGTCCAATTTTTGATTAGCCTGGTACAGTATCTTTGTTAGCTGTGTACTGTATCTATCATGGACATTTGTTCAAAAATATTTACAGCTACTGGGACCTAGAGTTAAAGGCCTTGTATGTATGTGTCATCAAACTTTACCAATAGACTTTATTTTCCAATTCTGATGTGTGCTAAGCTACGCTAAGTAATTACCTAAAATGTTTCTTCTTTTCCTTTAAATAAACCTGCCGCGTCTCAATTTAGATTCTTAATTTAATTTCTTCACTTTCCTTGCTTCCCACAGAGTGGTCTACCTGGGATGTGAACTGGAGAAAACTCAACCTGTCCTCAACAGTCCTTGTTGAGGCAACAGACTTTGTTCTCATCTGTGTGTTGTCAGAGGGAGGGGGTACAGCAGAGGGCACGGCCGAGAAAAGCAGTGTCACAGAACTGTAAATGTGATGTATAGACACAGACATACTGTACATCTCACTATGTTTTTGTCCGCAAGAAAATATTTTCCACCTCCTACCTTACTGTAATTTTCTTTTTGTTAGAAAAAGGCAAGTAAAAAAAAAAAAAGAAAACATCTATACGAGAACAAATTTTCTGGTTACTGCCCTTGGAAAAAGGGAATTTTGGTTCCTGTAAATATCTTCTTTAACTTGTTGTTGCATTGCTATGCAAGCCTAAGTCCGTTTAAGCTTTTAATTTCCATATACAGAAACAGTTTGTTTTATCTGGTTATTTGTAATATATGTGAATTGAGTGGCTGTTGTGCCATAAAATAATTGTTTTATAATCCATTGTTTGTTAATAGTTACCATTAATTATTATCATTATTATTATTATTAATTATTGTTTTTGCACTGCAATGTTTGGTGATAAGCACAAAAACATAGCTCCTGCTGACATGAAGAACCCCGGAAGAATATGTGAAGAGGAGTTTCTGTACTGTAAAGTAAAGAGAAGAAAATTATATACTAATGTACAGAGAGATATTAAAGAGTACGGCTTTGCTCACAGACAGCAACAAACAAGGCACCAATTTCCATAGTTGAGATTAATTGGGTGGAAGACATACAAGTTTCCCAAGGGTCTGAAAGGCAGATATGAGGCTGGGAGAATTGTACACAGAGGATACTGTATTACTGTAGGTGATTGAGTTGATTATTTAATTCCTAATTTACTGACCTAAAACAATTGTTTGACATCAGAAACATTGAGTGGTCAAGGCTTGGGGCAACTCCAGCCATTGCCCTGTTTTTAAGAAGAAAAAAAACAGAGGGAGTTTTTTTATACAAGCGTCTGCAAGCATTTTAATTTGAGTTTTTCTGATTTACTGCCTGAATAATTATACTACTATACTACATATACTACGCTCCATTCAGTATAACAGCACACTAACCATAAAAGAGCCAAAAGGGAGGAGGAGTCAGTGAAATCTGTCCACATGCTGTACTTCAGTCATAGCACTTACAGAGGCAGATTAATGATTCTTCTACAGCCTTAACTTTAGCTAAGCAGACATCACAAAAGAGTATTTCTTGGGATTAGTAGCAATGATACTCCCAAACCTGTCTAAAACACCAGTGGAGCAACATCATTTGTTTACATCTTTTATGTTTTGAATTTTTGTCTTTAGTTTCATCATTTTAATATTGTTTGCTTTTTTGAGCACTTACAGTTTTATTTGATATTATTTGTGGTACAGTGTCATCCAAGAAAACATCACAATGACCTATTGGGCCCAGTTCCTTGCTGTTAAAATGAGATAATCTATTAAACAGTTAATGCTTGGTACTTCAGTTGCCAATACACTATGGTCAGCACAGCCTTGTGTCAATACCTTTGAGAAGAAATGGTGTGTGTGTATGATTTACAATGTAGCGTTGAGTCACTGTTTGATTCCAAACGATGAAAACAGAGAAAAGCCTTGTTTAACTAGCAGTTCCCACTGCCTTCATGTCTACAGCCACAATGTGGAGCAGAACACTTTCTGTCTGCCTGACCGCCACAAAACACACTTATCATCTGCCGCTTTAAACTTCTCAGCCTCTGAATCTCAATTTTTTGTCAATTCAGACAATGTTTTTTATTGGTTGTCCTTTTTAATGAAAAAGCTTGTTTATTTGTATGCCTTTTATGGACTACAAAACGCTGCTTACAACAATGTTTTCAATATTAATGTTCAGGATTTTTGTGGTTCAATGACTGTTTGTTTTGTCTTTTTTTTGTACTGCTAATGTTGATAAAAAGGGGGTGGAAACAAAAGGCCGTCAGATGCTGTTGTACTGTTGTCGTCATACCATTGTCATTTTATATCATCCACCCAGTGGCCAGTGTTCTGGAAATGAGGTGCAAAGAGTATCTCAGGTTATTTTACATTCTGGTGGTGTTTATGTATGTGTATATATGTGTATATATCCATACGCATCTCCACTTGATTATGCCATTCCATTTTCATTGACAAAAATATCCCTCTCATGTCCGATTCTGTCGTCCCCCTCTTTTCTTTTCTGCTGTGGATTTTGATTCTGAATATAATGTGCCACCTTAAGACAAGATGTCAGTAAAAGAACATACCAAATTAAGATTGATATTTCTAATTTCTTCAATATGTCTAATGCGTTTTAGTGTCTCTTTAATACTCATTGTTTTATTTTAAATCCCAGTGTTGTTTTGTATTTATTAAAATGATAATAAAAGTATATTGTGAAATATGCATAAAGATTTGTGGAATCTAAAATGTGTTTTTTGTTCCTTTGTAAAGTTTGCTGTCAGAGCCAAGCAGCGAGGCCATAAGGAGATGATAGGCACACTGTGCTGACGGCACGGTGAGGTGTCGGGTCAGTAGTCATCCGAGTCCCTCTTCGTCCTGCATGTTCAGCGCACTGCTCCTGTCATGTCAAAACTTAAGAAACTTAAAACCTTTTTTGAACACAAGGAGCAAAAACGCTCACAATTTGCTTGTCGAGACAATAGAGAAAACGTCTTTTTGGAAGGATGAAAGTACTTTGGCTTTCCCTCTCTTTTATTCATTTTCTCAATATTGTTGATTCTTTGTAGCCTATCTGTGTCTTGCCTTTTTGCTATAAAAGAGGATTAAAAATGACAAAAAGAGAAAGTTGTTGGGTGAAGTCTTTCTGTACAGTATGGATGTGAGGTGACACTCCAATCCAATGCCATTTCTACAGTACAGTACATTAGATTTTGTTTCTCCTGTATCCACCACCTTCTGTATTCACTTGCATGTCCTTGTCCAAGAAGAGAGTGAATCAAGAAAATAAACTTTTACAGTCTCATTCCCATGTCCTGTAAGATAAATCATGTTCTTTTATTTCCTTGTACCTGGATCAATATCAAATAAAATATTTTTGAAAAATGAAAATGCCTAAAATTCTGTTTGTCTTTAATAGAAAGACTTCTGTACAGAGGAATGGACAAGTCCAAATTAGGTGTAAAACAAGAAAGAAAAATGCCAATTAATGTTTCTTGGCTGTATTTGTGTATGAATATGTAAAAATAAATTCACCTTTATTTTACCAGGCAAGGATCTTATGTACAATGAGGGAATGAGGGTTTTTTGTGTAGTTTTTATAGACTACTTTCTTATACTGTAGCTACAACAACATGAAAGATGGCAAGTTTGCCTGATTGTCCAAAAACATGCCCCCTGTGATATCTTGATAGTGTTTGACTCAGCAACGTGTGTAGTTATTTTGCACTGTGTATGTGTGTACATGTGCACTCAAGATGTGTAGCCTACTGTGTGTGTTTGTGAAAGAGCTCCTGACTCAGCTGTGCTTCTTATGTCAAACCAATCCGTACTTTGATCCTTCTAAAGGAGCAGCTTCAAACACAAATTCAAATCTCCTAAATCACTAAGACAGGCAGCTTGCTTTCAAGCTCTCACAGTCAAATTACTTGTGAAAGAAATGCAAAACTGGATATATAACAGTTTCTGTATCAGCATTTTCTGCAAATATAAACTCACAAAAAGGTTTGTTATTTTTCTTTATATTTTTCCCCCATCAAACATTTTCCATATTCATATGGAACCAGTCTTTTCATACTGACCCCATGGAACAGTACACACCATGGTAACCGTACAGTTGCAATGTCTGGTTATATACTCTATGGACGTTGCTGTATTACTGAATTTGTGTCAGTAGTTTGCGTCTTTCATGTAAATGCAAAGTTATCTGGAACTCCCTGTGTCCAGTCTGTGGTTTGGACCCTGCTAATACCAGGTGCTTCAGGGAATTCTGAAGTTGTTGAGGGACAACCTAATGAATGATGGTGATTGGTCTGAATGGCAGGGAGTTGTTGTGACCTCTACCCCATTTCCTAATGGTGCCCATAGTATTATTTCTTACTGGGGCACCCCAGTACCCGAATGGTTACAGTGCAAACCATATGACCCTGGTTTGATTCTAACTGAGGACCTTTGCTGCATGCTGTCCCTCTCTGTCCCCAGTGTTTCCTGTTTGCCTCTTAACTATCAACTACAGGGTGACGGGGGGTTAGAGAAGCTCTGCAGCATGAGCCTTAAACCCCTTGAAGTGTTTAGCTGCAATGGCTGTCTCACAAGGCTGTGTTCTTATTGGCCATAAAAGTGGGAGAACTAAAGACCAATTCATTGCATAAGGAGTGCTTCCTTTATGTCAAGTGATGAAGGAAGGTCAACCCCAGTGGGTAGTTTGCATTGCACTAGATTCTACCATAGACTGTATATACAACTGGGTGTTACCTAATGGGCCTTGTGGCAAGGTGCCCTCTTATCAGAGATCTGTGCAACAGCCCTTTGTCTTTTTGACTTGGTGTGTGGCCAGATGTTTGGTAGAACCTAGCAGGAAACTTCAACCCTGCACCCTGTACATTTAAACCATAACATCAAACTATTTCTTTAGGGCTGAGTTTATGGAAATGTAACTGAACAGAAGGTTAAGTGGCCATAGTTTAAACTGTTTCCCCAGAGTCAGAGCCCCCAGGTGCAGACTTTACCATTAAACAAGGAAGGCCATAGCTAGCTAAAAGGACCCCTTATAATGTGATAATATCATTATTCACAACCAATATTATGTTTATGTATAAAATCCTGTCAATATTAAAGTCGTGTTATTTACATCCTGCCCCCCCGCCCTCAACAGATTAGTGGACTATTCCATCACGCCACGCGTCACACTGTCAATCACGAGCACCTGAGCTAATTTCTTGACTAAAGAGACCGTTTCGGATTTGCTGTCGTAACAACTGTCCAAAAGTTAAACGTTGTTATTCTGTAGCATTTAAAAGCGAAAACGTAGGCCTTTAAAGTATTAGTAGAGGTATGAGCAGCTGAGTTAAGTTGCGCGCGCAGACGGGGCGCAAAATATGTGGACTACTTCGTGGAAAATGAAAAGTTCAATATCGCTTCCAACCCCGAGGTCGGGTCGTGGGTTATGCCCGGGCTTGTTGAGGAAGGAACACATGGGTTACGGTAAGACAGCTCGCTATGTTACTGTATCCCATATTTTTATGGCTAGTGTAATGACTAAAGTAACCGTTTGCCATGCTCTATGATTATTGCGCTGAGCTGTTTGTTGGGCCCTTTACAGCGCAGTGACAGCTAGAGGTGGCTGATAAACACTTGAGAGATTGAGAGATGGTTGCAGGTCCCCCCCGGCTTGTTACTGTAGACATTGTGTGTAAGCTACAGGGCTGCACGGTGTGAGGAAAATATGTAATTGCGTTTGTTTTGACTGATTTTGCGATTGCGATATGATGCACGATATTGGAAGGAATTATCATTTTGGTGGCGACGATCTGAAGATTTTTTTTTCTTTAGTCTGTAGGATACAATTTCTAGGCCGGGACGTCTCTGCAGCACAAATACTTCATTCAGAATGCTTTAGCATATATTTTTCTTTTAATAAATATTACTCCCGTGCAATTTGGGTATTCCACTAGTCCATATTGCGATTCAATTTTATTCATTTTTTTTTTGTGCAGCCCTAGTAGCTTAGGCTGTGTGTGAAACGTTGCTTACCACATGGCAGTAGGCTAGGGGTGGGAATCACCAGACGCCTCCCGATACGATATCACGATACTTATGCCACTATACAATGTTGTTACGATTTTATACATATTGCATTATTCTGCGATATATTGCAATTTTTAACCTTTTTTCCAACTTCTAATTTTTCCAAGTTTCAAATGATATCCCCAAAAGGAAACTTTATCAACATCTGTTTTATCTAAAAAGACACTTTTATCTTTGTTCATATCACTTCAATTGTATTGCTGCGAAATGGGATTGTCAAGCAGACAAACTGACCAACACATATATAATAAAAGATCCGTACTTGGCGCCTGTGTATCGATACAGTATTGCCACTGAAAATATCGCTGTAAATTGCTGTATCAATTTAATTTTTTTCCCCCACTCCTACATGGCCTATCTAATATTGTGACTTTTGGTACTAGACATCTGTCATATGGCTAGTGTCTGGCATCCTTTCCTGGCAATTTGTTAGAATGTCATATAGTTTATCAGATCAGCCTCTGAGTTCTTCATCATGGTCTGCAGGGGGGGGACTGAGATCCCATATGTTTTGATGGACCATCAGTCTTTCAACATGTCTTGTCACAGAACTGGTGTTGGAATATTGACGTAACAAAGTTTTATTTCTTTTATTTTCTGCAAAGTGTGTTATTCCTGAAATATCCCCATATAAGATATGAATATGTTGTTTATGCCTTGGCTTGGAGACATGCATGTCTTTGAATCCAGTGAATGAAACCACAGGTTGTGTTTCTAAAGTATCTGAGTCAACTGTCCCCAGGTCCCACGGGGTCACTCCTCAAACACATAGTATATGGGTGGGATGATGGGTGTGTGTATAAGATCAACCACTTTGGTTTCAGTCTATCTCATGGACATTTGATACAACTTTCACTTTCGACTCATTGTTAACTTGGGCATTTATTTTAATGTCCTACATTTGTGTTTTGGACACTGGCGAAATATGGATGTCATTGTCCAGGCCTGTGAAACTTGATGTGTGATTTCTTTTATGGTGGCATTAAGTGTCGTTTCTCCCCACAATGATTGATAAAGATTTAAAGGTTACTCAATCTTCTTCTTCTCTAATCTATCAAACGGGAGAATCTGTTGGCATTAATGAATAATGACACGTGTAAAGCTGACCAGCTTTAGCACAGTTTTAACATTCTAGTTTGTCAGAAATGTCAGCCATTACTCATTTTAGTTTTCTATGATGAGGCTCTCATCTTATAGTCCTTTCTCCCTTAAGCTGTGTTATTATTGGCTCTCCTACATCTCCATCCATTTTTTTAGCCTCTACCTAGGGCTGGGCGATATGGAGAAAATCAAATATCACAATATTTTTTACCAAATACCTCAATGTCGATACGATACGATATTGTTGGCTATTGGTTCTTTCACAAATTATTAACACAGAACAGCTACAACAGTTAATGCAGCCTTAAAATCAGGAAAAGTCAACACTTATGCCATATTACGATATCTAAAATCTAACACTATCTTTCATGTCACAATATTGATATAATATCTATATATTGCCCAGCTCTACCTCTACCCCCTTCCCTCAAGAGGCTTTGCCTTTTTTGCCAGTCCACTGTTGTAAATAAGAACCTAACCCCGTGTCCTTATTTTGGAACCAAGGCTGGTATTTTGGGGTGTATTAGGCCGGGGTAGTTTATTTATATACTTGTTTATTAATCAGAGCATTTGAACTGATGCGTTGCAGTGGGACAGCATGAGCTGGAGAGTGCTCAGTGTTTGTCATGCACATGTGCACATGTTAAAGCACCAATATTCTGCTCATTTTCAGGTTCAAAATTGTATTTTGTCAAAAATCAACAAAAAACAACTGAAATGAGACTCGTCTGTCGGCTCTGACAGCGCTGCATCAGCGCTCTGTGCATGTCCTCGCTCGGCTTCGCGGCTGAGACACGGATACACTATTAATTTAGAGCTTTTACTATTAAACACAAAAGGCACGTCCACTTTAATGTATACGGTATATTTAAACATATCCGTGGTCAAGCTCAGTGCCTCACTGTGTTGTATTAACTCTGAAACTTTCTCTTTGGGTCCCTCACATTGTGCGGTTAGTCCATGCATGATGTTGTGGCGTGCTGGCGCTGTATATTAACAAGTTCTTATAACCTCAGCCCTCCATAACAGCAATGGGCCTCATATCCTGAGCAATAAAGTCGTCAATTCCTTCCGTGATATTATTTTTGCGTTTGGATGATAGAGGCTTAACATCCAGCGTGGTCTGGGGAGTCTGGGGGACGCTACCATCGTTGCGGTTGGGTGCTAGTTCTATCTTCAATCTGTCCCTAGTGGGTTGGGCTAATCCAAAAAAGTGAAAACAAGGGGGGTGTTCTGAAGACAGACTGTTACCTGTGAAACAGGGGTGCTCTGAAAACACCCCCATTAGCAATTAGTGCTTTCCACCCATAGACCGTAACAGTCCATGCTTCCACTGGATGAAATAACACTGCAAAAAATCAATCAATCAGAATTTTGGTCGAGCCAGAACGTATCGACCAATAAGTTGACTGGGAGATTACAGCCCTAGTATTTTGAGGTTTTACCAGAATAGGTTTACATGGTTTCATTTTCAAAAAACACCATATATTTTTGTTTGTTTTTGTTTTCCCCCTGTATGTTTAGGTCTCTGCTTAAGCTACAGAGTGAGACATCTCACTTGTTTTAGCTACAGAATGAGACATCCTACTTCTATACTATCTTTGTTGGGAGTCACACATGATCAGTAGCTAGGTAAGATCCCATCAGCCAGATAACTCTTTCTCCAACTTTGGTCAGTCCAAGGCAGGATTAGCTGGGAGACTTCTTCTAGACGAGGGACACTTGTAGAATACCTGCAGAACAGGGACATGGAAGTAGTTCTTTAGGAGATTATGGTGAACTAGTGTGTGTTGTAGCAGTGTTTTGCCATTGAGAACGAGCTAGCATGCTAGCGCTAGCGTGTTCTACGGTTAGCCACCTTGTCTCGGCTAGTGACGTAGAAAGCCGTGCAGATTTTGAGCAGCTCACCCGGAGACTGAAGGCAGAGGAGATTCAGAAACTGTATCTCACTCACAAATTTGTATGCGTCTGGAAGCACCAGAGACACAAAGTAACACCCAAAATCCCAGAAAGTGATTTTCTTTTTTTCTTTTTTTCTTTCTCATGATATGGGCACTTTAAAGCCCTGTTAGAAACTATTCTTTACATGGAAAAGAAATTATGTTTTTCCAAAAAGAAATCTAGCTATTAAAAGCTGTTTCCCTTAACCCATTACCCTGATTATGAAAGATTTTCTTACATGACGTAGGGCTATGCAATTAATCCAAATTGCAATTACGATTTCTATTGATCACAAAAACAGATTAATCAGAAAAATATTATTTTGCAAGTAAACTTATTTTGTCCTGGGATTTTAATGGGCAAAAATGTTTTCATTGTTGAATTGTTTAACTATTTAACATGAGTAATCATGTTAAATAATGGTGATTTCAATATTGACCAAAATAATCGTGATTATGATTTTTCCCATAATGGAGCAGCCCTACGTGACATTTAGGAAATTCCTCAATATTGTTGAGGAAGAACCTTTTTGTTTTTGCATTGTAGGTCCATTTGTGCATAGGCTAACATTTAAAACACAACATCAACAGACAATGTTGCGTGAATGACTCATTTTCATGATATTCATGATTACATGGTTGGGAGGTTTTTGTTTTCATATTCATAGAACGGTTCAGCAAACTATTCTGACCCTTTAAACAAACCCATCAGTGCAGACTAGGCAGGACCTGCTTCCATTTCACACCTCTGCCTGAGCCTGGGGGGTTGGACGAGTAATGACTCCACTCCTTGCCAACAAAGCAACTTTCCCTCTCCGCTCCTATCTTTTATTTCCAACTGTTTACCAGTGTGCACCCTTCCACCTCTTCTTCATTTCTCACCAAAGCTAGAATATGCAGCAGATATGCATTTTGCGATGATGTACCTGTTCCTCTGCATACTCCCAGAAGCCTGTGCTTTCATACGGCTGTGTAATTGTTGCATCACACAGTTGGTGGACACGGTCTGTGGAGAGAGCAAAAACTGGTTAGCCAGGCAGAAGAAAATAAGCGTTGCTCAGCAAATACACACTGCACTAAGATATAAGTCATCAGGCTGTGAGTGAGGATGCATGCGTGTGTGCTTTGATGTCTGTACCAGTGTCTTTGGCTGAGAGGACGTGTGTGTGTGTTGTGTGTGTGTGTGGATTGATGAAAGGAAACATCTACACCCCCACCTACTTCTCCTCCCCTTTGTCTCTGGACTGGTGACAATGAGTTGAGGTGAGAGGGCAGCCTTACCAATGCAACACCATTCATCACACATGTCAAACAGCTAGACCAGCTGCTGGGGACAAGCAGCAAAAAAATTAGCATTCTCTCTCGCTCTCTCTCGCTCTCACAGCTTTTATCTCTATATATTTCTGTCATTGATTCACATTTGATAAATGACTCCAAAAGCCACATAGTTTTCCACCTATTTGGATTACAGTGGTGCTCAAAAGTTTGGGCACCCCAGGTAAAAATTTGTATTAATGTGCATAAAGAAGCCAAGAAAAGATGGAAAAATCTCAAAGGCATCAAATGACACATTAGACATTTGTAGAATATGTCACAAAAACTTAGATTTTATTTCCATCATTTACACTTTCAAAATAACAGAAAACAAAAAAATGGCTTCAGCAAAAGTTTGGGCACCCTGCAGAGTTAATACCTTGTACTGCCCCCCTTTGGCGAGAGATTTCTCGGCTGTCTGTCACGCACTGCTCTTTTAAGGTCTATCCATAGATTTTCAATTATGTTGAGATTAGGAGATTGTGAAGACCATGTCAAAACCTTCAGTTCACGCCTCTTGATGTAATCCACCGTGGATTTTGAGGTGTTTAGGATCATTATATATTTGTAGAAGCCATCCTCTCTTTAACTTCAGCTTTTTCACAGATGGCATCAAGTTAGCATCCAAAATTTGCTGAAATTTTATTGAATCCATTTTTCCTTCTACTTGTGAAATGTTCCACTGGCTGCAATACAACCCAAAAGCATGATTGATTCCCCCATGCTTAACAGGTGGACAGAGGTTCTTTTCATTAAATTCTGTGCCCTTTCTTCTCCAAATATACCTTTTGCTCATTTGGGTCAAAAAGTTCTATTTTAACTTCATCGATCCACAGAACTTGTTTCCACAATGCATCAGGCTTGTTCTTCCATGAAGACCATGTTTGTACGAATATCTATTTATAGTGTAATGGTGTAGCACAACTCCAGTGTCTGCCAGGTCTTTCTGGATGGATTGTGCAGTCAAACGTGGGTTTGGACTTGCTTTTCTCACAATCCTGCAAGCTGTTCTGATATTTTTCTTGGTCTTCCAGATCTTGCTTTAACTTCCACAGTTCATGATGACGGCCATTTCTTAATTACATTCGAACAGAGGATATTGGCATCTGAAAATGCTTTGCTATCTTCTTCTAGCCTTCTCCTGTTTTGTGAGCGTCAACTATTTTCAGTTTCAGTTTTCTAGACAACTGCTTAGAAGAAGCCATGGTGCCGATTGTTGGGGCGAGGTCAGATGAGTCTGGGCATTTAAAACCTTAAGATTGACATCACCTGGTCTTTCCAGATGATGATTGAGAACAATCCATGACACTGTCAGGTCTCAGCTTTCCAAAGAGGGCGGTTGTGGAGGAAAAAGTTTATTTTGCATCATGTTCCTTGACAACAGCTAAGTGGGTCACTTATATAACTTGTTGATACACTGTTGTTTGCTGCATTCATTGTTTTGTGTTTCATTTATCAATTGTATAACCTGTTTACTCCATGTTTTGAGAGCCACCGAGCTCGGGTGCTGGGAACCATAGATGTAGAAGCCATCCTCTCTTTAACTTCAGCTTTTTCACAGATGGCATCAAGTTAGCATCCAAAATTTGCTGAAATTTTATTGAATCCATTTTTCCTTCTACTTGTGAAATGTTCCACTGGCTGCAATACAACCCAAAAGCATGATTGATTCCCCCATGCTTAACAGGTGGACAGAGGTTCTTTTCATTAAATTCTGTGCCCTTTCTTCTCCAAATATACCTTTTGCTCATTTGGGTCAAAAAGTTCTATTTTAACTTCATCGATCCACAGAACTTGTTTCCACAATGCATCAGGCTTGTTCTTCCATGAAGACCATGTTTGTACGAATATCTATTTATAGTGTAATGGTGTAGCACAACTCCAGTGTCTGCCAGGTCTTTCTGGATGGATTGTGCAGTCAAACGTGGGTTTGGACTTGCTTTTCTCACAATCCTGCAAGCTGTTCTGATATTTTTCTTGGTCTTCCAGATCTTGCTTTAACTTCCACAGTTCATGATGACGGCCATTTCTTAATTACATTCCGAACAGAGGATATTGGCATCTGAAAATGCTTTGCTATCTTCTTCTAGCCTTCTCCTGTTTTGTGAGCGTCAACTATTTTCAGTTTCAGTTTTCTAGACAACTGCTTAGAAGAAGCCATGGTGCCGATTGTTGGGGCGAGGTCAGATGAGTCTGGGCATTTAAAACCTTAAGATTGACATCACCTGGTCTTTCCAGATGATGATTGAGAACAATCCATGACACTGTCAGGTCTCAGCTTTCCAAAGAGGGCGGTTGTGGAGGAAAAAGTTTATTTTGCATCATGTTCCTTGACAACAGCTAAGTGGGTCACTTATATAACTTGTTGATACACTGTTGTTTGCTGCATTCATTGTTTTGTGTTTCATTTATCAATTGTATAACCTGTTTACTCCATGTTTTGAGAGCCACCGAGCTCGGGTGCTGGGAACCATAGACATAATAAAGAGTAGACGCCGCATCGACCGCTACTGCCTATTGGCGCTGACGAGATTTGGGGCCGCCATCTTGGACCGGTCACCCGCTCCACTCAGTGTAATGTGTTTGGCAGGTGCAATGAGCTGTCAGCGCGTTTAATTAATCAATCTCACTGAATACCCAACTGATTTTCATGTTTTTTTTTGCTACAAAGGTCATACATGTAGCTAGGATACAGGACACATGATTAGGCGTATTTTAATATTCATAGTGTGCTTAACAGTAATAGAATATTCTGATATGATATAAATTCACCAGACGTCCGAGATCAAAACTGGAAACATAATCCCAGTTTGACTATAAATCTGATTGAAAAACCTAATGTTGTGTCTTTAAAAAAAAAAGAACAAGGACAGAGGTAGTTTTTCTTCTGTATTTAGTCAGGGGGCAAAAAAACGGGGACTGTCCCCTAAATCCGGGGACGATCGTCTGGTCACCCTAGACCAGACATCCTCGGTGTATCTATCATTTGTAAATGATAGGTATTTGCAAAATACCCCTACATCACATATATGATGTAGGCTATAATAGGTATAAATACCCCAACATCACATATATGATGTAGGCTATAATAGGTATAAATACCCCTACATCACATATATGATGTAGGCTATAATAGGTATAAATACCCCTACATCACATATATGATGTAGGCTATAATAGGTAAAATACCCCTACATCACATATATGATGTAGGCTATAATGTAGGTAGTATAAAACCCCTACATCACATATATGATGTAGGCTATAATAGGTATAAATACCTATTATAGAAAAATAATTTGCACACACACATTAAATATGATAGGGAAGAAGAAACAGATAGTGACCGTAAAGTCAGATATTTAAGTACAAGAAACAATATGATTATATTATTAGAGTCTACTTGAAGCTTTTTATATTTGTCTCTCTCTCTGTCACACACACACACACACACACACACACACACACGCACAGTACTACCACGTTGTTCTGCATCAATTGCCTCCCAGACCTTGACATTTAGCAGCCCCACTCCCAACACACACACACACACACACACACACACTAGGGTTGCACAACATTGACAAAATGTGATATTGCAACATCGATATGAATTCGATATTTTTAAACATATATAAAATTACAAAATAGATTCATAAGAAATTAAACAAGTTTTCTTACAACACAAGGTTTATTTTAACTGAAAGTTATATTGGACTGGTCCAACATGAATAACTAAGGACCATGTCTACAGAACAGGACGGGTTCTACTGGTTGGACAGTATAAAAATACATAAATCAAGTTATAATATAAATAACTAAGGACCATGTCTACAGAACAGGACGGGTTCTACTGGTTGGACAGTATAAAATACATAAATAAAGTTATAATATAAATAACTAAGGACCATGTCTACAGAACAGGACGGGTTCTACTGGTTGGACAGTATAAAATATATAAATCAAGTTATAATATAAATAACTAAGGACCATGTCTACAGAACAGGACGGGTTCTACTGGTTGGACAGTATAAAATACATAAATAAAGTTATAATATAAATAACTAAGGACCATGTCTACAGAACAAGACGGGTTCTACTGGTTGGACAGTATAAAATACATAAATAAAGTTATAATATAAATAACTAAGGACCATGTCTACAGAACAGGACGGGTTCTACTGGTTGGACAGTATAAAATACATAAATAAAGTTATAATATAAATAACTAAGGACCATGTCTACAGAACACGGGTTCTACTGGTTGGACAGTATAAAATGTATAAATCAAGTTATAATATAAATAACTAAGGACCATGTTACAGAACAGGACGGGTTCACTGGTTGGACAGTATAAAATACATAAATAAAGTTATAATATAAATAACTAAGGACCATGTCTACAGAACAAGACGGGTTCTACTGGTTGGACAGTATAAAATACATAAATAAAGTTATAATATAAATAACTAAGGACCATGTCTACAGAACAGGACGGGTTCTACTGGTTGGACAGTATAAAATACATAAATAAAGTTATAATATAAATAACTAAGGACCATGTCTACAGAACAGGATGGGTTCTACTGGTTGGACAGTATACAATACATAAATAAAGTTAACAGGACAGCTCCACAAAATAAACTAAATATCATACTTATTGCGACTTTCGATATATTTGATAAATGACCAGCTGTCTCAGCTCTTATTTAAGTATTTGGACAGATACACCTCTTTTTATGTTGTGTTGACTCTGTACTCAAGCACATTGCTATTGAAAAGGCTATATATATATATCTCTATCTATCTATCTATCTATCTATCTATCTTATAAGAGTAACGTGCAAGTCTTATCAAACAAATCCCAACTAAACCAGAGACAATCCCAATGTAATAACAACACAAGCATACATTAGTGCTGCTTTTGGAACTTAACTTATGTAGCAAATTTCAAAACACAGATAGGCCTACAAAATGCTTCACAGAACCCAGAGTGAAAGAGATAAGATAAAAAAAATCCGCCGATCTGAGCAGGAATATGCTGCACAGTGCTCTGGCATCTTGTATCTTCTGCTGCCAAGTAACGAGTATGACCGGTCCAAGATGGCGGCTGGATTTCTCGCGCTCAGCAGCCAATGCGGCGTCTACTCTTTATTATGTCTATGCTGGGAACGGTTTCGAGTTGAGCTCACATGTTTTGAGAGCGGCCTTCCTGTTTCAAAAACAGGCTTTCGGAGCGGGACACCTGCTCACAGAGGATGGGCTGAGAGTAAGGAGTTGGCCATCCTTGCTCGCACCCGATCCTTTGTTTACTAAAGAATAAAAAGACGGGGAGTCCCTCGGTCTGGCAGAGTCTGCTGCGGGTCGCGTACGGACGCCCAGCCACGTTAATGCTGCTCTGCTCGGACTGACGGCCCTCCAGTCCTGTGTCAAGGTAAGAGCTCTAAAGTAGTGTTTACTTTGCATCACGTATTGAGTGCATGTGCATGCTTGTTGCCCTGCTGTATCCTGTGGCGGAATAAAAAGACACGTTTATTCTAGCGTTTGTGTTTTTGTTTGCAAAGTAGTGTTCACTTTGCATCACGTGTTGATAGTGTGAGCGTGCGCTCGCAGCTATACTGTATTCTATGGGGAGTAGAGGGGCATTCTATTCTAGCAGAAGCAGTGCTTTTTGAGTAGTTTTTGTTTGCAGAGGACCACCCCCCGATCCTGTATAAAGATTTCACAAAACAGCGGTGCATGCTATAAACTCTGCAGGGTGCCCAAGCTAGTCTACCACTGTGCTGCTAAGGCCTTAATGACAGTGTGGGGGAATGTTATTGACTATGTTACTACTTAATGTTGAGAATAGTACATTCGCCAGGCCAAGGTGGACAATGTCCACCTTTTTTATTAGGGCTTCTAAAAACAATTATTTTTATTGTTGATTCAGTTTGGGTACAGATGCTGTGTATTCTAGACCCTATGTAAAAGCAGCTATGCATTCTAAAAAAAAAAAAAAAAAAAAAAAGAATATGTACGTGGCCTAAATACATTAGCTACTGGTCATTTAACATGCTCTTTATTAAAAAGTAACATGTGGAGTACTATGTTAACCATCAACCAACAAGATAAAAGCAATCCTACATGAAGACGGAATCTGCTCTATACACATGACCAAAAACAAAATTTTATTCTATTTCTTTCTTTTCTACGTGCGTAATCAGTGTGTGTTGGGCTCTGAGCGCTTCCAAAACACAGATGACCTGCAACTCAGTACTGAACACTTAGACACACCTCAAGCAATCAAATCATTTTTTTCGTCTTTCACTTTGGAGCCTTGTTACTTGTTTTCTTTTGCTTTTTAAACTTGCATACCAGTCCTGATTACTAGACCTCTTTGTCAGTTGACAAGTGCTGCTAATTGGAGATCAACCTAATTGGAATTTTGGAGGAGTGTTTGAAAAAATGACAAAGCCTAAACCAGAATTACAGTTTGTTAGAAACATCTCATCTCTTCAAAAACAGTCTATCTGGATGGATGGATGGATATGGGTAGGTGGGGGCATTACATTTCACCTTGTTGTTTTTTTTTTTTTAAAGGGACTGTTCATACAAGTTGAGAGCAGGGATGTCCATGAAAACAGAAAGATGTTGTTCCAGAGTAAAGAAAACTCTGTTGGCAGAAATAAACAGTAATTGACTGCCATGTTTTGTAATGGCTTCCTTTTTTGAAGTGTGTGTGTGTGTGTGTCTGTGTGTGTCACACATTGCTTCTAGTTTAATTCAATAAACAAACTGTATTAATCCCATAAGGGGCAATTAGTTAAGAGCAGCTACAGGCAATACTCAGTACATAACAGCACACAAGGCCTACACCCTAGAGAGATACATAATAATCAAAAAATAGATTTTGTCCATTTAAAAGTTGAATTGTAGAAGGTATAAAAGAATTAGAGTGGTGATTAGTTTTAAAAGCGGGTAAAATATAACGTCTTTTGTTTTCATCTAAAGTACACTGACAGCATGTAGCAGTCTGAGTACAGAGGGTGGTGCAAGGCGTTCTGTTCCTGTGGGCTTTAAACATGCCATTGGCTGCTAGTGGGATGGCTTGATGAACAATCTCTTAATCAAAGCTTAATTGTTTAGCATGATCCTGAGTGACCTGCTTAATGGAACTCCCCCCCTGATTAATGATGTGTGTTAACGAACACAGTGGGAGACACCCCAAAACCTTGTCTGACTCTGGTTAATTAAAGGCTGGGCCCAACAATATTAGGTACTGGATTACGCAGTCTAATGTAATGGCAATAAAAACGCAAAGTACGGATGCTAGATAAACTGAAGTGTATCTTGCAGCTGTGTGACAGTACTGTTGTATTAGATATTTGTTAAAGCTCATTATCATCAGTTGATTTCTGGTGAGGTTTTTGGATATTCTGTAAATCGCAAGAAGCAAGAGACTTTCTTTTCTATGATTACATATGTCATTTATACAAGAGAATTAAAGGCCACATAAAATAAAAAAGATGAATTCAAAAATGTTTTCTGACTGTGAGCCCAAACTACACGTGTCCCTGTGCATGTCCTTCAAAGCTTGCCTACAAAAAGAAGCATTTCTAAACCCACGCTCTGCCTTCTGCTTGAAAACCACACCGAAGAAAAAAGAAGCAGCTTTGCCAAGGCCAGCTTTTGTCTCTGGTTGTATAAAGTGGGGCCGATTATATGCAAAACTATCCTTTACTGCCACACACACACGGATAAAGACTGAGATATATATCTTTAAAGCCTAACTCTTATGGGAGTTTGCTAATATTTTTCACACAGTAGCACTTAAAATGTGTGATAGGCATTGGACAGAGCTTTGCAGATAAAAGTCTTTATCAAGGACTTGCACAGAACCTCTGGCCTCGCCTTTGAATGTTACAAGGCTGTGGCTGTTTTCAATCACACTGCTGAATAATACATTATTTTTTAATAAAATAAACTTCAGAATAAAAAAAGTAATCCAATCAAAGCCCTTAGTGTGCTGCACACATTATTTAATACTAATTTGCTAGAAGTTCCTTCCACGTGACAGTACTTACTATCTGCTGGTGTTTTGGTATAACATTTCATGAGCTTGATTTACTGCTGCACCATGGAAAACAGAGTACATTGGTGACGAGGAATCCTTGGTCTTTTCTTGAGGATAACGTTGTCTCTTCTTCACTTGCTTCATGTGTCCCAGGAGGACAACAGTCGGCCTCAAAGCATTGAATGTCATCACTCTTTGAGGCATAATCAGTTAATCATCTGAAGACGGGCAAGGTCACTGTCGACACGCTGGCAGACTTCTTATCTTCTCCAACTCAGGACACAAAGGAGGCAGGAGAGGGGCCGGAGAGGCCACGGACGAAGGGATAATGTAGGAGATTATGTTAAAGGGATATTTTATATTACCCTGCATCTCTAATCTGTTTTGGGTACCATAAGTTAAATGTCAACTTTGCTTAATCTATTCAAAAAGACTGTATCATACATATTATATAGGTAGCAAAACTTGAGCACGGTTTGACCGCTCTCCTAGATCTGCAGGCTCTTGGATACCTACACACCGCTACCTTCTCCAAATTCCTCTTTAGCTCCTTTCTCCACTCATTACTTCGGTCACGGACAATAGCAGATGGTGCAGCTGCCGGTTTAATTGTCTTTATTACCGAGGCATCTGCTTTATGTTTTTTTTTTTTTTTTTACCCAGAACACCGTGGCATCATACAGGCATTCAAGGCCATGTTTGTGAAATTAAAAAGTTAACATTAACAAAACAAAAAAACGGTTCCTCTATCAGATTGTAGTAACGCCACTCTCAGCTCTGAACTCTCAGCAAATTTCAGCGAGTTGTGTGTTTTAAAGGTCCCATGACATGGTGTTCTTTCAATGCTTTTATATAGACCTTATTGGTCCCCTAATACCGTATCTGAAGTCTCTTTCCCAAAATTTAGCCTTGGTGCAGAATTACCGCCGCTAGAGCCAGTCCCACAATGAGCTTTCCTTAGTATGTGCCATTTCAGTGTCTGTAGCTTTTGAGGAGGAGAGGGGGTGGGCAAGATGGAGGGTGGGGGTGTGGCCTTGACCAACTGCCATTTTGCACATTTGAAAGCCATGATGTCTCTCTCTCATGGTGGGCCAGATTCTCTGGGCGGGCAAAGCAGAGAAAGGGGAGCTAACCTTAAGAGAGGGAGCAAGAATCCAAATCGTCCCATCTGAGCTTTCTCAAACGTAGTACAGGATACCCAGGGCTTGGTTTACACCTATTGCCATTTCTAGCCACTGGGGGAATTTATATTAATGTAAAAAATACCTTTTATAAAGTAAAATTTTCATGCCATGGAACCTTTTTAAGGAAAAAGATAGCTGAATTTGATACAATACCAGAGTAACCTACCAGCTTACACTTCAGCTTCCAATAGAAAAAACTAAACTAAAATAATATATTTTATTGTTGTGTGGGTACAATTTTCATTTTGCCATCTGCCTTACAAGTCTGTAAATGAGTATGAGAATCCTCGTTGCTCTGTTCAGTTATTTTCTGAGGTGCTGAGATGTGTTGTACCGAGCTGAGGCTAAGGGAGAAAACAGCAGATGTTAGTCTCTGACAATCCTTTCTACCTCGCGTCTCCAACAACAAAGCAGCTAAGGGAAAATGTCATCCGCACATCATCCCAGACGACCCCGCATGAATGTATAATTACTCTTCTTTGACTCCGGTCAGGGAAAAGTAGGTAAAGAAACCTCTAACACTCATACCTTGAAACCATTTTCAAATGGCAAGCCCCGCGTCATGACATGTGATAAGACACTGACACTGAGGAGGCTGTGACATGCCGAGATCCTGCTGACATAAAAAGAGCTTTCTTGTGGCAAAATGCTCAGGGAAATGAAGTGATTCACCCCAGCAGCTCAGTTTGTGCTCTTCTTCAAAAAGATGAGATGGGGACGTGGGGTTCATCTGAGAAGAGTAAGGGGGAGGGAGAACATTGGAGGATTGGTTGGATGTGTTGAGCGAACTGCAGTCATGTCAGGAAGGAAGTAAGGCTTTAGAAATGCAGCATTGTTACCGTTATGCGTAATAATTTGAATGACAACTCAGCGCATGACTCAAAGGCACTTGTATGGGGGCTGGTGGGGTTATTAGAAATGACTCCCCCAATGATGCGTGTCACTGAAGCAGCAAATTAACATGAGGAGATGGAGGCATGTTAAAAGCAGCAAAGAAGGGGAGGGGAAATCTGCAATGGAGTGTAGAAGGAGAGATGTGTGACAGGGATAGATGCGGAGAAAGATGTTGCTGTTTCCTCTCTTTGTTAGCTGAGAGCTCTTGTTGTGGTGTTCCAGCTCCTGCTCTGTTAAACCTTTTTCTAAACACCAGGTGCTCCTATTGTGATAAATGATTCTCAACTGCGCCGAACAATGGCAGAGGCACCTGACATATCCCTCATCAAATACTTCCACGGCTCCTCTTCCACAATAAACACAATAAGAACACTGGATTGTGCTGTCTGTTTGTATTGCCACCACACAAGACTGAAGGCTATTTCTGCTTCCTGTTTACCATGTTAGTCTTTTTGTACTAGTGCTTTGGTAAGAGTCAGTCCCCTGGAAGACACTACTGGAGGATTGGCCAGTTTATTCTCCATCACCCCTCTCTAACAAAATTTCCTTCTCTTCTGATCTGCTGTTCATTTTACATCCTCCTTCCTACTTCTTTGCTTAGCCTCTATGCATTCCTTTGTTTCCCTGTCTCCCATCTTTGACAGCAAACCAGGCTTGAAACATGTACACTGCCTTCACCCTTTTTCCACCCAGTAATTTATGCGGGCAGGAATTTTCCTCTTGTTTGGATGGCCAGGCCTTCATGTGTGTGCAGAGCAGTATCTTGGGGTGTTGACATGTTCCTCCGTGTTCAGCATGAAACAGACTGTAGCACATAATTGATGGAGATTTGCTGCCACAGGCACGCAATGCAAACAGGGAGGAACACCACCAGCTTTTAACTCCACCAATTAGATTACCAAAAGGTTGCAAACAGATAGGTGAGCTCAGCAGGGTGATGATAATAATGCTGAACTATTTCAAGTAGAACCCAACTGAAACATCAGCATGGATGGCACTGACTTGTTGAAGATACTTTAGTCAGCTGCCAGTTTATTAGGCTCCTTAAACTCAAACTAATCCAGTCTAATGCAACTGTCCTGCAATAAATCCTAAATAATTAAATAATGTTAGGTTAACATGTTATGTTAATTCTTAATTTTTTTTTGTTGTCCCCCTGATTTTATGAGTGAGATTAGGCTGAATATCAAGTGCACTTCTTAGTAGGATGCATGAATGTGGTCAGCACATCATCAAAATCAAGTGCCACCAAAATGAACATAATGATCACAATGTCCCTTCAGTAGCCTTTTGCGAGCTTTCCATTCTATCACATAATCCTCTTTGTTCATTTGTCATATATTTGCTGATGTTAAAATGTAAGCTTTTCCATTAACATGAATCAACACATCTCTGAAGCAACAGTATAACTTTCACAAAATGTATTGTAGAGCTGTTGCATTACACACTGCATTAGTTTTAGGCCAAATTCTCTGGGTGGGCAAAGCAGAGAAAGGGAGGTAACCTTGCCCCTTATGACCTCAAAAGGAGCAAGATTCCAGAAAGGCCCATCTGAGCTTTCATTTTCTCAAAGGCAGAGCAGGATACCCAGGACTCGGTTTACACCTATCACCATTTCTAGTCACTGGGGGACCATAGGCAGGCTGGGGAAATGCATAATAATGTTAAAAAAAATCTAATTTCAAGTTGTGCTGAAACTATTATACACTAACAGTTCTCTTTTGACAAATTGAATAGACAACAATATAAATGATAGATTCATTGTTTAAGTCACTTTTTCTTTTTT
Organism: Etheostoma perlongum; assembly: GCA_026937815.1. Classification (NCBI taxonomy): domain Eukaryota; kingdom Metazoa; phylum Chordata; class Actinopteri; order Perciformes; family Percidae; genus Etheostoma; species Etheostoma perlongum. Next base: position 6,513,053 of record CM049373.1, read on the forward strand.
CCTTTTTTACTGTGCTCAGATGCAAAGAAACGATTTTTAAGATGTCACATTGGACTGTGGGAAAATGTAATGTGATATATATTTGATATATCATGTCAATTAAATAGTTGTAATCAACAGGGAATTAACACAATTGCTAGTTGCAGCTGATTTCAAGCCCTCTGCTACCTGAAACGTGTTGATCCTGAACTTGCAGCATATTCCTGAAGCCCCTGTGCCTCTATGTATCTATGAAGGAGCCTATATCAACCTTTTTGTTGGCACAAAACCTTTATGCTTCTAATAACATCAGTTCTCCCACCTCTTCCCAACTGTCCTTACTCCCCAACCATACAATAGTCCTGTTGAGCATTCAGCCAGGCATACTGGCCCGGATTCTACCAAAGTGATAAAACCCCATTTATCAGCTGTTTTGTAGACTGCAGATATATCCAATTTCTAAGCTTTTGATGCCAGTGTCACAGCAGGATGACTCTGGCTGGCTTACTGAACCCCCAGTAGTTACCTGCTCAAGATCGCATTACCGAGTGGTGTTACTTGGTAATGAATTAGTTTCTAATCATGTTGTTTGTAAGTGGCTCACACAACTTTGGGTGAAACGATTCTCCCAACAATAACAGAAATAAAATGTCTCTCTGTGGGATTTATTTCCTAGAAAACAACTCTGCGATCCATGTTTCTTGTGTTTGACTTGGCAGTTTATTTTAGAGGCATCTAATAGGAATCCTAATTGAAACGGTTTCGAAACAGTTATTTTTATTTACATTATTTATTCCCCTTTTAAAGCAGCCAAAGCCATTGTTGTAAACTACAGTTTTTTTTGCCCCCTTCTACCAGTTGACTGTAAGCTTAACATGCTACCTCCCACCTTGGGGTTGATTACTGGACCTGCTAACATTCGATCATAAACGTTGCACATATGTAATAAAGCTTTTGAAAATGTGCAGCAGCAGCATTGTTCTAATCGCTTTGCAAATATTGCCTCAGAGGAATAAAAATCGCATCACGCTTTGATCCAATTTGTGCTACACTCACCAATTACTTTCACGGTCCACTTCCCGTCTAATACAGAAAGGCCAGATTATCCGCTAGATGTCTGGGTGCTGCACACCCTAATTACAAACACAAATTGGAAAATGCAACTTGTGACAAAAAATTTGATTTGTCCTCTTCCAAGAAAAATATTTGCACTAATTTACTAATTGACTCTTTGTCCTCAAAGACACTGGTTTCTGAACAGAACGGCCTACTTATGTAAAATGTGAAGTTTTTGATCTTTTTCTTGGTCTTGTAATCAGATAAAGCTGTAGCATGGATGTTCTATGTTTAATTGGGTTGATGTATAATTAATCTTAACAGTAGTTCCAGCGTAGTTTATTACATGACTGATTAAGAAGATGTAAAGCGGTAAATATAGTATTAGTGTGGTGCTTTGACAGGCTGTGTAAATCAAAGTTTGAGCCGACTTTTAAGGCACCATATCCCAGTGTACTCCACTTACAGCTTGTTTTGCTCTTTATTGCTGCTACACAAGCACACCGCAGTTTTGCTTTTTCTGCTGGCTGCACAAATCTCCTGCCTGGACTCACAGAGGATAGGGGTGGCGAGGAAGTCATGGCTGACCGAGCTGTGACTGAACAGTGAATCAGTAGCATTGAGTACAACATTAATGCATGTGAACTTGGAGTCACATCCATTGAATGTTTTGTTCTTAATGCGTCTAGCTGAGGGACCAGTCCAACAGGCGACAAAGGGGACGTGATAACGTTTATTAAGTTTCAGATAAAGTGTTATGATGAGCACATTTAAAGTTTTTTTTTTTTTTTAAGTGGTTCTTGACATTGTTACTGTCACACGAAGGAGATTTTATGGTTAAAAGAATAAGGATTATTTTCATTCAACTATTCTGTGGATTGTTTTTTTGTCAATTACTCAATTGACCATTTAGTTTATAAAGTGTCAGAACTAGGGCCTGAACGGCAGAGATGGGAAGTAACGAAGTACAAATACTTCATTACTGTACTCAAGTAGATTTTTCAGATATTTTTACTTTACTATTTATTTTTGTGGCGACTTTTTACTTCTACTCCTTACATTTTAACACAAATATCGGTACTTTCTACTCCTTACATTTTACAAAATTGGCTCGTTACTTTAGTTTTGTACAAGAGGTTGTCATAGCGAAGTAGCGCGGACACGCGCCACACACCGCGAGCGGGTGCGCGCGCCACACGGAGAAAAAAGTGTGAGAAAAGAAAAAGAGACTAGCTGTCCGGAGGATAATTAGCTGAGATTGTGTGTGTGCGTCTTTAGAGAACTGTAAGTCATATAACTCATGTTGTCAGTTCACTTAAGCCTGTGATTGGTCTATAGTTCTTGCACATTTAAAGTAAGCTAGCTAGTGGTTTTAGTGTGTTCTTCACCTGTTCACCAATTTCAGATACTGTAATTCAATTGACAAGTGGATGAAAACTTAGACGGAGACAACTTCTCTCTAGCTGTTTTAACAGACACACCTGGGGCGAAGTTGGAAACCAGAATCAGCTTTAATGCAGTCCTAATCTAGTCCTCAACTTTCACATCATTTCACTGGAGTCATCGTTATTATTGTTTACGTCATCAATACAATCTAAATAGATATCTACTGTACGTTGCATTTGACGCAACTCAACAGATTCAGCATTCTGCATTAATTCACAGCAAATCATTGCGGCTTGATGGCGCTAACGTTAGCACATAGTTGTATGGATGGCGCTAACGTTAGCACATAGCCTAGTAGTATGGATGGCGCTAACGTTAGCACATAGCCTAGTAGTATGGATGGCGCTAACGTTAGCACATAGTAGTATGGAGGGCGACATGATTGAAAATGAAGAAACAGAGATCTGGCAGATAAGCAGCAAGACATTCCCATCATCCTCTGCCTTATCTGAGAGAGATGTTTGAGACAGTAGGCATCAAGATGGACTCCTGGCCAATGTGCTGGGGAACTTCTTAATTAATGTCTGTTTAGTATTTCATATTTTAATCCTTTATTTTCTTTCCAGTAGCAATATTTGAGCACACGCACAAACATGTAGATACATTTAAATGTTAAGGGGGAAGATTGAAAATAGTAACTGGATCTGTGAATTCTCACAGAATCACAACTAAATTCATATCTGGCTAATGAGATTCTTATTAACCATGGAGTCCCAGTTTCTGTCATAATAATCATATATGTGATGTTTTAGGCCTATTGGCAGACATCCATTTAAAATGTAGCCATTGCCACATAAAGACGTGTTCTCCATGTCCACTGAAGTTCCTCAGTGTCTCTCTAGTAACATTGGTGTGCTCCAGGTAGCTTTGCATAAAAAATGGCTACTTTTATACTTTAAGTAAACTTCCAAGCGTGTACTTTGTTACTTTTACTTGAGTAAAGAAGTTTAATCAGTACTTCCACTTTTACCAGAGTATTTTTTAAAAAATTTTAAAATTTTTTAAGTACGGAAAGTGAGTACTTTTGCCATCTCTGCTGAACGGTATATCTGCGGGCCAATTATTAGGCATTTCCCAAACTTTCAAAAAATTCATTCAATGTGATAAATATTTAAAAAGTTAAATAAAAATGGCCGTTGCATGGCGTTGTTCCCCTTCGAGGGGAACTCGAACTGCGTCTATTACGACGCTATGGGAATGCCTCTAGGCATGACAGGGCTGAATGTGAATGAAAACTACTCCAATCCTATTGGTCCTAGTGAGAACGGTAGCATGTGACGGCATAACCGTAGGGGCATATAAGCACACCGGCACATAGCTCATTAGCTTTTTTCTATTCAGCAGCACGTTGGTTGATGTTGTGTTTGAATAATTCCATGTATCCTACTCACCTGGAAGTTGCAGTTAAGTTGCAGCTGGACCATGGTGTCCAGCCGCCGAAGTGGCCGAGGCCGCGTCTGTGCGCTTTTTTTCCCCCAGTTGCTCTGCTCCCGGGGATCCTGGAGAAGGTCCGTCGAGAGGGTGTCCGCCATCAGGTCCGAGGACCTGATGGCGCTCCTGCACGGTCCGCCTTGGCAAGTCCCTCTGAGGAGGGACCTGCTGTCAATGACAGTGGTATTGTTTTTAGTGTCTTTTCATATGCTTAATTTGTACAGGATATCTCCTGTAAACTACTGTATTTTGTAAACACTACAGCAACCTCAGTGCTAAACAATGACTAGCTTGAATTCAACACAAAGGAAAGATCCACACTGTAGAATAGCAATAAATCAAAGGATCTGGCAGGTCAGATAAAATGAATAAAACCTTATGAGTTGGCAAACTAGCTTCATGGTTAATGCAGGACTTCCTGGATGGAGGTGGAAGTTATTGGAGGACTGTTGCCCCTGCGGGATAGTTAAGTGATTTGGCCATACTCTATATGGCAGATGTCTGCAATATAGAGGAAGAGATAGTAGCTGCCTGCTCAAGGATGGATGAGATGAGGAAATGAGAGAGACATAGACCACGGATCAGCCTGGGACTGGGATGCCAATGACAGTATCAAAGGAGCAATGTCAAGAATGGTGAATAGGAGAAAGACACAATGGTTGCATCTCCATTTCTGTTTCAGTTGCTGGCATTGAGAGATCTTATTCGACCAATTCAGAGGATCACCTCATATAGACAGAAGATAAATTGGCATCCTTGTAATTGCCTGAACCTTTAACCTGGAGGCAGGAAGTGATCACTTTACCCTGGGATCATAAAAAACATCAGCTATTGACACACAATGGCCTACCTTAGGGCTGGTAGCTTCACACAGAGTGATGATGACCCATGCTTGCCTGCAAGCTACTGCTTTTCTCCTCATTGATGCAATTACTGCACTGATGCATGGCTGGGCAAAAGCGTCCATAGCAAGGAGGATCACAATTGCCTGCTGTTCCTCTTACCACCGAGGAGGTAGGAGGTAGATGCTATTCATCAGAAGATACCTTGAAGAGCAACAGCCTTTTTTTGGTGAAGTGTGAAGCTAATTGGTTAATCTGTAATATTGAAATGGATATAGGAGATGTTATGTGCACAAGTTGACGTGATGCATTGATTATTTTTGACGTTCATGTGCGTTTAGCCACCACCAGTGAAAAATGAGATGACAAAAGAGGTAATTTCCTCTTTCTCTCAAGATGATGTGTAATTGTGTGAGCTACAGTGAGGAGAAGGCGGGGGTGTATGGGTGAGGCTTCTCCCTCCCCATTCCTTCTGACAAAGACTTTAATTCACCGTAATTATACCGATGGATTGAAATATACAGCAAGACAGGGAATCACTCCAATTATGCAGAGTTGATTAAAACTTGGACCCCATGCCAGGGTGCTGCAGGAGCATGGGAGGAGTCAAGATGTGCACTATAGAAGCAGTGAACACATAAGACATGTGAACATCTGCACCATGAAGACCAAAACACAGAGGATTTTTGTATCTCTTGCTAGACAGAAGTGTTTCACTCTCTACGACTAAGCTGAAAAGTAACAATATACAGTTTGATGGTCCAGTGCATAAGGAAGAGTTTCTGCTCTTGACAGAAGGTAAACTCCTCTTGTCTCACTGCTAATGAAGATGGATCAATGCTATTCATTGACTGACAGCCGCACACAGTGTACAGCACAGCCCATCTCCTGTGTTGTGTCACACCATAAATAGCTACAGCATATACGAGCCGTGATGAGGATAAGTCCTTGGTATCTGGAGACCATTGTCAGTGGAGGAGAACGAGGAAGACACAAAGGGAGGGGAAAAAAGGGACATAGAGAATGAAAGAGAAACAGACAAAGAGAATGAGAGGAAGAGAGAAAGAGATCACAAATAGGAAGGAACGGAGTGAAAAGGGCAAGACATTTGTCACCCCCTCCTACAGGACCATAGGAAGAAAGAACAATATCATTAATCTCCTGACATTTCAATATTGTATTAACCTTTCCAGTAGAATTCTCTGGGCTCATTAGTCTTTTTTGATGGGGAGAAAAATCATTCTAATCAATAGAACAAGCTCTGGACACGATCAGAAAATATATGGCATATAACATGCAACCTCAGGCCATTCATATGATGCTGTCCTGTTGTAGCAATCTCTCCATGTATCGACTTTAATTGAATTGGTTAAAATACAAACATATCTAATAAAAAGATAAATGGAGATGGAAGGGTGTAGCTGTTGCTCTCAAGTAGATCGTAAAAGAGAAAAATGGCTGGGCTGTAAAACAGCTTAAGATGGCAACGCAAGCACATGAGCCATCTTATGTTAAGAGAAAAAGCCCCAAGGCCACACACAGCGGGATGAACCCATGTCTCAACTCCCCGACTCAGTCAGTCAGCAGCCTGTCAGCAACAGAAAGAGAGTGGAATAAAGGGAAGGATGATTCCAAAGGTGTTCACGCCCTTTGAAACTCTACCGCCACCATCCTCCCCACCCTGTAATACCTCCACAGCCTGCTCACCCTTGTCTTCACCCTCCATTATTCAGTGCCTGAAGAACACCAGCCACTCAAATTACCAGCACTCCCCAGGTCATTTGACTAAGAAATCACCCTAATTTATTCCCATTATGCGCCCTCGCTGAACATAAAGCACCGCCAGGCCTTTCGTCTATCTACATTTAGCCTCAATGGCTGATCGTGTCAGTGTTTTGCTGCTGTTTCTGTTGAAAGCATGTCACTTGTGAATGGTGTAATTTTATGTTTGCATTGGACATTCCTAACCTTGGGGAGGAGTCACCTGGTGCAAGGGTTATTTCAATACTATCATATGTATACCATAACACCTAGACTAAGACGAGAGCCTTCCAATGACCGTATTCATCTCTGTGAGGATGGCTTTTAATTAGTGTTATGTTATTTAACAGGAATCAATTATGTTTGTGATAGGAGAAATATTATTTTGGACAGCAGCCATTAAGAAACCACAGGGGGTAGAAAAACACACCTGATGGAAAAAGGACTCAAATAGGGCAGGAAAGATTCTATATTATGTAATGGATGTAGATATAATCTAGCTTGCACATAACTATTTATTAATTTTAACATTTGTGGTTATATTTGGCATTGCAGCCCCAATGTTGCAAATCAATGAGCTGGACTGTTTATGGTTATGATTCACAGCATTTTCGTATCTTGTCACATTTTTAATTTACTGCATTTGTACAGACATTGCTATCCGATTTATTGTTTTCTATGGTTTTTCATAGGCTAGGCAAAGTCTATTGTGTGTATTTTGTTTCTATTCCAGTGCCAAACTGGGGTAGGATTCTTGGTGTCACGATTTGATTTTAGATTAGATTTCTGAATCGAAACTGGTCCTCAATTTAATGAATAGAAAGGGGTGCACTTATTTTAGGCTGTTACTCCAGTTCACTAAAACCTTTCACTTCTGTCCTTAATCCACTGAAATGCAGTATGAAAGATAATTTGAATTTTAGGATAAGTGGTCTTGATGATGTGATATGAGGTCTGAGAAAATCCAAAGAAACATTTGAGAGTATGCAGCTTTTTTATTTAGAATATGCTAACTACATTCAGAATCATGTTACAGTCTTCTGCTTGTATAGAAATGACATGTTGGTCAGTAAATGACACTTTTATCACTGGGAAAATGTTTTTTTTTTTAAAGTAAGTGTGTGTCCTGAAGTAAGGAGGGAAAAGGGGGGAGAAAGCTGACTGCTTTGCTTTAATAGTAACGTAATGAGCCATCATTTTCCAAAGCACAGGGCTTGTGGAAAAAAAAAATTTTCTTCCCCCGTTGCTTGGAGTTTTCCAAAGTGTGTGTTGGTCAGTCAGCCTTGTTGGTTAGTTCTGGAGTTTTACACTTTTAATGCTGCGCTACATCCACACCACTAATGTTTTCATTTTAAAACACAAAACTTTGGCCACATTTACGCCTGGTGTCCACACTACTCCAGCGTTCCAAGTCCTTCAAACAGACATTTGGAAAAGGCTGCTGACCCTGTTTTACTTTGAAAACTCTAAGGTTGTGTTAGTCTGGACAAGCAGAAATGGAGACATTTGGAAACAATGATGCAGACACCCACTTTTGTTCCCTGATTGGGTCTAATCAGTCATGACAAGTCCTTTCCTGATTTGTAAAAAAATAATTTTGGGCATTATAGGCCCCCATTTTACATTGGACAGCTAAAGACATGAAAGGGGAGAGAGAGGGGGAACGACATGCAGCAAAGGGCCGCAGGGCCGCTGCGTCGAGGAGTACACCTCTATATATGGCCGCCTGCTCTACCAGGTGAGCTACCCAGGCGCCCATAACTGCCGTTTGTGACCTTGTTGTTGATGTTAACAGCTGTTGTGCCGTTACATTCTGGATTTTATAATGATATGAGACTAGATATCTTTGATTTTGGATATTGTAATATCATAATATGGCATAAGTGTTGTTTTTTTCCTGGCAGAGTAATGTCATATTCTGAATTTACCAGAGTTCTATTATTTGCCTTTATCCACTTAGTCGTTATATCCACATTACTGATGATTATTTATCAAAAATCTCATTGTGTAAATATTTTGTGAAAGCACCAATAGTCAACACTACAATATCGTTGGGTTATTGATATTAAGGTATTTGGTCAAAAATATCGTGACATTTGTTTTTCTCCCTATCGCCCAGCCCAATGTCCACCTACTATAAATGGTCACCTGCAGTTTTAGCTACAGACAATCTGGCCTCTTTGGATAGGTGTCTATATTGCTCTTATTTTCTTTTTAAGCTTATGAGAGTGCTAATTATAAGACATAGTGAAAATTCATTCTACTAATCAAAGGACTTGTAACAGTATTTGTAATTATCATAAGCACTTTGATAAAGATGATTACTCATTGGTGATATATAATGTTGGATGGTGAGATCCGCTGCAGATGCAAAGAGGACTGCAGAGGAAAAGCTGAGGGAGCGAAGATTCCAGGCGATGGCACGAGGAGGCCATATTCCTCTGGGTTAATTGTGCGGACCCCATCGGCACTAAATAAGGATGGTTAGAATGACTGGCCAAATGACAAATGGATGTACAAATCAACCAGATTACTTCCCAGTTATTAAAAAAAAAAAAAACTTGGATTTGGCTGGCTTCCACAC